>CM053590.1:74000820-74072815 GCA_028646515.1 Pseudochirops corinnae | reverse complement strand
GAGCTGACTTTAGTGGGAAGTATCCTTGTGTGCGTTTTGAAGTTCTAGGATTGGTTTAGAGTCCTATTTTATGGGTATTTTGGGGTGGCTATGTGAGAGCTGCGATATGGTGCTGCTGCTACGCCGCCATCTTGGCTCCGCCCCCCTTTTTAACTGTTTTTTAAAGCATGCCTCAATGACCATCTTTTTCTTTCTTTTCTTTTTTTCTTTTCCTCTACTTTCCCTTAATTCCCTCCACTGGAGAAAGTGATATGTCCCCAACTCCATTGGGAAAAGGAAAAAGAGCCCTTTTAACAAATATACAAAGTCAAGCAGAACAGAATCTCTTATTGGCTGTGTCCAAAAATATATGTCTTATTCTGCATCTTGAATCTGTTAGCTCTTCGTTAAGAGGTGGGTGGCAGGTGTCATCGTCAGCCCTCTAGAAAGACGATTGATCGTTGCGTTGTTTGGAGTCAGAAGTCTTTCAGAGCTGTTTTTCTGTATAATGTTATTGTTATTGTATGCATTGTTCTCTTGGTTCTGCTCACTTCTATATCAGTTTACAAAGATAATAATGACAGTAATAGTGGGAAACATTTTATATAACACCTACCATGTGCCAGGCAAATATGATCTCATTTGATTCTCATGACTGTGATGTAGGTGCTGTTATGTATGTAGGTGCTACCCATTTCATAGATGAGGAAGCTGAGGCAAGCAAAGGTTAAGTGACTTCATCATGTCACACAGTGTCCGAGATGGGATCTGAACTCAGGTCTTGCTGACACCAGGCCTGGCACTCTGTGGTGCCACTTCCCTGCCCCTAGGTCTTCCCAGGTTTCTCTAAGAACATCTATTTCATCATCTCTTCAGTGCAATAGTATTCAATTAAATTCTTATACTATCATTTGTTTATCCATTCTCTAACTAAGGGGAGACTTCAGGGATTCCCTCAGTCTCTGTTTCTTTGCTGCTTCAAAAAGGTATTTGTCTGTTGGGCTTCTTTTTAGGGAGAGTATTCTGGATGGAAAGGACAACAGTAAACAAAAACCTAGAGGCAGAAAACTTCAGGTGTCAAGGAAGTGGCTAATGGACTGGTTATATCCCTGGGGCATGAGAATGTGAGAGACTAAATGCTCATGGACCACTTTGAATGCCCAGCTAAGGAATTTATCCTGAGAGCAGTTGAGACCATGGAAGATTTTTAAGCAGAAAAGTTATGGAATTATTGAATTCATTTCAGCAAACATTCATTGAGTCTCTTTTGACATCTGGGACCTTAGCTCAGTAAGCTAGGTCTTGTTTGTCATATCCTTAGTCACCTTTTTTTGTTATTTGTACAATACTTATAAGTTCTTTGTTGTTGTACAACACGGTCTGTAATGTTTTTATAAATCATTTTTACTTAGGTCCTTGATATCAATCCAGGTTAACAAAATGGGTTACTGTATTTGTTTTTCTATTTTTTTTCAATTAATGGATATTTAAAAACATTTAACATTTAAATTAAATAAATATTTAAAAACAATGTTTTTAACATAACAGTTTATTGTTTTCACATCAGACGAAGAGCATGACCATTCTCTCTGATCTAGAGGTGAAGGACCTTAGTTAGCCTTCAGCACACATTGTGATATAGCCCTTTGAATGGTCACGTGAACTAAGTGACTAGGCTGGAATAAAAGGGCGGAGGGAGGGTTGGAGGTAGAGCAGCAGCGGACAGGTCATACAGCACACCTTGAAATACCTAGGGCAGACTTCTCTCTTGGTTTCCTGTGTTAAAAGGTCGCTTATGGTCTTTAGCACACCTTTGGGTTGTGGGCCCCATCAGGCTTTCTTCATCATCTCAGCTGACCTTCTGAGCACCTGATGACCACATCCATCCCTTCCTCTTCCAGGAGTAGTTGTCTTAGGGCATTTTTACCTTGTGTTGCAGCTTCTTAGTCCAGACATACTGAAGAGCACTTTTCCTGGGCCCAGGATCTCTAAGCCCTTCATCATCCTCTCCTCTTGCTTTTAACACATTGCTTTTGACACTTAACAAAAGATGCATTGGAATTCCATCTTCAGTACCATTTTGTTTGGTAAGCATTAAATATTTAATGGGTGTAGAGCACTGACCCCGGATGCTGGAGTGGGATGGGGGTGGAGGCAGAATAGAAAAGGTTAGTTGGAGATGGGGCTCTCGCAGTCTAGTAGGGACATGAGATGTAAACATAGTAACTATAATACACAGTAATACCTGAGTTTGTTATGGATAGGTTCATAACATCAAAGGGCCTTTGAGGGGGAAAAAGGTGGAATGGGGGAGTGTAGCATTTGAGATGGAATTTAAAGGATGGGTAAGAAATTAAACAGGGAAGCGTGGAAGGGAGGACACTCCACATATAAGGAATAGCATGGCATTGCTTTCTTAGCTGTGGATCCCAGTATGTGTGGAACAGCTGTCATAGAATACAACTTCTGACCTCAAGGAACTTCAGATCTTTTTAGAGAGATAAGACTAAAACACACCAAAAAAGAGGGCCTCTGGAAATGGTATACTGCTTATTAGTGCTGTGGGGGTTAATTGGGTGGAGGGAGCAATAAAAACAAAGGTGATGCAGTCAGAAGGTTTCCTGGAAGAGATTGCATTTGAGCTGGGCTTTAAAGGATGAATGGAATTTGGATAGATGGAGAGGCAGTCCATGCAAGCGGAGAAGCTAGAACATGGCACAGGCACAGAGGTGAACGTGGGCATGGGATTGCTGGACAGCGTGGCATTCAATTCAATGTTCATTTATAACATGGCACTCAGTGATAATGAGGATGAGATTTGGAGATTATTTTAATTTAGTTCAGTAAACATTGTACAAACCTCTGTGCAAATGCACTGTGCTAAGAGATACAAAAAGGAGACAAACCAGTAGGTAGCTGTCATGAGTTTATAATCTAGTGGGGGGGGGGGGGAAGAGATGTTTACAAATAACTGTACTAAAGGAATATGGTAACTGTATAGGAGAGGTCCAGAAAGATTCAAAATGGGGGTGGGAAGCACAGGAGGAGGCTTCCCAGAGTCGGTAGTGCCCTTGAGCTGGGGGCTTGAAGAAAGGGAAAGATTTCTGCAGTGAGATGGAGGGGAAGGGCAGGAAATCAGGCATGGCGTTTGTGGAGGCCAGAGTGGGCAGGGTGAGGAGGCAATTTGGCTGGAATATAGAATGGGTAAAGGGAAATATGATGTAACCAGGCTTGGAAAGCTTATGGAAGGCCTTTATGTCAGTCTGTATTTTATGTGGTGGATCCTAGGAAAGCACTGAAGGCTTTTGAGCAGAAGAGCCAGATAACCAAACCTCTGCCTTAAGAAGATCATTCAGGCATAGGCATTGGAAAGAAGGATGGGTTGGAGAAGCTGTGCTGTGAGAGTGATCCTCAGTAGCTTCCAAAAGTACACGGCCTTGTTTTGTGTGTTATTATATTTACATGTGGTATTCAGTATTTATCAGTTTAGCTCTGTTTTGTCTCAGGCTAATTTCATATAGACTGTGGGTCTAATTTTGTTTATCATAATTTATAGAACCAGTAAAATCTTTTCTAAGGTTGAGCATATTCATGTTTTTATGTGTGATAGTAGTTTAATATGGACTTTGTGGTAGATTTGTATTTTAAAAATGGTCTTTGGATTAATGAATAACTTCAGGTTTTTGTTTGATGAAATTTAGGTTTCTAAAAATGTTAACCAATTATATGCATACTTTACAGTCATGCTTTATTTTTAAAGTTTTTATTAATATCTTTTCTTTTTATGTCACATTTATTTCCAGATTACCTCCCACCTCCAAACCCTGAAAGCTCTCAGATTTAAAAAAAAGAGAGAACGGGGCAAAAAGGCAGTTAAGCAAAACTAACCAACACATCTACTGAATCTGAAAATATATGCAGCAACTCCCCACCATTGTCGCTACCAGCCCTGTTAGGAGGGGGGAGAGGCAGTCTCATCCCTTCAGAAATGAGCTTGGCTGTTATGATGACAAAGCATTCTCGGTGCAAGCTTTTAGTTTTACATTTCTTCAGTTGTCTCTTTATCTTTAAGATTCCAATAAGGAATTTGAGAGTGGGGCTAGAAGATTGATTGTATTCATTGATTCAGAAAGTCCAGCAGAGTATCAAAATACATTTCTAGAGAGTATCAGCTGCTAGTACTTAGAAAATTTTAGCCAGTCTTATATTTAGAAGACTTCAGAAGAGTTGGATTTAAGTTGCAAATGCAAACTGAGTTGCATTTAATTTTTTGGTATAGCTTCTTGATTTGGCTCTTTTGGGAGACTGGGTTTTTGAATTCAAATGATGAATTGAAACAGTTCTAATTTCTATATTAGTTCCAGTATAGCAATGTTTAAGTACTTATCAGTATCTTTTTGGATAATTGATGATACCTCAGTGCTTCAGGAATGGCTGTTTGAGGCCTTTCTATTTCAGGAACACTTATCTAGAATTTCACCAAGTCAGGAGCAATGGTTCAGTGGTTAATGCTTGGAAAGCCTCGCCTGACTTAAGGGTGACGCAGGGAGAGGAGTTAACTGTCTCATTGCTTAGAACAGAGCTATTTCTGGCTTACATTCTTACCTGTTGCACAAGACTTTTACCACAAGGGGAATGGTGGCACTTAGTATCCACCTGCCTCTCAGCTCATTTGCCATATAGTCTCCTTATATACTAATTTTGTTCTCATACTCTACCTCTGTGACTGATAAAAGTTATTCTTTACAATCTGTCTTGCTGTTGTTTATAAATGAATACTTAGATGGTCCTGCTTCATATGCCTTGTGGTGAGGTTGAAAATTCTGAAAAGCAGTGATTCAGGAAAACAGCTTGGAATTTTGTTAAGAAAATAACTAAAAATGCCCATGCCCTTTGACGCAGAGATCGAACTGCTAGGCATATACCCCGAGGATGTCAAAGATAGAAGGAAAGATCTCATATACACAAAAATATTTACGGCAGTGCTTTTTATAGTAGCAAAGAACTGGAACATAGATGGCCTTTGAGTAGGGAATAGCTAAACGAATTGTGGTACATGAATATAATGGAATATTACTGCACTGTAAGAAATTACACCTATGAAAAAGACAAAAGCATGGGCAGATCTGTATGAACTCAGACACAAATCGACAGAAGCAGGACCAGAAAAACAGTATATGCCATGGCTATTTAATAATGCAAATAGGAAGAAGAACAACAAAATCTCGAATACTGTGTAATTAGAGTAGCCTGGTTCCAAAGGAGAGAAATGATACAGGGCATCCCTCCATTCTTTGTACAGCTGGGGGACAGAGTGTGTGGAATGTTGGTTGTTGTGTCTGTTAGTTTTGTTGAACTGATTTTTTTCCTCTTTTTATATTTTTGGCATACTTTTTGAGAGTGGGGAGGGATATATTTAGAAATGAAGCATATATTATATGAACCATTCATTTGGTGTTAAGCATACATTGCCTTGTATCGTTAGTTATTATTTTGTGTGTATCTCTTTTCTCTCAAATTAGATCGTACATTCCCTAAGTACAAAGAATATCTTTGTATTCCCCACAGTATCTTGCGCAGAGTATAAGTATTTGATAAATATCTTTATTATCACTTGTATTGTTCTCATTTTTTACCAGATCAAAATGGTCTAGAGGACTATTTGCTATCCTGTTATTATTCTTCAGTATTTAATATTCTACAGACTTTTACATTATATAGATTAAATTATGCTTTTTGTAATGGAATGATACAGTTGGGCTGTAAGCTTATCTTTTATGGACCCAGTGAAAGCGTGTTTGAGACAACTCCAGTAGGAGACAGGATGACAAGAGATGACACGTCTGGTCCTCATATGGTTTTAATTTCTTCTCTCCATTCCATGAGTTAGGAGATTCTGATAATTCAATGTGGTGTCACTCTTAGAAGCTGCTTTTCACCAATGCTTATGGAGCAGAGTTGGGTCCAAGCAGTCAGAGGCAGTGTTTCTTACTGTAATGATGTTCTGGTCCCAGGTCAGTGTATTTTTTTTTTTTTAATTCTCAAGGATATATGGGGATTTGTATTTGTGGCATGGTGATTTGTGATGTTTTAATTTATCAAGATGGCAAACTTTTGGTGTATAATTCTACTCACTTGATTATATCTTTCTAGGTACCTGAATGCTACAGCTTTGTAGCTGGTGGCAATACATTGTAATTTCTAGCATTTCATATATTGCTATATTTCATAGCATGTTCTGCATCTTTGTTACCATTATAATTATCATCATCATGCTCAATCTAATTCTTTTCATCTTTTTCGTATTTTGATGAACCTCAGAATTAGTCTTAATACAAGTCTGTCTTGCCATTATTCTTTTATATTGAATAGATTTTAGGGTTTATGATAAAGATGACTAAAATAACTTCTTTTTGTAGTTGAATAAAGCATTAGGATATCACCTCATCCTCTATAGCCTTACCAAAAGCTGTACAACAGAGATGATATGTCTCTCATCCTGTTTCCACATTGTTTTGATCATCTCTGTTAGAGCTCTTCATTTTAAAAACTTTTTGTTCCATATATTGGGGAGATGCTGGGTATTTGGTATTTTTTATATCTATTAAAGACATTGTTCTTAGATTTGTATGGCTTTTTTATTCAGCCAGTGTGCGCAGCAGTTTAGTCTGTTTGTGATAGTGGTCTTGTTCCAGTGTAGTTTATTGGTTGAGTTCTCTAGGATATTTTGGAAGCCCATATATATAATATGAGGATTTGTCATCTGTCATTTCATGCAAATGATTTTCTGATGTATAATCATTCTAATTACCAGCTCATGTATTCCTAGAGTTTCAGTAGATATTAAATTCTTAAAGCCTGCACAGTTTCTACTGTTACCTTGCATGATCTGCTAATACAAGCTCCTTCAAGATGAGCCTTCTGTAACTTCTGGTAGCAACTGTTTGGTCCTGAATTCCCATCATAAACCCCTATTGCATTTTATATGTTGCCAATTCTTGTGGAACATGTTATTTTTAGAAATAGAAACTGTTAAAAAAAAGGCATTAATTTATAAACACACAACAGTGATAAATAATTCACTCTGTATTATTTAATTCACTGAAATATTAGGCATTCTAAATAGTCTTTCATTTTCAGTGATAATCTTAGAGCCAAACAGCTATGGAATTGGAAGGGACTTTTGAAATCTTCTACTCCAGTAACCTCCCCAGTGCTTAAATCCTCTTTGATAATCTCTCCCATTAGATTGCAAGCTCCTTGAGGGCAGAGGCTGTCTTTTGCCTCTTTGTGTCCCCATTAATAAATGTTTGTTGACTGACTGGTGATAATATCCCATATTTGTATGGCACTTTACCTCTAATATGTCATTTGATCATCTCAGTCTCATAAGGTGGTTGTTGGTCTCAAAGCAATAAGTGACTTGCTAGTAAATCCCACCCATTGGAGGTAAGATGTGAACTCAGCTCTTCCTGATTCAAATCCAGTGTTTTCTCTCTTGAAGTATGCTGATAGATGATCATCCCGCCTCTGGTCAAACACTTTCAGAAACAGGCTGTTTACAGTCATATGAGTTATTCATTTAATTGTGGTAGAGCACTGTCATAAAAGTCTTGATTTTATACTGATCTGAGATTTGCCTTGCCTTTGTTTTTCCCTACTTTTTTTTTTCTAGTTCTCCCCTCTAGGGTCAAGTAGAACTGAGTCTAAACGTGATGGCTTTTCACATTTTATGGAATATTTGATCCTGTTAATGTCAAATAAGTGATAGCATAATTGAACCAAGTACAACTGAAATAGTCCATGCTACCCTAAAATCTGTCTGTGTGAAAGGGAAATAGGTGTTAGGACCTTAGAGGCCTGTTATTTTGTGTCTATTGAACCTGAGGGTTCAGAAATAGTTGGCG
Source organism: Pseudochirops corinnae (assembly GCA_028646515.1). Taxonomy (NCBI): domain Eukaryota; kingdom Metazoa; phylum Chordata; class Mammalia; order Diprotodontia; family Pseudocheiridae; genus Pseudochirops; species Pseudochirops corinnae. The sequence continues at coordinate 74,064,929 of CM053590.1, read as the reverse complement.
AAGTCAACCCAGCTATAGGGACTGCTACAGAGAAACATGAAGGCGACAGTCCTCGCCCAGCCACCTGGAGAATGTAGAAGGAACTTGCTAGCATAGCAGCAAGAGAAATCAGAAAGTTTACACTGTGCATAAAATTCCCCAGATTTGTTGAATTGCCCAAGTAAAGATGTTTCATAGTAGTTGTTTGTTGTATAGTAGGATGGAAATACAGAAAATCAGATGAGAATGAAAACATAATTATTTGAAATTGCTTAGGTTTAGGCGAGTTGTGCTTTTTTGCTCTCCTCTAGGTAGCTATCTTCCTAGTCATCCTTTGGCTTGGTACTGTAGTCTTACAATTCAAAAGGTTGGCAGATTATAATAGAATAACTGACTATAATAGTTATACAGCAGCTGTGAGAGTTCTCCTATTTGGCTTCTAAGTTGTGTGTGTGTGTGTGTGTGTGTAGGGGGTTGAGGGTGGAGAGGTGATCTTTGGTATTGTTTTTTTTCCATCTTTAGAGTTGGAAAGGAACTCTCAGTTCATCTGGTCCAATTCCTGTTTGAAACATGGATCTCTTTCATAGCATCCCCGACAAGTAGTTAGTTGTCTAGGCTCTGCTTTGATAGCTCTACTGCCAGTGAACTCTCTTTCCTTAGGCCTCCTATCCTGTGTTTTTGGACAGCTCCAATTGTTCGGTGTTTTTATATGTGTATGTATAATTTATAATACATACACACACATATGGAGACAAAAAGAGACAGAGAACATGTGCAAGAGTGAGCACCAAGATCTGCTGCCCTATAATTTCTAGTATGCTGGTCTTAGTTCTGCTCTTTGGGACCCAAGACAATTAAGCCTTAACCATCACCAAAGACATCTCTTCTCCCAGCTAAATAGTATTGGTTCCTAAAATCTGTCTTCATGTGATATGGCTTATCTTTTTCTGACTCTCCAGATTGCTTTTCTCTGAATTTATTTCAGTTTGTCACTGACCCTTTGGAAATGCATGTAATACCTTAGAAATGAGCATGATATCCCATATTTGATCTGACTAGGCCAGAGTACAAAAGGGATTATAAATTCACTCTCTTAGGGCACTACCTTTCCTAGAAGCTAATTAGCTTTTTTTTTTTTTTTTAAGCTACCTTGCCACACTGATGAACTTGAAGGCCTTTATAGTCTCTGGATCTTTTAATCATAGTAGCCACATTTCTATTACTTTATATTTTTGGAGTTGACTTTTTTTTTCTTTTTGGAGGGGGGAACGTGGCTAGTTTTTTGTGTCTGTCAAGACACTTGACACACTTACTAGATGTGTGACCTTGGGCAAGTCACTTAACCCGAATTGCATTGCCTTGCCTTACCCTCTCCAAAAAAAAGTAAAATTGAAGGGATTTCAAAGTCTTCTAATCTAGCTTCCTCATTTCATAGATGAGGAAACAGCTGCAGAACGTAGCTGAGTAATTCAGCTTTCTTTCTGTCAGACATTGCAATCACATCTATTTCAGCCCGCCTTCCTTTGCTTTTCTTACTCTTCTTCTTGCCCCTGTTATATCTTTATTTGTTTGCAAACAGCAACCGTAGGACATCAGACTTTTATTTTCATCCTCAGTTCCTGTTTTGTAAACTGTGCAATACTATCTAATTCTGACTTGCTGTTGTTACTAAATGAGGGGAGTTGCTTTGTGTAGTGGAAGGAGTCAAGAAAACTGACTCCTAATCCTTGTTTGTCACTAGTTATGTCAGTAAGCATTTATTAAGCACTGGCTGTGTCAGACGCTGTGCTAAGCACTAAGGGTACAAGGGGCAAAAGGCAGTCCCTGCCTTCAGAGAGCTTACAGTATGATAATGGAGACAGCAAGTAAAACAGTATGTACGAACCATATATATGCAAGGTAAAAAGGAAATAATTAACAGAGGGAAGGAACTAGATTAAGAGGAGTTAGGAAAAGAAGGTGGAATGTTAGTTGGGATTTGAAGGAAGTCAGGAGGTGTGGAGAAGAGGAGGGAGAGCATTCTAGGCATGGGGGACAGCCAAAGATGGAGTGTCTTGTTGGAGGAACAGAAAGGAGAGCAGTGTCATTGGATCAAAAAGTATGTGGTGAGGAGTAAGGTATAAGAAGACACGGATACGTTATGGGCTTTGGATACTAAACAGGATTGTGTCTGTTCCTGGGGTGATGGGGAGCCACTGCCATTCATTGATTGGGGGAGGGGAGGGTATGGCCTAATTGCACCTGTGTTAAATCACTTTAGTGGTGGAATGGAGGATGGTGGTGTGAGAAGAAACAAGGTAGGTAGACTCATCAGCAGACTTATTGCAGTGCTCCAAGAATGAGGTGACAAGGGTTTGCACCGTTGTGGTAACAGGGTCAGAGGAGAGTAGGGGACATATTCCAGAGATGTTGTAAAGGTGAAATCAATAGATGTTGGATATGGGGGATGAGAGATAGTAAGGAATCAGTGATGACCTAGGTAGTGAGTCTACATAGGTTACTTCACCTTTCTATGTCTCTTTCCTCTTTAAAGGGGATTGAACTCAGTGATTTCTAAGGACCTTTCCAACATTCTGAAATCCTTTACATTTTGAAGGTTCACAAATTTATTTATTTTGCGCTTTTTGGAGGGGTGAAGGGAGGGCATTTGGGGCTAAGTGACTTGCCCAAGGTCACATGGCTAGTTTTGTGTTAGGTGTCTGAGGTCGAATTTGAATTCAGGTCCTCCTGACTCTAGGACCAGTGCTCTATTCACTGTGTCACCTAGCCGCCCCCCAGAGGTTCACAAATTCAATGCTTCTTTTAGTTGGTTATATTTGTTTATATTTCCTTTGGGAGAAACCTACCAGCAGTACAGTTGATATTTCATTAGATTAGCCTGTCATCTTGTGTAAAATTATTCTTCTAGATGTTATAGAAATTTGTTTAATAAATTCTGATTAATAAATTTAATAAATTCTGTTTTGTAAATAGAGATTCAATGCCTGTTTACCAAGACTCAATGCCCCTGACAAGAAATCCTAGAATTTCATTTATGATATGGAAGAATATACAGGGAAAAAAATGTTGACATGAATTCTGCTTGGGGTGATCTGAGTCTGTCTCTCAAAATTCCTGTATTTTTTAATATATACATATACACACACACACATATAAAGTATTTAACCATTTATATGACACATGTGACCATTAATTGTATGATATACTAGGCAAATTTAAGATATTTGCATATGACTTCCTATTTTGAATGTCTTAGTGGGCTGTGAACAAATTATTTAGGATTCTTTTTAAAATATTGTTATTTTTAACATTTATTTTTAAAAAAAATTTTGAGTTCTGAATTCTTTCCCTTTCTCCTATCCCCCCCATTGAAAAAATATGTTATCAATTTTACATGTGAAACCATGCAAAACATATTTCTATCTTAAATATGTTACCAAAAGAAAGTGAGAAAAACAATGAAAAAAAATTTTTTTCAATCTGCACTCAGACTCTATGAGTTCTTTCTCTTGAGACGGATAGCATTTTTCATCATGAGTCTTTAAGAATTAGGATCATTGTATTGATCAGAATAGCAAAGTCACTCACAGTTGATTGTCATGCAGTATATTACTGTTACTGTGTATGATGTTCTCCTGGTTCTACTTACTTCACTTTGTATCAATTCATATAAGCCTTCCCAGCTTTTTCTGAAAGTATCCTGTTATTCATTTCTTATAGTACAGCAGTATTCTATCACAATCATATGCTACAGCTTGTTCAGCCATTTTCCAATTAATGGGCATCCCTTCAGTTTCCAATTCTTTGCCACTCCAACAAGAGCTACTATAAATATTTTTGTACATACATGTCTTTTTCCTTTTTCTTTGATCTCTTTGGAATGCAGGCGTATTGCTGGGTCAAAGAGAATGCATGATTTTATAGCCCTTTGGGCATAGTTCCAGATTGCTGTCCAGAATGATTGAATCAGTTCACTGTTCCACGGCTTCAGTTCCATCTTTTCCACATTCTTTTCAGCATTTGTCATTTTCCTTTTCTGTCATGTTAGCCAATCTGATAGGTGTAAGGTGATACCTCAGAAGTGTTTTAATTTGCATTTCTCTAATCAGTAGTGATTTAGAGCATTTTTTCATATGACTAAGGATAGCTTTGATTTCTTCTTCTGAAAACTGCCTGTTCATATCTGTTAGCCATTTATAAATTGGGGAATGATTTGTATTCTTATACATTGATTCAGTTGTCTGTATAGTTTTGACTTTTGACCTTTTCTTGTATACAGTGTGAGGTGTTGGTCTACACCTAGTTTCTGCAAAATTGTTTTCAGTTTTCCCAGCAATTTTTGTCAAGTAGTGATCTTGTCCGAGAAGCTGGGGTCTTTGGGCTTATCAAACACTAGATTACTATGGCGATTTACTACTGTGTCTTGTGTACTTAATCTGTTGCACTTATCTACCACTCTATTTCTTAGCCTGTACTAGATTGTTTTGATGATTACTGCTTGGTGATACAGTTTGAGATATCTGGTACTGCTAGGCTACTTTCTTTCACATCTTATTCATTGATCACCTTGATTTTCTTTTTCTTTTTTAATTTATTTTATTTACTTTTAGTTTACAAGATTCAATTCCACAATCCCTTGAGTTTCAGATTTTTTCCCCTCTCTCCCCTCCCCATGTTGGCATGTAATCATGGATAGGATCTGCAAATAGTTTCACATTGTACAATAGTTTGGTTATATAGAAGGGCTATAACCAATGAGTAATCACTGAGAAAAAAAAAAAACAAAACAAAACCAAACATGAAAAAGAACGATAGCTTGTTTTGCTTCAATCTCCATTTAAACTATAGTCTTTCTAGATCTTTCTCTGAGTTTAGATATTTCCTTCCATCCTGAGGCTTGTAGAGTTGGTCTTTTAGCTGTGCATTGTTGAGGATAGTCCAGTTTATCAAGGTTGGTCATCATACATATGATGTGTCCATGATTGTGTACAAGCTTTTCCTGGTTCTGCCCTTCTCACTTAGCATCAAATTGTATAAGCCTCTCCAGGTAATTATGAAGTCCATCTCCTTCCCATTTCTTATAGCACAATAGTATTCCATTACATTCATATACCATAGCTTGTTCAGCCATTCCCCAATTGATGGGCATCCATCCCCTATATTTCCAGTTTTTTGCAACCACAAAGAGAGCTGCAATAAATATTTTTGTACATATGGATCCTTTTCCCACTTCTGGATCACCTTGATTTTCTCGACCTTTTGTTTTTCTAGATGAATTTTGTGTTTATTTTTCTATCTCTGTCAAACACTTTGAGTGGTATGGCCCTGAGTGAGTAAATTAGGTAGAATTTGTCATTCTTTTATATATAGGCCCAGCCTACCCATGAGCATTTAATATTTCTCCAGTTGTTTAGATCTCTTTATTTGTGTGAAAAGTGTTTAGTAACTGTGTTCATATACTTTCTGGGTTTGTCTTGGTAGGTAGACTCCCAAGTATTTTATATTATCTACTGTTATTTTAAATGGAATTTCTCTTCTTGCTGAGTTTTATTGGTATTATATACAATATTAATGTTTACGTGGGTTTATTTCACATCCTGCAATTTTGCTGAAGTTGTTAATTGTTGATTCTCTAGGATTCGCTAAGTATGCTATCATATCATCTACAAAGGAAGATAGTTTTGTTTCTCCATTGCCTATTATAATTCCTTCAATTTCTTTTTCTTGTCTTATTGCTATAGCTAACATTTTAGTACGGTATTGAATAATAGTGGAAAAAATGGGTATCCTTGCTTCACACCTGATCTTATTGGGAAGGCTTCTACTTTATCTCTGTTACAGATAATGCTTGCTGATGGTTTTGGATAGATACTGCTTATTTTAACAGGAAAGCGCCATTTATTCCTATGCTCACTAGTATTTTTAATAAGATTGAGTGTTGTATCTTGTCAAAAGCCTTTTTGGCATATATTGAGATAATCAAGTGATTTTTGTTGTTTTTGTTATTGATATGGTTAATTATGCTGATAGTTTTCATAAAATTGAACCAACTTTGTATTTCTGTTATAAATCCTACGTGGTCATAGTGTCTAATTTTTGTCATATATTGCTATAATCACGTTCCTAGTATTTTATTTAAAATTTTTGCATTAATACTTATTAGGGAAATTGGTTTATAGTTTTCTTAATTTTTGTTCTTTTTGAACAAAATATGAACATCATATTTGTGCCATAAAAGGAATTTGGTAAAATTACTTCTTTGTTTGTTTTTCCAAATAGCTTATATAGTATTTTTTAATTGATTGTTTTTTAAATGTTTGGTAAAATTTACTTGTGAATTCATCTAGTCCTGGAGATTTTTTTCCTAGGGAGTTTTCTTTTATGGCTTATTCAGTTTCTTTTTTTTAAGATAGGTTTATTTAAATATACTATTTCCTTTTCTGTTAATCTGGGCTGTTTATGTTTTTGTAAATATTCACTTATTTCACTTAGATTTGTTAGGTTTATTGGCATATAATTGGACAAAATAGCTACTAATAATTGCTTTAATTTCATCTTCATTGGTGGTACATATATCCTTTTCATTTTTGATGCTGGTAATTTGTTATTGTTGTTGTTTTTTAATAAAATTAACCAATGGTTTTTCTTTGGATTTTTTTCTTTCATAAAGCCAGCTCCTAGTTTTATTATTAGCTCAATCATGTTTTTATTTCAGTTTTATCAGTCTTTCCTTTAATTTTCACGTTTTCCAATTTGGTATTTAATTGAGGATTTTAAAATTGTTCCTTTTTCTAGTGTTTTTTTTTTTAATTTCATGCCCAGTTCATTGATCTGTTCTTTCTCCATTTTATTGATGTATTTAGAGATAGAAATTTTCCCATAAATAGATTGGAATCCACAAATTTTGGTATGTTGTCTTATTGTTATCCTTCTCTTCAATGAAACTGATTGTTTTTGTGATTTGTTCTTTGAACCACTCATTCTTAAGGATTAGATTATGTGGTTTCTAATTAATTTTTAATCGTGTTTCTATGGTCCTTTATTGAATGTAATTTTTATTGCATTATTATCTGAAAAGATACATTTGATATTTCTGGGTTTTTGCCTTTGTTTTTGAGTTTTTTAATGCCCTATGTATTACATGGCTGGTTTTTGTAAAAGTGCCATGTACAGCTGAGAAAAAGATATAACCTATCCCAAAGAGATCACAGAAGTGGGAAAAGGACCCATATATATAAAAATATTTATTGCAGCTCTCTTTGTGGTTGCAAAAAACTGGAAATATAGGGGATGCCCATCAATTGGGGAATGGCTGAACAAGTTATAGTATATGAATTTAATGGAATACTATTGTGCTATATAAGAAATGGGAAGGAGATGGACTTCTGTTTACCTGGAGAAGCTTATAGAAACTGATGCTAAGTGAGAAGAGCAGAACCAGGAAAAACCTGTACACAATCACAGACACATTGTATATATGATGACCAGCCTTGATAAACTGGACTATCCTCAACAACACACAGCTGTAAGACAACTCTACAAGCCTCAGGATGGAAGGAGATATTTAAACTCAGAGAAAGATATAGAAAGACTAGAGTTTAAAAGGAGACTGAAGCAATTCATGCTATCGTTCTTTTTCATGTTTGCTTTTGTTTCTTTTTTCCCAGTGATCACTCATTGGTTACAACCCTTCTATACAACCAGACTGTTGTACAACATAAAAATATTTGCAGATCCTATACATGATTGCACGTCATCATGGTGGGGGGGAAGAGAGGGGAGAAAATCTGAAACTCAAGGCATTGTGGAACTGAATCTTGTAAACTAAAAGTAAATTAAAAAAAAAAACGGGAAAAAATAAATAAATGAAAAAAGAAAAAGATATAACCCTCTCATTTTCATTTAGTTTTAGGATTTATCACTATTTAACTTTTCTAGAATTCTGTTCATTTCCTTCTTATTTTTGTTTTATGGTTAGATTTATCTAATTCTGAGAGGGGAAATTGAGGTCGCCCACTAGTACAGGTTTACTCTTTCTTCCTGTAACTCATAAAAATTTGAATGTTATACCATTTGGTATGTATATTTTTAGTAGTGACATTACTTTGTTTTCTGTGGTATCTTTTAGCAAAATGTAGTTTCCCAGTATATATTTTTTCATTAAGTCTCTTTTTGCTTTTGCTTTATCTAAGGCATGATTACTGTTCATGGCTATTTTACTTCAACTGTAGCATAACAGATTCTGTTCCAGCTCTTTATTTTTACTCTTTGTGTATGTCTTTGTTTCAGATGTATTTCTTGTAAACAACATATTGTTGGATTCTGGTTTCTGATCCATCCTGCCATTTGCTTCCATTTTATGGGTCAGTTCATCCCATTCTCATTCATAATTATGATTACTAACAGTATTTTTCCCTTTATCCTGGATTTTTCCTATTTATCTGTCTTCCCCTCCTCTCTCCATCCCATTTCTGTAATGTCTGTTTTATTCTGACTATGGTCTCCCTTAATTTGTTGTCCTCCCTTTTATCAGCCACCCTCACCCCCAGCTTCTCTTATCCTCTTCTCTTCCTACTACTCTGTTGGGTAAGAATAGATTTCTATATTCAACTGAATGTGTATGTTATTTCCTCTGTGAAACAGTTCCAGTGAGGGTGAAGTTCAAACATTGTCTACCAACCCTCCCCATTTTTTCTCTGGTGGTGGTGGTGGGTATTCAATTTTAGTAAAACTTTTGATAAAGAATCTCACATTAGCACTTGCTTTTCTGGGTTTTTGGTAGCTGTGGCTGTAGTATCTGCAGGGGCAGCTGCTAACTCAGAGAAATCTTACTCCCCAAGATGATGTCTGAGGACCCTGGGCTGCAAGCACTGCAATTCACAAGGCTCTTGGGTTCAGGATGTTGGTCTGTCCTCATCAGGATCTGAGGGGAAATGGTGGTAATGATGGCAGTTTGACTACCTTGACACAGGCTGCCTGCTTTCTCTCTCCCTCGGGGTACTTTGCTGCTTTAGCTAGGCTGGCTTGTCTAGACTGACCACTTATCATACATGTTATAGTAGTGACTCCTTTTGGGTATGGTTGGATTAGATAGCTGCTGAAGTTTTTGTCAGATAAGTCCGGAAAGATGGCATGGACTCAGATTACAAAGGGCTTTAAATGGCAAATAGAGTTTTCATTTTATCCTAAAAGCAAAGGTGAGCCACTGAAGCTTCTTGAGGGTAGGGTGGTAGTGGTGGTTGGGAAACAACACGGTCAGATCTGTGCTTTAAAAATATTAGCTTACCAGCCATGAGGAAGATGGATTGAAGAGGAGAGCCTCGGAGACATAGAAGCCGATTGGGAGGCCACTGGAGTAGTCTTGAGTAAAGGATAATAAGAACTAGAATGCTGATCATGTAGTGGAAAGAAGGGAATAGATGCAAGAGATATTGTGGAAACTGAATTGACAAAACTTATAGCTAATTCGATATAGGATGGTAAGGCTAAGGCACAAGTGGAGGAAGACTGAGATGTCATCACTACTGGCTACTCATCCTACCAAACCAGATTACAGTCCTCTACAGTTTAGCACTCTGAGCTCCATGAGATGCTAAGGCCTAAAAAAATTTCATAATTTCATCAGCCATCTGATGATCCCTTCTTTAGCATGATCCTCAGATGAATTGCATAGGTCCATATGTGTGTGTGTGTGTGTGTGTGTGTATATATGTATCTATATATCTATATCCATATCTATATCTATCTGTCTGTGTGTCTGTCTATCCAGCTAGATATCTATCTATCTATAGCATTTTCCTTTTCTACCAATTTAGTAGTCTAGTCAAAAAAGCAAATGGAGTTAGTCTGGAATGTTCTTGATTAAACCATGCTGGCTCTTTGTAATCGTTACTGCCCTTTCTAGATGCTCATTACCTCTTTTAAAGATCTGTTCCAGAAGTTTCTTTTGAATCAGACTGTTGGTCTGTAGTTTGCAGACCCCTCTCTTCCCTTGTTACAAATTGGGTCATTTGTCTCACCAATTTCGTGGCACTACTGTTATTTTCACAGTTTTTCTGATATTGCTGCTGGTGGCTCAGCATTACAACTGTTGGTTCTTTCACTGTCCAAAGATATAGCTCATCTGAGCTGAGTGACTTGAATTCATCTAAGGCAACTAGGTTTTCTCTTATTATCTTACTTAACTTTGGTATCAGTTCTTTTTTATTCATTTTTGTTCTTTAATTTCCAGTGAAAAAGTCTTAATCCTTAGTAGAGAAACCAGAAGTAGCAGAATTCATTCTTCTCTGTGCACATGTTCTGTCTTGTCTCCTATCTCCATGTATGTGCTCTTGGTGTCCCCCTTGGCTTCTCACCTTCTGCTATCCCCATCTCTCTTTAAGGCTCAGGACAAAAGAAACCTATACATATCCTTACATGATTTTTCCAATATTTAGTGTTTTCTTTCCTCTTCAAAATAGCTTGTATGTTTATATACACATATATATAAGTGTGAGTATGTGTGTGTATGTATATATGTGAGAGAGAGAGGCCCTTAACTGTTTCTTGAAGTGAATTGATTTGAAACCCTGGATCCTTTGAAGAAGTATTAAAGTTGTAGTCCATGGCAGTGTCACCAAACTTTAAGAGAGGCCTAAGAGTTAACAATGTCAGACTACGCTTATTTGAGCTAAGCAGAATACAGTTATCCCTTCTACATCACAGGGTTAGGAGCGCAGTGCCTCCGTAATCTGAAAAATTCACATAAAATTTTGTGGCCCTTTTTCTGTATCAGAGAAGAAGTCTGATCTTTTCTTTTATGGGGTGTTTATAGTGCTTTATTGTAAAATTTAGGTTAAATATTTGGACTTATGTTCTGTGTCATTTGCTGGCCTTTGCGTGTCATCTGTGGCTTCTGCAAAACTCTCTGCAAATTCCCTTTTAATTTCTTATGCTGACCTGTGATGTTTCACAGCCGTGACTGGGAAAGTTGCAGTGTGAAAGGGATAGTTATAAGTAAGTCTCATTCCAACGGCAGTTAGTTCTGTGGACATTTTCTGCCTGAATGCTGTTAGAAGTTGTCCAGATCTCCATAGGCAGGGCCTCTCCGAGCTGTTTTGCAAAGGGGCAAGTCTGAGTTTCTCAACGCCTCTTATTTCAGTGTCACTGTTGTTTCAGTGTTATCTGCCAATAACGGGTAGGTTCTGAGTTGAGTACATTTACATGTACTTAATATTATTTTAGTAGTTCAAGGGAGTTTCTTCTGATGTCATCATCATAATTTATTTGTTTTGGTTGGTTTGCCTTTCTCTTGATAAACCTGTTGATTGTTAAGTTTCATGGAAAAGAAAAAGGGAGGATTGACACACTAACCCCAGTTGGTGTTCTCTGAGGTTGTTTGGTTCTCCTTGCCTTTAGCTATAAACCAGAATTAGGTAGTCCTTGGTATATGGATGGCTTGTGGGATGACTTACAAAGAGTGAAATAGAAAGCATACGTATAGGCCTTTGGTGGTGGTCTTTGTTTGCTGAATATGATTAATTATAACATAGAATATTCTTTATAGTCTCCAGAGATTCGACTATGGTGAAAGCCAAAAATTTTTCCTTTCCTTCGCTACAGGATATTAATGGCCCCAACTGGTAGAACTATTCTAAGTTGCAGACAGCTTGATTTATCTAAGCTCTGTCTGTTCAGAAATGATTGATAATTCTTCACTGCAAAAAAAAAATTACTCTTTTTTTTCAGGCTCAGCTTAATAACCAAATGAGCAGTACTCGTAATGTGTGATAGCTGCTTACAGGATGGCCCCTAGAACTGGAGCTTGTGTCTTGAGGTGACAGGGGACAGCAGCTCTGTCATGTCTAGAAGCACCAGGGTGCTAGAGAGCAGTTGTTCAGTGCATATTTCTTTAGAAGTACAGGGAGCTTTTCTTCTTTGTTACAGCCAAATGAAATGAAGCTCACAAGTGGGAAGTGAGTTTCCCAAGGTCTCTTTTGGTGACACATCTTGGAATACAGCCTAGGATCCCCAATTCTTGGGCTAGTATCTTGAGCATGTGCAGGAGAGGGGCACTGCAGGAGGATGTTGAAAGGAAGCTTTTTTATGTAAACATCTTTTTGAGTAAATAGTTCTACTGTACTTTTTAAAGATACACTTTATTTTTACAGACTTAGGAAAATGATTGGAGTACTGACATACCCAACCCAACCCATGTATTTCTCACATTTGCTGTGCCAGGACACCTGACTTAACACCATTGTTAGGCTAATCACAGCCCGGCTCGGCTCTGAGCAGACTACGATAGTGCCATGTTATTTAATGGCTCGTTACATTTTGTGATGTTTACCGGCTTTTGCCAAGGATTCCCCGAGACAGTGCCATGCTTAGATGTCAGTTGCTGCTTGTACCCAGAGATCAAAGGCTGCCAGTAGCTATTACTAAACCACAAATTTGCTATTAGTAAGTTCTGACCAAGTTCAGAACTATAAAGGTGAACATTTTATTTATATAAGCTAGATATACTTGTATTGTCCTTCCTTTTTCAAATTAGCTGCACTTGTAAATTATCCTGGGCACAAAAATGGTCCAAAAGATCATTATGTTTGTTAGTCTTTTGCATCTTGTTTGCATTTACAGATTTGTTTTGGGAAGGATAGCTTTAGCTCTTACATACCAGCCAGTTAAAGGATTTCTTGATTCTCTGCATCTTTGCCTTAGGCATCTCATTGTATTTGTTCAAACTGTGCCTCTCCACATCCTGAGTGAATCATGCCCACATAATTTCAGTACTGCTCACCTTTCCCAGAAATTGACCTTTCACTGATTCAAACATTATTCTGACAGTAATTTATGGAGTTTTTGTTGTTGTTATGGCTTTTTATCCTTTTCACCTTTTCCCTAATGTTAAGAGTCTCTTAGCTGTACTCCAGATTATAAAGAGGTTTTTTCATGTTTCCCTGGTTTCTAAATAGGTGCTTTTCTCTAAGGTTTATTCATTTATTCAGCAGGTTTTTTGTTAAGTGCTTCCTCCTGTGTTCCTCCTGTGCCAGGCACCCAGGGGAGATAAAAAGTTTAGATATAGAATATGTCTGCCTTCATGGATCCAGCTCACAAAGTCCAATAGAGGAATGAAACTTAAATACAGAGGCATTTATGCAGTTTTGTATAATGTAGTTCTCAGAGAGGGGCAAACAAATGTGCTAATAAGACTATGGGGAAAATGATTACTGACAAAGAGAACCATTGAAGATTTCCTGGAGGAGAGAGTGTTTGTGTTGGGCACAAGGGTAATTCAGACAAAAGAGAGGATAGTCGAGGCATAGGGCACAAGGACATTTTCAGAGTAGAACACAGATCATATAGTAATATAAGGCTAGAGGGTAGGGAAGTATCAGATAGGATACCATAAATACCTTGAATTACATACAATTATGTTTATACGTCTTGTGTATATTTAGTAACTCATATTTTAGTACTGTTTTAAAGTTTATAGTGCACTTTCCGTATAACCCTGTGCAGTAGGTAGTTTAAGTATTATTATATCCATTTTATAGATCCTGAGGCTTAGAGGTCAAGAGCTGGGCTTTGAACTTAGGTTTTCTGACTCGAAGACCACTGTTCTTTTTACTAGACTGTGCTGCCCCTCTTAAATATACTGTATATTTGTTTCATCGCCATTTGAGATACTAGTACTTTATATGTGTGTGTGTATATATATATATATATATATATATATATATATATATTTCTATTTTTTACATATATATTTATATATATATATACACACACATATGTATATATATGTATGTATAAAGTCTGGTTTTAATTGGTTGATATTCTAATTGAGTAAGAAAATGTCTGGAAATATCATTCTTGAGCAGGTCTGTTTAATAACCCATGATTCTTCTAAACCTAGAGGAAGACTTCATTTTGAATCTTAATCGTTGGTTTAAAACCCAATTAGGATTTGGCTGATAGGTAGGTCAGTTGTACATTAGTAGAATTTGTACATTGATGACTAGACAGCTTGTCATCCTAGGCCGCAAAAGTAGCAACTGTTTTTATGGTTTGGCCAGACTTCAGATTTTCCATTCTTTCCATTCTATGTTATATGGAATTCACACGATGCCATTTAATTACTTCAGTCCTTCTTGTAAAGGAAAAAGGATCTTTACCAAGGTTTCAGAGATACTAACAGTTGTGAATTTTTATTCATATGATTTTCATTCTCTTGGAATTTTTATTATCAGCCTCCAGACCTTAGTTTCAAATCTTATTGACAAGCCAAATGTCAGAGACTTTTTGATGAACGATTTTTCTGTTTAAAGGCTTTCATTTCTCTGAGATGATTTCTTTTTATTTTGGGGGTGTCTGGACCAGTGATTTCTTTGATACATAGTATTCCTCACAAAGAAACCTCCTCTACCCAGAAAAATTAGTAACTTCTCTGACAGTTGCTTAAGCTACCAAGAGGTTATATGATTTGCTGCCAGGAATGCACAGCCAGCATCAGAGGTAGACTTGAACCCAGGGCTGTATGTTGCCTCTCCTTGTCTTATTGAGTGCGTTTCTTTTGAACAAGATTCTAATTTATTTGGAATATCCAGGGTTGATTTTGGAATTTAGATTTTGTATGTTAATCAACTGCATCTTAACTATAAACGAACAAAATGTAGATGCTCTCCTACAGTAGTATATCATATGTTAAGAAATAAAGCAAAGACTGAGAATTTGTCTGTTTTTACCTTTGCCATTTTAAAAAAGTTGTTGTTTATAAAAGAGTTAGTTAACTTTTGAGTCAGTTAATTTACCCTTCAGCCGCTGTTAACTGTAGCAGTATAACAATTGGAACTATACATGGAGTTATACAGAAATATATGGAATTATTGAGAGCAGTGCTCAGGTGGTTAGTGCTCAAACCCTCTTAAAGGACAAAATCTTATAGTAATATTCATTTAAACACTTTGTTCTACTTTATCTACATCCCTGTGTCCTTCTTCCCCAACATACAGCCATCTTTTAGGGAAAAAAGAATTTTTAAGAGGAAAAAGAGAAAAAATTTCAGCAAAATCAATCAATGTATCAGAAAAAAAAAATCTGACATTACATGCAATGGTCCACACCCTTGGAGCTCCACCTCTGCAAAGGTGGACAGGGGTAGGTGTATATATATTTTCAAATTTTTTCTTTGGGACCCAGCTTGTTCTTTATAGCTTTGCAGTATTCAGTTTTAATTGCTTTGTGACTTTTTTTCCATTTATGTAGCTGTAGTCATATATATTGTTTTCCTGGCTCTGCTTAACTTTACTTTGCAATATTTCATATAAGTCTTTCCATGCTCTGTATTTCTTGTGTTTGCTATTTCCTACAGTGTAACAATATTCCATTATATTTATGTATCCCAGTTTTTTTAGTCATTCTATAGTTGCTGGGCATCTAGTTTGTTTCTAGGTCTTTACCATTGCAAAGTACTACTTTAAATATTTTTGAACCTTTCTCTTTTTCATTGATGCGCTTGATATAAATGTCCGGCAATGGAATCTCTGTATCAGAGAACCTGAACATTTCAGTCGCTTTATTTGAATAATTCCAAATTGCTTTTCTGAATGGTTATACTAATTCTTAGCTCCATTAACAGCGTGTGTGTCTTAATATAACTCTTCTACCATCTACTCTTCCATTGTTTTGTCTTCTTTACCAGTTTGCTAAAGGTAGTTTGCAGTTCTATTGAAAACTATTGATATCCTTTGACCACGGTCTCTCTCTTGGGAGAATGGCTTTTGGTCTTGTAAATTTCTATTAGTTGTCTATCTGTTTGGAATATCAAACCCCTATCAAAGATATTTGATACAAAAATTTATCCAGTTATTTCTTATTATATATATATTACCTTAATTTTGTTTGTTCAAAGTTCTTCAGTTTCAGGTAATTAAAATTATTTTATCTTCTGTAATTGCCTATGTCCTTTGGTTAAAATTCTGTCCTCTACCCACATCCATGAAAGTTATACAATCTGGTATGATTTTTTAATATTCAGGTCATGTATCCACTTTCAGTTTATTTTGGAATGTGGTGGGAAGATGTTAGTCTAACCCTCATCTCTGCCATAATTGCTTTTTAGTTTTCTCAAAAGTTCTTATCAAAGAGGGAGTTCTTTCTTGAGTAGTTGGACATGTATTTTGTCCTCTCCAGACACTGCCCCCGTACTTCAGCTGCTCTCTCCTTCCCTCCTCCGCTTCTCTCTTTGGTTAATTTCTTCCCAGACTCTCCATTTTGAGGAAGGCCCCGATGCGCCATCCTTTGTTCTCCAGACTTTGCTGCCTTGACTCTTGCTCTTTACTCTAACCTCCTTCGGCTCCCTTTTACGTGTTGTCGTCTCACATTAAGCTTTTGGAGGGCTGGAATTGTCTTTTTTGCTTAAATTTGTATCTCCAGCACTTTGCACAATGCCTGAAGCATAGTAATTAATAATGACTTCTTGAGTTATAATGATACTTTCAATTAACTTCAGCAAATATTTATTAGCTCCCTCTCTTTAAGGCTCTGGGCTAGATTCTTAGAATACAAAGCTAGAAATGAAACATTCTTAGCTCTCAGGAAGCTTCCCTCTACTGGGATAAAGAGGAGGCGTGAGATAAAAGAAAAATCTACAGTGGAGAGCCTGGCTAGGAGTTGTGTTGCTTCTGGAGAGAAACACATTTTCTTGAGCACCAGGAGACTTTGTGTCTGAGAAAGATGAGAGAGAACTTGGGTGGAGGGTACTTTCTTCATGGTAGAGCAGGGATTCCAAAGGGGAGCGCTAAGGTGAATAGGGACATAAGTGTGAGCAGAGGTAATAAGGAAGAAGAATCGCTGCCTTGGCAGAGGTGCCCCTGCATTCTGTGAATTAGAGGGGCAAAGGGTAGGAGCTTGGCAGCCATGGGTGAGAAGGCCAAGCTGATCATGGTCACGTTCTGACTAAAGATGCTTCTGAGTGGAGCTCATGGCGTGAGCTTGGCGTCAGATACTGGGAGCTGGGTCAGAGGCAATGAGGAGTGCTCACTGGTGATCAGGTAATGCCGTGCCAGATTTGTTGCCTCATTGGAGATAGTGGGCAAAAGTGATACAGGGGAAAGATCTCTGGCTCCAGGATCAGAGGACTTAGGTTCATATTCTGCTGCTAATGATTACTGTTAGGTGGCCTTCAGCAAGTTGCTTATCCTTTCTGGGCCTCAGTTTCTTCATTTATATATGTAGAAGGTTGTACTAAATGACCTCGAAGGTCTGTTCAGTTCTACGTCTATAATCCTTTGTCCTCTATACTACTTCAGATCTCATCAACTTCCATGGATTTAATGACCTTAATTTTAATTTAAATGTCAATTAATATCTCTATGCTGAAGATTCTCAAATCTGCCTTTCTGACCTCTAGTCTCACATCTCCAGCTGTGCCTTTCAGACATCTTGAACTGGATGAGCAGTAGGCATCTGAAACTCAGTATATCCAAAACAGAACTCATCTTTCCCCCTAAATTCTCTCTCCCTTTCCTTGCTTTTCTGTTACTGTAGAGGGCACCACCGCCCTCCTAGTCCTCAGGCTCCCATCATAGCAGTCTTCCTGTATTCCTTACTCTCTTACCTACTGTATTCAAGTTCTTGGCAAGACCTGTTGATTCCACCTGGCAACATCTCTTGAATATGCCCCCTTCCCTCCTCTGACACTGCCACCACTCTAGTGCAGGCTGTCATTTCCTCCCATCTAGACTATTGTACCAACTTTTCCCCCACCAATCCATCTTCCATTCAGCCATGAAAATGATTTTCCTAAAGTGAAGGTCTGTCCATGTTACACCTCTACACAAACTCCAGTGGCTTCCTGCTGCCTCCAGAATCAAAACCAAAATTTTCTGTTTGCCGTTCAGAATCCTTCATAGCCTACCCTTCCTCTTCCTCATACAGTTACACACCTTTCTGATCTTCTTACACCTTTCTTTGATCCAGCGACACTGGCCTCCTTGCTGTTCCACAAACAACACCCTCCATCTCTGATTCCAAGTTCTTTCTCTGGCTGTCCCCCATGTCTGCAGTGTCTTCCCTTCCCATTTCTGCCTCCTGGCTTCCCTGGCTTCCTTCAAGTCCCATCCAAAATCCTGTCTTCTATAAGCAGGCTTTCCCAACCCTTCTGAATTCTAGGACCTTCCCTCTTTTAATTATTTTCTATTTATCTTGTGTATAGCTTGCTTTTACATAGATGCTTGCTTGTCGTCTCCCCTCATATTGTGAGGCACAGGTCCAGCTTGAGGGCAGGGATCATCTTTTGACTCTTTATCCCAACTCCAGTGCTTAGCATAGTACCTGGCAAACAGTAGGCACTTAATAAATGTTCTGTGACTTACTCTTTCCAGTCTTGAGTGCCTCTAGGAGCATAGATTTGGCTAGTACTTCTGCCTCCTGAGCCCAGAATCCCTCATTTTCTAAACCCCTTCTCAGTGTAGTCAGGCTCGAGTGCCTCTGCTTTGTGAGGTTCAGAATCTCTGATAGTCCTGAGACTCCTTAGAAGTGGCAAATGACCATCCTGGTAATATTTCATTAATTATCTAAACGTTCTTATCTATAAAACCTCATTGTTCCTTATCAATTCAAAAGTACAAATAGATGAAAGCTAACTCTTGTCTAATCCTGTGCAAGGATCTAATTTAACCAATTAAACTGACCTGTTCAGAACTTCTAAAAGGAAATAAAAGTTTTAAAGTAGATTGGAACATCTCAGAATTCACATTTCTGGCTTGAATGTTCAAAGTCGCAGCTCCCGAATTATTCTTTCGTGGGGGGAAAGAATAATAATGATGGTAGTTCTCATTTCCCTGCTGATTTAAGGTTTATAAAGTTCTTTCCTTACAAGAATCCTATTAGTAGATGGCAACGTTATCTCCTGGCATATAGCACTTTAAGGTCTGCAAAGGGCTTCCTTCACAAAAACCTTACGAGGTATAGGTAGTCCTAATTCCACCCCACTTCACACATGAGGAGATGGAAGCTTTGAGAGAGTGAATGATGTGTCCAGGATTGTACAGCAAAGTAAACGTCTGAGGGAGGATTTTAAACCTAGTTCTTCTGACGCTTCGATCCAATATTATATCTAGCCCATCATGGAGTAATGGAGGGAGGGATGAGCATGTGCTCAGGGATATGTGTGAGATTGTTCTTGTTGTTTAATACACTGCTTCGGTTCTAATGAAATTTTTTTTTTGATTCTCGGCTGTCTTTTGCCTGCATCCTACTTCTAAGGGCATCTGAGGAACTGTCCCTGAGTGACTTTTAGAAGTTTTCCTTTTCAATCTAAGGAGGGGGGAAACAAGCCAGGTAAATTACCTGTTTGGGGCAGCTAGGTGGCACAGTGGATAAAGCACTGGGCCTGGAGTCAGGAAGACATCAAATCTAGCCTCAAACACTTACCAGCTTACCAGCTGACCCGGGACAAGTCACTTAGCCTTGTTTGCCTCAGTTTTCTCATCTGTAAATTGAGCTGAAGAAGGAAATGGCAAACCACTCCAGTATCTTTGCCCCGAAAACCCCAAATGGGGTGATGAAGAGTTGGACACGATTGAAATGACTGAATTACAACAAAGTAAGTTACCATCCCAAATACTCCCACATTGAACCTTATTCTCTGTGAGTTCAGAGGTGAATGGCAAATAGGTTATGTTTTGTGGTAGTAGGAGTATTATTAACCACACTGTATGGAAGAGGAAACCCAGGCTCAGGAAGGCTCAGTATTGTGATCATGGGAGAAAATGGGAGAACCAAGATTGGAGCTCTTTCTTTCTAATGCCAAGTCTAGCATTCTTTCCATTACATTGCCTTTTTTGTGGTTTAGAAGTTCATTGCTTCAAAATATTTTTTAGTTTAAAATCAGTTCTGTGTAGCACATTCAGAAAGGATCTCGTGAGGAGTGCACGTCCTAGACGAGAACGGCTCATAAGCACGGTTTGTGGAAGGGCTTCAGTTTGTGAACTTCACACAAAGTTCCAGGTAGCTTTTTTAAAGACTGCATCTATTGGAAAACATTTTAGAAAAATTCAGTGTGAATGGGCCTTCATTTTATGTCCTAATGGCAAAGGAAAAATTGATAAATAGTGAGAGGGAGAGTAAAAGTTGATGGTTATCCATATGAAAAAATGGTATGTAGGAACCTATATGCCATAGTGGTGAACTAGGATTTTTTTTTTTAAATCATTATTATGCTGTTTGGGCATTAGCCATATGAGATCATAGAAATAAGAGATGGAAAAGACCTACTGTATTAGGTCATGTAGTCCATCCCCCTCTGCCAAAACTGGATTGTTCCCTACAGTATATTTTCCAGGGCTCTGTCCAGTTTTTTAAGTGACTCAACTGATGGAGCTTCCACCAGCATTGGGCTCCTTCATGGTACAAAAGTTGTTTTTTGAGATCGCTGACTTTTGTCAGTGACTTATTCTTTTGCCTGATGATGAACAATGTATGAGAATGCTTCAGTTCCAGATCATATAAAGTCTACTTTTGAGACTGTACCAGCCATATTTTTCAACATTGTTTCAGGAAGGTTAATCAAATGTCATTTATAAAAGACCAGCCTTTCTTCCATTTAAATACCATCATTTCTCCTCTGGCCATCAGACAGGACCCAACCTATGTGCTGTTTTCTGTGTTAATGATAAATTTACAGTAAATGAGGGTTAGAGCCAAATGGGAGCAGTTATTTCTGTGAAGTGATTGTAAAGTTTTTTTTACCTTAAAAACACAAATATAGTTGTTAATGATCATAGTAGCAAAATATTTGGTAAGTATCTGTAGAGATATTGATCCATTGGGAGAAAGTAGATGTAATACTGGATGTCCCCATTTGCTAATTCATGTTCTCCTATTGCTTTTTGTTGACCCAATAAATGGTTTGTAGATTTTCCTAAAGATGTTGATTATTGGTGGTCTGTCATGGAGATTTCTTTTAAAATGCATCCTTCTTTTAATGTCAGGTTGAATGGATTCAAAATTGTGCTCAGGTCCTGGAAACGTTTATTGAATTTAAGTAATAGTTAACAACATGATTAAGCTCAGTGGAATTGCAATAAAATTTTTACCCTCATTAGTTTATGAAAATATCTGAAGAATATGGCATGAAGTCAGAAAAACTGTTGAAAGAATTCAGTTTCTTGAGGAGATCACGCTGACCAGTCCTGTCCTCTTCTTTCATGCTATCTAACTTCTTTGGTGACTTGTTCACTGTGATTTTAAATGTCTTCAGTAATATCCTTTTAGTTTGAGTAGGTTTACTCCATAGGTCAGTAAGCCTCACTGTTTTTAAAACTCAGTTTTTCTTTAGTCAGTACCACTGTTTAATATTTATCTTTGACTGAACAGGTTTTAGTGCATGCTACATTATGATTTCATCTCCTTTCCAATGTCAGCCAGGATAGATTTAGTTCTTTTCATCTGTCTTCAATCCCACCAACCCTTGGATTATTTCTATTGCTTTCTCTGTTTCTCCACCCTAGTTTGTCAGTAGCGGGTGTGGTATTGCCTGGAATTGAATAAAATTTTCCAGGTGCAGTCTCACAGCATTTCTTCCCATGAGGCCCTGTGGTCTTCCAGGCCATTATATATCTTTGTTCTTTCCATGTTCACATCAACTCCAGTGTTTTCTTTTTTGTGTATGGGTGTTTGTTTTTTAATTTATCATGTGGCCAGTTCACTTCAACAAATGTTTATTAATTAAGCCCTGTCTTAGGTGCTTGGAATACATGGATAAAAGTAAAACAGATCTTTGCCCTTAAGGAGCTTATATTCCATTAGAGGGTTCAGCATGTATACAGATATGTAAATACAGGGTAATTTGAGAAAGATTATACTTTGATATCTAGGAAACAATCTGAGCAGGCTTCATGGAGAAGGTGACATCTGAACTGAGCCTCTACAGTGTAGGACATTGCAGGTGTGGTGGACAACTTGCATATATGTATGGGTGCAGGAGATTCCTTCTCCTTTACTCCCTTTGTTTGTGAATAGGTGTTTGAAGAATACTACTGTGTTTCTCTGATAGATCTTGAAGAAACTGAAGAGCATTGCTCTAGAAACTGAGACAGAACTTGAGAGGCAGGATGAAGTTCTTGATGGCCTCACGTCCTCCGTGGAGCGCTCGACCCTGACTATCGACAAGCAGAATCGTAGGATGAAGAAGCTGCTCTAGAACCTCAGGCGGGGAGCCAGTGGTTTGGTGGTAACATGAAACTCTCAGGAGATACCAATGACTTTATTTTTTAGGATAAGTGATTATCTTTGTGTGTTGTTCTCTCATTGTTTCTGTAGTTGTCATTTATAGAGAAGACACCATGGAATAACTTCCAGGATGGGATGCATGTTTGGAAGCCTTCTCCCAGCAGCAGAAGCAGCAGAAACTTCAATCATGGTGTAGTGGTTGAAGTCATCTATCTGTCACTAAGAAGACTCCTTACACACAGTATGATTCAGGGGTCTTGAGGACTTTCACTAAAGAGATTCCCATGCACTGAAGGAGAAGTTGTAGATCTTTTTTGGAGGGGGAACTTCACAGTTAAAAAAAATGAACAACTTTTTTGTGTGTGAAGGCCTAAGTGTTATGGGCTCGTTCAGTGTGTGAGCTTGTGTGGTGCATTTATTTGTTTGTTTTCCTGGATTGGGAATCGGATCCCTGGTTTTGACACTAATTAGGTAAGTGACTCTGGGCAAGTCACATAGTGTCCCCTTAGGCCTTAGTTTCTTCAATTATGGGAAAAACTGCCAGTAAGAAAGTTAGATGAACTTATCCCCAACATCTCTTCCAGTCTACCATTCTGTTACATCTATGAGAGAGAAGAAAAATACTGCAGTGAGTTCAGTGGAACAGAGATGGAGTACAGAAGTATTCTTGCTTCTGGGTATTGTATTAATGGAAGCTATAGGCATGAAGTTTAACTAAAACAAAGTGCCAAATGCAGAAATTCCATTTTAAACAATTTTGTGTAGTTTCTAAGTAATTCGTATATCAACTTCTTGGGGTTTTCCCCTTTTAGATGTTAGCACAACAAACAAGATTGACAGTTGTTCTTCATGAATTATTGCAGGTATGTGAGGTACATTGTTGAAAGTTGATTGTGTTTTAATCAGAAGAGGAAAATTATAGCTCTCCAGAAAAAAAGCAAATCTGCCTTTTTGAGTACAGGCATACCCTGTTTAAATAAAACCTATTGCTGGGTTGCATATTAAACTCTGAATATTTTTCTTAAAAGCTTTCAAATGAGTTCCTTTCCAGCCCTTGAAAACTCAGTGCTCTTTGCAGCGCCGGGACCCTGGGATGATCATTCCCTTTGAGACTTTAAAATGCTACAGGGGCTGCTTGGGCATCAATCACATATATTCCCTGTTAGATGTGGAAATTAATTTACTCCATTTCTTTCTTGATGGTTTTCTTTGATAGAGTAGGTTTATAAAATTGTGCCAGCAGACTTCTATTTTTCTTTTTAATTTTACTACAGTTTTCTAGCTGAGAACACCTCCAGGATATCTTATAAACACCTTAAATTTTCATTTACTGCCCAGTTCTTTAGCCAGAAATAAAAAAGGGCAGCTAGTTATATAGTATATTTTAAAAACTTATGTTGGTCTTTGCTTTTACTGCCTCATTTCTAGCCAAAATTGAAAGAAAACTGCTATATAGTGTACTTTTCAAAACCCATATTGATTTTGGGGGGGGTTTGATTTATGTGTTTCAGTTAGCAGACCAGAAGTTAACACTTTCTTCTCCTGGTAAGAATCACTTATGAAACACAGCTCCTTGTGGTCTGCAAACTCCGTTCTGGAGGTGGGAGTCGGGGGGTCAGGGTGTACAGTGTTGTGAACAGGAGATTTGTTTCTGGATATCATTCCTTCATAGTCCCCATCTTATCTTCTCATCACATGTACCACTAAAGATTTATTACCATTTTTAAAATGTTTTACTTTCAGACTCTTGAAATGATATAATGAAGAAATATTTTTAGCATATTATCAAGACAACTCTTTTTGGAAATGCTGGTTTGTGCGGATTAATTTTTATCCCATTGACGAGTGTAAAGGGTTGTTACAACTTGTTCTGGAAAAATTGGAGGTATGTTGAAGTCATCATTTAGACAACTGTTGATTTTGGCAGCAGCCCAACACTGTATCATTTTGGGTTGTGGCACTTTGTATTTGCATGTTTGGTACCTTGATGATTTTCCTAAATACTACTGAAAAATTATGGATAGAAGAATGATGCTACGATGTAGATCTCCTTGGTGGAAGGCTGGCATTCTACCTCCAGAAGTCATAAAAGGTCATCTCAGAATTGAGACTATACAATTTCTAACACCCAGACACACTATAAATTGTCCTTTAAGCCCCTTATATTCCATTCAGGCCATACTTACCTTTTTTCTCCCTAAATTAGAATTGGGCCTACTGGAATAAAGCCTGACTTATTTCAAAGGCTCATTTTTCCTAAGATGGTCATATGGATAATAATGTCTTTTTGGAGCATTTTCCTTGGCCAGTTATAGAATTTGGTAAGCTTTGTAGAGCTTAGGACCACTCATTTTAGAGGTTCACAATATTTTAGCTTAGTTCTAAGTAAATGCTTAAATCTCTTCACACTGTTAAACACTGTGGTTGCCATCCATATCCCTTTGGAGAGGATATAAGTCAGATCTACCCTTAAACCTACCCTTAAACTAAAGTATTCTTCTTACCACATATTAGAGTGTCTAGTTTGTTTTTTTTTAGTGTACCAAAAAGGCAGACAACACACCATGTACACAGATTAGTGTCCTAGGTTTGGAGGAGGTCACAGAGAAAAGAAGTGTAGAGTCTCTGCTCTCTAAGAGGTGAGACATCACAGGATGCCGACAATTCAAAATACCATAGAAATTCCCAAAGAGTTGTCAGCCATTTGTCCCACATGCCTTCAGAGGAAGGTGAGGCACTTCTGTTCATCCACAGTAATTAATTAATTAATTGATGAGCTGAAGAGAACAATCACAAAATTAATACAAAATCTCCCTGCATCTTTGGCTTTCTCCTCCCCCTCTTTTTGGCCAGAACTTGCCTGGAATCATCGTTCTCTCCATGAGCTGTGGTCACTCCTCAGCTTGGACCACTAGCACTGCAAGCCTGTGTATGCTTCTATAGCAGCTCCTGCTTTGGGCACTTATGACATGAGTCGATGAGGCACAGGGAGAAGGCCTAGACTTCAGGTTCACAGACATGAGTTTGACTCACACTCAGAGACCATAGGCAAGTCATCTCCCTTCTCTTATCTTCCATCTCGTCATCTGTAAAATGGAAGTAGTAATGCCCATAACATGACCCATGTGTGTTATGAAGATCAAATAAGAAATGTTTATGAAGTGCTTTGCAAACCCTAAAGTTCTTTATAGATATTATATGTAACACACACATAAGTGTATACATACACACTATGTATTATGTATTTATGTGTACATACATTTGTGAAAAATCAGGATAACCATTCTGACATGAAATTGTAAAGGCAGGACCCCTGAAAAGGACTAGGAAAAAAATTATTGAATGTTCTTCTAGCAGGCTGTGATTCTATTTTGTATTAAAACAATCAGTTTACATGAGAGATATGGAATGAGGTCATAGAAATGTTTTAAATACTCCATGTTGATCTAATCCCAATCTGTTAGATTACTAAAAGAAGGAAATAGTAATAATACCTCTTTACTTTTGTATAGAGCTTTCTGATTTTAAGAGCTTTTTTTCATATGTTAACTCATGATTTTCACATCAGTGCTATGCATAAAGCAGGGAATGTAGTATTGCCCCTGTTTCAGAGGTGTGTTTCCTTTCATTGTAGGAAGATTCTGGCATACCCAGCTCAACATCTTTAGGGATATAATTGTGAATAGGACTAAATTTTCTGACACGTAGGCATTGAGTATTGGAGACAGGATATATCTAACTTCTGCAAACCCTTTGTCAAGCTAAACACTGACAGGGATTTACAGATGCCAAAATCTAGTGTCTACACAGACCCCTTAGCCAGTATTCCTGTATTGTCCTCATTTGTTTTCTCTTACTCTCACTGGGTGAGGGTCAGAAAAACCTTTATTTCTGAAAAAGGGCTTGTTATTAGGCAGTTGCTGTTGAAATTTACTACTGCAGCACATTCTGTGGTCATTTGTTTACTCTTAGATGTCCTCATTTTGAAGACAAATTTAGATACGTGTGTAATTATTGTCTGGCATAGTTCAGTTCTTTATGTGTAGCTGCTACTCAGGGGAAAGCTTTTAAAAGTTGTACCCCAAGTTTTTACACTGCTTTCTCCTAGCTGGTAACCCTTCCATCTCACTTCTTCACTATAGTTACTTGGATCACTGTAGACTACAAGCAGATAAATGCTAGATTAAGCTTCATACAAGAAGAAGGAGAATTCCAGGGTAAGAGCTGTTTATGATGAAAAATGGCATTAGTCAAACTCTAAGATTGAACATGTTTTCAAGTTTAAAGTACTGTCCAGGCCCAGTCTTGATATTAAGGAATCAGCTGCTGCTCTTGGCATTGCTACCTCAGATTTAAAAGTAGCTGTTGTATATTAGCCTAGCTTATCCAGGTACTGCCTGAACTTACTTCTTGTAGTTTAACCTCTTAACTTTAACCCAAATCTTTGTCTCTGAAGGAGGAAGATTCATTACTAGTTAGGCTCCAAAATTAGTATGCTTCTGGTCAGTCTACTGATATTGCAGTGTAAACTTATCAATCCAGGAGTTGCCCCCTTACTAAAAGTCTCAGCTAATAAATTAGAATTTCAGTGTGTAAATAACTTCTACTGGAAACCTTGACTGCTTCCCAACTTTCTTGTTTATACCTTGTTTTCTAGATGCTTCATTGTGTTTTCCTTGAGAATCTTAGAATCTTGAAGGGATATCTGAAGTCATCTAGTTCAGTTTATACTTGAACAAGAAACTCTCCTATAGCATTCCTGAAAAGTGACCATCCAACCTTTGCACGAAGCCCTCTAGTGATAAGGAACTTGCTGTGTTCTTAAGGGTCCAGCCTCACTTTTGGGTGGCTCCAATTGTTGGGCTGTTTTTTGTGACATCAGATTTAAATTTGTGTCTTTGCAGCTTCCATACATTGTTCCTGGTTCTACCTTCTGTCTCCAGTTAGAACAAGGCTGATCCTTTTTTCTGCATTACAACTCTTCAGAAACTTGAAGGCAGAGATCTTGCCCTCCTGCTAAACGTTCTCTTTTTTTAGGCTAAACAACCCCAGTTACTTCAACCAATCCTTATATATGTAGCATGATCTTGAGGCCTCTCACCATCCTAGGCTTTTTAGTCTGCATCAACCTGCATCAACCAGGAGGAGGTATCCAGAAAATGTGGAGCAAAATGAGGGGTGACAGCTGAGGCTTTTCTGAAATTGTGGTCCAGAAGTGGCAGTCATTGTTCAGGACATTGGGGCTTTGGAGTGGACTTTTTCTCCAGGGTAACAAAGGCAAGTAGGGAGGCTATAGACAATCTGCCTGAGGAATAGGAAGTAAAGATAGTTTCCAGGCTCCTCTTCCTGAGTTCTGCTGCATTCCTTCCATTCTTTACAGGCTTTTGGAGGCAGTCGTGTCTGCCATTTCTCCCGCTGCTCTGGGATAAAATTTGTCTGGGTCTTATATTTTGAGCTTATCCAGGCATCTAGGTACTTCTCTGTATTTCCCTACTTATCTTGGGTGTCAGTTCCCTGTTATCCCTTTTTTCGTGCCATCCATGGCAGAAAACAGAACAGAAGAGGAAGAAAAGAGTTGAATAATTTTGACTTTTCACATAATTCTTTAGTCCCTGGACCACATATCCCTTCTGCCCTGCTGCTGCTACTATCCTTCCTAATCCAGTCCACCAGAGACCAGGATCAGGAGGAGCAGAAACCACTTAGCTCTGCATTTGTTGGTCCCTGGATATTTATCTTCACCCTGCCACCATAGAGGTACCTCTTTTCTCCCTTTTCATCTTTTGCTCAGAGGATTGTAACCAAATATTACCATTGTCTTTGGAAAGAGAATGTTGGTGGACTGTTCTCTTATTCCACTTACCATCTTTGTGACTTTCTATACCAGATCACCCTTCCTTAGAAACTGCTCCCCGTTTGTTATGTGTCCTCTCCCTCTGTTAGAATGTAAGGGTGCACGTTCATGTCCTTATATTTCCAAGTGCCCAGCACAGTGCTTCACACATGGCAAGTACTTAGTAGGGTCTAATTTCTATGTAGGATTTTAGGCCATTGAATTCTACCTGTCCTTTCTCTGAGTCCTTTGAAAATCATTTCCTAAAATCTAAGATAAATAGCAGCTATGCCCAGTTTTGCTTTTGTAAACTTAAAGATGTGGAGTAACCACTTTCCCCCAAGGTTCCCATTATCTCTACTTCAGCAACCAATTCTTTGTGATTAGTGATAATCAGGTTCAGAATAGCACTTCCCCTTCTTGTTCCCTGTGCCTTTTAAAGGATGAAAATACTGTAAAAGGAAGCTAAGAAATGAACTGTTCCACTTTTGGGGGGAGAGAGATATCAGATGTCCAACTTCATTGCTATGTCATGCTACCATGCTAAGCTTGTGATCTGTTTCCCAAATTCCACATGTATTTCCCTTTCTTGACTTAGTGGTCTCTAGTAGAATCTGATGACAATATCAGTTGGATTTTTTTTTTTTTGGGCCAACTGATAATTTATTCAGTTGCTTTCCTTGTTTTTCTGGCTCTTATATCACTTCACATGAGTATGTCTTCTTATTATGGTATCCCACCCTCTTTTGTCTGCTTTATTCTTTTTAAATGAATTATGTACTTCCAGAGCCATATCTAGTCATGAGCCCTATCTTAGTGATCCATGAAATCAAATCTGCCTTCTTCTGTTAAGTCCTTTGTTCACTTTGTTACCTATATTTTATACATTCATATATTTTACTACTGATTCATTTCATGAATTTTGTCTCCCGTGATTTACTGGGCAATTTGTTAGTTTTCTTTTTGGATCACAGTTGTTCTCTATAATATCTCTTGGTGATCTCTCTCTCTCTTCTTCCTCCCTTCCTCCTTCTCTCTCTCCCCCCACTCCTTTTCTCTCACACTCCCCTTCTCTGTGTCCTCAGTTTCTTGCCCAAGACTTCAAAATCCTTAGTAGTGCTTTTTATATTTCTTCCAACGGTATTATCTTCCACATGCACCACAAGTGGGTAGTGGTCATTAAGTTTGACAAGTCTTACAAGGGACAAGTCTTTGTAATGCCATAGATCTATGCCACAGGAAGACAGTGGACCTATCCTGTGAGGAAGGAAGTTAGCCTGCAGCCTTCTTTGTTTACAGAAAAAAATTCTGATGACCTATGACTTTATCTTTGGAAAAGAGTTGTGTGTTGTCAGCAACAGTAGTCTAAAAAGATGTGTCCTTATTGATAGATGCAGAATACCATAGCTAAGGGACATTAGGTTAATTTCTTCTAAAGGAATACTGTTATTCCTTTACTTTCATCTTTGCTTCTCTCCTCTGACTTCACAAAAAAGAAGCAGCATCAAATGGCTGCTTAAGTATCTTATTAAGAATCTTTGTTATAAGTGTCATAAATGCTTTGGCTTTGCTGAAGAGGGCAGGGAAGCACCCTGAAGTAGTGGCCACTTTAAGGATCCTCTTCAGAGCATGCCATTGCAGGTAAGTAACCCTTAGAACCCATTGAAATGTTATTTTAGCTCTATATTAAATAACTTTTTGTCTGTAATGGTATTGCTAACTTCATTTGTTTTAATTTTCTTTTTATTGCCTGGACATTGAAATTGTGACTTAAGACATTTGTATTCAAATGTGTTAGCAAAGTCATTTTTATAGAATTAATTTACTGAGACCAGGAAATTTTTTTTTCTGTAGAATTAAATATCTTAATTTATTTTGACTCTGATAACACTTGTATATTCTTAATAGTTTATATTAATGTGCTTAGTTTCACATTGTTTACCAATTTCCATGCAATTGTAATAAATGTCAACATTGAACATTACTCGAAATAAACTACTTTGATGACTTGTAAAAAACTGATAAGCATCTGCAAATGTTATATTCTAATTTTCTAATGGTTATATTTATTAAGTTGGGCTCTTGTTTGTTCAGAGCCTTATCAGTATGTGCCCTGTCATTTTAGCCCTCAACTTTGCAACCATATACTCATAGCTTTCCTTCCATTGGAATTAAATTTTTACATGATCAGATTTTATTTTTAGTGATTAAATAATTCCAACCACTTTCAACTTCTTTCTCTAGTTAGTTCTGCATTAGCTCCACTAGCAGTTACTACATCTGTTTTGATTCAGTAGACATAAATTGTTAAGCACATTAGAGGTCTAAGCATGGTTCTTGCCAATGACCCTAAAATCAGCAGCATCTCCTATTTCATAGTTGTCTTAGATAAAGGGCGAACTCTTGGTTTTCATAGGTTCTGAGACTAAAAGTAAGCAATTCTGTTCTTCACAACACACAAGTACTAAAATAACGTACGGTATTACTGATATGTTAGTCCTTATCACCTAAACATTAACGATGATTAAAAATGAGAATACAGAGAAATTGTGGCATACGTTAGGCAAGTGTTACCGTCATTACACAAAGGAGAGCTTCAGAAAGCTGCGTTTGCCCTTGGGGGGGCTCAGCTAGTGAACCCTGGGGCAGAATTCAAACCGGTATCTCTTGATGTCAAATCTAGCGGTATTTTCCCTTTTCCACATTGCCTCTCTAGAATGCTTACTTTAGAAAATGATACCAAGGGCTCCTTAAAATAAGTGAATTATCATTAGGGAATGATTTTGAGGTGACCTTTTATTACTGTGTACGCCACTTATGCCGCAACCGTCTCCTCTTCTGCCAGTTTAACCTTATTTTATGCATTTATTAAACTTGAAAGTCATTCAAATTATAGTCTGTTTTTACATGTAGAGCTGAATCCCAAATTAGCATTATTTAAAGGTTTGTTTTTTACACATTGTGAAAGTTTTTCTCTTTTGATGTTTTTTTTCCATTAGTGTTGGAGGACAGAATTAAATTTCTAGAGATGAGTTTTTCTCATTTATTTTGAAATGTATAAGACTGCATGGTTAATATCTTGGATCTTCTAAAGGCCAAGTATGGCTCCCTGGGTTGCCGTGGTGGTCTAGATCACTGAGAGGAATTGTTTGGTTAATCTGACAATACTGTTTATAAAAGTCATAAACTACCAACTTCCCACAGAAAGATGTACTTAATAGAATCTGAAAGTTGAAAGGGAGGGAAGAGGAGGTAGGGTGATGATGGAGTGTTTATTTGGACAGTTTTATGAAGTCTTCATTTTGGACAGCCCCATGGAAGTGAATCTAGGATTCTCTCACCACATTCATGACAGAAGACAGCCAAGTACTGATGCACTTATACGTGACAATCTGTGAGGTATGGGTAGGCAGTGTCCTTGGAGTGTGAAGTCAGTGAAAGGAGTGCTGTATTTTGGTCAGAGGTCCTGGGTTTGAGTCCAGCCCTGATGTTTACTACCTGTATGATGAAGGACAGATCACTTCACTTTCCTCCTTTGAGCTAGGCTAGAGGTGTGTTGGAGCAGGCTTGCCTGGCTCTGGAGAGCTGATTGTTAAATTTTCATTGCAAGCATTTAAAATACACCTTGGAAATCGTCAAATCCTACCAATCACAGCTTAATTTTTTGTTTTTGTTGATTACCTATATCCTATATCTATGTCCATATTCATATGTAGAAGAAATCCTTTGCTAGTCTGCAGGTTGTGCAGGCCTGGTCTAGAGTCCATAGGTTCCAAAAGTGGGCCTCCCCCACCCCTGGCCCCCACCCCTGGGGGGCCACTGGAGCTATGGGTGCCAGGGGAGGGACAGTAGTAGTTTGAAATGATGCAGATTAAAAAAAAAAACAAACCCAAAACCACTAAAGGGTTAAAGAAAGAAGTTTTCAAGCGAGGTACTGGCTAAATTTTTTTTTTTTTTTTTTGGATAAGGAGGTAGTAGGCCAAAAAAGTTTGGGAACCTCTGACACTAGACTAAAGAGAGTGATGGAGAAAATGAAGCCTAAACTTAAGTCTGTCATGCCTATATTCACCCCAGCCCATGAGCTGGTTGTTAAACATCCACTAGCACATTCCTGGGCTAGATGATCTCCAAGGTTCCTTCATGCTGTAACATGCTATAAATCCTGTGCTCTTATCTTCATTTTACAACTGAGGAAAATGAGTTCGGAGAGGGGAGGCCCCAGATCCCTTAGGTGTTTAGTCAGTGTTGGGTCGGGGCAGACCAGTATCTAGCTTGGACGTTCTTGCCATAACTGCTGTGAGTTTTGAGGAATCTTGCCAAGCATTCCAATGTGAGAACATTTGCACTGATTTGGTACAGCCTATATGCAGTGATTTTATTTTTAGTTGGCGGATAGGGTCTGAAGGAAGTCAGTGATTGAGACATCTCTTTGCAGGGGAATGAGAGCTGAGCTGGAGTGTGTGGACCTGGGCCCGTGTCAGCTCTGTAGGAGCTTGGAGTGGGCACCACTTTCCCCCTCTGTAGAAAACACGCACAAAAAAGGTGGGGGTTGAACCTGGTCCTTTCTACTTTTTAACTTGGGAGCCTGTGGTCTGAACAGACCCCAAGTGTCTTTGACTTCGTTTGGAGGCACTTTGATTTCATTTCCCAGCATCTCAAAGGTAAGTGAAATGGAGAGTCAAGGTGAGGACAGGCTGCTGCTGCAGGTAGTCTTCTCTCAGACCATTTATCTTAAAATATCTGTTCTAGAGCCCTGGGAAAGGTACATGAGATTAAAAATAACCATAATATGCCAATTGGATTCCCTTCTAAAACTTGGAATTAGAAAGTGTAAGCACTTTGTTGGTTCATTAGTGTCATGGATAGGCAGCAGCAGCACCTGGGCCTCATCCGTTGTTGACAGTGGTGTACTTGGACGTATACGGAGAAGTTTCTCAGATTTTTGCAATGCGGTTGCCACTATTTATCCTTCCTGTCAGTAGACATCGCCATCATTTCACTGTGCCTTTTTCCCCTACTGCCTTATTTCAACCTTTTAAATTCCAGTATTGACTGTCTCTGGGGGGGGGGGGGGGAACCCAGGAAAATAAGATAAAGAATGAAAAACTAATAAATGGTATCAGAACTGTTAAAATACAAGTACTGTTCTATGAAGAAAACAGCTTAAGTGAAATAGACATACTAATAAAAACTGGTGAAGAAGGAAAGGTTAAGAGCATTGAAGGAAAAACTCCGTGTGATTTATCCTTGAACACTTTTATTCTTCATTTTGAGGTTTCTCTTCACACCCAGCAAATTGGCAAAGATGATAAAAGATGTGAATGGTCAGTATTTGGAGGGGTTGTGGGAAGATAGATACACTAATATTGGTCCAGCCGTTCTAAAGCAGTATGAAATTATGCTAAGAAGGTGACTGAAATAGCATATACCTTTGGATCCAGAGATCTCACTTTTAGGCATATATTCCAAAGAAGATGAAAGATAGAAAGGACCCATATATGCCAATGTATTTATAGTAGCATTTTTTTTGTAATAGCAGAGAATTGGAAACAGAGTAGATGCCTATTAGTTGGGGAATAGCTAACCAAATTATAGCATACAAATGGCATGGGCTAGTACCATGCTTTTAAAAAAAAAAAGGGATGACTAATGAGAACTGCAGAGGTACATGAAAAGACAAATGAGCTGTTGTGAAGTAATCAGAACCAGTGAGACTATGCCTGATGAAAGAATGAACAAAAAAGGAGGCCTCGATACCTTGTAATTATGACCAACAAGATTGACCCTGAAGATGAGATATACAATGCACTTTTTTTTCTTTGCAGAGGAGGGGAACTACAGAACTGTCAGTTTGGGTTGATGTGTTGTCTAGTTTTGCTGAACATTTTTCCCCTTTTTTCCTCTTTGTTGTAAGGGATACATCTGAATGAAGGAAGGAAGGAATATTTTGGGAAATAGAAATTGTTTAAAAATGAAATATGTAAATAAATTTTTAAAGACAAGATTTAACATTTGTTCTTTTAAAGGGTTACTTTGGTATTCTATTGAGGTCTAATGGTTGACCTTGGATTTTTGTAGTTTCTTGCTTGGTGGAGCACAAGCCCTGGGCAGGTTCTGCCATGCTTGAAAAGTTTGAAGACAATCCAATGGATTCTTGGACATTTAATCCAAGAAAGGTTGGTTCATCAACAGAAGGCTGGCTCGTGCCATAAACTTTGTCACACCAGCTCATGGAGACACACTCTACAAGTGAAGAGCTTAGCCCAGTACCTAGCACATAGTAGGTGCTTACTAATAATTTTTGATTGATTGAAGAGCTAGGCTCTGTGTTAACTGGAGGGTGTGCAACACTGAGTAAATCATGGCCATTTTGAAGCTTTTTGGTACCTGTTTACTATTACAATATATTATAAGCAGTCTTAATTTATGAATGGGTTATGTTAGAAAAGTTCATTTGGATCAGAACTTAGGATATGTTTTCCCATAGACACCATTTAAAAAAGGGGAGGAGTTAGGCTTCTACATCAGTCCACACAAAAAAAATAGTTAACATATAATGTTAATATAACTGATACTAAAAGTATTATCATCTCCACCACACCCTCGGTGACCCTTTATAATATTATTTCTGTGGAGAAATACTTGGTATGGCTCCCATTTCTGTAACTCTTAATAAAATTTACCAAAGTACTGTCCCCTCAACAACCTTGCGAGGTTATATGTACAGTACCAGTGTCAACTCCAGCTTGCAGATAAGGAAACTGAGGCCTAAAAAAATAAGGTGACCCCCGATCACCTCAGTGTGAAGTCTGGGAGCTAGAATTCAACCCCCAGCTCCCCCTTCCCTGTTTCCTTTGGTTTCACAAAAGCAATCTGAATCTTTACTGTGGTGGCAGAGACATGTGATGTCCCAAGGGACAGGCCAAAGCCATGGCTTTCCACCCTGTAGTTTGTTCCTGAAGAGGAACATGCCAGTTGTGCAGCTTAGTAGCTTCAAAACCATTAACTTAATGGTTTTTAACATTTAATTTAATTTTAATATTTAATTTAAATTCTGTTTAGTATTTACTAAACAACTGTTTCACATAACTATAGGAGATAGGGCTGCCCATTCCGCAAACATCTACTGATTAACTACCTCCTAGGTTCGACTCTCCCCCCCCCATGCACATCTCCCTTAAAATCATCTCCTCCAGCTCTTGCCTTTTTGAGTCCGTGTTCCATCTGCCCCTTTCAAAGAGCTTTGCTGCTCCTAATTAGTTAATCCTCGTACGAGTCTGCTGTTTTTCCAAGAGTTTTGATCCAAAAGCACAAGTGGCTTCAGTGGAAGGAAAATGTAATTAGTGTGACCACAGCAGCTAAGCCTGGGTGGAGGGTTTTTTTTTAAAAGCTGGTTATACAGGGAGCGAGGTCATGTCGTGAGATGAGCTGCCTGATATTACTGCATTCATCCATTTGACTCAAAATAATGGGCCTTCCATTCTCCTCTGTGTGTTATGTCAGACCTAGGCTAATATTGAAAAATAGATTTGTAACTTTGCCAAATCCTAATTTTGACATCTGGGCATCATGATGTAAACAGACCTTTGTTGCATCAGCACTGGCCCTGTGCATCCAAGGGGGCTTCCGTGTGCCTTTGTTGTCCATTAGCTACTCTTTATGCCCTTGATGGTATAGAAACTGTCATCTCAGGCACAGCATCCTTCAGACCAGGCTTTTTAGCCTTCAGTCTCCCTTGATGACAGCTGCTCTTGTATTTTTTTTTTCTTTTACAACACTATATTATGACTCAGGACTTGGCAGCCTTTCAGAACAGGGGTTCCAAGTTAGAAAGTACCTTAAATATCCTTTAGTGCCCTCTTTCATTTTACGTATGAGGAAACTCTCAGCTACAATTTGAGAATAGATCTCCTATTTTAAAATACCATGCTTCCTCGCTAATTGTTGACTTCTGCACAGAGGGAAGGTTGGTAGGGGATAAGTAAAAGGTAGAGTCTGAATATTAAAGGGAATAGGGACCTAGAGATAGTCTAGTAATAGATTTTCCACATTAACACCTTTGTTTTTCTGATGAGAAAGCAAAGGCATTAGCCTGAGGTTATGTGGTAAATTAGGGGCTAAGTAGTACTAGACTGACTTTCATCCCAGTGGCTTTTCCACTGATATCAAAGTGAGGGAAGGGAGGTGTAATTACAGTATATCCCACTACCAGTATTCTCTCTTATATTCTCTTGGGTTAAGGGCTCTTTTTTTTTTTTTAAGTGCAAATGCCCTCCCTGGGAGAACTTAGCCCATTAAGCAATCATATGCTAGTATGAGTTGTTGTAATGGAATAATGTAATTGCTTTCCTCTTGGAAAAGGTCTTTGGTCTTTTGGGAGGCACGGGATGGGAGGTGAGGAAAATGATATTGGGAGATAATTTTGGAGCATTGGCCCAACTCCAGTAGAGTTAGGCTGATTGGAATGCCTTAAAGATTCCATGAGGACACCTGGGTCTCAGAGGTGAGAGAACAGCATGAGAGAAACAGAAAGGGTTCCTGGGAGACCCCAGTAACAAATAGCCTACACTGAAGCGTTGCCTAGGCTCAAGTGGGCATTAGTGCCATTGGCAATCATCTCTTGCCTTTAGTATAATTTTACAATAAGGTTTCCCATGCTGGCCCTAACCTCGTTAGGTGGGGAGTAATTAGTATACCCCTGTGTGTATCATCCCCACATGACTTACTTAGGAAATAAATACTTCTTTACAGTACTCTTTGAAAAAAGAAATAATTATGAACAGTAATGCTAAAAAAAGAAATGTACCTTGTGTTCCCCTGTAACCTTTCATCCTAGGGAGTTGCCTACCTTGCCTACCCATTCGTTGGCTGGATCTTTGGCAAGAAATTCTCTCAACCTAGATCCAGTTTATTTACATGGAAAAGGGAGAAATTGAGTTTCTCTGAGATAGTGACTGGGACTGAAGAGAATGTGTCTGGCTCCCTGCATCCTGTATTTCTTAGGCCTTACGCTAAGTTTGTGAACTCAGTTTCTTTTTTTACTCTTGAAATGTGATGCTTCCATACAAGGAAGTTTATAGCTTGAAAGGTGCATGAGACATTTGAGCTGGGAGAAAAACTTAATTTTAGATTAAAATGATGTTTGCTGTACAGAGTCAGAATGGTATTATGAAGTTAACTGCATGGGGGCACCAGTGGAGAATTTATTCTCTTGTTCTGTTGACTTAGAGTTAAAAAGAGGGGGAGGGAGGTGAACAAACAAACCCATACGCGGAAATGTTATGATTTGTTCCACATGCTGGGTGTGTTTTTAATTTAATGGTTTATATGGCGGTGAATGGTGTTTACAGCAATGAAGTCACATATAGAGACAGAGAAGGTAATTGCGGGTAAGCAGTTGGTCTGTATTCCAAGGAATCCCATCCATTGCTGCACTTTCATTGAGCACTCTCGAGGTTGCCAGTTCTTACCCATGCAAGAAAAGAAACAGTGTTAAGAGGAATGAGTTTCCAGCTTCAACAATGCTCCTGAGACATCTATTAAGCTACTTTGAGAGATTCCTCTCTTCTTTCCCAACCCACCCCAATCTCCTTGTTCCTCTAGCCATCAGAGGTGATTAGAGTCTTAAAAAAAAGCAAAAATTCAACTTTTAAAAATAGAAAATGTTTTTTACCCCAATCATTTGCTGAATGAGATATGAGTAGCCCCAATAATACCTCATTTAGTATCACTCTTGTTCACTTTTTCTATTTCTCTTACTCATGTAGAAGACATCATAATGTAATGGGAAGAGCACAGGACTTTGGAATCCAGAGACCCAAGGTCTAGTTTTCAGATCTGCCACTAACTAGCTTTCACCTTGGGCAGGTCACCTCTCCTGTCTAGGATTTCGTTTCCTACTTTGTCAAATGAAGACATGGGACTGGATGACCTCCAAAGTCCTTTCCCCCATGATCAACCTCTGTTGTTGGTCTGTCCTTCATCCTTTAAGAGGATGATGACATCAAGGAGGTGATGCCACAACATGGCCAGTGCACTGAATTTAAGCGAGGCAGGGCTGTGCACAGTCACAAGCCTCACTTTCTCCCCTGAAGCTATCTGGGTCTACTGGCCAGATATAGATCAGGAGGACTGGAGATGGCCCTGGATGCAGTGGGGAGCTCTGGCCTTTTTAAGCTATGGTCTGTAACATATCTCAGTATGACTGAGACAAAGCCCATTGATGGCTCACTGGAGGATGGCTAATAAGCTGCTTGTTAGTAGTAACAAGGAGACAGGCCCTCAAGATGAAAAGTTGAAAGTTCAAAAAACAAGTCAGTTAAATAAGCAAGAAAAATAACGAAGGATTTTTAAGCCCAACACACAATCCCTGGGTGTCCTAGAATGTTGGAGCCAGAAGGAACTTTAGAAATCCTCTAATCTAACCCACTGATGCAAACAAGCCCCTCTCTTTCCTTTTCCTTTCACTGCTCAACCACCTCCACCCACTTTCCAGGACCTTAATTTCTCGTTTATTAAATCCACACTGATTTAGAAACAGGGTTTTCCCTTTGTTCAGTTAACTCATCCAAGAACACATTGACAGTCAACAATATGCCTGGCCCTGTGCTAGAACGAAGGGAATTATTGAAAAGATTAGAACACAGTCCTAAACCTCGAGGAATTTAGTATTTTAACTTCCACGTAGGAAATAATTGAAGATGGTGTATAAATGACAAAATTGGTAGTACTGTGGAAAGTGAGGAAGGGATTAGATTGGTCACTGATTTGCTAACATTTGAGCCTGTGTGTTAGGGGAAAAGTTTCATGGCATGAACCTAATTATGACTCCCTAGGAAACTTGATGAATCTTAATTTTTTAAATCCGTCACACAGCACATCATTGAATTTTTAATAGTACATCATGATGGAGCATTTAGTGAGTAAAGATTGTGTGCACAGCTATAAATTTGTTTGAGGACCTTAGCCAAAAGACACCCTTCCTGCCATTCCATTTATCGGAGACATTGATTGGGGCCTAGGCTTCGTTCTGGGAGAGTGGTACAATTTAGATTAGACATAGTTTCTACCCCTGTGGAGCTGGCAGTCTAGCAGGGATAAAGTACTTGCAAAATAACTAATGCAAAGTGATAAGTGTTAAGGATATAAGAGAGGCGCAAGAAAAGAATCTCTCTCTCGGTGCCTAGTGGTGCCCTGCACAAAGTTGGCCCTTAAATAAGTGAGGAATTGAATATTAGGACTTAAGTAGGGAAAAGGTTATTGCCAACATAGGGGAAGGGGACAGGACATTGCCTGCCTTCTAGAGAGGACCGTATTTGGGATTGGGGTAGGATACCAACAGTTATATCTGCATTTTAACAGAAAAACTCATCAGAAAGGTAAAACATTGAACCAGGCATTTTCCCTCCTCCTTAAATTTTATGTTTTTCCCCCTTCACCTCACACTTTTTCTTCTTCCTTTCAAAGGCAATCTAGCAGTGGCAAAAGAGGTGGAGAAAAGGCTGCAAGAAGGAAGTCATATTTAAAAATGGAATCTGCAGGCAAAGAAAGATTCTCTTTTCAGCAACAGACCTGGGAAGAGAGGACAGGAAGAGAAGTAACCAACTTACTCTTGTTCTCATTGCCACTTAAGGACATATTTCTCATCTTGCCCAGAGTCTCCTGAAATTCCTTGATTTGCTGGGAATCTCCTCAGAACAATGTAGAGTAGTCCTGTAGATCAAAAGGAACTTTGGTAATTCCTTGTCACCAAATCCAGTGGCCCCTTTTTTTTAGGCCTTTATTTTCCTTGACATCTCTGCATTATTCAACGGTTGATCACCTCCTCCTAGATATTTTCTCCTCCCTTGGCTTTCTCATCGTTCTCATCCTACATATATGACCTTTACTTCTATAATTTTCTTCACTAGTTCCTCCTGCCTCTTAATCACTGAACTTAGCCAAGACTCTGCCCTTGACCCTCTTTTCTCTTGGCCAATTCCTCCATTCCCATGGCTTCTGTCACAGGGATTCCTCTGTAGGAATAATTCATAAAGCCATTTCTCTGCCTCTAACTACCCCCCACCCCCGCCAGATGTAGTATCTCCTTTCTAATTGCCTACTGAATTTTTTTATCTGTACATTTCACTGCCATCGAAAACTTCATGAACTGGAAATTGAGCTCATGGATAACTCCTACCTCATCCCTAACATTCCTCTTGCTGTTGATTCGCTCTTGTCACCTACAAAACCTTGGGCTCTTTCCCACTCCCCACCTTGAGTTAGTTGCCAGCTCTAGTGAGTTTACTTTCAAAGTACCTCTCTTATTCACCCCCTCCATTTCATTCTCCTCTCCTGTGTTGTCTTCGTTGCTCTCCTCTCTGTGCTGTTAAGTAGTCTTCCTAATGTACTCCCCTAATCACATCACTAGGCTACTCAAAATTCTTCAGTTCTTCCCCTTGGCTGCCGAATTTAAGGTCATTTCGTGCCTCTACTCACATTCATGTTTTCCAAACAACTGTCATCGTCCCGTGTTCTCATCTTTCCCTTACCTGTCTCTGTTCACTGAAAGAGACCCGGCTCAGGTGCTGTCTCTGCTGTGCAGCCTTCCTTGATTTCTTACTGCTGGAAGTGATCTATCTACCCTCCAGATTTTCATAGCATTTTGCTGGGATCTCTGCTTTGTCCTTACTGTAGCCTGGCATGGTAATTATTTACATGTCTTAGCCTCAATTAGATTGTAAGCTTCTTGAGGGAAGAAAGTGTATAAAATATTTTTAATCTTTGTATCTTAACTGGAATCACATACTGGATGGCATTCAATTAATAAATGTTTTGAGTTGATGGATGGATTGATAAGAAATGATTAAGGAGAAATTGGAGGTTGTTAGGGGACAATCACAACTGCTTAGAAGACTTAGCCCAATGACCTTGGGCAGCTCTCTCCCATCTGAGCCCATTTCCTCATCTGTAAAATAAGTTGGGCTAGAAAATCTCTAAGCTTGATAACAATAACAATAGTTAGCCTTTGTATAATGGCCACTATGTACCACAACAGTACGCCAAGGATTTGTGTAGCTTGGGAAAAATTTCTTTGCTTAGAGCAGTGGTTCTCAACCTTCCTAATGCCACAACCCTTTAACACTCATATGTGGGTGTATCTGTGTGTGGGCAGACACACCTGGAGACGGATAGAGGAGCGGTGTCTCGGTTCCTAAGACCATCAGAAATATGTGTTTTTCTGATGGTCTTAGGCAACCGCTGTGACTCCTGTGAAAGGGTCGTTTGACCCCCAAAGGGGTCATGACCCACAGGTTGAGAACCACTGGCTTATAGAGATTAAGTGATTTGCTCCTGGTCCCACAGTATCAGAGGGTAAATTTGAACTCTGATCACTCCAAATCCATCATTCTATTTAGTAGCTCAGTGGAATTTCACAGAATCACAAAAATTCAGTTTGAAGAGTACTAGAGTTGTCTAGGGCAGTAGTGTCAAGCTCCAATAGAAATGGCCGTGGGGAGAGCCCTGAAACATAAGAATTCCTGTAGGCAGCATATTGATTTAGAAAACTACTTACTCACTTTATTGATGTCCTCTTGTGTTTTGTTTAGTATTTCCCAATAACATTTTAATCTTGTTCCAGGAGTGGTGTTTGATACCTCCAATCTAGGTCAGCTGAGCCTAAGCAAAACATCTCCTACAACTCCAGCCTCTCTACTTGGAAGCCTTCAGTGAGGGGGTTCTCCTTGTCTCTAGAGTCCCAGTTTTTTCTGATTTTTGGTAGCTATAATTATTAGATTGGAGCAACTAGGTAGCTCAGTGAATAGAGTGCCAGGTCTGGAGTCAAGACTCATCTTCCTGAGTTCAAATCTGGCCTCAGAAGCTTACTAGCTGTGTGACCCTGGGCAAGTCACCTAACCCTCTTTGCCTCAGTTTCCTCATCTGTAAAATTGAGTCAGAGAAGAAAATGGCAAACTACTCCAGTATCTTTGCCACGGATACCCCAAATGGGGTCACAGGATCAGAAATGACTGAAAAATCGATTGAACAACAACAAAATTGTTAGATTATCTTTACATGGAACTGTGATCTGGCTCCTTGTTTCTTTCACCCATTGCTTTCAGTACTGCTCTCTTAGGCCAGCCTGTTATAATGCCTCTTGCACATGACAGCTGTGGAGTTTTTTTTCAGACTCTTCATCATCTGACTAAGGATTTCCACTATCTCAACTAATCCTTATGTCATGGATCCAGTGCCTTCACTGTCCTTAGCTCCCTACTTCCCGTATACTGCAGCTTAACAGTCATCCAACATTCTGCTGACTCTACTAGACTCTCATGGTGTCAGACAGAATTTTAACTTGTCTGGACCATTGTTCTGAAACTGTGTTATTTCTTATGTTCTGATAGGACAAAACCAGAGTGTGTTAATACTGGGACAGTAAAAGAAAGAGCCATGAATAAAATGTAGAGCAAAATAAAATAACTTCTTAAGCTACGCATGTAAGAGGTCATTCTTTTTTGCTGAAACAAACTACTTTCCATCCCTATGAAGCTCTGCAGTTGTCTGGGGACTAGAGAATTGAAACTAGGGTTGGTCAGTTTCTTGGGAGAGTGGCAGTGGCCCCTGGCATGTTCCTTCCCCCTCCAGAAATGTCTGAGGGAGACAAGGGACATAGCTGCCAACTGATCTAAGTGAGATAGGCACAGTGATGGGCACCATGAACCAGAGGGGAAAGTTGACAACTACAGTTAATCCAGTTTGTCATGCACAAGTTATCTGTCTCCAAAAGATGTGGAACATCATCCTTTAGAATGACGTGACCCATTCTTTTGAAAAGCCACTGGGGCACAGTGGATAGAGCATTGGCCCTGGAGTTAAAAGGGCCTGAGTTCAAATCTCAGATACTTACTAGCTTTGTGTCCCTGGGCAAGTCACTGAAACCCAGTTGCTGAAAGAAAAAGGAAGAAAGAAAAGACTGCCTTGGACTTTAAGTAACTTCTTTCATTCACCCATGGCTTCAGGAAAGCACCATGGGCTTGTAGTTGATTCACCTTAGTAAACACTTATTAAACACCTAGTATGTTTTAGGCAATATGCCTTGGTCATTTAAAGGAAAAAGGCAAAACAGTTCCTGCTCTTAAGGAGCTTGCATTCTAAGGAAAAAGACAGGTACACAGATAAGTAAATACAAAATAATGAGAAGTGGATAGAGAGGAGGGAGGAATGTGGTGGGGTTAAATCAAGAGCTAGAAACAAAGGGAAGGGCCTATGGAAGTATTGTGGGTGAAAGGGAGTGGGAGTTCCTACTCCTGAATGTTCCCATGGGTGAAAGAAGATAAAAACCATATACTGAATAAGGCCTGGGGATTTGGTGCTTGGAAAGTCTGCTTGTCTTAGGGTGGGGAGGATTTCAAGCTC
Source organism: Pseudochirops corinnae (assembly GCA_028646515.1). Taxonomy (NCBI): domain Eukaryota; kingdom Metazoa; phylum Chordata; class Mammalia; order Diprotodontia; family Pseudocheiridae; genus Pseudochirops; species Pseudochirops corinnae. Next base: position 74,021,503 of record CM053590.1, on the reverse strand, counting down.
TTTGGGACAACTGGCACCTGGAGGATTGGTAGAGGATGGATACAGGAGATTTCCAGGCAATTGTGGGGAGGGAACAGGAAAACATAGATAGTAAAGGAGGGGCCCTACTCCAGAACAGTGTCCTTTCTGACATCTGCAATAATGCATTGTTCTGAGAATGAGTTTCAATGGAAAAGAAGACCCATAGGGTAAATCGTACAAGGCTGTGGCAGAAAGGGCCTAGTGGAAATAGCCTAGAATGGATATCTTGGAAGCTTTGATCATATGAAGAATACAGAGAAAAGAGAGAGATCAGATGATTGTAGCAGTCATAAATCAGAGAATAAGAATCTATAAATAGATATGTATAATGGAGAGAGTAAAAGAAATCCTTTATGGAAAGATGCAAAAAACGAAATAGAAAAACTAAGGAGGGGGAATCTACTTGACTAACAGAGGAAATAAAGGAGGGGGGAAGAAATATATAACCAGATAAAAGCAGAAGAAAACCATTAATAAAATCCTAAAGGGAAAGGGCATAGTAACAAATGGCAATAGGGGATCAGGGATATGAGAAAGAAAGCCAATGGGAACTGGACCATCTTTAAGAAAAAAAAAAGATTAATTGAAGGAACATAATAAATTTGGAGATGGTGGAATATTAAATCTTAACAATTTTAAGTGTGAATGGATCAAACAATACAATAAAATAAAAAAGTGACATTGGATAAGAAAACAAGACTACAATCTGTTGCTTGAAATGAAACACAAAGACATACACAAAATAATGGGAAAATTTACTGTCATGTGAATCCAAAAAAGGGAAGCGTTACTTTAATGCTATCAAAGCTAAGACGTTCAAAAATTTAAAAGGAATAAACAAACTATGCTATGCTGAAAGAAACCATAGACAAGTGAACACATGAACTTATATGCTCCAAATGCTTTAGTGTCCAAATTCATAAAGGAAACATCTAAGCTTCCAGAAGACGGGCAGTAACACAATAGTGACAGGAGACTTCTGTATTCCTCTGTCAGTTTTTTTTTTTTTACAAGTCTAACAAAGATAAATGAGAGAAAATATGGAACTGAACAAATTCCTGGAAAAACAAAAGTCTTACTGCGTTTCTAAATGGGGTAGCAAAAAAAATTACATATTTTCTGCACCTATATACTAGGTTTGTAGTAAGTTACTAGGTACTAGTATATAGTAAGCTATATATAGTTTTCTGGAACTATTACACAAATTAACCGCATGTGAGGGCACAGAGATATTGGAGACAAATGTAAAAAGGCAGAAATAGTCAATGCATCTCTTACAGACCAAAATGCAATAAGAACAGAAATTGGTTTAGGGACTACAAACAAAAGATACAGGCCCAAATGGAGGCTTAATAATGAGTGGATTAAAGAACAAATCATAGAAACAATAACTATGTAAAAGAAAATTACAATGATGAAACAATATACCAATACTTCTGGAATGAGGCTTAAGCAGTCCTCAGGGAAAATAATGTCCGTACAATTATACATTAACAAAATAGTAAAAAGTGTTAAAAAAAAAAATGGGGTAGGGAGATGAGTTGCATAACAGTTGCCATAGAACAACTATGGGGGAAATGTAAAAATAACAAATCTCATTTGCTTTTGTGGCAGTGTTTAGGGGGGAACATCATCCATTAAAACTTATATGAACCCTTCCTTCGTCGAACTGTACAATGGGTGTGTTAAAACAAATGTAGAAACCTATTCATTAGGTCTCTTTCTCCTCCCTCACAACTGTATCATTCTTTTCCCTGCTTGGGAAGATGCAGAACATTATGGATCAAATTGTCTTTGTCTCCTTGCCAGGTGGGGGGCGTCACATCTAAGGCTTCTTCCCCATCACCTAACAAAATGCGTGGTGATGTTTGTGGGATGAATGTATGAACTCATGAAAGGATGGCTTGTTTTGGAGTTATTTTCCTACATGGAATGAAGGTCATAGAGTGTTAGTATTGGAAGAGACCTACAGATTAACCAATCCGTCTCTTCCATTTCACATACAAGGAAATAGAGTCCCAGTGAAATTGTGACTTGCCCAAGGTGATGCAATTAGTGGATGAGTCAGGACTAGAATCCTTGTCTTCTGCCTCTCAGTCTATTCCCCTCACACTAAGTCCTGCTTACTCCAGAGTATGAGTTTTGTTACTTCTTAGTGTAGATTGCTTTTGAGAGACGGTACAGTGCTTTAAATAGTCCTTAGCCACTCAAAGGTACAAAAGCATATCTTTGTACCATCAGCATTCTCTCAGTGAAACTATGTGTTAGAGTTTTATAATGCCACAATCTCAACAAACACCATTGCAGGAGAACCAACAGGCAAGGAAAAGACCGATGGCTGAGAATCACTGGACTATAATCCCTGTTTCTCTGTGGGACACCATCATCCTTCCGGTCAATCAACAAACATTTATTAAGCACCATCTGTTCAAGAGGTGATGAGATTTCAAAGACTAAACTGACTTACTCAAGGGAGCTTATGTTCAGGTGACACTACAGGTACATAAACTACAAAGTATATACTTGTAAATATAAAGCATTTTCAAGATATGAGAGGTGGGGAGGGATCAGGAAAGGCCTCATGGAGGAAGCAGCTCTTGAGCTGAGCTTTGGCAGAATTCAGTTATAACTTTGGAGTTACCCTTGACCATCCTCTTCCTCACCCTCCCACAACCAATCAGTTGCCAAGTCTTGTTTCTGTGACATCTCTTACATCCATCCTCTTCCCTCCACTCACCTTAGTTCAGCCTATCATATCACTTCTTGCCTGAACTATCTTGTACCTCATATAGTGGCCCCAAGCTCTTTTCTTGGGGAATATATCCCAATATTACTATCTCTTTGACTCTCATTGTCCTAACCCAGAGTGTTCCCCATTCTGGGAGATCTCCCAATACATTTTGTATCTATGTATGTGTAAAAGAGGTACATGGCTCTTACACAGATGCTCAACTTAGTATGCCTATATCAAGAATGAGACATCATTTCATCCCACAGAACATGTGGAAGATGAGAAGGACTCATAGGAGTCATAAACTGTAGAAAACTCATAAGTAATTTACAGTACAATTCTCTTTCCTCTATGGTGGGTCCTGCCTTTCCTCAGAGTTGAGACCTGAAGTCCCAGGCAGCCCAAACTTCATGAGACCATGGCCTTAGAGATGGAAGGACTTTCAGAGGTTATCTAATCCAACCCCTCTCTCTGGGTCAAGCATCGATTTCCTTGTCTACACAATGGGAATATAATGATACATGTATTACCTATCTCACAATATTGTTGTGAAGAAAGCTTTGTAAACATAAGGTGCTGAGGAAATTTGAGTTATTTTTATTTAAACAACCACTTATTCATTGAACATTCATTCAACAAAGAACTTATTAAGGGTCTATTGTGGTCAAAATGAGTGGTTATTGGTACTTGAGGAGATAAAAAGTTTAGATAAAATGAGGTCCCTTCTCTGATGGAGTTCAGAGTCTGGTAAGGGAATAAGACATAAACATAAGTAATTATAATGCACAAAATTGCATGACAAATGCTTCTGAGAATTTCAAAATTAAGTGTTATACAAGGTCTTACAAACTGGGGAATTGACCTTCCTGGAGGAGGGTAGCATTTGAGCTGGACTTTTAAGGGATGGATAGAAATTTAATAGGTGAAGAAGGAGAGAACATTCTAATATAGGTATGGGAGTAGGAGTGTACATGACATGTTATGGGAACAGACCTGATGACTAGAATTTGGAATTCCAAGTTAATAGAAATAAAGCTAAAGTACACATCATTTGCAAAGCCCTCGTGAAAGGATTGTGAAATGGGCCTTTGATCTTTTTACCTTAAATGTTTTGTTTTTGATGCTGAAGTGATTGTGTGTTGGTCATGACTAAGTCCCAGCAACTCTCCCCACCCCCAGCAAGACCCTCACCAAAAGCAGATGTTTATCACAAGATGCCATCCCAGCAAGCACGCAGACTGAATAAATAACCAAATAAGCATGCAATTCAAGAAGAAAGCGTGCCTGTCAATATCAACTTTCCAAGATTTCCCTATGGAGGGAGGCTCCAAGACAAAAGTCTACTTGGATTTGGAAATGATACTCCCTCAAAGCCTAATTCTTCCCTTATGTTTGGGGCTTGATGAAAATGAAATGCAGATTCTGATCCGTTTTAATATAGTCCAGCTATCTAGAATCAGAGAATGTTACAGAATTTGGAAATCATCTACTCTAATGCTTTGATTTTTACAGAGGAAGAAACTGAGGCCCAGAGAGAACAAGGGACTTGCCCAATGTCACAGTAAGTGACCTGAAGAATCAGGACCCAAACCTAGATCTGATGGCTAGCCCAAAGATCAAGGTCTTTATCAGACCAAGTTCAGATCTTTCATCCTTGCATTCCATGTTGTCCATATCAAGCCCTAAGTTACCCAAATCGGCTTGTTCTCCTGATACTCTCTTCCAGCCAGCCCGTACTTTTCCATGGTCCCATATTATATTTGTGCCCTTCATCCTAATGTTCCATTGGGCTTCAATTCTCTCCCTCCTTACTGTCCTTCTAGAGCAGTGGTTCTCAACCTTCCTAATGCCGCAACTCTTTAATATTTGTATGTGGACAGATCTGCATGTGGGCGGACCCACCTGGAGACAGATAGAGGAGTGGTGTCTTGGTTTGGTTCCTAAGACCATCGGAAATATGTGTTTTCCGATGGTCTTAGGCGACCCCTGTGACCCCTGTGAAAGGGTCGTTTGACCCCCAAAAGGGTCTCGACCCAGAGGTTGAGAACCTCTGTTCTAGACAAAGTCCATTCCTTAAGGCTTGTGTTGAATCCCACTCCCTACATGAGCCCTTCATGTCTCCAACCTGAAGTGATCTCCTCTTCCTGACTTTCCTATTACTTTTTGTTGCTACCACACAATTGAGCATGTGATTATGTTCTTCATATTGTTCTCTAATTAGAACTTGTGACTTTCCCTTAAGTCTTATCTCTATCTTATTCTCTTCATATTATCTTTCATGCTTCGTTGCCCATGTTCTCCTCACCACCTATTAGATTGTGAGCTCCTTGAGGCCAGAGGAGGTATTTTTTCCTTCAAATTTTTTTCTTTTTAATGTATTTTCTGAACTTAAACACTAAAAAAGAGCATTTCCATAAGCTTAGCAGAACACATAAAGAAGAATCTATGAAACAAGGAAACTCCATTTCATACCACTTACCTTTTTTTTTTTTAAGTATGTAATAAATTCTACACATTGCTTCAGGGGCCTTCTTTTTTTTTATGTCACTATTCTGAAGTCCCTCTCTTCCATTAAAACCAAAGAAATAAACCGCTTGTAACAAGTATCATCAAGCAATTTAATTCCACACAACAACCACATCCAAAAATGTGTGTACCTATCTGAACTTTGAATCAATACCTTTGTCAGAAGGTGGGTGATATATTTATCATAAGTTCTTTGGAGACATAGTTGGTCATTTTGTTAATCAGAGTTCTTAGACCTTTTGAAGACATTTTCTTTACTGTGTTGCTAATATTGTATAAATTCTCCTAGTTCTGCTCGTTTCACTCTTTATCAGTTCGTACTACCCAGAATTCTCTGAATAGCTTCTTTTGTTATTTCTTATAATTCAATAATACTACATTGCACTCATGTACCGCAACTTTTTCATCCATTCCCCAGTTGCCTAGGAAGCAATATAAGGAAACTTCTTAGGTTCTAGTTCTTTGCTTTCTTCCTGCCTCCCTGTCATCCTTTTGAATCCTTCCTTTAGGATCAGGAAGTTTGTTTTGCCTCCCTTCTCAATATTATCCTCCCTCTTGGACACATACATTCCCATCCTCTTTACTTCCATGTTAATTTGATGTATTTTTACACCAAATAATTTGTGTGTTCAGCGCACCTTTGTGCATTTGAGATAAGAGTGAGGTTCATCTACTGCCCACCTTCCCTTCCTCCAATTTTAAGTTTTCCTTTCCTGCAACCCAATCATGAGAAAGATCAAGTTCTACCCTCTTCTTCCTCCATTCGTGTATTACTTTTACCTTCTCTTCTCTTTCTTCTCTTAGAATGCTCAGAATAAAAACAATCCACTTACAAGATCTCTGTTTTTATTTTGTAAAGACATTAAAGACATTGAAGACATTAAGATTCTGAAGGGACCCTTATTTCTCTTCTCTTCTCCCCCACAACTTATTATTCCTTATTTCTCTACCTTTTCACCCTGGATGATCATCCTGCCCCTGTTGCCCCTTCCTCTAAATGGTTAGTACCTCCTGGAGCTTCTGTTTTAAGGAAAGTGACCAGGTCAGCCACATTCACAGCTTCATTCCTCACTGTGTTCTGCTCCTGACTCTGTGGCGTTCTTTCACCACCCCACCCCTCTCACAGGAACCAATCCTTCCAATCTCTTTTCAGCTCCTTTTATGTGTTGTCTTTCCCCATTAGTGCCTAAGACCCTCAAACTCAGGGACTGTCTTTCTTTTTTGCTTGCATTCATATTCCAAATGCTACTAGCCCTCCCTCACTCAGATCAAAGTCAATGGCAAGTCATGTCATCATCTCCCTGATGTCATGGTCCTCTTTGAGAATGAAGGACAAACCACATGCAGGCACTACCTCATCACCCAGCTCTTTCCAATTGTTCAGATAAATTTGTTTTGAAGTTTCTCTGGCCTCTTACATTTATATTTCAATATTTCTATTCAGTTTCGACCTTTCTATCAAAAATGCTTTAAAATCCTCTAGTCCAGTGTTTCTCAACCTTCCTAATGCCGTGACCCTTTAATACTCGTATGTGGGCATATCTGCATGTGGGCGGACCTGCCTGGAGAGGGATAGAGGAGCGGTGTCTCAGTTCCTAAGACCATCGGAAATATGTGTTTTCTGATGGTCTTAGGCGATCCCCAAAGAGGTCGCAACCCACGGGTTGAGAATTGCTGCTCTAGTCCATAAAAAATCCATTTTTTCTCTGTAGTATTAACTGTAATAAATTTTGTAGAGCAAGTTATTCTTGATTGTAAGTCTGTCTCTTGTCTTTTGAAGTATTTTATTCCAAGATCTCCTCTCTTTTTATAATAGGAATCTTTTGTGATGCTAAATGTAGTTTTTTGGTATTCAGATTTCTTCTTTCTGGATACTTACAGTATTTTTTTCTTTGATGGGGGAGATTTGGATTTTGGCTATGATTTTCCTGGGACTTTTCCTTTTGGGGTTGCTTTCAACAGGTGATTGTTAGAATCTTCCTATCTTTACTTTGCCTTCTGATTGAAATAGATGTAGGCAGTTATAATTTTTGATATCTTGAAGCATAGTAGCCAGGCTTTTTCTTTTTTAGATCAGAGTTTTCAGGGAGTCTGGTGATTCTCATTTCATCCCTCCCTGACCTGTTTTCCAAAGATCAAGTGTTGGAGACCTCAAAGCCTCCAGGTCTTGGGATATCCAGGTTTGCTGCTGATCTCCTTCTGTTGTGATATCTCCCTGGTACTCTTAAAGTCCTCTCCTTGGGCCTTTCTGACCACCCTGGGGCTTTCTTGGGGAGTCCCTTTGCTCTTGCTGCTTCCACATAGAGCCTTGCAAATGACAGGCGCCCTTGCTGGTGTTGACGGCTGGAAACTTTTCTATTGTCCTTGGGCTTCTTGCTAACCTCCTTCATAGTTTTGGGATAGAAGAAGCCACTGTTATAGTTTCTCATTGGATTTCTTGATAATTATTTGATCTGATGTAAATTTCAGCCTTATACTGCCTCCTCTTCAGGTAGTTGTCTTGGTCAGAAGTTGATTATGCTCTTTCTGTTAGTAATAGTGGCAGTAATACTGATGATGATGATATATGTAAATAGTTCATATTTATAAAGTTATATAAAGTTTGCAGTGTGCTTTGCCTATATTATCTCATGCTGTCCTTATAATAGCCCCATGACATATAGGTAGTAATTATTCCCATTTCAGAAATGAAGAAATGAGGCTCAGAGAGGTTAAATAATTTCCCCTGGATTGTGCAGCAAGTAAATATCTGAAGGGAGATCTGAATCCAGTTTTATTGATTCCAAGTCCACTGCTTCTTAGTAGAGTTATAACTTGATACAGCCATTTTGGAAAGCAATTAGGAACTTGCACCAGAAGTCACTAACCTGTATACCATTTGAGAAATAACACTGTGAGGCCTGTACGCCAAAGAGATTAAAAAGGAAAAGGACCTATTTGTAAAAAAAAAAAAAATAGTTATAGATGCTCTTTTTATTGTGGCGAAGAATTAGAAACAAAGGATTTGCCCATCAGATAAGAACTGACTGAACAGATTGTAGTATATGATTGCTCCATAAGATATTATTAAAAGGGATGATTGCAGAGAAACTGCGGAATACTTGTCTGAACTGATGCAGAGTGAAGAGAGCAGAATGAGAACAATTTATACAATAGCAACATTGCAAAGACAAACATCTACAAAACACATATAATTGATCAAAGTCATGACTAGCCACAATTCCAGAGGACCAATGAGGAAGCATGCTACCTGCCTCCTGATAGAAAGTGATGGATCTGAGATGAAAAATAAGACATGCAGGTTCATACGTGACTAAAGAAGGAATTATGGTTATGCTTGACGATGTGTATGTGTTAGAAGGGTTTCTTCCCCCCTCTCCCAATTGGAGGATGGGTAATAGGGACAGAAACAGGAAGTCCTGGGATAGGGTAGCAAAAAAAGAGAAAAGAAACAAAAGAGGTTTATCGAAACACTTTTTAATGTACAGAAGAGAACAAAAAGAAGGCCAGAAGGAATCACAGACAAACAGGGCATCTTTGAAAGTTAAAGTTGAATATATATATAAAGTTGAATATACATAAACATTTATATATTATATATATTTAAAGATAAACTACACATAATAGAGATTTGCAGTTTCATGTACAATCCTCTTTTTTTGTTTTATTATGTATTTACATGTGTTTATTTTATTTGATGTTAAATTCAGAATTTAAAAATAATTTTAAAAAAATCCAAGTTCTATCCACTACATCACACTGCCTCCCATATTTGTACTCCCAGTGCTCAGCCCCAGGCCTTTCATTGGACACTTAACCAAGACTTATTCTATTGAGGAACAGCTAACCAAATTGTGGTGTATAGATGAAATGGAATACTATTGTTCCATAAGAAATGAAATAGTTTCCAAGAAAACTGAGAAGACTACTATCAACTGACACAAAGTGAGTTGAACTAAGAGAAAACTTTATTCAGTGTTAACATTACAAAGAAAAACAAATTTGAAAGATTTTAGAACTCTGATCAATTCAATGAAAAACTATGAACCCACAAGAATGATGATGAAACATGTCATTCATCTCTTGGCAAAGAAATGTAAAAAGAGACCTTTTTTGGACTTGGACAATGTAGAAATTAATTTTGCCAGACTATGTAGGGACTCTGTTGAGGATTTTATTTTTTCAAATTTGTTTTTTGTTTTGTTTTACTCAGTTGAGGGGGAGTGGAGAGCAGGAGGTACTGATTAATTTTTTTAAAAAAGAAATAACAACAAAAGGGAAAAGGGTGTGGGTACCCTTAAAATAGAAGTATTAAAAGCTTAATTTTTAAGCAGTCAAAAATAGCTAATTGGGGGTTATTCCACTATGCTTGGCTACTAATTTTAGATGCCTTTTTGTAGCTTATTTTTCTCGCCTTTAATTTCTTATTTCCTTAAACTTTCTGAAATATTTTTTTTTTATCCTGCTCCTGACTAACGCATGGAAAACTCAAAATAAAGTCAGGGAGAAATGACATACCACTCACTGAGCAAGAACTGCTCTATCCCTGGTGCTGTTTACCCAGGGAGCTTGTTCATGTGATGTTCCTCTTGGTAGAAAAATGTATTTTTTTGCTTCCAAGAAAAGCATCTCACTTCAAATCAGCTGTCACAACAGCATGCTACCACATACACAACAAGATTGGGTCCCAGGCTCTCAAAAATGCATTTATTTAAGAAGGAAAAAAATAAGCTAAAGGAAGAATGAGAAAAGAACAGAAATAGATTAACTTTTGTCCTTTTCCCAAATAATTCTAATAAATGTCCTGGCATAGATTAGTCTGAATAGAGGCACCGGGGCTCTCAGACACCGGCACTTGGGCTGTTGAAAATCAGTGGTGTGGTTCGTTGCCAGGTTACTGAATAATTTTTAAAACCTTCCTGTTTCAGTGACATAAAACACTGTGAAACCTTCTTCCTATGTAGTGGAACCATACAGGTCTCTTCAACAAAACAGGGTTAAAGCCAGAGGCATGAGTGGTTAAAGGGAAGGGAGAAATTTTCCTCTTTGCCCAGATGCTAAACTGCCATCTCATAGACCCAATCTTAGCTCTCTCTTTTCTCAGTAATTAATGCTTTTTATGTCTTTCTTGAGTCTACACATTAGATTTCATTTTCATTTCACTAGATATTTTTGGATAAAAAGTATTAAATTAAACTTACATTTATTTGCATAAAATTATGAAAAATTTGCCTTTTATTCCCTTTTTTCACTCTCCCCTGGCTTCCATTTCCTCCCACCACCGCCACCACTGGGGGTCACAGAGGTCACCTTACTTGTATGGTGTTTACAGGTGATTGGATTGGTTTCCTCCATCTCAGTTTTTTATTTCTGCAAAGCCTCACACATTTGGCTTGGCCAAAGTGTGTATGATCTGTGATACTGACAGTCAACATCTCAGAGGAAAAGGAAGAAGGCAAGGGAAAACTTGACAGTGCATAAGGGAAAAAGAAATCCAGACAGAAATATTCTTTATAGCTCCAAATCAGGTGGAAGGTCACCAATATGGGAGAGAAAAATGTCCAGATAATTAATTATTTCTGGCAAATATATTTTCTTTGAAGAGAAAACTTTGCTGACTACTTGTTTTGGGGTTAGATTGGGGAAAATTAACAACCCTCTTTCTGCTGGAAGAAATTCTTTGGAGGAGAATACTGTCATAGGTCTTTGGATTCAAGGGTAGTTAAAAGTGTGTAATTCCATGAGTAATCTGGCATTCATATCCCAACCCCCTGCTGCTGACCTGCACATTTGAATAATGTTCCAGAAATGTCATTTCATAGTTTTTGTGGGTGGCCCATTTAAAACAGGGACCCATTCATAAAAGTGGGATCCTATTGTAAACAGCCTGCCCTGCTACCTTGATGCTAAAGAAAACCCCTATTTTTTTTGTGTTGTTGCTTTAAAAAAAATCAATATTAGATCAATTATGAAAAGGTACGTCTGGGGGACGCTCATGAAATAACTTGATTTTAGTTGTCCAATATCTTCTTTCTGCAAAACATCTTTAGTGTTCAGCTGTACTTTTAACTCCTAGTTGTTACAGTCTACCCCCTTCTTACCTTTCCCATACTGATTTCAGGCTTCCAGACCAAACACTCTAGCAAACTGCCTTGTCTTATTTTCTCATTATTTGTGTATGAACCTTATTTCCTTGAAGCTCTCTGAAGACAAGATGTAATGTCTGGGTCTCTTTTAGACACATCCTACAGGTTGGGCTATGGTTTCAGCATCTTATTCAGATGCACAGCCCATAGCTGAATTTGACTTACTGTTACCCCAGAATTGCTTTTTTTGGTGAACTAAACCTCAGATCTTTAGGGAAGGTAAAAAGCACAGCCATAGGACATGAGCTGCTCAAGGAAGCCATGGGGAAACACAGACACATAAAAATTTCTCCTCTTTCACTGCCTTTCCATCAATCAATCAGTCAACAAGCATTTATTGAACACTTATTGTTTCAGGTATTGAATTAAGATACTGGAGATACAAAGACAAAATTCAAGTAGCCTCTCTCCTCAAGGAGCTTACTAGGAGACATGTATATTGAGATACAGACGTAGATATATATACAGGATAAATACAGAGTGATTTGTGAAGGAGAATTAAGAAAGATTTCATGTAGATGGTGCTTCAGTTGAGTTTGAAGAAAACTAGAGATTTTAAAGCAGAGGTAGTACATTCTAGGGATATGGCAGTCACCTGTACACAGGCACATAAATGGGTAAGAAGACCAGTTTGACAAAACCACAGAGTTCATGAGATAGAGAATGTATAATAAGGATGGAAGAGTAGGTTGGAACCAGGTTATAAAATGTTTTGATGCCAAACAAAGGCATTTGACTTTAGTATAATAGGAAGCCATTGGAGTTTGATAGGGAAATGGTAGGGGTCTGACCTGTGATTTAGGAATGACAGCTGGGTGGCAGATAGATTAGAGAGAGGAAAGAAGAGGCAAGTAGATTAATGAGGAAACTATTGTAATAATGCATATGAAAAGTGATGAGGGTTTAATTGGGTAGTGACTGTGAGTCAAGAGAAGGGGGGAATATGTGGGAGATCCTGTGAATGTAAATTTAATGATACTTGGCAACTGATTGGATTGTGGGATGAAGGTTTAATTATCATCTCTATACCAAGGACTCATAGATCTATATATCCAGCTACTTTCTTTTCATTGAGCTTTGGACTCATATCACCAATAGACTATTAGAATTTCAAACTGAATGTTCTGGAGATATCTGAAGTTCAATGCATCTAAAACAGAGCTTGGTCTCTTCCATTCCAAATCCACTCCTCTTCAAAATCTCCTTATTTCTATAGAAGGCACCATCATTCTTCAGCCTCCCTGGTCCATAATCTTAGCATTACCCTCAACTGCTTTACTCCACACATCTAGTCAGTTGCCAAATCTAACTTTACAACATCTGTTGCATCTTATTCCTTCTATGTTTTGCCATCAAAACCTAGCAGGGACAGAGAGAGAGATTCCAGTAAAAAAAAACTATAGAATGCACAAGATATTTGAATTTACCTATAACTATTTGAATACAACTACAAAATGATGAAATACAAGTGGAGATATACTAATGGCTCATGATTGGGCTTTGCCAACATAAAAAAAATAACAGTAACACCTAAATTTATTTATTCAGTGCTAAACACCAATGCCAAATTCAGATTCAAGTACCAAATGATCTGAATTTGGCATTGGCATTTGGCACTGAATAAATAAATTGAGGTGCTATTGTTATTTGTATTATGTTGGCACAGCCCAACCATGGGCAACTAGTATAGAATACTATCCTTTGTTCTTTAATTTAGCATTTGTTTTTGTTTTTTTTTTATTTTAGGTGAAGAGATTGGTGACTATAATCTTTTGAGTTTTGAAAGGTCAGACTTTGCAGTCAGCCCAGTAGTTCTTGAGACAAGGACTAATCCAGCAGTCTTGCCATATCTTGTCATTAAATTGCTATGTAGAGACTGTATTAAGTCTGAACTCACTCTCCCTAGAGACCTAGGTGGTATAAGGGAAAGTGTGCCCCAAAGTGTTGAGGGAAAATGTTCATACTTTTCTCATTGATCTTTCCTTGAAGTAAATACTCCTTTGTAAAAGCTAATTGATGTTAAGTAGTTAAATGGAAGTGAGGCCTAGTCATCGGAGGCTAAGAGTGGGAGAAAGACACCTGGAATGAGAGTGTGAGCCTATGGCACTAGAGCAAAGATAGCCCAACCCCTCTGGGATACCCTTAGAACCATAAGGGAGAGATGTAGAAGCCTGGCTATAAGAGGATAAGGCCAGAGAGAGAGAGAGAGAGAGAGAGAGAGAGAGACTTACTACATACAATAAATGAGTATGTTACAAGAAAGCTTTTACAGGACCTTGTACTTGAGAAATGTACCTGGCATATCCAGTACTTGACAGTCTTGTTTTGGGATATGAATGTACATTTTCTACTGGAATAACCTTAGACGCTTGTCCAGGAAAACGCATATCAGTTTCTGTGCCCCTAAGAGAATTTGGATCCCTATCTAAGGTCTATATGTATCTGTAGGTGACATGAGAAAGTCAGGTGGTTGGACCAAACTTGTCAGTTTACTAAAGTTCAACAATGAGAACTTCCTGTAGACTATTCTTCAGAGACTCATCTGAAAGTATGGTTCTGGCTAGGCATGGTGGTACATACCTGCAATCCCTGCTACTGGGAAAGCTAAGACTGCTGGGATTGCCTCAGTTCAGGAGTTCTGAGCTTCAGTAGGTTAAAGTCAATTGATATCTTCATCAAGTCTGGCACCAATATGGTAAAGTTCCTGGATGCAAGAGGCCACCAGGCTGCCTAAAGAGAGACAAACTGGTACAGGTTGGAAATGGATTAGGTCAAAGCTCTGGTGCCAATCAGTGGGGTCTCATGAGTGGCCGCTACATTTTCAACTTGGGCAAGACAGGAAAACCCAAGGGAGAATAGGAGAAAAGGGTGGGGGAGGGAAGGAGAGAGAAGAGAAGAGAAGAAAGAAGAAAGAAAAGGAGAGGAGAGGAGAGGAGAGGAGAGGAGAGGAAAAAATGAAGTTCTGACACCTCCAACTGTCTCTAGCCATGAGAACCACTAGAGAAGAGACAGTAGCTCCCACGTAAATAAGATGGGGGTGATCAGATCAGTCCTATTTACAATACATCACAAGGTTGTTATGAGGATAAATTAAGAATGTGTGTGAAAATGTTTAGTAAAATATTACATTCTCTATAGTAAGGGATTATGATTACACACAGATGGCCAAGTCAAATTAAAGTATCCATCTAGAAAAAGGAGGTTATGTTTGTCCTTCACTGTGAGTTCTGTGTCATCAAAGGAAAACCCTGTATAAATATTTCCTCCATTTATTCCCTCCTCCTTATTAGTCCTCTGAGAGCCACACACCTTCCCCAAAAGGCAAGACAAATTTTACAGAACTGAGAATTTTTCCATAGCAGAGTCTCCTTATAGCCATTCCTGTCTTCATTTGAATGAGAGAACATTAGGGGGCCATGATCTTCCAGGTGTAGTCAATCATTACATTGCTGTCAACAATGCATCACTTAACAACTCCCCCAAAATACACACACATACCACAGATGCCAAGGCGATTGCCTGCCAATAAACCTAACTGTATGTGCTCTGTGTTAAAAGCTCAAGTTCACTTTATTACCTCATGTCTTGCTGGTTTCTTGTCATTCTAGTTCCTGGCTACCTTTGTAGCCACATTGCTTTGCTCAGACCCTGTTGTAACTGTATTGGATCTCTGGTTCTTGACCCCCTGCTCTCTACCTTGACAACCAGACCTGGGTTCTTCCTTGATCTGATTCTCTCCAATGACTAGCTTTTTTTCTTTCTGCCCAACCTGACCTTCTTGAGCTTTCTTGGTCCTTGTGCTCTGCCTGGCTGAGTGACCAATGGTCCCTGCACTGGCCTGTTCTTTCCCTCTCCATCTAACTCATTGATAGCACTGAAGGTGAACTCACTGAGCAAAGGCAAAAGTGAAACTGCCAAGTGTCGTGTCATTTTGGGGACCAATTTTCACAATTGTAATACTGGATCTTAGCTAGAAGGGTCTTGTCAAAGTCATCTCCATCCTCTTCCTTCATGAACATGAGATTTTGCCAGGTAAGGGGTGGTCAACCCACTGCCCAGACTAATAATGTTACTGCTCTTGGGAGCTGCAGTTGGAGCCCTAGAAATGAGGATTCTCAAAAAAAAATTAGTAATTTTTAGCCATAATGATTAAGTTGATGTGAGGAGAGGTCACTTCCAATGAACCTGGACATTTAACTTCTCTGAACTTCAGTTTTCTCATTTGTAAAACAAGACCAGAGGTCCTTTTCAGACGTAAGGTCTATGATGAATTCAATTCAGTATACGTTTATTAAGTACCTACTACACACTGGGTACATTAGGGATACAAAAGTGAGCAATGATGGCTATAGAAACTCAGAACTAGGAAAGACATAGTCGTCTCACATATAGTTAAAGTCCTCTAAACTCTCTTAACATTTTTGTGTCATGAATGTCTTTGGCTGTCTTGCTGAGCCTGTTGACCTCATGAGGTTTTTAAATGCATAAAATAAAATCTGTGGGTTTAGAAAGGAAACTAGTTGTATTGAAATAGTTATCAAAATGTCCTTTTAAAACAAGTCCATAGATGCTAGGTTAAGAACTCCTGACCAACCCATATACAACCAGGAATCCTCACCTAAGGGATAACTCGTGGGTTCCTAGAATGTCAGACCTGTAAGGGAGCATAGAAAACTGAATGATTGAAGTGGAAGTGTATTGGAATACAGAACGTCAGACCTGGAAGGACAATATAGATCATTAAATGTCAGAGCTGAGAGAGACCCAAGAACATAAAATAAAGAGTGTCAAAGTCGTACATTCATTTTTCCCCCTGGAGTCTTTAAAAGGCATGATAACTCACTTCTAGGTCAAAGAGCTAGTCAGCGGCTGAGTCTGTACTATAACCCAGCTTTCTTCAGAGATCTTTCCAGCTTTAATCTTCCCTCCTGGTTCTCAGAGTTAAGAAATTTTGTGCTCATTCTTTGCTTAGTCTCTCTCTGACTTTAGCAGTGGCTTAAATGGAATAAAAAATTAATCCACCTTTAACTATTTATTTTAGCATCCTGTCTATGTCCTACCCAATTTTTACATTCTCAACAAACAGCAATTTTGTTCTCCACTTTTCTGTATCAGTGGTATATATAGCTGTGACATCGGTGCTATTAATAAGCAATGCCTTGAAAGATTCTATGATGCTGTGAATGGAAGGTCAGAACCACATGTCATTCTATGGGTTAATTTGTTCGGTAGAATGAGCCGTGGAACTGCTACCCACGGCAAAATCACTGAAGTATATCTAAGATACGGTGTGGATGACACGGAGGCTGCAAAAATCCCCAAGCCTGGATCCAGGTCAGAGCCCTCTAGTCTTCATAGGCTGACTTCTTCTTCTACCAGGATTCAGAAAGAGAGGCCTTTCATACGTGTGAGAAGGCAGATAGTCTCAGTGGGTCATTAACGTTAGACAGTTAGGTAATGGCAGTTCTGTGGCCAATATGCCAGACCCCCCTTTCCTCATTTTCACACACAGACTCTCAGGGGTGTCTTGGGAATTGTAGAATGTCATGTTGGTGATTTTAAGGTGTCTAAAATGGAGTGGATTAAAGAGCCCAGAGTTAACTGAGGTAAGCAGTTTGCTTTTACAATTCAAATAAAGCAGTTAGGGCAAAACCTCTTGGGCCCATCTGGGTTAGAGAAGGAGATTTTGTGACAAAAACATGAGAGCGGAGTTGTCCCCTTTACTCTCCTCAAAAATGACTCCCAAATGTAGTAATTTGCATGAATGGATCTTATGTATGTGTGTGTTCGAGGGGATTCATGTCAGGATAATCAGCATCCAAAATGGAGGCAATTGAACCACTTTCTGTTACTCTGGGGAGACTGGCTACAAGTTTGAAGATACATTGCAGAAGCAGCCGCAAGTTGGCTTGGGACTGCTACAAGTTTGAAGATACATTGCAGAAGCAGCCGCAAGTTGGCTTGGGACTGGGTACACAGATTACTCCACTGATGCTCAGAAGTGGAAGGTAAGAGCAGGGTATGTGGACAGGCCACCTTAACTGGGCTGGGGCAAGTACCCTCTGTGGGTACCACTGGACACTGAATGGTAGCTGTTATGGCAGATGTTGGACACCATCTAGCTGCCAAGTGGACTTTTGTCTGGAAAGATCGAAGATAACACTGGTGGATGTAAGAAGGGTTGGATTGGGTCTCTAATCCCCAGGACACTAGCCATTTGGGCTTAACTTGGTTGCTGCTTTATTTGTGGGGGGCCCAATAGTAACAGTCCTGGGGTGTCTGCTTGGTGGAATCTTAGCCACTTGAGCTCCAGTTAAGATAGCCTCTCCACATACCCTGTTCTCAGTTTCTACTTCTGAAACATAGAAAGGAGGAAATAATAATAATTATTCATTATTGTTATTAGTAGTAATAATAACAGTCAGCATTTGAAGAGCCCCTCAAGATTCTATAAAGCACTACAGCACTGTGGGGCATCTATAACTAACATTACCTCCATTTTACTGCTGAAGGAACTGAGACTGAGTGAGGTTGAAAGATTTTCCTGGGATCACATAGCTAGTAAGTGTCTGAGGTAGAATCTGAACTTGGGTCTATCTTTACTCCAAGTCCCGGCTTTATCACTGGGCCACTAGTATATATGTCTTGTCCTAGGCCAGGCTGCTTCAGTCTCTGAAATGGTTCTTCCAACTTCTGGCAGCTCCCAAAAGGGGACACTTTGAGCAAATATCTGAACTTGGAGTCAGATGAGCTGAGTGAACATCCCAGGGAAGCCACTAATGAATTCTGTTATCTTGTATAAATCCTTTCATTTCTCTGTCTCTCATTTTTCTTGTCAACAGAGTTGGGATAATAACACCTAAACTACTATTTGGACCTCACAGATTATGAAAGAATTGCATTGCAAATCTTAAAATTCTATATGAATGTCAAGTACTATTATCAGGTTGGAGTCCTAAAATGGGAAAGCATTTCATGAGGTAATAAGAGATTGTTCATTTTAGACTTGGAACAAAGAACTGAAAGAAAGTGGGCACTCCCAAATTTGGGAATGGCTTCGCAAATTGTGGTGCAGCATAAGAAACAGTAAGCATGAAGAATTCAGAGAAGCATGGGAAGGTGGTACAAATTGACTTACGGGGAACGGATGGAAAAATCTATATAAGTGCAACAAGGTAAATGATAGAGCGAAACAAAAGATAAGAAGGAGGAAGGAACAGAAAGGAATACAAAGGAGTGGCAAGAAAAGGAAGGAAGAGAAAAAGAAAGAGAAAAGAAAAGAAGAAAAAGGGAAGAAAAAAGAACAGAAAAAGAAAAGAAAAAAGAAGAAAAAAGGAAAGAAAAGAAAACAGAAAAGAAAGAAGAGAAAAGGAAAAAGAAAGAAGAAAAGAAAGAGGAAAAGAGAAGGAGAAGAAGAGAAAAGAAAAAAAAGAAAGAAAAGAAAAGGAAATTGAATGCCATGTGATTACAATAACCAGGCTTGGCCCCGAAGAAGAGTTGAGAAAATGTCTGGGATTTGAAGATGTGGGAGACGAAGGGTGTGGAACATGGGTTGGTTAGAATTGATGCACTGACTTCTCTCCCCCTTCTCCCCACTCCCACCTCCCTTCCAAATTCTTTGCTACGTGGGATGGTTCTCCTGGTAGAGGAGAGGGTAGAATTATGATTGGAAGTGAAGACAATATAAAAAACAAAAGATACTAATATAATTTTTGAAAAAAAAAGGATTTAGAGTTGGAACAAGTTCCAAGCCCGTCATTCTTTGTAGGTGGAAACTAAGGCTAGAGCAGGGGTGGGGAACTTGTGATCTTGAGGTCTGTAGGTGACTTGTCCAAGTTTATACATATGGTAAATAGCAGAGCTTCAAATCAAACGCAGGTATTTTTTGTTTTTGTTTTTTACTCCAAATCTAGGGAACCTTTCACTGTTCTATGCAGCTGATTCTTAAAGTCAGAAGTAATCCTAGAGAATTATTCCATCTACTTCATTTACAGAAGAGAAAATCAAGAACCAGAGCAGGACAGTGTCAAAGGTTGTGAAGCTACTCAGGACCAGAGTTGAGACTGGTCTGACTCCCAGTACAGTGATCCACACACAGACACACAGACACAGACGCAGACACACACACACACACACACACACACACACACACACACACACACACACACACACCCCTTTCTCTGGCTTGTTGATCACTCTTTAAAACATCTCAGGAGACAGAAATACCACAACCCCTCATGGCAACCTTGCTCAGTTTTTCAATGCAGTCCAAGTCAGAGTTGTTAACTGAGTATTTAATTCTGTGCCCAGCCATTTACTAGGCACTGTGGGGGATGGAAAAGAAGCCTAGGAGATGGCCCCGCCTTCAAAGAACTTAAGTTGGGAATCCCCCTAACATGACTTCATCCTGGAAGATCACATTGTGGAAGAATGTGAAAAGTTCTCTTGAACACCAACCCACACAGCCAGATGTTTATCACACAGGAGGTGTCGCTGGGTGCGACCTTGGGTGGATAGGGCCTCCAAGGGCAGGACTTAAAAACAGGCAGCTCACCCTACATGCACACAGGGAGGATTCATGAATGGCAGCCATTTATAAAAATGCTAACAAAATGATTTAAAATTAGCAGACAGAAAAATATAATTGAGCACCACATTATTACCAAATCTCTCTAGCAATTTAATTTAGCTAAATTCACAGGATTCATAGGATTTAGAGATCATTTATGCCACCCTCATTTTACACATGGGAGTTACAGCCCCAGAGGTCTTGCCTAGGTCACACAGCTAAGAGGCAGAACTAGAATTCAAACCCCTACCACATTTTTTTCCTGGAGTATACTATAAATTGAACTCAACAAACATTTAAGTCCCTACTCTATATATAGTAGGAGTTATGGAACATATAAAAGAAGTAGGTGATTTGGCCCCTGCCTTCAAGGAGCTCAGTCAAGGTGAAGATTACATATTCATGGGCTATACATATTACAATACCCATGAAAGAAGGCATATATTTATATGGCAAGAAAATACCTTCATAATATAATGGGGGCTTGGGAAATGACTAGAATTCTGAGTTGTGGTTCAGAGGGACAAACATTAACTCTCACCCCTGAGAGTGATATAAACTACCATGATCTTTGGGTTGGAAGGTAAACTTGAGTAACTTCTGGGAGTTTTTTTTTTTAATTTTATCATAGTTTGCATCATTCATTTCCACAAGATTTTGAGTTACATATTTTCTCCCCCTCTTTCCCCC
>CM053590.1:73971693-74000320 GCA_028646515.1 Pseudochirops corinnae | reverse complement strand
GGAGGGACACACTGGGATGGCTGTTTTGGGGCGGTGGGTGGGGGGAAGAGGGGGAGAAAATATGTAACTCAAAATCTTGTGGAAATGAATGATGCAAACTATAATAAAATTTAAAAATTTAAAAAAAAAAAAAAAGAAAGTGGAAAGTTCAGAAGAGAAAGAGATCACAACCATTTGGGGGAAATTGGGGGAGAATTGACTCTGCTTCCTAGAGGGAAGGACATTTGAGTTGGATCTGATAGTATGGATAGGATTTGAAGAGGTAGAGATGGGTGGGAGGAGTCCATTACAGCTGGAGAGTATGACATGAGCCATGGTGCAGGTGGGAAATTAAAGGGTGATTTTGGAGGGACTGAGGCATGCAGTGCATAGACTATTGTAAGGGAAGATAAGGTCGGAAGGTTATAATGAGTACAGATGGTGGAACTTTAAATGCTAAGCCTTAATTTCACTTAGACTTGGGTGAATGAACATCCTGTCTCTTCCTTGGTTGGGCCCCTTACTGCTGGTCAATGGTGAGTCCCCAGGATGACATTCTTCAGGAAAAAGTTTATAGACTTTCCAACTCTCACCAAGGTGCCAAAGAAACTTGATCATCTTAGGACCCACCTCCAATTCCCTCTAGCCACACACAGTTCCACACAAATAAGCTTCAAGGGAATTTTGTTCTCCTGGGAACATGAAACAAGACTCAATTTCTCTGGACCAGGATGGTGGCCCAGAAGACCACACAGATTCACAGCGTAGGTGAAAAGGGGGCCTAGCCACCAAGCACAGTTGGGGTGGAGTTCTTTAAAAGAAGAACTCCAAGTATGAACTCTGTAGCAACATTTCCGTCAGACACGGCTCTGAGTATAACTTCCCATCATAGCCAGGCAGAGTTCTACCTAATCAGCACAGAGAAGCTGTGTCAGGTTATGTAGGAACTAGAGGCAGGTTTAGTTGGGTTAAATTTTATGTTAGGTTCTGTTGGGTCCTAGATATGGGATGAAAATGTTTCCCAGTAGTTGGTCCCAGACATTTAAACTCTCAGGGTGTCATAGTGGACAGAGTGCTGGACCTGAAGTCAGGAAGATGCATCTTGGTGAGTTAATTCTGACCTCAGACACTTACTAGCTGTGTGACCCTGGGCAAGTCACTTAATCCTGTTTGCCTCAGTTTCTTCATCTGTAAAATGACTTGGAGAAGGAAAAGGGCAAACCACTGCTGTATCTTTGCCAAGAAACACCAAATGGGGTCATTAAGAGTCAGACATGACTGAAATGACTGAACAACAGTATATAAATCTTCTGAGACTGTGAGAAGACCAGTGGTGAATGTGATATCTCCAGAACATTATCTATATTGGCTTCTCTATATCTCCCGCTCAGTTTTCTACCTGTTGTGATCAGACAGAATTTGATGGGATTGGGCAACTAGTCACGTGATGTGGGTAGTCTCTCTCCTACATCTAGGTTTGATCTTCTGGCCTGTACCCTTTCCTGGGGAAAAAGCGCTGACCCTGGAATCATTGGACCAACCTTCAAATTCCACTTCTGACACCACCTGTGTGATCTTGAGCAAAAAATTCATTGGGTCTCAATTTCCTCATCTTTAAGATGAAGAGGGTAGTTCTACATGGCCTCTGATATTCCTTTCAGATTTAGATAGTATGATCCTATGAGATATCAAAAGAACTTGTGCATATGATTACTGAACCACCATCTGTGATCTTTGAAGTGTGAAAAACTAGAGAGGTACCAGTAGATGAATGACCAATTTTTTTTTTAAGAAGGAAAAAAATTTTTTTCAAGCTAGGCTGCTGAGTTTGATATGGATTCTTGGAAAATTCTAGGACACATAATCAAAGATTCTTTCTGTGAATATTTAGTAGAGGAGATGCTGAACGTGGTCTTCCCAAGGATTACCAATGATCTCTTGATTGCTCAGTCTGACGGTCTTATCTCAATTCTTGACATCTCTGCAATGTTTGACCTTGTAAAATCACCCGACCCTCCTGAGTCCTCTCTCTTCCATTGGTTTTTCGATGCTGTTCTCACCAGCTTCTCCTCCTGCCTGTCTGACTGACCCCTCTCCACCTCCTTTGTTTAGCTTAGTGGATAGATGGAACTGAGACTTAGGTGACCTGGGTTTGAATCCCACCTCAGAGACTTACTAGCTGTGTGACCAGGGAAAGAGTCTATTCTCCTCTCAGAGCTTCAGGCTGGTTTATCTGCAAAATGGGAATGATTGAACTTGTGGTTGATATTATGCATAGGACTGGATGTGCAGAAATCAATGAAAGGATGTTTGTAACAGTCCAGATGAAAGGTGATTCAGGTCTGAAGCTGGGTAGTGATGGTGTTATTAGAGAGAAGGAGATAGATGCAAGGCAGGTTGCGGTGGCAGAACTGGTAAGATGTAGCAATTGATCTCAGGATGGCTAGGCAAGAGGAAAGGGGAAGAGTTGAGGATTACTCCAAGACCGAGAACCTGGTTGTCTAGAGGAATGGTGACAGCCTCAATAGGAATAGAGACATTTGAAGGAAAGTTAGATTTAATCAGAAAGTGATGAGTTCTCTTTTGCTTATGTTGAGTTTGAGATGCCTATGGGATGTCCAAATTGAGATGTTCATCAGGCAGTTGGTAAGGCATGATGGGGAGGGGGGGAGGAAAGTAAGGGAGGGAGGGAAGGAGAGAAAGAGAGAGAGAGAGAAAGAGAGAGAGAGAGAAAGAGAGAGAGAGAGAGAGAGAACATAGCTAGGTGGTGTAGTGGATAAATTCTGACTCTAGTCAGGAAGATCTGAACTCAGATCAGGCCTCAGACACTTACTAGCTGTGTAACTCCGATTTGCCTCAGTTCTTCATCTGTAAAATGGAGACACACAGGAGGAGGAAATGGTAAACCATTCCTTGAGAGCATGCCAGTAGCCAGAGGCCTGCTTGTTAAGCTCAGGTCCTGGGTGTGATCCTGGGTACTTGGAGGCTACTTTTCTATAGGTTCAGTGAAATTGGGTGGAGAAGATAGTACTTCCGCTGGAGAAAATCTGTTCAGACTTCCCTATCTAGTCTCTGGTCTCTCTGTGTAAGATCAGGGCAGCAGTCTTGGTGACGATTCAGGGCAGAGTCAGTACAGCCCCTGTGCAGTTACAAAACTCATCCCCAAAAGAACCTGGGTTCTTATCTTATGCTCCCAGGACCAAGGATAGAGAAGGAAAGGGCCTACATTGACAGTATGAATAAACCCCCGAGGTCTCAGTCAGGCCTTCCCTGGGAATGCCCCACTGCAGTCTTGTTGCAGAAAAAGGAGACAGGGGCAGCAGACTCCGGAGCAGTAGCCTGGGTTTGGGTGTCTGCTAGAGGAGGCTGGGGGCAATGCTAGACGCCTGAGTGGGCTTTCATGGAATTCTGGGAGAGCTGAAAAGAGAAGCCTAGCTGGAAGAATGGAATGGGGGAAGGAGGAGATGGGGACTTTTCTCAGCCTGCTATTACCAATATTACAAACCCTGAAACATAATTTAAAAAAAAATAATCATCATCCATCATAATTAGAACCAGACTTGGGCCTCTGCTGTTCCAGCTCACTGCTTCTATGGAGCAGGGGATGCGGTTGGGTGGAGGCAGGAGGAGGATGGGGAAAGGGGGGGTCCCATCTGCTCTGATTCTTCCCTTCTCATAGCCCCCCTCCCCTTGCCCCACTTTGGGATCATAAGAATGGGATCACTCAGGGAATCATTAGCTTTTTCAGGATTTTTTTCATGGGGCTGAAATCGAAGTCATAAAAGCCAGGGGGGGCCCACAATGCCAATCTTTAGCACCAACCTTTAACTCATCTTGCAGGTGATTCTGCTGAGAAACTAAGTCCCTAGGGGGAGAGGGAAGGAACTGGGAATGGGAGCCGGGGAGAAAGGAGGCAAGGTCATCTCACTGAATTCCCTGCCTTTGGGTCTGGAGGGCATCTTCCCTTCTCCCTCTTCCTTCTGTCTCCTTGTGCTGGCTTCTCTTAGGAGTCGTGTCCTGTCCTGTCTACACCTTCCTGCTACCTGAACCGGATGCAATCCTATTTTTTTTAAAACACATCCCCCTGTATGAACTGCCTAACCTTGGCACTGGAGGTTTCTGCCCAATCATCCCAAACCCTTCAGTCCGTTCTCTCCTTTACACACTGGCTGCCTCAACCAATCTTGTTTTCTTTACTACCTGGCACATATTTTTCTAGCCTTCCCACCTCTGGCCCGTGGTTGGTGCCATTAACCTTGCCAACAATGTCCTCTCCTCTTCTTTGTGCCTTTCTAGCCACTTTCCCCACATCTTCCAAGGCCTACCTCAAACCCAACCCCATCCCGACTACCCCAGATTGCAGTGATCATGCCCTCACAGGAAGGAAGGAAATGAGCATTTGTAATGCACCTGCTGGGTGCAGAGAACCCTACAAATAACTCATGTGATCCTCACAACAACCCAGGAAGATGGGTCCTGTTATTACCCATATTTTGCAGTTGAGGAAACTGAGGTAGATAGGTTAATGGACTTTCATAATCAAAAGAATCAGGAGAGCTAGAATCAAATTTTAGCTCCGTCACACAGTAGCATGTAAGAGACAACTTGATACTTTGAAAGAACTCTGAATTTGGAGTAAAAGGGCCTAAGTTTGAATCCCAGCTCTGCTACTTACTAGATGTGACCTAGAACAGGTCATTTCCCTTGTTGAAAAACTAGGCCTTTGTTTCCTTGTGTATAAAATTAGAGGTTGAACTTTTCCGCTCTGAATCTATGCTCTCATTGTCAGATCCAAGCCCTCCCCCAAAGCCCTCCCTTCTTTTTAACTTCCTGTGTGGCTTAGGGCACCACCATCCTCCCAAGTAACTGGGCATGCCACCTGGGCGTCATCTTCAACTTCTTCCCTCCTCCCCACTCTAGCTAGGATCCAGTGATGTTGGCCTTCTGGCCATAATACTCCATCTCCCAATTCTATGCATGTTCTTGTGTCTTTAGTTCTCTCCTCATCTCTACCTGTCGGCTTCCTCAGGCTTTTTTCCAGGTCCTAGCTAAAATCCTTCCCTCTAACAAGGAGCCTTTCTTGATCTTCACTCAGAGATCATGGCTAATTTATCCCATCTGTATCTTGCTTGTATAATATCGTTTACATGTCGTTTCCCCCTTTAGACTGTAAGCCCCTCGAGAGAAAGGACCGTCCTGGCTCTCCTACTGACTTACTCTGTGACTGCGGCCAAGGCACTTCTCTGGGCCTAAGTCTCTTCAGCTGTCCATTTCAAGGATTAGATGAGCTCTCATCTCTCTTCCTGCTCTAATGTAAGAGGCAGGATGATGTAGTGAAAAGAGAGAGGAGTTGAGGGTCAGAACCCTGAGTCTGAGTGAGGCCTGGCTCTTGAAAACTCTCTTGGTGCATCGAGAGAGCGAAGCAAGGACCTCATCCGCTCCCAGAGACTCCTGCCTAGACCAGGCTTGAGATTCATAAGCTTCTTCCTTTCTACCATTATCCGGTCTGGGCTCTTCATTTTGGCTTTCAGGATCCTAGATAAAGATGGCCACTCCTTATGGAAAGGCGATGGAGTTTTGTAGGAAGGCAAGACATTTCTCTGCCACTAACTTGGTATGTAATGTTGGACAGGCCATTTCCCTTTTCTGAGGGATATTTCCTCTGTAAAATGAGGGTGCCGATGCTTTTATCTTCCTTTCTTCCCCTACACAAACCCTCCACTCCAGCCAGGTCACTCCTGGCACATCCCTTCTGCCTGCCTAGCTGCTTATCCTTACTTGAAATACTTTCCTGCCCTTTCTACTTCTAACCTTAAGGTCTCACTAGTAGGAAGCCTCTTTTGATCACCCAAACCCATCTTAATCTCAGCTTCTAGTGAAAACTGTATTATTTACTAATCTGTACCCAGGGGACCAGAACTATCCCTAGATTTGGGAGTTTAGGCTATCACTGAGGCAGATCTGCATTTATCAGCTGGATGGTGCAATGGATAGAGTTATGGACCTGGAGTCAGGAAGCTTCAGACACATACTAGCTGTATGACCCTGAGCAAGTCACTTAACTTCTGTGGGCCTGGTTTCTTCATTTGTGTAATAACACTATCTACCTCCCCAGGTTGTGATGAGGACCAAATAATTACCATAAGCTGGGCACTGGAATTAAGAGGGGTTAGAGAAGGCTTCCTATGTAGAAGGTGGGATTTTAGTTGGGAATTACAGGAAACCAGAGAGATCAGTAGTTGGAGTGGAGGATGGAGAGGGTTCCAGGCTTGGAAGACAGTCAGAGAGAATGCCCAGAGCTGAGAGATGGAGGGTCTTGTTCATGGAACAGCCTGGAGACCAGTGTCACTGGATTGAAGAGGGCATGTGGGGAGTAAGGTATAAGAAGACTGGAAAGATAGGAGGGGCTGGGTCTTTGAACATCAGAAGGAACATTTTGTATTTGGTCCTAGAAGTAAGCCACTGGAGTTTATTGAGTAAGGGGGCGAGGAGTGGGACATGATCAGATCTGCGATTTAGTGGCTGAATGGAAGATGGATTGGAGTGAGGAGAGACTTGACGCCGGCAGACCCAGAGGGGACTATTGTAATAATCCAGGCATGAGGTGATGAGGGTCTGCGCCACAGTGGTGGCAGTGTCAGAGGAGAGAAGGGAAGAGTATTGGAGAGATGTTGCAAAGGTGAAAACACCAGACTGGTGACAGCTTGGATATGGGGGCATGACAGATAGTGAGGAATCTAAGGTGACCTCTAGATTGTGAGCCTGAGCAACTGGGAGGATGGTGGTGCCCTCTACAGTAATAGGGAATTTGGTTGGGGTGGGGTGGGGATTTAGAGGGAAAGATAAGGAGCTCTGTTTTGGGCACACTGTATTTAAGACATAAAATGGACATCCTGTTTGAAATGTCTGAGATGCCAGACTGGAGACCAGCAGAGAGGTTGGGGCAGGAATGTGGGGCAGGTAGATGTGCGAATGGGGCAGGTAGATGTGCGAATCATCACCGTGGAGATTGTAATCAAATCCATGAGAGCTGGTGAGATCACCAAGGGAAGTAGTAGAGAGGGAGAAGAGAAGGGGGCCCAGGAGAGGACCCACACTTCTCCCTTATGACAGGGAAGTGAGGGGTAGCCAGGATGTTATCTCATCCTGGCTGACTCTAGTCCATGCTCTTCCCTAAATCCTCTGCAAAGAGTTCTCCCAACATGCTTGGGGCTCTCATCTATCTCTCTCGCCATCACATATATACCAATGGAACCCATAGGATTATATTCATGGGTGGATACAATCAACATTTATTGAGTGCCTACTAAGTGTCAAGCACTGTGTTAAACTCTGGGGATTTAAAAAAAAAAAAAAGAGTCCCTGCCTTTAAGGAGTACAGTCTAATGGAGAAGACAATACATACAAGGAAGCTGAAAGGGGAGGGTGAGCAGAAGGTCCAGAGATGGCTGGGATTTTGAGCCGTCTATAGAGGGAGGCTTCGGAAGGAGTGGTGCTTTGCTCTGCCCTCACACCTTCTCATCAGAGGTCCGTGAAGCTGAGTTTTCTGGTGATAAGCTTAAATGAAGCAGAGCAGCTGGTCAAATGGTTCTTCTTAGTTTTTACCAGATCTCCTTTTTGCTCCTTTGCCTGAGCAATTCTTCTCTGGTGATACATTATAACATGCTCATGCCTATCACAGAGGTAGCAAGATGTGGCAGTGGCTAGAGTTCTGGACCTGGAGTCAGGAAGATCTGAGTTCAAATCCTGCCTTGCACACTTACTAGTTGTATAACCCTGGGTAAGATATGTCATCGCTGACTGCCTCGGTTTCCTCATCTGTAAAATGGGGGTGGTAACACCTACCCCCAGGATTGTAGTGAGGACTGAATGAGATAATATTTGTAAAGTCCTTTGCAAGCCTTAAAAGTGCTAAATAAATGCTAGTCATCATTTGTATTATTACTATAAATCTTTTCATTGCCCTATGGGTGACACACAATTTAATTCTTCCAAAACTGTGGTATTTTAAGACTTGCTGTTCAGTCGTGTCCAACTCTTTGTGACCCCTTTTGGGGTTTTCTTGGCAACGATACTGGAGTGGTTTGCCATTTTCTTCTCCAGCTCATTTTACAGATGAGGAAACTGAAGCAAACAGGGTTAAGAGACTTGCCCAGGGTCACACAGTTGGTAATTGGCTGAGGCTGGATTTGAACTCAGGAAGATGAGACTTCCTTACTCCAAGGCCCATAACTCTATCCAATGTTCCACCTAGCTTCCCTAGCCTTCCATCTACCCTTATTCTTTTATATATGTATATATATATATATACATATATATATATATATATGTATATATATATACACACACACACACACACACACATATGTACATATATACATACATGCATACACACATACACTATGTCCCCTCTTGTAAATTATAACCTAAGGGTAGAGACTCTCAATTTTTTCATCTCTGTATCACCAATGCCTTGGACCTTGTAGAAGTTTCATAAATGTTTGTCTAAGTGAGTTGAAACACATTTAATTGAATCAAATTAAGCTGGATTCGATCTATGCAGGCTGCTCTGAGCAGAACTAGTTATAGTTTAGAGTAAGGAGATGACATGAAAATTAATAGTCTAATATAAGTTGGTGAATGTCAACCGTATTCCGGGCAGTACACTGTGACCACTTTATTAATCCAAATGTGCCCTGGGGAGAATTTGGAGTATATTGAAAAGATCCTGAACCTCATTTAGTTAAAGTCTGGGGCAGGGCTAATTTGTGTGATCTGGAGCAAATCCGCTTATTTCTCTGAGCTTGTTTCTTCATGCGTAAAATGAAGGGGTTTCATGAAATGGCTTTTTTCTGACTTTAAATGTTCTATCTATGCATTGGGAACTGACCCCCAACTGCCCGCAACAATATACTGCTGGGGTATCCTGGGGATCTTCCTGGTGACTGCTTATAAATATCCTAGGAAGGGTACTTTGTGGAAGAGGTACGTCATGGTGAATGATTTTCAACCCACAATCCGCTGGTCTTGTGATGGACTTTGTGTAAGCCTTTTGAACAAAGAACAGCCCCCTTTAAGTTCAGAAGTTTATCACCAGGCTGGTTATAGGACAATGGATTGCTTAGCTGTGGTAAATCCCGACCACTGACTCCTGCATTATGATCATCATTGCCTAAGCAAGTCACCGTACGAACACAATTATTGAAATATTGGCCTAAACTTTACTGGTTATTCCTTGGCTGGAGATAAGGGTAGGAACCAGAGAAAAGGAGAGGCAACTGGTTGGCGCAGGGAACCTGGAGGCAAAGGGGAGGGATTTAGATCAGAGGGAGAGCCAATCACCTATCTAAAGCACATGTGGCCACCTGCCCTCAAGGACTGCTGTCCTCATGGAATCTACAGGAAAACAACATTTCATCTTGCCATCTCTTTGGAACCTAGCAATTCCCTCACCCTTCTTGGTCCTGGAAATGCTTAGTCATGGAAGCTGGGGTGGAGGGGGAAATTGGGAGGCCAGGCTTTTTGCAATGACTTTTGCTAGGACTTGCCTGGAATGCAGTTGAGGTGAGCAGAGAGCTCACATTTATTATGCATAGTTGCCTCTCCCCAGAAGGCTTTGGGGCTGGAACGTGGGAGAAAAGTTGGAGATTGGGTTTCATAGACTCCTGACAAGTTCACTTGCCTTCTGCATATTGGCCCAGGAGCCCTGCCCAGCCCAACTTGCTGGGCCCCATTACTTAAAGTGGCTTCAGGTCAGGCCTCAGGGTTGGCTGCTTCTCCAGCTTCTAGGGGCAGAGTGGGAGGAATGTGTCTTCCTCTTCTTAGCCCAGAAACCACTACTAGCTCCCAGGACACTCCTGCCTTACATCCTGCCTCTCCTGGCTCTCCTTCCCTCATAATGGCCTTCAGCTCCACTCTCCACATCTTGAATGACTACTCAGATTGGCTCCAGCCCCAGGAACTTCTCACTCATAGGGGATGGGTGAAAGGCATCATTATGGTCACTTCCAAGGTTTTGACCTTTGCTTCTCCCTTCTACATGCGCCACTTGAAGTGACCTCAAACCTCTTCTCTGGCAGTTTCTCCCCACTCCTCAAACTAGGGAAAAATAGAAGTGGGGCAAGGACCATAGTATAGCATGGGTTCATAGTGTAATGTTCCCTTGGGGTTTTCCCCTCAAGTTGCCCTTGCATTTGGGTCCCAAGAAAGCAGCTGTTAACTTGATTTCTAGAGAATATTCCTGTGGAGCTGTATTTCTAACACTCTAAGCTCATGAACCCCTACCAGTGCACCTCCCAATTAACAATCAGCCAATAGATACAATTAGCTCTTAGTAAAGGCATTTACTAAGATGATATAGTGAAAATAGTAGCCATGAAACATTCCTTCTATAAACACAGAGAATACTTTCCCCCAAATACATATAATCTCGATGGATCTATAGCTCTAAAGTTAGAAGTTAGATCTTAAAGGCCGTTGATCCCAAACCCCTCATTTAATAGATAAAGAAACTGAAACACAGAAAAGGTAACTGATTTACCCAGGGTTACACAGTGAGTGACTTCTTGATTCTGAGTCTAGTCCATTATACTTTATCTACCACACCATGCTTTCTCTTGGGAAGAGTGGGCTCAGATTTGGAGCATAATAGTATTGAAGCACATAAGTGGCAAAGTCAATTCTACTCCTGGTAATGCAGAGCCTAAAAGTCTTTTCTCTCTTCATGGAGTTCCCCTTAGGGCACCCACTCTGCTGAGCAAGCTGTTCATCTGGATTCCCAGGGTCTGCTTCTCCCCATGTCGTTCCTGGGTTACTTTCCCTGTGTATCTTGGTTTGCTTTTATTATATGTCTCTAGGGAAGTCTTGAGGGTTGAGCCTTGTTACAAGCTGCCTGAGCTCTTAGATAGAAAGAATATTGAACCATTGGGTAGTGGTGGTAGCAGTGCTCATGTCTTTGATAACAACTTCTGATCCATTCCATATTCTTTCAGGACTGCCATAGGACAGATCAGAGGTCATAGGACAGTGATGTCTCGGCTCTCGTATTCCTCCCTCCCTCCCTTCCCCTTCCTTCCTTTTGTCCTTCTCTCATTCCCTCCCTCCTTCCTTCCATCCTTCCTTTTCCTTCTCTCTTTCTCCCTTTCTCCTCCCCCTCCTCCTTTTCTCCATGCTAACCTCTTGCCTCAAGGAGAGGGGAAAATGTATTACTCTTAAAATATGATTTGGGGTCAAAAGATTAGCTATCCAGGAGCTTAAACTGTCTCTCTTCTTCCACCTCCATCCACACACACACAATTTTAAACGAACTCTGGAGAGGGTGCTTGGGGATAGAGGGGAGAAGAGGGAAAGGACGCAAGTTCCCTGCTTTTCCCACAGGAGATTTTAGTTTGGTGGTAAGAAACGTGGCCCTCTACCTTCTGGGAGCTCTTTGTTTCCTAAGAGCCAACATTTATAGAGGGCTTTAAGGTTGGCAAAGTAAGAAACTTTGTGAGTTGGTTTCTATTATTACCTCTACCTTATAGGTGAGGAAATGGAGACTGAGAGGGTTTAAGTGACTTTTCCAGGGTTATACAACTAGGAAGTGTTTGAGACTGGATTCAAATTCAGATCTTCCTGACTCCAAATCCCACATCTACCCAATGTACCACCTGGATGCTCCTGAGGTACGTGCTGCTCCTTAACAGAAATGGGAAGCCCCACACTGAAGTAGATCTGAATCAGGTATATATTATACACCAAATGCAGAGTTTCAGGGCTAGGGTAGGGGCGAAATCAGCAAAATTGAGAGGCACCTTCTTCTCTGTCTCAGTTTTATTATCTATAAAATGAAGGGGCTGAGATCAATGGTCTCTAAGATTCCTCCCTTCCAGTGTTCTCATCTGTAGAAAAGGAGGAAAGAGCACATGCATGACTTACCTGAACGGGCTGTTTAAATGTTCAAATGAGCTCCCAGGACCACAGACTGAGTGTTGGCAGGGGCTTAGAGCCCAAAGGCCATGCAATCCAACCCCCTCATTTTAGAGATGAGAAAAGAGAGATATGGAGGAGATAAATGATTTGCTAAGGTCACACAGGTAATATTAAAGAAGGAGAATTTGAATCTAGGTCTTCTAATTTTAAGTCAATGCTTTTTCCATTATACCATGATAATACATACAAAATGCTTAATATATAGAGCACTATTTAAATGTAAGTGATTGTTATTAGCCATTAATATTAACAATTATTATCTAAACTGTTCCTAATCCTTTGGAGGTCCAGATTTGGAAAAATGCTGACCAGCTCTATTTTCTCTTCCCTATGTGTCTCCTCCCTCCCACCCTATCTCTGGCCTCTACTCCCCTGTTGTTGGGTCTCCAGGACATGGTGTCTCCATTTACAGGATAAATGGTTTAGATGTTGACAGGGACAACACCCTGATTTAGGGAAGTCTGGAACTGGGGGTCAGGAAGCTCTGAGCCCCCAACCTCTGGCTTTGGGCCTGGAAGGATGGATGGGGAACAGGGTCATGGGGTCACCTGGCTGGAATGTTGGGTTGGGAGACAGGACACCTGGGGTTTGGGTGGGAGCCTGAGGCTGTTCTGCCAGTGATGAGACTTCAGAGTCTATGGAATTCAGACCGAACACCAGTATCATCAGCATAGGACAAAGAGTTAGAGCTTTGGAGTTAGGAGGCTTGGGTTCAATGCTTTAATCGCTGTGTGGCCTTGGGCTAGTGACCCTTTCTCTCTGGACCTCTACTTTCTCATTCATAACTCAAAGGAGTTAGACTAAATGATCTCCCAGGACCCTTCCACTCACATTCTGTGTTCTACATTACATTGGTCTATTTCCAGGCTTTGACTGAATATGTCCCCAGGCTGTATTAAGAGAAGCATGGCTTCCAGGAATTGAAATGATAGGTCTGTATTCTGCCCTAATCAGACCACAAATGGTATATTGTGTTCAGTTCTGGGCACTCCAGGAAGGTCCTCTGTAACTGAAGAGAATTCAAAGGATGGTGAAGAGCCATGTATAAGGCTATGTCAACAGAATTGAAAAGCATTTAGCATGGAAAAGGGAAGGCTTGGGCCTTGGGGATGGTCATGGATAAATATCTGAAGGTCCATTACTTGGAAGAAGGATCTGTTTGCCACCAGAAAGCAGAACCAGATTGAAGTTACTTACAAACAGGAAAATGTAGGCCTGAACAGAAGAAAAACTTCACAACCATTAGCTCTATCCCCAACTGCCAGAGGCTGCTTTTGGAATGAGGGAAGAAGAGAAAGGGAATGTGCATTAATTAAGCTCCTACTGTGTGCTTTACATAGCACCCTACTAAGCACTTTACAAGTCTGTCTTTCATGAGGGGTTACACTGGATAATCACACATTGGTTAGTTGGAAGGGGCACTCTTGTACAGTTATGGGTCAGACAATTCAGTCACTTAATTCCCTTCCCTCTCTGAAAGTCTGTGATTCTGTAAATCTTTCTATGCCTTGGCCCCACTTCTGCCCCCAACAGGTGAGAGGGAAGGCAGGTGATGAAGGGTATCCTGAGAAGCCTATGTGGGATCTGGTCCCATTCAGTTCTGCCCCGGTGTGTTTGGGTCAGCAGTGCACCTTTTGTATTCTGGGACTCCTGGTGACTGTGCAGAGAAGGCAGGGACTCTCCTGATGCCTTCCTATACTCCTGTGCCTTTAGGCTTCTGAGCCCTAGGATAGCCAATACCAAGTGACCACCAATTAAAATGATCAATGACTGCTCTGGTGATGACTGACAATTTTACTGGCCTGTGGAGAGGAAGGGCATTCACGGTCTCCTAAACCTGTGTTTGGATATTTCATGGCTGTTTCTGAAGCTCTATCAGTTCATAATTCCTACATGTGACCCCGCCTTTAACCCTTACCCTGATCTACAGGCTAAATGTAATTTTATCCCCAAATCTGAGTCCATTTTAGCTTACCCCTAGCCTTAGCCCTATGGAAATGTGGCTCATTATCATTATTACTGCCACTGCCACCTTCATTCCATCTCTATCCTTGCTTCCACCCCTATTCCTATCCCAATCTCCAAGCCTACCTCCATTGTCAGCCCCTTCCTTATTTTCATTGTCAATCCCAAATTCATCCTAGTCTCCATCCCTATCCCTGGCAGTCCTATTTATAGGATTTTTAAACACTGAGGAGAGATGAAGATTAGGAGGTGTAATGGAAAGAGCACTTAGATTCTCTGGGTTGAGATCCAGATCTGTTACTGACTGTGTGACCTTGGGAAAGTCATGGAACCTTTCTGGGGCTCAGTTTTCTTATATGCAAAAAGAAAGAGTTGGACTAGATGATCTCTAAGGCCTCTTCCAGGTCTTGATCTATTTCTATCCATAACCCCCTTGTAGCATTGATTAAAATATTTCACATAAATAGGATGTAGCCTGACATCAAAGATGGGCAGGGAGAAGATGCCTTCTTCCTTATGTTTATCTTAAACATAGCCTCATTGTCAAGGCAAACAGAGGATAGAGATTTTTCAGCAAGACACATCTTTGTGGACTTAAAGGTCATTCATTAGAACCTTTAACAACTGAATTTTACTTTAAAATACAAATTTTAAAAAAAGACAAAAATACTCATTAAAACAATCATTAGAGAATGCCTCAGCATCCCTGATACGTTTTATACATACATCTGTGGGTATCACTAGTTTTTCTGAGCTCAGGTATGAGTTTCTCTTTACTTGAAGATAATATTACTCAGGTTTTGAGGCTATGTGCTAGTAAGGAGAACATGTGACTATCCTATGGGAACATCAGATATTGGTTTATAGGTCATTTAGGTGGAGGCAACTAGGCTGAGAAGTAAGAGGTCCCTGAAGTGTACAGGCATACCTCAGAGATACTGTGGGTTTGGTTCCAGACCACTGCAATAAAGTGAATATCGCAATAAAGGGAGTCACACAAATTTTTGGGTTTCCCAGTGCATATAAAAGTTATGTTTACACTATAGTATAGTCTATTAAGTGTGCAATAGTATTATGTCTAAGAAAATAACGTATATACCTTAACTTAAAAATACTTTACTAACGCTAACCAACAACTGAGCCTTCAGTGAGTTGTAATCTTTTTGCTGGTGCAGTCTTGCCTTGGTGTGGACGACTGCTGATTTATCAGGGCGGTGACTGCTTAAAATAAGACAACAATGTTGTTTAAAATTGGAGTCAATCCTCTGATATCAACTAAGTTTATGTAATATTCTTCAATATTGTTGTATGTCGAGGAATAGGGAGGCCCGAGGAGAGGGAAATGGGAGAATGGAGCAGTCAGAACACACACAACATTAATTGATTAAATTCGCCATCTTATATGGATGTAGTTTGTGGTGCCCAAAACAGTTACAATAATTACATCAAAGACCACTGATCACAGATCACGATAATACATGTAATAATAATGAAAAAGTTGGAAATACTGAGAGAATTACCAAAATGTGACACAGAGACACAATGTGAGCATGTGCTGTTGGAAAAATGGTGCCAATAGATGTGATTGATGCAGGGTTACCACAAAAAAGTAATATCTGTGAATTGCAATAAAATAAGGTACAATAAGGGTTATATTATTATGGAACAGGCTTGAAACCCTTGGCCGTCCTGGTCACTCTCTTCCATATGCCCCTAATTTTTCAATTTTCTTGCTAAAATATGTCTCCATGATTGACACACTGCTCAAAATGAAATCTCACCACTGTAAAAAGACAGTAGAGTGATCACCAACCTTGTTTTATATACTATGCTTCTATTAATAGAGTCTCAGATCATTTAAGCCTTTTATTAGCCCCTCACTCTGATGATTCAGGTTGAGCTTGTGGTCAACTAAAACCCACAGATCTTTTCCAATTAATTGCTGTGAAGCTGCCTCCACTTCCCCCTAAGCCTTTGTGTCAAAGAATGACTGGATAGAGGAACTGAAATGATTCAGACTGGAAAGTAGGTTGGGAAGGGAGGAGATGTGCAGAGAAGTGGAGGGAACTTGGTTATGTGTCAGTCAGGATTCAAATCCAGGTCTCCTGACTTCCAGCCCCATTATACCACACTGGCCATAAAAATAATGCTCTTTTGCATTTGTGTAAGATTTAATAATCACAAAGTCCTTTCATATCCATTATGTTATTTGTCTTCTGAACAACATTGTGAGACACAACATTCAGGTATTGTTATACTCATTTTCCAGAAGGGTAAACTGAGACCCAGAAGTTGATTTGGCCAAAGTCATACAAGTAGGAAATAGCGAAGCCAGAATTAGAACTCGTGTTCCCTGATGCCCAGTCTGAGGATCTTTTTATTATGCTGGGCTGCCTTTATCATTGAAATGGCAAGTAGAACACCAGCAAGCACCTTGGATGGTCAGGCAGGGGACAGATCAGGTGCAATGGTCAGGGCAAGCTTCTTGAGGTAGGTGGGCCCTGGGTGGGGCTTGGAAGGACAGAGAGGCCATGGAGATGTGGAGAGGATAGAGGCAGCTATGCCTTACAGGGCAGCAAGAGTTACAGAGGCTGCCTACTCCCCTGCCTCAGGAATTTGGAGGATGTGGTTTTGCTCCTGTTGTTGTTGGAGGCTGGGGAGGGGGTGCGGCCTCCATCCCTGCTGCCACCCGCTGCACACCCATCCTCAGTTCCTGGCGGGTGGCCCGATGGGGTGGTGGGGAAGGCTGGACCTCCCAGGAGGCAGGGCGTGGAGCCCAGAGGAGCAGGCCCCTCTTTGGGGTTTGGCCCTTAGCCCTGGGGGAGGGGGTGGTTTCAAAGGGGTACGAATGAGTCGTTTTGGAAAATCAGGAAGGGCATCCAGGAGGTAGGGAAGGTGGAGGCTGAAAATCATGTGAGGCCTGGGAGTCCAGGGGAAGCACTTCTCTTGTTTCAGACAGTGAAATTTTATAGAATCATAGAACTTTGTTGGAAAGTTGGGGAAAGAGATGGTAGTGGTGGGAGGGAGAACAGGATGACTCCTCTGGCACTGACCCTGGTATGCTGGGCAGCATTTGGCACATTCCATAGGCTTTGATTTCTCCATCTGGGATACGAAGTGAATTCTTCTGGTATCTCTTCACCCAATGCATCTTGCTATTCTAACAAGTCAGGGCAGATGAACCATGGAGTTGGCAGGCATAGCCCCTGAGGAGGGCACCACTATTTCCCCAAGGCAGGGACTGTCTGTAGGTAGCAGAGAAAAGGAGGGAGAGCCAGAATTTTCAGCTCTAGGTTGGCCTATTAGAGTGAGGTTGAGACAGAGCTCCTGGTCCACGTAGAAGGAACTAGGCAGCTGATTCCTGGGAGCCACATTTTGGGAAAAGCATTGCTAAACCAGATAGCATCCAGAAGAGGGCCACCAGGATGGGCAAGGGCTTCAAGCTCAGGCTCTAGAAGGACTGGCCAAAGGAATGGTGAGATGGTTAGCCTAGGGAAGAGAAGGCTTTGGTGGAAGATAGGATAGCTGGTGTCAACTAGTTGAAGGAAAGTCTGTTTGGAAAAGGAGTTAAACTTGCCCTCATTGTCCCCAGAGGGCAGAACAAAGATCAGTGGGTAGAAGTAACAAAGAAGGAATTGCAAATTTTAGATTTAATGCCAGGAAAAAAAAATAACCTTTCTAACAATTAGAGCTATCCCCAAGTGGAATGGGCAGACTCCAAAGGTATTGGGTTTTCCCTCATGGGAGGTCTTCAAGCAGGGTCTGGGTGGACACTTGTGAAGTATAGTGGGGTCAGATTCCTTGGGGGGTGGGGTTGGGATTGAAAAAGTTGGCCTCTGATGGCCCTTTCCACTCGAAAATTCTTTAATTTTGGGAAGTGTGTCTTAACCTTCACATGTCCACTGTAAAATAAGAAGATCGGGTTTGTTCCTTTCCAGCTCAAAATTTATGATCATATGACCCAATGGTCTTTTCTGGCTGGATCAACAGCCATAGCTGCTCAATGCTGATTTAAAACCCTAAAATCCCTGGGATTCCAAATCAAAGAAATCTAAGTCGCCTCATAGGAAAAGGAATTTAAGATGCCAAGGACATTTTGCAGAATTTGGAATGCTTTTCCTATTTTGCCCAAAAGGGCAGCATCATCCCTGAAGACACTCCCTCACCTTTTCAAGTATAACTGGGTCAGGGTGTCATGTCCCTTACCTTGTCACTGATGTATCTCAGTAGGACAGGCCTGTGGGACATCTGGAGAACATGCTATGGGAGGAGCAGGTGAAAGAACTGGAGATATTCAGCCTAGAAGAAAGAATGAGGAGGTGTATGTGAGCTGCTTTCAAATGTTGGATGGTGGTCATGCAGATGAGTAGGAGTAAACTTATTTTGCCTGGCCCCAGTGAATAGAATAAAGAGCAGTAATAGATGAAAGTTGCAAAAGGGCGGGTTTGGGCTGGTTCTAAGGAAATACTTGCTAATAATGAGAGTTGCCCCAAAGCGGACAGGACCACCTTGTGACATTCAGAGTTCTCCCTCCCAAGAGGTCTTTGAGTAAGGGGTGGATGTCCAAATGCTGGGGGTCTAGCAGCAGGGACTCTTTTTTTTAGTTATGGGTTGGCTTAGACGGCCCCTTTCCAGCTCTGGCATTCTGTGGTCTGCTGACTTCTTTGGGGGCAGTGCAGGGTCACTCTGGGGGTCTGGCATTGCTGGTGGGTCTTTCTGTTGCATGCATTCCCTGGGTTATCTGGTGGGCCAGGCCAAGGTCTTAGGCCTTGAACCAAAGAACTCCAAAAGCTTGGCTAATTATGCTTTTATGTTACAAGGTAAGTGACAGCTTCCATCCTTGACCACACACACACACACACACACACACACACACACACACGCAACCCGTCCAACTTCTTGTGGCCTGCCTCGGCCCAGGCATTCAGACGTGAAGGACCCTTCAGGTTAATCCATCCTGAATAATTTCTCTCATGCCAGGAATCTGCCCAGATGATGGGCGATCCCTACTCTGGGAAGGCACTACAGTTAATATAAGAACAGCACTTAGTGGTAGAAAGAATAGAAAAGAAATATGATCCAACAGAAAAAATGAAGTCTGAATTCAGAAAGCCAGAGGACCTGAGTTCAAATCACAAATTTACTGTTTACTTTCTGCATGATTTGGGGCAGGTCATTTGGCCTCATTTTGGGCCTCAGTTTCCTTTTCTTTGAAATGGTGGGGGGAGGGCATGTGTATTCAACTGGATAACCTCTAAGCGTCCCACCTAGCTCTAAACCGGTGAGCTTATGAATGCTGGACTCATAGTTAGGAGACCTGGGTTCAAATCCTGACTTGAGTACTATAGCTATGTGACCTTGGACAAGGCAGAAAGACCCAGAACCTGGAAAGCTCTTCATCTTTCTACATTAATAAAATGGGATGATATTAACTTCATGATTGTTGTCAGGAAAGTACCTGTAAACTTTAAAGTCACCTGGACCAGAGGGGTCAGACACGTGGTCCAGGCCCATATTTGCAGCCAGAAACCCTCCTGAGTGTTACAGAAACCAGATAAACAATGTAATTGGGAGCTATTTGGCAAA
Organism: Pseudochirops corinnae; assembly: GCA_028646515.1. Taxonomy (NCBI): domain Eukaryota; kingdom Metazoa; phylum Chordata; class Mammalia; order Diprotodontia; family Pseudocheiridae; genus Pseudochirops; species Pseudochirops corinnae. The sequence continues at coordinate 73,980,820 of CM053590.1, read as the reverse complement.
ATAAATAAAAGTACAATGGGATACGGATGATGTTAGTACGTGGCTTTCTAAATCCATATGCAGCCTGCAGGGATCCGTATGTACGGCTTAGTGGTCCCGTTTCTGTTTGAGTTTGTCAACCCCAGACCTTGGAGCCGTTCTTATTACTTGCATCTGTTCTGAATTTTGCTTATGAAGAAGGTCCACATTGGTGTTTCCTCTGGGTCTGTTGTTGTTCCCAAGGATCCCACATCGTACAACTCCCTGGGGTGTGTCTGGCTTTGGCATCAGGACACCTCCTTCCATCTCATCTGGGTCTGCTTATGTCTCTTTGCCCAGTGGTCATTGCTTTTCTGACTTATTTCAAGCCCTCAGACATGAGGGGTGATAGATTGCATTCTGCCCTAGGATTTTAGAGCCAGGAGGTAACATGGAGAGCACTGAGCCATAGGACTGTAGATTAGAACTAAAAAGCTCCCTCAAGGCCACTGATTCCAATCCCTTCATCTTAGAGATGAGAACACTGAGCCCCCAAAAGTGACTTGCTCAGAGTCATACTGCTAATAAGCAGAATTTGAACATAGGACTTCTTGACTCCAAGGCTAATGTTCTATCCCCTGTAACAATAATATTAACTAATAATAGCTTTTATGTTGCACTTCAAGGTTTGCAAAGTGCTTTACAAATATTCTCTCATTTTATCCTCACAACAACCCTGGGCAGAAGATATTATGATTCTCCCCATTTTATAGATGGAAGAACTGAGGCTGAGATATTATATGACTTACTTGCTTAAGTCACCCAGCTGGTAAGTATCTGAAGCTGGATTTGCCTCCTGGACCAGAGCTGTAGGAGGGGATTGTGCAGTTTGGTGGATTATTTATAGTATTTGGATTCTTAGTTCAACTAATTTTTGAGTTGATTTCTCTAGTATACCATCATATCATCTGCAAAGAGCGATAGTCTTGTTTCCTCGTCGCCTATTCTAAATCCGTCCGTTTCTTTTTCTTCTCTTACTGCTATAGCTAAAATTTCTAGTACAATGTTGAATAATAGTGGTGATAAGGGTCATCCTTGTTTCACCCCCAATCTTCTTGGGTTAGCATGTGGATTCTCAAGTTAGCTTTTTGCTCTTCCTCCATCATGAGGCAGGTGGTAACATGGTAGAGAGAAACACTGGCCCTGGAGTCAAGAATACCTGAGTTCAAATTTGGCTTCAGATACTTACTAGCTATGTGACCCTGGGTGAATCACTTTGACTCTGCCTCAGTTTCCTCAACTGTAAAATGAGAATAATAATAGCACTTACTTCCCAGAGTTGTGAGGATCAAATGAGAGAATATTTGTAAAGCACTTAGTACAATGCCTGGCACATGGCTGTTGTGACATAAATGCTTATTATCTCCCTGTAATCCCCTCTGCTCCAATCCTTAGGTGATATGGGCTAAACAGAGGAAAGACTCATCTTCCTGAGTTCAAATCTGGCCTCAGACTCTTTCTAGATGTGTGACCTTGGGCAAGTCACTTTACCCTGTTTACATCAGTTTTCTCATCTGTAAAAAGAGCCGGAGAAAGAAGTGGCAAACCACTGCAGTGTCTTTGTCAAGAAGACCCCAAATGGGGTCACAATGAGTCAGATGCAACTAAAACAACTGAACTATCAATAGAGATCGTTAGGGGCTGTCTCTTGCCCATAAGTAGAATTCAAGCTCATTTGCCTGATATTCAAAGTCATTTCAAAATATGGCACCTCCCTATTGTCTTTCCCTCAGAACACATGGTTGCTTCTGCTAGGCTTGTTCACACAATATTTTGTGATAGGAATCACCTTTCCTGGGCTTTAGGTTGAATCCAGGGTAGAGCTGCTAAGGCTCTGTCTTCTCCTCCTGCCCCATCTTTCCCCCTCTGTTTTTAGGAGATGGGGGAGGGAAAACAGATAGATCTGACCCTGGCAATATTTGATGTGTCTTTATTTTTCTCATGTGGCACACTTGATGGGATGCTCCCTCAACTTGTATTTCCAGTTGTGGGCTGGGTTGCAAGGGAGCACCTTCTACCTTCTAGGTTCTGGGGGTAAGCCTGTGTCTGACACTATCATTCAAGAGCCCCCACTGGGACACATCCTATTAACAATCCACCCACCAGGAGAAACAAATAGCTCTTAACAAAGGCATTTATTAAGATGGCAGTAGCTAAAAATATTTCTTCTATAACTCTAAGACATACTCACAAATCATCCATGGAAAGAGTGGCCTTGCATTTAAAACACCGAAGCACATGTTTTGGATAAACTCCTTCCTCCTTCAAGTGATTGCCTCTGTTTAGCCATTACTCTCTGGCATGTCATCTCTGTTCCCTACTGTATATGAATACTGTATGCAGTGTTTCCTGCCCATTAAGTGGCTCCGCTTCAAGGTGGATTGGCTAATGGGGGACAGAAAGAGAAATTCTCTCTTCCACAAAAACATAAACCTGGATTCCCTCAAACTCCCTCAGGCTTTAACTATTTCAGTCCCCTAGGGCTGGTTACTTTGCTAACTCAGCCCAACCCATTGTTCCCTTCTAACTGAATCAAAGAAAGGTACCCTCACTTCATAAAAGAACCAGGGTAGCAATATACCTCTGCAGTTGGTTTAATATTTTGTGATTATATTCTGTGCTTTCTAGGCTAAAGGTTAGTCCCCTAAATCTGTGGTCAGTTGTCCAACCTCAGGTGTTCTGAGAGGAAGGATTTGATTTTTTGGTTGCACTGAAAGAAACCACTGCAGAAGTAAATGTTGTAGCCAGTTTCCTCCTTAGGCAGAGTAGCTGGCCATGTAAATGGCATGATTTTAGGGAAGTAGGGAAAATTGCCCATTCTTCCTCCCCTTCAACTCCCTTTTCTATTTGTTTCCTTACACATAATATAATGAGAAGAATGCTGGTCTTGGGGTCAGGTTTGCTTTCAAATCCTGGCTCGGACCCATATGACCTTTGTGACTTTGAGCTAGTCATTTAATCTCTCTGGTTTTTTGGGGGTTCTTTTTTTTGCTTTTTGGAGGGGGGAAGGCTGGGCAGTTGGGGTTAAGTGACTTGCCCAATGTCACACAGCTAGTAAGTGTTAAGTGACTTAGGCCGGATTTGAACTCAGGTTCTTCTGACTCCAGGGCCAGTGCTCTATTCACTGTGCCACCTAGCTGCTCCCATTTAATCTCTCTGGGCCTCAGTTTACTCTTCTGTGAAATGGGGATGCAAACCCTTGCAACTGTCCTTTCCAAATGTTGTTGTTTTAAGAAAAGTGCTCTGTCTATTCTGTGGACATAGGGGCTATTACTTCTATTGAGAGTAGCAGTAGTAGCAACAGCAGTAACAGCGGCAGGGGTATACAGTGTCAGAATCAGAGTCTACCCATGATGTCTCCATGGCATGGGGGTGACTCTGGGTTTATGAAATCTATGCCAGCAAAGTACAAGTTCTGACCTGTAAAGCTCAAGCAACTAGAAGGTGGGGAGTGATTAGCAGGGAGTGGTTTGAAGGGGGAGGTCAAGGAAGGCTCCTTGGAGGAAGTAGTTTACTAAATAGGCCTTGAAGAATGGAGAAATAGATTTCGAAAAAACCGAGAGAAAGAAGTAGAATATTCCTAGTGAGGGTAAGACATTCAGAAGACTAAGGCTGGGAGTCAAGAGAACAGGGATCCTCTTCTGACTCACTATGTAGGATCAGTGGAAAATAGGATGTTAGAATGTAAACTCCTTGTGAGTGCCTAACATGGTTCTTGGCACATAGTGCTCATTAGTTTATTGACTAGGCAATAGGCTTAACTCAGGAAAGGGAGTTATAAGTCATGTACCCCCAATCCCTCCTTTCATGGATGAGCAATTTGAGCCCAGAGAAATTAAGTGACTGTTCCAGGTAACACAGATAGTAAATAGCAAACCTTGGGAAAGTAATTTCCCCTTGGTGAGCCTCAGTTTCTCTGCCCATGAAAAAATGGTCGATGACCTCCATGGCCCTTCTCAGTCCCCAAATTCTGTGAGTCAGTGGGTGGGATGAAAGAGGAGGACGTGTCCAAGATAACTGAGGTTTGGAATCTTAGTGGCTGGGCTAGTGATGGAGATATTGGCAGTAAAGAAAGGTACAATTGAAGGAAGTGGAGATCTTTAGTCTGGAAAAGAGATGACTTATTTTTCAGAGTCCAGAATGGGACATGATCTTCTTGGTCTTGAAATATGCAAAGGGTTATCATATGGAAAGAAGGATTAGGCCTGGCTGCATGACTGCTTGTCAGGGATGTTGGTGAGGGGTTAAGGGTGGGTCTATTCAGGTGGGTGTTGGGCTCTCTGGGGTCACACCCTCTACACTCTTATGGTTTTCCCTCTAGACAGTCATGGAGAGCCCAACTGTTCATCATGGCTCCAAGAATGTCTTCCTGGCTGTACTCCTAACCCTAGCTTAGCAGCTTCAGTCTTGGGTGATTTGGGATGAATTATTTCCCCTGGAGTTTCTCCTTCCTAGCCCATTCTCTGCCGATAAGCATGGGAATCATTTGGGGTCAAGAATCCTCCCTGGTTTGGGAGGGAAGGGTGTGCATCAACAGGAAACGAGGGCCTAAACCGGCTGCCTGGGGGGACTGTACATCTTCATCTTATGCCTGTCACGACGAAGCCAAGCAGCTACAATGTCATTTGCCTCACCCAGAAGCTGTCAAGTTTGGGGCCATACTAATGCTAGTGATTAAGGAGAAATGACCTCGTGGGGTAGGGAGGGGCTCCCCCCTATCAACACCTGTCACCTCCAATTGCTTTTCCCCTGTTTATTCTAGATTACCTCATTAAAGTTCTGGCGACTTCCTCCCCACCAGCCCTGACCTCAACAATTTGTGCCTGAGCTGTTTTTCATCCTCAACTCTCTGGCTGCAGAGACCCTCACAAATCAGCTGGTGTGCCCCCTCCCTCCCTGGAGTTGGAGATCCCTAATCCCAGGAGGCCAAGTGTGCTCAGATTCCTCAGATTCATTTTCCACCTAAAGAGTCCAAAGGGCCATGTTTCCCCAAGCATGTCCTTATCTACCTCCCCCAGAGAAAGGGAGAAGGGTCAATGGGAATGCCCTGCCAGGGTATGCTTGTACATCTGGCCCACCAAAGCTCCCTCTTAGAACTTTGCTCCCAGCTCTGTCACTTATTCCCTTTGTTATCCTGAGTAAGTCATGTATAGATTCCTAACTCCATTGATTACTAGAGAGAAGGCACTTTAGGGTCCATAGAGTTCATTCCCCTTCTTTTAGGAATGAGGAGACTCAGACTCAGGGAAGGGAAATGACTTTTCCAGGATCATAAAACTAACTAGGGACAGTACTGGACCTCAGACTTAGGACTGGGAGGGTTTGCTGTCTGAGCTGGTACCACTGAAATGACTGACTTCAGTAACTTTGAAGAATCTGGCAGTATGTTAAGGATGAGTGGATAGGGACAAGAGAGGTGATAGAGATTCCAGTTAGACTGTGGACAGGGCAGCTCTGAGGGAGCTTCAGGGCTGAGATGCTGATTGAAGGTAGGAAGTGTATGGGCCCAGAAACAAAATAATTGATATTTTTATAGCATCTTAAAGTTTTCAATGTATTTTACATCTGTTACCTCATTTGACCCTGGAAACAACCCTGCGAGATAGGTACCATGGGTGCTATTTCTTGTCTTTCAGCTGAGAAAACGAGGGTTCAGAGAGGGTGGGATTTGCTCATGGTCACCCAGCTACTCAGTGTCCAAGGTAGGATTGAAACCCAACTCTTCCTGACCCCAAATCTAGCACTCTAGACCCTATACCACACTATAAGAGATGTTTGAAAGTATCATGGAGGATGAATTGCTAGGACCTGCTGACTATATCAGCCTGATGCTGTGGGTGGAATGCTAGATTTAGATTCAAATGACTTGGATCTAAGATCTACAATTCACTAGCCATGTAACCTTGGGCAAATTCTTAGACCTCTTTTGGTCACTGTTTCTTCAGCTGCAAAACAAAGGTTAGATTGATTGATGGTACTATGGAAAGCCTGGATAAATTTGAATTCAAGGGAGCCAGGTTCAAAATCCTCCCTCAGACTCTTAATCACTATGTGATCCTGGGCAAGTCACTTAACCCCTACCTCAGTTTGCCCAACTGTAAAATGTAGATAATAGCCGCTTCCTCATAGGATCAAATGTGATAACACAGGAAAAAAATTTTGCAAACCTTAAAATGCTATATCCATTCTTGCTTTCATGGCCGTGTGGAGGCTAATGAGGGGAAGGGCTAGAATGGAAAGAAGGGGTATAAGCATTTATAGCATTTACTGTGTGGTAGGCCCTCTACTAAGTGCTTTACAAATATTATCCCACAACTACCCTGAGAGAGATGCTGTGTTATCATCCCCTTTTCAGTGAAGGAAACTGAGGCAAATAGAGGTTAAGGAAGTCGCACGACTAGTGTCTGAGGCTGCCTTTGAACTCGGATCTTCCTGACTCCAGGCACAGGGCTCTATGTACTGCACCAGGAGTTAAAGGGGAAGGGGCTTTGCTGGAGATGTGAGCCTCATCAGCTATTGCTGCAAGGCTGGAACGTGATTTATCTTCCTGTTCTCTGATTTGTTAAGCCCCTCAGCATGTGTCCACAATCCACTAGGATTATAGGCCCCCACTTCGGACAACACTGATTTAAATAAACAAACTCCCTGCCCTCGTAGATCCTACAGTTGAAGAGGCAGAAAAAACATTCTGTGTTTTTTATTCTAAGCTCTCTTCCAGCTCAAAATCCCCCTATAGTTATTTTTCCACAACATGGCTCTCCTTTGCTGCAACTGGGTGGGAGGGCCCTACAGGCTTCCAGCATAAATACTGCTTCTGGGTCTTTGAACAGCTCTTTCCAGGCCAGGCCTTCCACCTCCCCATCACCCATCTATCTACTAATTTAATCCAAGATACCACTATTGTCTCTTCTGTGCTAGTAATGCCAATTAATTCAATTAAATCCAGTAGACAATTATTGACTGTCACGTGCTAGGAACCTGGCTGGGCATTGTGGGCATTGTGGATATATCAGTGAAAAATGATAGAGCTTTTGCTTTCAAAGAGATGCTAGTCTAATAATAGAATGAAAAGCCCATGTATACAGACAGTCCGTGTTGGAATGTAATATCTACACAGGAAAGATCAAACCTAAGAGATACCGGATAGATTGATATAATGGAAAGATATTGGTTTCTAGAGTCTAAAAACCTGGGTTTGAGATTCTGTTTGAATGATTATCTGTATGACTAACTCCCTGGGCCAGTTACCCTGGTGCTGATAGTGGTAGTAATGGCGATGTTAATGCTTTCATAGTGGTAGTGGTAGCAGCAGTGGTTCCTACCTTTTGACAGGTTCCATACTAGACAAATCCAAAAATGATATTGCCTAGCCTTAAGAAGTTTCTATTCTATTGATGGCACAGGTAGGGATTCAATTTAGTTCAGCAAGCATTTATTAGGCATTTCGTTAGGTGCTAGGGATATAAACACTAAACTGAAACAGCCCCTGCCCTAACGGCGTACCAGTTGTATTGATGATAGTTGTTCTATTGGCTTTAGCCATCTCGATAACAACAATAAACGAAAATAAATGTTGACCTGTTGTTGTGAATGTGATATTGTTTACAATGGTAACGATGATAGGGGGATCATAACAATATTGATAATGTGTATGATGACAATTATAGCGATGGTGATGATGGTCATGATCACAGTCATGGTCATGGCGATGGCGCTTGGTGATGATTAGGATGGTGGTGATACATAGGTGGGGAGGAGTCAGAGGGACTGGAAGAGAATTCAAAGCAAAGAACCCTCTTCCGTCACCACCTCCCACTTTCCTTGACTTGAAATGGAAACAGAAACCTCACTAGGACTTGACCCCAGATTTGAGTCAACAAACTGTTGGCTTTATCTTTCTTCTCTGAGGATTTTCTGGCTTGAACTGGAGTAGATGAAAGGTCAAGACCCCGTCCACCCCTTTCTTTTAAAAACCAAGGACATGTCTTTGCTTTCAGTCTATTTCTTGGCTTCCACCCTGTTCAGTTTAGTCCAGTAAATAGCACCCCAGATTAGGCAACTCTCAGGTCTCTTCCTGTCATAACATTGTAGCTTTAAAGATCCCTCCCAGTTCTGATTTTCTGTCTTCCGTGTTCTCAGATTCCTGCCAATACTGACATCTTGTGTTGTGAGCACAGCTCCAAGACTGATACCAACTCATGTCAAAACCATGCAGTTGGCCAGGACTGTTCCTGGCATTAGTTTTATGTGCTTGGGGTAGGGGGGGACGTGTCGAGGGGTGGAGGGTACTTTTGTCCAGTTCTGAGTTGACCCCTAGCTAGGAAGAAAGCAAACTCTCTGACCTTGTACAAGTTTCTTAACCTCACTGGATAAAAGTAATAAGGCAGCCTGTGGTGGAGACAGGCTCAGAGAAACACAGCCCCATTGTGTGCTGTTCATGTATGGAGTCATATCAACATGTGTGGCCTTGGGCAAGTCATAGGATTATAGGATTTAGAATCGTAAGAGACCTAAGAGATAATCTGGTGTAACTCCAGCGAGATGGTACCTTGGACGCATCTAGATGGCACAGTGGAGAGAGTGCTGGGCCTGGAGTCAGGAAGGCCCTGAGTTCAAATCCAGCCTTAGATACTTACTGGCTGTGTGACCCTGGGCAAGTCACTTAAACCCTGTTTGTCTCAGTTTCCTCAATCAAATGAAGTAATAATTGTAAAGTGCTTAGCACAGTGCCGGGCACATGGTAAGTACAAACTCCACTCTATTTGTTCGTGGGTTATTGTTTTAATGAGAGAGCAAAGGCCCAGAGAGTTTAAGCACCTTGCCCAAAAATGTATAGCAGAGACAGCATTTGGCTCTGAGTAAATCTAGTGCTCTTGCCACTAAAAATGCTGCTGTCTCTCTGAGTCTCAGTTTCTTTACCTGTAAAATGACAATAATTGTCTCTCTAATGCCTATCTCTCAAAAGTGCTGGGAGGAAAGCTGATCTATCTATCTATCTATCTATCTATCTATCTATCTATCTATCCATCCATCCATCCATCCATCTATCCATCTATCTATCTATCTATCTATCTATCTATCTATCTATCTATATCTATCTATCTATCTA
>CM053590.1:73947700-73971193 GCA_028646515.1 Pseudochirops corinnae | reverse complement strand
CTCCATCTGGCAAAGGCGACTTTTTAAGGCATTCTTCTCCTCATTGGCTTTTTGGGCCTCTGTTGTCATTTGAGTTAATCTATTTTTTAGAGTGTTGATTTCTTCAGTCATATTACTGACTCTCTTTTCATGATTTGCTTGCAACATTCTTATTTCTCTTCCCAATTTTTCTTCCACTTCTCTTATTTGGTTTTCAAAGTTCTTCAGCTCATCTCTAGCTTTAAGGCATTCTTCATGTTTATTGGAGGCCCCTGGTGGGGGCGCTCTGGCTGCGCTCTCCTTCTCCCTCTCTCCCCCATGATCTTTCTTTTCCCCAAAGGAGAAATCTAGGGTTTGGGAGCTGTTCTTGCTTTGCTTCTTATGCTTATTCTTACTCATGGTTGGTCAGTCCGTGATTTTTTTTAAAAATCTCTGTGGGGCTCTGCTTCCAGAAGGGAAAGCTCTGTCCCAAATCGCTGGGGTCCTCCCGGCTGCCGTAGCTCTCAGGAAGGTGCTGGGTCCCTTTCCTACTTACTTGTGGCTTGCTGGATAATGAAGACTCCAGGACTGAGGCCCAAGACCGCGATCCAGATCCAGGCCGCTCAACGCGAGAGCACTTGGCCTCTGAATGATCGCTTAGTCCCCCTGCTGTCTGCGGGCCGGGGGCGTGGAAGCTGCAACGTGGAGGCGGGTGCAAAACCTCTGCCTTTCCCTTTCCAGCCCTGGAGGCCTTTCCACTGGACTGCTTTTCTTCCCTGATTTCACAAGGCCCACTGACCTAGTTCTGAACGCTGCTCGTAGCTGCCGCTAATCCAAGGCTCCTCGGCTCCTCCCGTCCAGCCGCCCCTGGGGCTCAGCCAGGGCTTCAGGCAGGCTGGTTTCGGTTCGCAGTGCTGATATGGTTCCTCGTAGCCGAGCTGACTTTAGTGGAAAGTATATTTGTATGCGTTTTGAAGTTCTACGATTAGTTTAGAGTCATATTTTATGGGTATTTTGGGGTGGCTATGTGAGAGCTGCGATATGTTGCTGCTCCTATACTGCCATCTTGGCTCCACCCCCACCCCCCGAATCCTGGGTTCTAATCCCATCTCAGACATTTACCAGCTCTGTGACCTTGCCTCTCTCAGCCTCAGTATTCTCATCAGGAAAATGAAACAATGATAGCACTTACTTCATGGCGCCATTGTAAAACTCAAATGAGCTATTTTAATTATTATTATTGCCCACAGTCACACAACTGATAAATTTCGGAGATGGGATTAGAACCCAGGTTACTCCTGACAACAAAGCATATAGGCATGCATCATTTTGTTGTGTTTTGCTTTCTTACATTTCACAGATATTGTGGGTTTTTTCAGTGAAGGTTTGTGGTGTGCATGGAGCATGAAGCAAGTCTAGCAGTGCCATTTTTCCAACATCGTGTCTCTGTGTTGCATTTTGGTCATTCTCAATTATTTCAAACTTTTCGTCATTATTCTATCTGTTGAAGTGATCTGTGATCAGTGATCTTGGATGTTGCTATTATAATTGTTTGGAACACCACACCCATGTAAGATGGCAAGTTTAACTGATAAATGTTGTGTTTGTTCTAATTGCTCCACCAACCTGTTCGAGCCTCCCTGTTTCCTGAGACAGAATAATATTGACAATTGGCTAATTAATAACCTTGCAATGATCTCTAAGTGTTGAAGTGAAAGGAAGAGTCAGACTTCATTTTAATTATTTAATTTAATTTAACTTAATTTAATTATTTAATTATTAATTATTTAAGTTGCCATGGCCACCTCAGCCTTCAGCAACCACCATCCTGATCAGTCAGCATCCACTGACATTGAGGCAAGACTGTCCACCAACAAGAACATTACAACTCCCTGAAGGCTCAGATGGTGGCTAGCAGTTTTAGGCAATAAAGTATTTTTTATTTCAGGAAAGCACATTGTTTTTTTTGACATAATTCTATTGCGTGCTTCGTAGGCTACAATGCAGTGTAAACATAACTTTTATATGTGCCAAGAAAGCAAAAAATGTGTGCCTTCCCAATATTCAGTCTACTGTGGTGGTCTTGAACCAACTCTGAAATATCTCCGAGGTGTGGCTGTACCAGTGCCGAATGGCAAGCATTGGAGGCAGCTAGTATCAAAGTGACTAGACCAGGAATCAGGAAGACCTGAGTTCAAATCCAGCTTCGGACTTTAACTATGTGTGACTCAGTTTCTTCATCTGCAAAACGAAGATAATAACAGCACCTACCTGGCAGGTTGTTGTAAGAATCAGATAAGATAACGTATATAAAGCACTTTGCAAGCCTTAAAGTAAGATATAAATCTCAGATATTTTCATTATTGTTGTTGTTATGCTGAAAGGCCTGCCAGAAATAGATTTTAAATCTTCCCTCAGCAATGGCATTTTTAGTTCTAGTTTTATTTAACAACTTGGTGCATTAGTGAAGATTAAGTGTCCTCATTATTTCCTGTGATCCAGCTTTCTCTGGGATTCAGCGAGGAAAGCGGGTGATTCAATGTTTGGAAAGTCTATAGCGTGTGCCTAGCATTGGACAGGCATTGGACAGCCTCGTGACCACAAGCTTTGGATTTACACAGACATGGTTTGATCTTGATGGGCATTTCTCCAAATCACTTGCTCTTATGACCTCACCCAGAATTTTACTCTGGAAAATTCTTACAATAATGCTTATGTCTAGGTTTCTGCAGATGTGGATAAAAGGGGTCCCTAGATCACTGGACAAGCACCCAAGGTAAGGATGCAGATTCCAGTCTTTTTTTTCCTACACCGTAAACATACAAAAACACGTAAAGTTGGAGCAGCTAGGTGGCGTAGTGAACAGAGCACAGGCCCTGGAGTCAGGAGGACCTGAGTTCAAATGTGACCTCAGACACTTGACACACTAACTAGTTGTATGACCTTGGGCAAGTCACTTAACCCAGTTGTCTTGCCTTCCCCCCTCCAAAAAAACAAACCGCATAAAGTGACTCAAATTTAATAATAGACAATCACACAATTATCCTTCCTCTCAGGGGACCCCTACTTTTCTCTAGGTTTCCCCTTAGATTTGTCATGATATTCTCTGAATTAAACTCCTTGTAAAGGGGAGGCAACTTAGGGGTACCTGGGCAGTTATGTAGCTCCACAGGGCTCAGAGTGCTGGGCCTGGAGTCAAGAAGACTCATCTTCATAGGCTGGAATTCTGACCTCAGATAAAGCTGTATGATGCTGGACAAGTCACTTAACTCTGTTTGCCTCAGGTTCCACATCTGTAAAGTGAGCTGGAGAAGGAAATGGCAAACCACTCCAGTATCTTTACCAAGAAAACTCCCCAGTGGGGTCACAGAGAGCTGGACATGACTCAAACAATTAAACAAGAGACACATGGGGTTGCTAGACAGGTAATTGTGATCTTATCAGATGTACACCATCCAGGTAATTAATGGTAAGATCAGAGGGCAAGGCCTGGACCCCTTGCCTGCTCGTTTGCCTTTAGTTCCTTGCTATTGCTCCTCCCCACATCAATAACTATGTGTGCAATCCTATTTACTGTCCAAGAGAACTCCCTCTCATTCATATAGGTATAGGTCCATCAAATTTGGGATACTCAGAAGGCCGCTCCTGCGTTTAGTGCTGCCCAATTAACCCCCTTCTTTGGGAGGCTGGAGTCTAGGACTCTAACTCAGGGCTGCTGGAAAATCAACTCTTAGGATCTCTTACTTATTTGCCTCCTGACTTCTCTCTCTATAGCTAAGTCAAACTTTGTAGTCACTGGCTCTCCAATCCTGGAACCAAGAGCTAGGCATCAATTGAGAACTCCACATTGTCCAGGAATTCTCCTTAAAGGACAAGGATGAACATATGTGGCTCATGGGGGGAGAGATTTCCAGACTGTCCTCCCTCAACCCAATCCAGGTCTACTTTTTCCTCTAATGCATTCTCAGAATCTCTCTAGAGAAAAGGAGAAAGAAAAAGGAAAGGGGCATGAAAAGGGCCTCTTTTATAGTCTTCCTAAAATAACCTGTCCTGTGTTGAATTCATCTTGGAGGCAGCCCCCATCAGTGAACCCATCTTCTGGAAGGCTCAAAGGGTCATGTCCACCTCCTTTGTAGCAAAAGTTCCATACAAAGGATCACTAACCTGTAAGCTCATCAAAATGATGATGGAACTCCTTGACCCCTTCCCCATATTTGAAAAATCATTGATTTGAGGACCTACTATGTGCAATGAACTAATACTGTTTTTGCTCTCTCTCATTTTAAAAGATACTCGAGTCTGGATAAGGCAGTGCTTTAATCCATGGGAATGAAGAGTTAGTGGTGGAAGTTCAGATCAGATGAGAGACCACAGGGGGAAAAATTTGAGGACTTATCTAGTGTCTCTCAAATCATATAATATGGGTAGCTACCTACCTCTACTAGACATGTGAACATATTTCATCATGAACCTTCAAATGGTCCTAGGTTCAAAGCTAGTGGGCTATATTTTTCCACCAGTCTTCTTCTTCATACTCACTCGCTCTCATCTCTCTACTCTTTGGGGAGAAGGATGGATCCTAGCACTAAAAGGGAGTTACATGAGAGAAAGGACTGAGCTAGGACATTAGACCCAGGCAGAGTTGCAAACTCTTTTCTCATTAATCAAATGGAAATGCAGTTGGGTTGAAAACAAAGTTTTAATTGGGAAGAGAAACAGAACTAGAGCTAAGATCCGTGGGCTATGGTTCTGGTGCTATTTCTCCCTCTTTATAGGCCTGGGAGTAAGTAATTTTCCTTCTCTGTAAATTAAAGGGATTAGACTACATGGTATCTAAAGCCCCTTCTAGTTCTGACATTCAGTGATTCTGTGAATTAAGGGGAAATTCATGTCCTATGGATATGGACTAGACAACTGGATTTAGAACCAAGAAGACCTGAGTTAACACATATTGACTGTGTGACCTTGGACCTCCCAATTTAACCTCCCAGTGTTCCTCTAATGCATTATAAGTTCCAGAGAAGGTGCCAACCTGTATTGGTAGAGGGAGTTTCCTCTCTTGGGAGTTCCCTAGTCTAATAAAATCACAGGTCCTATCTTCCCTTCTCCATATCTTATAGAAAAAACTAAGGAAGTTCAAGATGGCGACATTTGTGAAGTGGCTAGATGAGAGGACCAATAACAAAACGTGCTGCCCACCTCCTGAAACAGAGTCATGGAGTCAGGGGGCAGAATGAGACATAATTTCTTTTTTTAGCCATGGTCAATGTAGGGACTTATTTCTCTTTACAACACATGTTTGTTACAAGGGTTCTGTTTCCTTTTTTTCTTTTCAATTGGTAGGGAATGGGAGGGAAAGAAAATAGATTATTGTTTAGTGACATAAAATGTAATAAAAACAACCACCCACCACCAGAAATCAAAGTGGTTGAATTGTTCTTGCCTCTGACCATCTTTACTGAGTAGGGTCAAGCTTCACCTTTTTAACCTCTTGAGTCTTCCTTCCCCCTTGTCCTCTCCATAGAGCAGTGGTTCTCAACCTATGGGGGTCAAATGACCCTTTCACAGGGATCACGGGGGTTGCCTAAGACCATCGGAAAACACATATTTCCAATGGTCTTAGGAACTGAGACACCGCTCCTCTATGGTGGGTCTGCCCACATGCAGATATGCCCACACACAGGTATTAAAGGGTCGTGGCATTAGGAAGGTTGAGAACCACTGCCATAGAGACATTGTGTGTCAGTGGGACCTCAGGGCATTAAAATTCTATGGCCTATGAAAGCTCTGACTCCTCTCTAAGGGGATATCACATATCACTCATCTGAGAGAAGTAAGGGGGGGGAGGAGAAAAAATCAACAGGAGAAGGAAAAGTCTTTCTTTACCCTACTTAGTGCTTAAACATGGGTAAGAAGTTGCTGTGTGTGTGTGTGTGTGTGTGTATGTGTGTGTGTAAATCCAGGAAGAATGAAGAGGGATGGGAAGAGCCATGGTCTGGGAGTTAGGAGACCTGGATCCTAGTTCTGTCTCTGTCATTGATTTGTTGGGGTGACCTTGCTCTCTCTGACCCTCATTTCCCTAACTACTACAACGTGAGATGATTAGACTAACACTCATAGCTTTGGATTTGGAGTCAGAAAAACTGGGCTCAAATCCCAGTTTGTTACCTTCCACCTGTGTGACCCTGGGAAATAATTTCTCTAATCTGAGTCTCCTCTCAGTAACAGGAATCACTGGATTATGGGGTCATAGATTCAGAGCTGGGAAGGAGCTCAAAAGTCATCTAGTTCTACCCTCTCACTTTACAGATGAGGAAACTGAGGCCCAGGGAAATCACATGGACAGCAAGTGTCAGAGGAGGCTTAGAACCCATGTCATGTTGGAGGGTAGAGTTAGGAGAGCTGGACTCTCTAAGGTCCCTTCGACTCTTAAATTCTATGCTCTTTCAATCTCTAGGGTTACTCCTGTCTTTAATACTCTGATATTATGAGGAAGCTTGGTGTGATGGAAAGAACCCAATCTGGGGGTCAAAAGGTCAGCCTCTGAGCCCCAGCTTTGCCACTGACTCACTGTGAGAGTTTGGTTAAGTCACCCCTCCCTGCTCTCTGTGCTCTGGAGCCTCCCGTTCCCTTATCTGTCAAGGGAGGACAAGAATCCCTGCCCTGACTCCCTTAAAGGGCTACTGGGAGCCTCTAGAAGGAGAATGATCCAGGGAAGGGCCTGGGAAAGCCAGAGAGTTTTCAGGATTGATGGCAGAAAGAGCTTGCTCTGTCCAACCCATGGCCTCCATGTACTGACGCATCACGAATCCGGTCCAAGGCCGGCTTCCCAACAGTGGACGCTTTTCCAACCACAGAAATCCACCTCCTTCTTCCCCTGGTTTCAAAGGCAGCAGAGCTGGATGAGAGGAGGCATCAGGGTGGGTTCAGAGTGTTTTTTTCTTTGAACATTGTTCTTGTTCCTTTGGGGCCCTGCCAGCTGTCTGGGCTTGGGTTGTTTGATGTGTTTCCCTGGCCTTGGAGGTGAGAAGTCCCCTCTCCCCCTTTTTATTATTATTTTTTCTCCTTTCTGCTTTGGCTGGCCTGTGATTGAAGCCATGTGCTAGGCAGGGGCAGGCAGTTGGCTCCTGCAGCTCCTGACCCAGGTCCTGCCTCCCTGGGTTTCAGCCTGGGGCCCCAGGGTCAGGCTCCAAGCTATCTACTTCCTAGGCCGTGAGAAGAGTTGGTTGGCAGATTAACTCAATTCACTGGCAGCCTGGTGAATAGAAAGAACCTTGGACCTGGAAACAGCTCAGCTTTAAACCCCAGCTCTATCCCTCTCCACCTGTGTGACCTTGAGAAAATCTCAATTTTCTGCCTCAGTTTCTATATCTGGAAAAATGGAATGTTAAAAATGCTCTGCAAACTATAAAGTACCGTATAAACACAGGCAATGATTAATTCTAGAAATGTTTATTAAATGACTACTTTGAGCTAGGCTCTGGGATAGATTAAAAAAATTTCAATAAGACCTATGTCCCTGCCCTTATACAGCTGTCTATTTAGGAAAATATGAAATGGTCACAGATAACCAAAGTGTCTATTAATGCATGATCAACGTATTCAAGAGCTACAAAGAAAGTGCTATTTGTTTTAGGGAAAGAGAAAGTCATTACCAACCAGAGGAATTAGGGAAGGCTTCATGTAGGAGGAACATTAATCTCCTTAAAGCACTACTTTCATCATTTCAACTCCTAAAGACCTCCCTTTATCTAGTTATCCATTCACAAAATCCCTTCTCTCTACTCAAATGGATGACCTTCTATCCCCACAATCTTGTCATACCTCCTATTTCCCTGCCTTTGCTAGAATTGCCCATACCTGGGATAGCTAGTTTGTTGCTCACTATAGTCACAAACCCAGGCTAACCAATAATATGGATATTAATAACAACAACTATTACATTTATGTAATGCTCTAAGAGTCTTTGGAAAAGTTTTATTGATTTTTTTTGTGTTTTTTACATCATACTCATTTCCATAGCTCCTGGTACCCTTCCTCCAACCCAGTGAACATTCCTACATAATGAGGGAAGCTATTTAGTCTAAATCATGACAATGATCGAATTTGATAGTACATGCAACATTTGGTGCTCAGACCCTGCTCCCCCTACCCCAAATCTCCAGGTTCCAATGGAACCTCGTTGGAAGGCAATCCTTTTAATTACAAGCCATTTCACTTTCTTTTAGGGCTTTTTCTCATGGACATTATTGTAGTCTTCATGCATGTTTTCAGGGTTCTATTTACATCACTCTGTATCAATTGAAGATTTTAGATAAGTGCTTAACACACAGTATCAAATTCGACTCTCACAACAACTCTATGAGTCGAATGCTATAATTATCTCCATTTTGTAGATGAGAGGTAAAATCATTTGTACAGAGTCTCACAGCTGGTGAGCGACCGAGGCAGGAGTCAAAACCAGGACCTCCTGACTCCAGTGATGGAAAACAATCTAATTTTTCTCAAACATTCTTGAGTGAGTAGTTTCACTTCCCCCCCAGAGAAGTTTAGAAGTCTGGCTCCACCAAAACTCATGGCTCCCAATAGGGAAGGCACGGACCCAATCTTAGCAGCTTGAGCGTACTGCTGGACAGATCCCAAACTGACCGGATTCCAGCAAAGGGCTAAGTCTGTGTCTAGACGACCTCCTGCTTCCCAGGCACTTCCATTCTTTTGAATTGCCAATTCAAGAGCCTTTGCTACTTGTCGGTCACTGTCACCATGTTCCAGCTATTCCACAGCCAGAGTCTCATCTCTGTTTTCCAACCCAGGTAGGACTCTCCGTGTAGAGAGTCCTCTCTGGTCTTCTCACATTTGAGTTCCCTCTACACACTCCCTGCTCCAGGGACACCATCATGCCTCTTCTTGACCTCTGAACCCCCCTCTCTAGCTCTCATCTCTCTCTGTGCATTTGCACTGGTTGTGTACTGTACCTGGAACACTCCTTCCTCACCTCTGCCTCTTAGCTTTCTGGGTTTCTTTCAAAATTCAGTCCATAGCCCACCTTCTACAGGAAATCTTTCCTGGTGCTTCCCACAATTAGTGTCTTCTTTTGAGATTACCACCCATATTTTATATGTACTCAGTTATTTAAATATCATCTCTCCTTTAGAATGTGAGCTTCTTGAGGCCAGGAACCATGTTTCCCCCTTTCTTTGTATTCCCAGTGCTTACCACAAATGCCTGAAATATAATAAGTATTTAATAAAGACTCATAGACTAACAGCAAACACCCTAAGGCTGCCCCTACGGGTCTTTAGAAGCTTCTATTGTTCCACGCGGATAGAGCCTGACAGGGACCTATGCTATGGACATGTGGCATCATGGGAAATAAAATCTTTGTTTTTCTTCAATGACTGGATGCCCTTTGGGCTCAGACTTCCTTTACTTGTGATGAGCCTCTCATGTCTCTATTTAGATAATGAAATATCAGAGGTGGGATTCAAACCCAGGTCTCTTCACTACATGTCAGGGTGTATTCAGAAAACAGAAAGTACTTCTGTGTGGCTGGAGTTTAAGATCATTGGATTTAGAACTGGATGGGACCTGAGAGTAGAGTTAATAAAGATAAAGTAGGAGGTTGGGGTTGGAGTCGGGGTGGGGGTAGGGAGGTCTTAAATGTCAGGATCATAAATCTAGACCTTCAATAACCTGATAAAGTCCAAACTCCTGATTCAGGTGTTCAAAGTTTTCTATAATCTAGCTTTAGTTTTCCTTTCCACCCCTAATTCCCCTTTCCTCCAGGTTTTATTCTAGCTACGACAGCTTTCTTCATATCATACAGAAAAAATTCAGACCATTCTCTGAGAATTCCCACTTCCCCTCTTCCTTACCTTATATCATTCATATGCTTTCTGTCACTATCTCCTTCTTCTCCCCTGTCTCACTTGGGGAAGTGGCTTTACTTGCCAAGGCTAACTCCTCTGCTGCTCAGGTGATCACCATTCTTTTCCATCATCCCCCCTCTATCATGCATTTTCAATCTCTCCTTGTCTACTGTCTCATATGATGGCTCCCCATCCTCAGAAAAACCCAACAAAACCCTCACTTCAGCTTCCCGTCCTCATTAACTATCATCCCATATCTCTTTTGTTCTTGTGGCAGAACTTCTCAAAGAGGCCATCTACAATATGTGCTTCCAATTTCTTTCCTCTTGCTGTCTCCTTAACCCCCTACAATCTGGCTTCCAACTTTATTGTTCCATGGAAACTATTCTCTCCAAAGTTATTAGTGACTTCTTAGTTGCCAAACCCAGTGGCCTTTTCTCTATCTTCGTTATTTTCTCTGCAGCTGTTGAGACTGCTGATCCTCCTCTCCTCCTTGATATTCTTTTGTCTCTAGGTTTTTGGAACACCGCTGTCTTCTGACTCTCCTCCTACTTATCTGACTGACTCTCCTCTGTCTCCTTTGCTGAATCCTCCTCCAGACCACACCCTCTAACAGTTCTCTCCTGGGTCCTCCTCTCTTTTCCCTCTGTATTATTTCACTTGGTGATCTCATCAGCTCCCACGGACTTAATTACAGTCTCTTAAACCAATGAATCTCCAATCTTCCTATCTTGACCCAACTTCTCTGCTGATCTCCAATCTTGTATTTCCAACTGCTTTTCAGACATCTTGTATTTTCAACTGTCTTTCTGACACCTCAAATTGGATGTCTAGTAGACATCTAAAACTAAACATGCCCCCAAACAGAACTTATTATCTTTCCCCCTTAAGTGTCCCCCCACTCCAATCTTCCCTATTACTGTTAAAGGCAAAACCATCCTCCCACTCCCTCAGGCTTGCAATCCTAGTAGTCATTCTGGATTCTTCACTATCTCTCAAGCCCCCATAACTGAGCTATTGCCAAGGCCTGCTGATTTCATCTTTGCAACATCTCTCAGATATGCCCCTTTTTCTCAAACTCTGCCACTGAGATCAACCTAGGGTGGGTCGCTCATCATCTCACACTTAGATTATTGCAAAAGCCTGCTGGTGGGTCTGCCTCCCTCAAGTCTTATCTCACTTTAGTTCATCCTCCATTCAGCCACTAAAGTAATTTAATTAATTTACCTTTTTAAAAAATGTGACATTTATTTTTAATTCAAAAATTTTTTTCTTCCTCTTATCCCTCCTCCACCCATTGAAAAGGTCTGTAATACAATACCCATTATACATGTAATGTCATACAAAGACATTTCTATGTTAGCCACGTTGCGAAAAAAGGCAAGGAAAATAAAGTGAAAAAAAATGCTTCAGTCTACAGTTAGAGTTCATCAGTTTTCCCTCTAGAGGCGGATAGTATTTTTCATCATGAGTCCTTTGGAATTATCATGGATTATTGTATTGATCAGAGTAGCTAAGTCTTTCATCATTATAATATAGCTAAACTGTGTTCTCCTAGTTTTGCTCACTTCACTTTGCATCACCTCATGTAAGTCTTCTGAGGCTTTTCTAAAAGCATATCTAAAATGATTTTCTTAAAGCTCAGGTTGGACCATATCTCCTCCCTACCTCTATCTCTCCCTCACTCCCCCTCACCCCCACTCTCACTCCAGTGGCTCTTTATTGCCTCCAGAATCAATTACAAAATTCTCTGCTTGGTTTTCAAAAATCTTCTTAGCCTAGCTTTCTTCTACATCTCCAGTCTTCTTATATCTTAGTCCCTGACGTGTAACGTGCAGCCTGGTGACACTGATCTTTTTTGCTATACAGTGAACAAAACACTCTATCTCCTAGCTCTGAGGATTATCTCTCCGACTGTCCCCCATGCCTGGAATGTACTCCCTCTTCATCTCCACTTCCCTGGCTTCTTTCACATCCCAACTAAAATCCCATCTTCTATAGGAAGCCTTTCCCAACTCCTTTCTTCTGCTAATTGTTTTCTATTTATCTTGTATATAAGTTGTTTGTATGTTGTTGATTTGTTGTGTTCCCCATTAGAGCGTAAGCTCCTTGAGGGCAGGGACTATTGTTTGCTGCTTTTTGTATCCCCAGCATTTAGCACAATGCCTGACACATAGTAGGCCCTTGATAAGTGTTAATTGATTGTTTGAAGCAGAAAGAATAAATAGCTTAGTAAATTTTCTTGTATAATTCTAAATTGACTTCTAGAAGAGTTGTACCATTTCACAGCTCCACACATAGGTTTTAGTGCACTTGTCTTTGCACAGCCCCTCCAACACTGACATTTTCCATCTTTTACCATTTTTGCCAGTTTAACAGCCAGAGATATCTTATTTTAATTATCTTATCTTAATTTTAATCTAATGATCTTAATTTAACTGTCAGAGTTATCTTAATTTGTGTTTCTCTTACTATTAATCATTGAGATCATTTTCTCTAAGATATTCTCAAGTCAATAGTTGTATCCCTCCTTTAGTAACTGGAAAAGAGTTTGTTTTATTACATGAGCATATTAGTCATTTTTCTACAATGCCAGTGAACACATCATATGTCAATGTTGGCTGGTAGGATTGAAAAGAGAAAAAAAAACCCATATTCACAAATTGGTAAGAAGACACATGAGGACCTGAATTAATCAAAGGTGGAGATTGTAATCCAACTCTTCAACAATAACAGCTTCTTTGCCACTAAAAAAAGTTTTCTAATTTATCTGGAGGAACCAAAGATGTAGAATATTAAGGAAAATGGGAAACTTGTAGAAATAAAAGGAGGAAAGCACTTTTAGATCTCAAACTGTCTCATAAATCAGTAATCATCAATATTGATTGGTATTGCTTTAAAAAATTGGAAAAAATAGAAAAGAACTGAGCTATGGAGTGGACATTGAGAAATGTAGGTGAAGTAAAAACTAAAGGTACAAATTTTATTTTAAAAAGTATTTTTCATCTAACATTTTATTAAAACTGTTCTGTAAGTCTACTTTGTGCTCAGGGAGATTGAAGTATGAGTCATCATATGTTGAAAAATAATTTGGAAATTGAAAAAAATTAAGGGAAAAAACCACCCACCTCATCTTTTTTTTTTCTTTTGAGGAACATAAACACTGACTTAGCTGCATATCTTAATACATTTTTTTTCACGCTGACCTGCCAAAGTCTAATTACTTTCTTCTTTAAAAAACACATTTTCCATTTATCACTAAAATAGGTCAAATTTTAAAATTCAGATGTTTGCTTCCTTGACACGAAAGTATGCTCCTTTTGGTAAAAAGAAATTTGTTTGTTGGGGAAGAGATGCAGCCAGAATAAATAAGCTTATTTTAGTAACATAAAACCATTGAAACGTCTGCAGCCTTTTAGCGATGGTTGTTTTCTTGTCCACACAATGCAACAAAAATGTCCTTCAGATCATTGCTATCATCCAACACTAAGGTTGGACTAGAAATGTTTCACTGACAAATGAATTGACAAATGCTAGTTTCAGGATCAAAAGATTCTAGATTTCTAACTGAAAGAGATCACCATCTCTATGAAGTAAGAAAATTACACTCACTATTGGGGAAATAATAATAGCTAGCATTTCCATATTGCCTTGAGATTTACAAAGGACCTTACAAATATTATCTCACTTGATCCTTATAACAATCCTGGGAGTTATTATCCCCAATTTATGGGTAAGGAAACTGAGGTATATCAGTTTAGCGACTTGTCCAGGATGATACAACTAGTAATTATCTGAGACTGGATTTGAACTTAGGTCTTCCTGATGGAATATCCATCACTCTGCCCAATGTGCCACCTATCTCTCCTTGACTAGTCATTAAAAAAAAAAAGATGAAAAGCCATCCAATCCAAACTGATAAGAATTTATCTGACACATACTACACAAAAGGCACTGTGCCTTGGGGATACAGACATAAAATGATAGGCAGCTCTTGTCCTCCAGCTGGCTTTCTCCTGGTGGGTTACCACCAGTGGCATGCTATAACTAGCTCTTGAGAGATGATTGTTTAATTTTCATTATGAACATTTATACCTCAGAAATAGGTAAATGCTATAAATTAGCATTGAATTTTTTAAATTGTGTTTATCATTTAGACTTAAGGAAATGATGGAGAAAATATTTATAATGCAGATTAAACCCAGTGCATACTTTTTTTTCCTGGAGGGACAATTGTCAAACATTCAGTGCATACTCCCGATATCTATTCTCAGATAAGTATATACATGATTTTTTGAGGAGACCAAGAATAAGAATAAACAGAGGGATCAGGACAATGTTCCTACAGGAGGCAACATGTTAGTAGAGGCTTAAGGAAAACCAGGGATCCTAAGAGGTGAGAAAGTAGTGTTTTCTAGGCACAATGTGCAAAGGTATGGAGGTAGGAAATGAAGGGCCAATTCAGAGAACAACAGGTAAGCCCATTTGGTTAAAATATGGATTGTGTGAAGGAGGGTAGAATGATGTACCCCTGGAATAGCAGGCTGGACCAAGATTGGGAGGGGCTTGAAATACCAAGATAAGGAATTTGTATTTTTCCTTAGAGTGGATAAGGAGTCACTGAATATTTCTGAGCAGGAGAGTGATGCCATCAGACCTGTGCTTTAGGAAGATTACTCTGGCACCTTTGTGGAAGATGGGTTGCAGTGGGTAGACTTGAGGGAGGGACACCAGAAAGCCAGGCTATTGGTTCAAGAGAGAGATGATGAAGACCTCAACTGTGGTCACATTAGTGGATAGAAGAGAATGGATCAGAGATATATCAAGGAAGAATCCACAGGAGAAGGCAGTGGTTAGGGAAGGAAAGGGAAAACTCAAGGAAGATGAAGCAATCCCAATCTGGAGGGACTGGAAGGACGGTGATGGCTTTAACAGAAACAGGGAGGTTGGAGGAGGAATGGGTTTACCAGAGAAAATAATGACTTATTTTAGATACACTGAGGTTGAGATGCTATGGGATATGTAGTTGGACGCATCTAATGGGCTGCTGGTAATTTTAAACTGGGAGTTAGGGAATATTAGACTGGCGAGAATACATCCGAATACAGAGACCTGGGAGTCATCGGAAGGTGGGAGATGATGAGATCACCAAGATGTTATGAAGGGGGAAGAGGAGAGCGTTCAGGACAGAGAAGTGGGGGACACACACAGGGGTTTTTAGACAAGATGATAATCCAGCAAAGGAGACTGAGTAGGAGGGCAATCAGGAGAGAGCAGTGTCCCTAAGGAAGGAGAGTATCCAGGAAAAGGCAGGGAGCAGGATTAATCAGCAGTCTCAAATGTGGCAGAGAGGTCAAGAGAGATGAAGAGGAAGAAAAGGATGTTGGCTTTGACCATCAAGAATTCTTGAGTGAGAGTAGTTTTAGAGGAGGACTGGGCTCTGAAGCCAGCCTGCTGAGAGTTAGTGGGAAGAGTAAAGACTGGTTTTTCTAGGATTTTGGTTGCAGCCTATAGGAAAGGTAGAAAATAGTAGCCTGAGGGATGATAGGATCAAGACAAGGTGTTTTGTTTTTTTTTAAGGATGGGACATTAAACTTCGGGCATGCTTATAGCCAGAAGGGAAGGACCCAGTAGAGAGAGTCATGGGAATATAGGTCTAGAGCTAGAAGGTATCTATTTTATTCCTCTTTTTACAGATGAGGAAACTGAGGCCAAGAGATGTGAACTTTCTTCACTAGGGTCACAAGGTTACTAAAACTCTGGGGTGGGATTTTAATCCAGGTCTAGACGAGTTGAGTTTATTCCCATTTATTCATCAGAGGAGA
This sequence comes from Pseudochirops corinnae, assembly GCA_028646515.1. NCBI lineage: Eukaryota > Metazoa > Chordata > Mammalia > Diprotodontia > Pseudocheiridae > Pseudochirops > Pseudochirops corinnae. Next base: position 73,955,541 of record CM053590.1, on the reverse strand, counting down.
CAGTTTGTTCCAAGATGAGAGTTTCCAAACTGGTTGGGTTCACTCCTCCAAGGCCTGAGGGCCATTTCCCAGCAGTCTGATCTGGAGGTGCTTGTCTAGATGAGAAGTGAGGTAGCTGCAGAAGAGACTGTAAGATGTCAAGGTGGATGCCTGAATGGGATAGGAAAAATAGTCTGTGAACTTAGAGCCTTGCATTTATAATAGTTGTTAGAGCTTTAGGAAATTTTTAATTTGGTAGCTTACAAATGCCACAAAAAATATCCTGGAAAGACCAGATATTTAATAACTTTTGCAGGTGACTGGGTTTTCTTTTCTTTTAATATTTAAAAATAAATATTTTATTGATTTTTAAAAAAAAATTAAGTACTTCTTTTATTTCCTGATGCATTCCCTCTCTCATAGAATCCTCCCTTGAAATAAAATCAATAAACAGATATATCTGAGAGAGTATGCCTCACTTTGCACCAAGGGCACACCACTTCTCTGTTGAGAGGAGATGTGCATCACCAAGATGCTCACTGTAGTCACAATTAATCCCTGCCTTGACTTGAGTTTTGAAGTCTTTCAGGGATGTTTTCCTTTATGCTGTTGTTGTCATTGTGAAAATTGTTCTCCTGTTCACTTTACTCTTCAAAATGACTGGGTCTTCCAACGCGTATATGGTGGCTGCTGTGAGCTAAAAACCAAGTGTCCGAATTCGTTGGCTCTGTACACAGTTAAGCACTTCTACTGTCAACAGAGTTGGATGCTACCACTGAATATTGATACTTGGGAAGCCTGCTAGCCTGTATTCTATCAAATTATTATCTGAAAGCATAGTTGGAGGAAGCTGCCACAGCAGTGGTGACCATATAATGTCTAAGTCTAGGCCAAATAGAAAGTTGTCAGGGAAGTGATCACATCCTTCTTCATAGGTCCTAAATCTGCTCATTTTCATATCTGATTGTTAGAAGTGTTTCAAATACTATTAGAAGTCTGCCTAGAGGTTCTGGAATGGTGGTGCATGATCAAAATCCCAGCTACCAAGGGTGCTGAAGCTGGAAGGTCCTTTGAGTTCAAAAGTTTTGAGCTAAATTAAATGGGATGTGCAAATTAAATACAGCATCAATATGGTGAACCCCCAGTCATTGGTAGCTACTGTGGGGAGGACCAGAAGAGGAGTCAACTTTACCACATTGGAAATGGAGCAGGTCAAAGTTCACTTCCAGCCTGAGTGAGATACGGAGTTTTAAAAAGAAAGAAAAAGGAAAGGAAAGGAAAGGGGAAGAGGGAAAGGAAGGGAAGGACAAAGGGTAAGGAAGGTAAAGGGAAGAAAAAAGAAGGGAATAGAAAAGGGAAAGAGGAAGAGAAGGGGAAGGGAAGGGAAAAAAGGATAAGAAAAGACATTTACCTAGGATTCATATTTACCATGGTAGGGCGGAGTATAGCTTGGTGTTCTGTACTTTAAAAATGTATTTTATTTCTTTATGCCTTCTTAAAACATCATATTAATTTCTAAATAGGTCTTTCCCTCCCTCTCTCTCTTACCCAGTAAGCCATTTCTTATGATAATTTTTTTTTTATTTTTTGGAGGGGGAAGGTAGGGCAATTGGGGCTAAGTGACTTGCCCAAGGTCACATGGGCCAGTTTTTGTGTTAAGTGTAGGAGGCCAGATTTGAATTCACGTCCTGACTCCAGGGCTTGTTCTCTATTCACTGTGCCACCTAGCTGCCCCCTTATGACAAAAATTTTGAAAGAAAAAAACCCAGTTCCACAAAACTAATGACTTCATCATCTATCTAGTTATATATGTAATGTTCCATATCCCTAGTTCCCTACCTCTATAGTGAAGGGAGGAATGTATATACACACACATACATATACATTCACAATACACATACATATAGCTATAGAAACATATGCATATATACATACACACACACACACACACACACACATACACATACACACACTCTTCTCCAGGCCCACGCTTGGTCATTATACCTATGCAGAATTCAATTTCTTTGCTGAACTGTTGGTGATTCAGTTTGGGCATTTATTGCTGAAATCCCTTCCTTAACCATTGCCAAAGTTTTCTAGGAAAGGTCTGGGGAGTTTTGGGGGGATATAACTGGAGGACCTTTAAAAAAATTGAAATTTAAAATTAATTTCCCTTAGCCTCAGTTTTCTTACTTGTAAAAGGAGAGTATTGATGGGGGTGGCTAGGTGGTGCAATGAATAGAGCACTGGCCCTGGAGTCAGGAGGACCTGACTTCAAATCCGGCCTCAGACACTTAACACAAAACTAGCCTTGTGACCTTGGACAAGTCACTTAACCCCAATTGCCCCCTCCAAAAAGAAAAGAAAAAGTGTTAGACTAAATGATTTTTGAGGTCAGTTCTAGCCCTAAATCCTTCCTTGTCTTTCTAGACTGCAATAGTAGAAAGAAAAGAAAGAATTCTAGACTTAGGCATTCAGAGAGGGCCATGTATTGTAAATGGTTGTGTAATCAGTCAATCAATTAATCAATCAACAAGCATTTATTAAGAGCCTACTACGTGCCATGCACTGAGTATAAAAATACAAATTGTCCTAAAAGTCTTGGTGCAGTTAAGCTTTAATAACTTGAGAATTATGTAAATGTTATGAACTTATAAAAAAAACACCACGTTTGAAAAGCTAACTACTTAAATTGAAAAAATATTAATGTTTCTTATTAAAATCCACCATAACGACCGTCTCGTGCTGCACATTCCTCTAGTCGATTTTGAACTTGGAAACTTATCAGCTGCTGCTCAACCATAATAATAGTATTTATATCGTGTCAGGCACTTTGTGAATATCATCAAAACTGATCCTTAAAACAACCCTGGGAGGTAGATGTAATTTTTTATTATTATATATTATTTATTTTACAATTGAGGAATCTGAGGCAAACAGGGTAAGTGACTTGCCCAGAGTCACAGAGCATGTAAGTGTCTGAGGTCAAATTTGAACTCTGGTCTTCCTGATTCAATTCACTCTTCTACTGAGATGCCAGTGACTGAAAACACTGAATCTATAATCCTAGCCTTAAGATCATCCAAAGAACAAAGTTTTGATGTATTCATGGTGGTGTTACCATGACTCTACAAGAAAAAGTCTGATGGAGATAAATCAGGGGGTTGAGGTGGCCAAACAACATCCTCTCTACCCATTCACTAGTCTGAGAAAAGTCATCCAGAAACTTGTACAAGCAGTACATGATGGTAGGGAGCTCCATCTTTTTAAAACTAAGATGAAAAGAAAAATTTCTATTCAGAATTCACAAAACTAAATGCCTGCAAATGAAATTGAAATAATTCCATCTCACTTGGTGTGCTTTGTAAATTTTGCAGCATTTATCCTTCTGAAATAATTAAAGCTTAAAGCCACACTAAGACTTTTGGGACACCCCATACAAGAAATGAAACCACCACTCTTCTCAAGGAGCTTACATTCTAACAGCAGAGTCAAGGACACATAAAAATATATTCAGAATAAATCTAAAAAAAATGCAAATTAATATGAAGTAGTTAAATGCAAGGAATTTGAGGGAGGAAGGGTAATAGCAGGAAAACCTTCACATACAAGGCTTTACTTGAGTTGCATATTGAAGGGAGAGGGATTTTTATGTCATTATTATAGTTCTAAGGTTCGTGGGTAAGTCATTTCCCTCTTCTAGGACTCAGTTTCCTCCTGTATAAAATTTGGGGGCTGGATTAAGCAGCCTCTAAGGTCCCTCCCAGTGCTAAAAAATCTGTCATCTGGTCTTGATTTTTCAGAGGAGGCAACCCAGAGAGAAGCGATTTCCAAGTGGCAGGTAGGACTTGAATTTAATGTTTCCTGATTAAAATGCAGGGCTTTTTCTTCCACACAGCACCCTCTTAAGGTCACCTGGAGGCAGGCAGAATCAGCAGCCCAGGTTTAGGCACAGACGCTTAACAGGCTGGCTAGGACAAGGGCAGCTCAGGGAGTATGGAGGGCATTAGGAAGCAGGGGCAGAGACAGACCTGTTCCTCCGACGTCTCCTGGGGCTGCCAGCTTGATTGGAGAGCATGACAGGCAGCCCCCTCTCCCCATCAGAGTCCATCTCACCTCCCAGGGAGCCGGCCCATCAAGGAACAGAGTCCTAGTCCCCCAGAAGGGCAGGAAGGATCTTAACAGCTCTGGCCTGGAGCCAGGCAGTGAGTTTATAAGCCTTTCCTGGTGTGGGGAGTTTCCTCTCAGCCCCAGCCCTCTAAACACCCTGGGAAAGGCTAGGGAGATGGGGGGAAGGGGCAGGGGGAGACCAGTCATAAATTTGTACATAATCACCTACGCTCCAGGCTGCTGGCCCCACGTCCTCACTCAAGGGAAATGCATGTCTTAAACACCTTCCTTGCCTGCGTTCTTGACAAGTCATCACATTTTTGGGTGTCCTGCTTTCTTTTAAAGCCCCCCATGGCCCCCTGCTGGGCTGGGAGGGCTGGCTGCTTGGCAGCTGGAGGGAGACTCCCTCTCCCTCCTCCCCAACACCCCCCCTTCCTGCATAGCCTCTTTCCAGGGGGACTGCAGGGGAGGGGTGGGGGGAAAAGGGGGGGGGGCTTGAGAGATTTTCAGCAGAAAGCATGTGGATCTGTTTTATAGCGGGAGCCCAGACCCTCCTGGATGAAGACTGACCTTGGCTAGGGAGCCATAAAGAGTAATGGAGATGGAGTTAATGGACCTGGGTTCAAATCCTGACTCTGCTGATTACTACTTGTGTGACCTTGGGCAAGGTTCTTCATTTCTTTGTTTCTCAGTTTCTTCTTCTGCCTTTTTGGACAGCTCAGGGGCGTGGGGGAAAGTAGACTGACCTTGGAGTCAGGAAGATCTGAATCAGAACAGGTCCTCAGACACTGATTAGCTGTGTGGTCCTGGGTAAGTCACTTCACTCGTTATCCTCAAATGTCAAATGAAAGAGTTGAACCAGATAGTCCCTTCTATCTCTAAATCTATGGCATATTCTGCTGCAATGCCCATCTCATTAAGATAGGGCAAAACACTGCCTACTGCTTTCTAGGCACGGGCAAATTAGTTCCTCTCTCCATGCTCAGGATCTCTTCCACTGATGACCATCGGATTCTGTGTTGTCAGGTCCTTTCCAGCTCTGACATCTGTTATTTAGAATGCTAAAATTTTAGCGATAAAAGGGCCATTAAAGACCATCATAGTGCAATTTCCTCATTCTACAGAGGAGACTGAGGCCCAGAAGGGCAGATTTGGGAGCTGAATTCTGGACTCTTGTCTTCGATTCTTTTCCCCATAGTGAACTACCTTTCTTCCACTGTCTTTGAGACCTCTGGCTTCACCTCTCTGAACTACATTGTTCCCATCTATAAAATGGAGAAAATAAACCTGGCCCTATCTACCTTACAGGATACTGGGAGGAGTAAATGAGGAAAGGGATGTGAAAGTGTGTGCAATGCATTGTTAAACATAATGTTTGATAAATTCATATTTTCATGTACTAGTCCTTCTCCTTCCTCCCTTCCTTCTTTTTTTTCCTTCCTTCCTTCCTCTCTCTTTCTCTTTCTTTCTTTCTTTCTTTTTCTTTCTTTCTTTCTTCTTTCTCTCCCTCCCTCTTTCCCTCCTTCATGCCCTCCCTTTCTCTTTCTCTCCTCCCTCCCTAATCCCACTATTCCTCCTTCCTTCCTTCCTCCCTCCCTCCCTTTCTTTCTTTTTCTTCCTTTCTTCCTTCCTTCCTTCCTTCTTTCTCTTCTTCCCTCCTTCCTGCCCTCACTTCCTCTTTCTCTCCTCCCTCCCCACTCCTGCTATCCCTCCTTCCTTTCCTTCCTTTTCCCTCCTTTCCTCCCTCTCTTCTTCCATCCCACCATCTTTCCTTCTCTCTTTCCTTCCCTCTCTCCCTTCTTTCCTTCCTTAGTCTTAGTCTCCCTATATCACCCAGGCTGGAAGTGCAGGGGTTGGGGTGGTACTCATAGGCCTGCCCCCACTACCGATCAGCATGGGGACTTTGACTTGCTCTGTTTCTGACTGGGATCAGTTCAATCCGCCTTATCCAACCTGGTAACTCCTGGCGCTTGGGGTCTCACTATGTTAATGCCAAACTTAGTGCAGATACCCCATCATCTTCAGTCTACTTAGGTCAGGATTCTTGAGCTCCAGAGATCCCCCAACCTCAGCCTGCCTGAGATTAGAGGCATTCCTCACCATGCTGGGCTGGATACTGCTTTCTTAAAGTGAGGGACACCCCAACAACATAAGGCAATAACAGAAACAGCTGCCTTTTCTCTGACACTTGAAGGTTTATAGAGCACTTGTGACTGCCCTGTGGTGCAGTTAGTGTGATCTGATTATAAGGCACAGAGACCTAACATGACTTTCTCAGTGTCACAAAAGTGCTAAGTGGCAGTACTTCTGGGCACTGGGACGCGGATGCCTTGTTCCACATCCTCTGCTCTTTGTCATATGTTGTCAATTCCAGGGAGAGTCACAGAGCCTCAGAAGTGCTGAGGACCTGCACCTGAACAAGACCTTCTCTACACGTGGTCATTCATCTTCTGCTTGGAGCCGTGCAAGAGCGAGAGGCAGCCTCAGTCCATCCCGTCTCTGCATAGCCCTGTTTTGAAGTTTTCCTTACATTGTCAAAAAGTGTGGCCTTCCCACATCTACTGGGACAGGCCTCCTCTCCATCTGTGGACCCCTTTCCAAGCACTGTTTGGACAGTGGGCATGTGCTCCCCGAATCTTCTCTTCTCCAGGTTAAGAGTCCCATCCTTTACGCCCGGCTGTGCATGGTGTGAACGGGGAACCCCACGCCATCCTGGCCTTCCATTGGACACTCTTCAGTTTATTCCATAGACTTCCACCATAGGCTCCCAGCATCCAGCACAGGACCCCAAATGTGGCCTGAGCAGGGCAGGCTGCAGGGGAGGCACTCTTCCCCTCCTGCATGCTGGAAACCGCACCCCCCCTTTAATATACTCCAGGTTTTTCATAAAAATCTTTTCTCAGGGTGTTTTTGGGCTGCCCTGCTGTAATCTGGACTGGTGCTGGTCTTGCAGCACTCTGGAAAGCCCCAGGTTCCCCCGCTTTGGCCCCTGTGAGGCTGGTTCCCACGACTCCCCTGTCTCGTTCTCCTCCTACACGTGCTGGCCCTTCTGTCTTCTCTGCTGGGGTGACCATCGCTACCATCATCTGGGGCTAACGTGCTGGTTCTGACACCCTTTCTAGCCCTGAGATTCCGGGCTCTTGGCTTCCAGATGTTCCCCAGGCATGACATTCCGTGTTCTGTGGTCCCCCCTCCAGCATGAGCATTCCGTGTTCTCTGTGCTGGGCTTCTTCCCAGCTCTTATAGTTCATGCTCTGCAGGCACGAGGCAGCCCTGAGATCTCTGCTCCAGATAGTGAGGACAAGGGGAGGAAGAGATGGGCAAAGGGAGCCCAGCCTGGTCTGTCCAGTCATTGCCTCAGGAACCTGGTCCCCTCTGGCCCCTGCCCTGCCCTGGGTCCTCCCCAGCACTAGGGGCTGCTGTAGGCCCAGGAGCCTGGTCCCCTCTGGCCCCTGCCCTGCCCAGAACCCTGACTGGAGGAAGGCTGGCCGCCATTACAGCTCCTGGGGCCATGGATCGAGGCTCCACCAGGCTGGATTCTCTGGCCAGCTCTGTGGGTCAGGGGGCCCTGGACTCTGCCTCAGGCCCAGCCCAGCCCCCCCAGGCCAAGAGACGCCTCCCCCTGCTGCTGCTGCTGCTGCTGCTGCTTCCTAGTGAGCCCCCCACCAGGGGTGGGGGAGGGGGCCACCTTGCCACCTGCCCTGCCCTCTCCCTCCTCCTACACACCTTCCCCATCCTTCTTCCTCCCTCCC
>CM053590.1:73927520-73947200 GCA_028646515.1 Pseudochirops corinnae | reverse complement strand
ACACACACACACACACACACACACAAATACAGGACTGGCTAGACAAGTTTGTATGACAAAGATCTGGGGGTTTTAGTAGACCATTTCCTTAATATGAGTCAACTCTGTGACATCAAGTCAAAAAACTTGAGCTCTCTTAAGCTAAGAGCTTAACTTGAGATCTTAAGCTACATTAGGAGAGGTACAATATACAGGCTTGAGCAGAAAGGTGAAAATCCTGCTGGACTCTGATCTGGTCATATCCCATCCAGAGTATTGTGTTTAATCTTGGATGTCACATGGGCAAACTGGATTGCATCCTGAGACGGGTGACAGGATAGTAGGAGATAGGAGAGTGTGTCACATAAAGACCAACTGAGGATATTTATCCTGAAGAAGTAAAGATTTAGAAAGAGTGTGATAATGATCTTGAAATATCTGAAGGGTTATCAGAAGGCATAGGCTCAGTGGGCAGAAGTGGGAGTATGGGATAGAAGATTCAGGGAGTCAAGTGTTGGTTCAACATTAGGAAGAATTCCTCAACATTAGAGGTTTCCAAAAATAAGGGGGCTGCCTTGGGTGTTCTGTACATGGGGATCTCCAAGGAGAACTGGATGACCACTTCTTGGAAATGTTACTGAGGGCTGAACAAGGTGATGTCAGAAGCATCTGCCTGTCAGAAGAGTCTGCTGTTTCAGCCGTGATTCACTTCCCAAGGCTCACAAAGAGCGGGCGGTAATGTGAGATTCTCCCTTTCCCCGCAGAACCAGTGACCTGAATGTCTACAGCGTTTTAATGGGCATCCACAAGTTGTATGAGGAAAACCCCAGGTCTTTCAGGGTTGGAGTGAAGATGATTTTTAGGTACCCAGATACCACAAAGATTCGACCCTTGGGACAAGATATTGCCCTGCTCTTCTTGGAGTTCCCGGTGAAGCTGTCTCCATATATCATGCCTGTCTGCCTGCCGAGATCAAGCCTGAATTTTGAAGAGAATGACTCTTGCTGGATGACAGGCTGGGAAAGACCTGCCAACACAGGTGAGAGGAAAGCTATGTGGTCAGATGAGGGAAAATACTGCAGAGCTGAAAAGCCAGTGTGGTGAGGTTAAAGAATGAGAGACTGTCAGACCTGGGTGGGGCCTTGGGGGCATCTAGGCCAAATGGCACCCAACCAGCCCCCTTATTCCCACCCTCCCCAACCAGGGGTTATCCAGGCTCTGCCACTCTGGGGAGAGAGCCCAAATCTGCCTCTCTATAACCCCCTCTCCTTTCAGGTCTGCCTTTTGAGGCCAAGCAGAGCGAAGCTAATCCCTCCACATGGATGCTTTTCATGTTCCCTCAAAATGTTTTTTTCTGCTGGGAATTTTTCACCATTTCTTTCCATCGAGCTTAACAGGGGAAGGTTTCAGATTGCCTCAACATTATGGTTGCCCCCTTATGGACCTTATACACATTTGTCAGTGTTTTTCCTAAATTGTAGCATCCAGACCTGAACATGCTACTTTAGAGGTCTTTAGATGACAGGCAGAGGGCAGCAGGATAGAGAGAGAGAGACAGATAAAGACAGGTAGATGGATAGATACATAGGTAATAGATGGTAGGTAGATAGATGGACGGATAGATTATTAGGCAGATATTACATAAGGATATGGATAGAGAGGTGCTAGATACATACATGGATAACAGGGGGTAGGTAGACCCATGATAGAAGGATAAGTAGATAGATGGAAAGATAGATTAGTAGGTACATAGATGTTAGATAGATGGAGGGAAGCTAGGTGGCACAGTGGATAGAGCACTGGGCTTGGAGTCAGGAAGACTCATTTGTGTGAATTCAAATCCAGGCTCAGACACTTAACTGGCTGTGTGACCGTGGGCAAGTCACTTAGCCCTGTGTGTCTTAGTTCCTCTTCTGTAACACGAGCTAGAGAAGGAAGTGGCAAACCACTCCAGTATCTCTGCCAAGAAAACCCCAAATGGGGTCATGAAGAGTCAGAAACAACTGAACTGACTGAACAACAACAAGGAGATGGATAGACAGATGACAGATAAATAGGTAGATAAGATAATAAGTAGATGGATAGATGCATACGTAGACAGATAATAGATGTTAAGTAGATAGATGCTGGAAGAATAGACAGACAGATAGATAGACTAATAATAGAGAGGGGAGATGAATGGATAGAGGGCTTTCTAGGTTCCAGGTACTTGAAGCACTAGGGATACAAATAGTACTTTACATTGTCCTGGGGGCAGATAGTCACATAAAGGGGAGTGGGAAAGGGGAACGGAGAAAGGGAGTTGGGGGGGCGGGGCTGGTGAGGCTGCTGGGGAAGAAGAGGAAGAGAAGTCTGCAGAATGGAGGGGAGCTTTTCTGGGCTTCTCCTGAGCTGGCATTTCAGAGCAGGGCATGGCAGCCATGGCAGGCTTCCCCCGCCCTCCTGAGAGTGCAGGCCAGTGTGGCATCAGCCTCCCTCACCCACCAAGACGCCCCTCTCATCCTCATATACCCCTGTCTCTCACCCGGTTATAGAGAGCCCAGTGGGAAGACACCAAGAGGGTGGCGGGATCCTTGGTGGAGCCCTTCCAGGAGCAGTGGACAAGATGCATGGGGCCTTAAGAAGCTTGATATGCAGCCGCTGAAGCAGTAGTTCAAGTACAGGCTTGGGCTGCCGTTATCTCACCATCATTTTCAAATTGATCTACCTTTGCGATCACATTGACTTCCTCGGGCCAACATCTCGAGTTCACCTTGTTTATTGCCCATACTCTTTGCCTTTGTACAAAAGCCCTGCCTGGAAATCAAGAATTCTGGGTTCAAGCCTTGCCTCTGTCCCTGACTGGCTATGCAACCCTTGGTTAAATCATTTCTCTTCTCTGGATGTCTGTTTTATAAAATAAGGAGGTTACACTGGCAGTTACACAAGGTTTCTTAATCTAGGGTCCAAGCACCAGCAAGTGATCCATGGGTAAATTTCAGGGGGTGCATGAATGTGGATGAAAAAAATTTGGTTTCCTTTGCAATCCTACGTATTTTATTTTATGTCTATGAAAATGTGATTCTGAGAAGGGGTCCATAGGTTTCCTCAGCCTGCTAAAGGGGTCCAGGACAGAAGACTAGATGAGCCCTTCCAGCTCTGGAATTTCAGGTCTGATGAAAGGCCTCTGGGTTTTAAAGACAGGCAGGAAGTGAATTTAGTGGAAAGGAGAGGAGTGCTTCTCAGGTGGAGGTCTGTGGAGAGCTTCAGAGATGAAAACAAGTTAGGAACTAAGAGGCTGCAGCTAGTACTCTGGTCTTCAGCGGAGGTTCGTGCTGAGGGATGTGGCCAGGTAGTCAAGAGAGTGCCCTAGTGCCCAGAGTCGGGAAAGCCTGGGTTCAGATCCAGCCCTGGGGACTTACTGGCTGTGTGACTCGGGGGAAGTCATTTAACTGCCATCTGCCTCAGTTTCCTCCTCTGTGAAATGGGGATAACAATAGTGCTTACTTCTCAGGGTTTGGCGTGAGGATAAAATGAGGTAATGTTTGTAAAGCATTTGCAGACCTTAAAGGGAAGGGGAATAACGTTTATAAAGCACCTAATATGTACCAGGTGGGGCAGCTAGGAGAGGCGGTGGATAGAACGCTGAAACTGAAGTCAGGGAGACTCATCTTGCTGAGTTCAAATCTCTCCTCAGACACTTCCTAGCTGGGTGATCCTGGGCAAGTCATTTCACCCTGTCTGCCTCAGTTTCCTCATCTGTAACATGAGCTGGAGAAGGAAATGGAAGCCTGCTCCAGTGTTTCTGCCAAGAAAATACCAAATGGGGTCATGAAGAGTTGGCCCGACTGAAGAGAACAAACAGAACACGTGCTCATTGCCTCGTCTAAGCATTGCATTCATCCTTGCAGTAACTCTGTGAGGCAGGTGCTCAACACCAATCATCATCATCATTGCTGCAGTTATCACGAGGGCAGCCTTCCTGGGAGTGTGAGCCTCCTAGGCTGGACAGGCCGCACAGGGGGGACGCAGGCCCAGCCTCTAACTGGGCACTCTACTTCCCCACAGTGTTAATGGTGAAGGACTCCTCTCTCCGGGAGGTCCAGCTTCCTTTTATCAAGAATGAGGACTGCAATGCCCTCTACGCATCCATGATGAATCTCACAACCTCTAATGACACGGTGTACAAGATAGAGGATGACCTGCTGTGTGCAGGGGACATCGGTAATCCCAAAGTCATCTGCCTGGTAAGCTCCTTTTAGTTTCCCTCTTCTTGGCTTCTTTTTTTTTTTTTTTGAGGGGCAGTTGGGGTTAAGTGACTTGCCCAAGGTCACACGGCTAGTAAGTGTTACGTGTCTCAGCCAGATTTGAACTCAGGTCCTCCTGACTCCAGGACCGGTGCTCTATTCACTGTGCCATCTAGCCGCCCCTCTTTTTGGCTTCTAAGGGCAGAATTCAGAGCCCCTCTGGTCAGTTGGAAGACCTCTCCATTATGAACAGAGGCAAGACTCCTTTTCTTTCCTTCTCTAATCCTCAGTAGCCCTTTTCTCTTCTTAGAGGCCACTCTTGGCTACTTGTGCCCCCTAGATGGGGATCCCAGAATGTCAGAGCTGGAAGGGACTTCAGGTGGTCATCTGGTCCAACGGTATCAAATTTACCCTGAGTCATGGGCCACAGAACCACGTGTAAGGATCCCCACGTCTTTTAGACAGCCACGTCTTGGCATTATCTATATTCTGTTGTATCTTTATTTATTGTGTTAAATGTTTCCCATTTACATTTTAATCTGGTTCTGAACCGCTTGAGGAATTAGGGAACACAGGTGGCTATGAGTTTGACACCACTGGTCTAGTCCAGTCCATACCTCAGTAGAAATCTCTGTGTCATAGGAGATTTCAGAGGTAGGTTTTAGCTCAGGAAGGATCTAGTCCAGGGGTGGGGAGCCTGTGGCCTCGAGACCACATGTAGCCTTCTAGGTCCTTGGGTGCGGCCTTTTGAGTCCAAGTTTGACAGAACAAATCCTTTTATTAAGGGGCCTTGTACTGTGAAGTGTGGGTCCAGTTAAAGGATCATACTTGAGGACCTAGAGGGCCACACATGGGCTGGAGGCATTGGGTCCCCACCCCTGCTCTAGTCCAACCCTGTCATTGTGGAGATGAAAGAATAGACCTACCACATGAGAATGTGACTAATCTGCTTCTCCGTGATCATGCAGGCCATGCTAGATCGTGGACTGGACTAGACTGAAGGCTTTGGAGCCGTACCCTAGGGTCTGTGAATCATGCTAGACTCAGGAAACTGGGTCCCAAGTATGGCTCTGCCTCATGTTAGGCTTGTGATTGGGCAGGCCAAGTCTCCTCACTGGGCCTCAGTGTTCTTATCTGAAAAATAGGGATAAAGATCTTTGCCCGGCCTGCCTTTTTAAGTTGCTGTGAGAACAGTGCTTCTGAATTCTTGAAGTTTTCTAGAAATGGGAACTCTTCTTATTCCATCCACTGGAAAGAAACTAGGAGTGGATAATAAAATAGAAATTCACGTTTTGCCAATGTTGGAGATTCTGAGGTCCCTTGTGGCTCTGCATTTGTGGTTTCATGGTGTGCCACAGTTTGTCAGACATTCCCAATCCGCGGGTACCAGTTTTCCTTCCAATTCTTTGCTGATACTGAAAGTATTTGACCACCTTGATCAAAGGGGTTAGTGACTAATATAGAATTCCCAAATGTTCTCCAGCAGGGTTGGGCTCATCTGCAGCTCCACCAACAATGCAGTAGTATGCTTGTGTAAGGACCTTTCCTGAGGTCATTCATGTGGGGGTGAAGAGCAAAGCTAAGATTCTAGCCTGTCTCCTGTGGTTCTGAATGCATCATGTTGTGCTGCTTCTGCATCAGCTCTGGGTTGACCTGTCTGTTGGTTAGTTTTTATTGCAAGATCATTTGAAGGCTCTGCCTTCAGGAGTCTTATGGCTAGTGCTCAGCCCCTGTTGCCGGGACTTCCTCATGTGGTTCAAACAAGTTTGGGAAATTCCCTCTCAGTCCATGGGTGAATAGCTGAGAACTCTGGAAGCAGCTTGGCTGCTGTCCTGAAGACCACCTGGGCATTTTGGCTGCTCACCCAGGACCTAGACAGATTCCCATAGTCCCTGGTCGCTGGCTCTGGGGGCCACATTTGGAGAAGGAAATTATAGTTTCTTAAGGTCAGGAACAGTTCCAGCTTGTTCACTTGTCGCCAGCACCTAGCATAGTGCTCAGCACATGCATAAAGGCTTGTTGAGTGCAGGAGGACCACGAGTGGGGGGGTGGCAGGGTTTGGACTCTAGGTGGCTAGAGGACCTGGACAAAGGTAGTTGGGTAGAGAGGATATGGGGGAGGGGAGGATGCAGTGGTCTTTATCTTCTTTTAGCTGCAGGGCCAGCGTGGGGAAGAGGTGATCTTCCTATACCCAGAGCATGTAAGAGGCAGGTGTCAGCCTAAAATAAGGAGAAACCATCTTAACATTAACTCCCATTGCTATAACAGGTGATGTGTGCCCCTATAACCTTGTGTGGGGCAAGGGTTATTGTTCTCATTTCACAGGCGAGAAAAATGAGCCTCAGAGTCACATGCCTCCTGAGTGTCAGAGCCAGGACCCAGGCCTCAGTGACCCCTCGCCCATGGCTGCCTCTTTGTTGGATATGATGAGACCAGGGCCTGGGGCACCTGGGGCAGGGGTGAGGAGAGACCGATTTTCCATCCTAGGACAGGCAATCCGGGCCACATTGACCCAGCAAGGGGTGCATGTCATGCTTGGGAATCAGGGGCAGGTGAAGAGGGGAGAAAGGAGAAGGAAGAAGAGGCTTTGGCAGTGTGGGAGGGCAGGCTCTGTGGCTTATCTCTGCTTTCAGCTTCTTAGTGCCTAGACTGGTGTTCTGCACACAGGGACTTCTTGATAAATGTCTGGTGAATGACTCAAGGTCTTGGGTAGAAACCTGTGCCATAGGTTCAGCATGTTCAGATCTAGGAGAGGTGCAGTGGGAAGAACAGTGGGCTGTCGAGTCAACTGAATGGACGTCTTCTTGGCTCTGTGCCTCAGTTTCCTCATCTGTAAAGTGAAAGGCTTGGACTAGATGGTCTCTAAGCCTCCTTCCTCTGACATTCCCAGGTACCCTGGTTGTTGACTGTCCTTGTCTGGGGATGGGCAGAACTGGATCAATCACCTCCCTGAGATCTCCCACTAATGATTTCTCTCTTCCGCAGGGAGATGTTGGGAGCCCCCTGGTCTGTGAATTCTCCAATATCTGGACACAGGTGGCCGTGGTGAGCTGGAGCACCCGGTGTTCTCCCACCTACCTGACCGTATTCACCAGACTGATCCCTTATCTGGAATGGATAGAAGAGACCAAAAGAACAGGGAGAGAGGAGCGAAGCGACAACATGTCGTCGTGGGGGCCATCAGGCACATGCACCTTGTTTCCCCCCCTTCTCATCCCTCTGCACATCATGCTCCTGCACTGGTTGTTTGGCCTGGGCCTCCTGATGGCCCCATGAAGGCTTCTGCCCCACGGCTCCCCACCAAGTTTTCTTTTGTCTCCCTAGCCTTCACATGGGCTTTCCTTCCCACTCACATCATCCCATCTTCATCCCTTCAGGCCAGCCCCCCACTGACAAGATGATGGGCAAATTTGCTAGGAGGGCAGTGGGGCATGGTGTCCAAGTGGACAGTGGGGAGGGTGTGGGCCAGGGAAGAGGATGGGTCCGGATCTTCTTCTGGAGGCCGCTGAGAACCCTGAGGGGCTGGGACAGACAGTTCCTGAGTGGTAAAAAGGCACCAAGACCAATGGTTTCATTAAACTGTCAAAATGAAAAGGACTCGAGTTCTTTTATTGTCTGTGGCGACGATGGTTGGCGTCTCATGACCAAGGACACAGCGGCGACTCCCATTCTTACATCATAAGGGTTACACATCCCTTCCCTCCCATGAGGAGAGAAGTGAGGGGCACAGCTGGAGGCATTTTGTCCATGTTTGATGAGACAAATGGCTGAGGCTCACCCAGCTTAAATAGCGTGGCCCCTTCACATAGTTCATGCAGGAGCAAGATGCTGGGCCCAGGTCTGCTGACCCCAGATCTAGAATCCTGTCCAGGGCCCCGCACCTTCTTTCCAGTGACACATGATGGGTGTGTATTTTATCACAACTTTACAAACATTTCTAAAAATTGGGAATAGACCCAGCAATATAGTCTTTTCTTTTCATGATGCCTGATGTTCCTTAGATTGAATATAGAAGGAACTAGACCTCTGATTTCATTGGTATGGGGGAACTCCCAGATGAGGAAAATCCCTTTTAAGTAGATGGTAAGTCAAATTCAAGTCTTCCTCACTCCAAGTCCAATATTCTATTTGCTATAATACCTGACTATCTCTGAAAAGAATTTGTCTCACGTTTACCCCCAGTCAAGGTTTCCCCTGGGAACATCAGAATTTGGCTTGTGTCTGGGTTACCATAGTAATAGGCCCCTTGCTCCCTCTGGAAGCATCCAGGCTAGCAAAGATACTGAACATAGGACAGGCTTTATTTCACTCTACAAAAAAACCAAAGGATTTGTACCTAATCTTATAAGCAATCAAATTCCCCTTCCTTCTCTGTCCCATCCTCCCTAGCTTTCATGTGGGCTTTCCTTCTGGCTCACATCATCCCATCTTCATCCCTTCAGGCTAGCCCCTCACTGACAAGATGATGGGCAAATTTGCCAGGAGGGCAGTGGGGCATGGTGTTGGGCAGTGGGCAGTGGGTCCAAGTGGGTCCTCTGCCTTCCCCAGGGACCTCCAGGTTTCTGGAAGGACCCTTAGTCCCACTCCATTGCCAGGTTGCCCCCCAACCCTTACTTCTGGTGGGTCTCAAATTCCATCAAGAGCTGAACTGTCTGCATCTGGACTGATCTTCGACATCATCTCCATGCTGTGTGAAGCCTTCTTTCCCTTAATATCTTTATCTGGCCATGGCTCCCACTTTTCTTCTATGTTCCCTTAAGGAAGAGCTCTCCAGAGCGCCTTCTTTTAATTTCTGCATGTCAACCTGAAACGTTTCCTCAAGGTCAGTGCTTCCCTGGATTGCTGTGTGTATAGGCTTCCCTTCATGGGGCTTTCTGGATCTCTCCTCTTTGTTCTACCACCATAGATAACCTCCCATTAAAGGCAGAACCTGAGAGCTTAGTTAGCTTAGGTGTTCGACCTAGCCACAAAAGTCAATCCATACCAGGGAAAAAAAAGTCTCCATCTCTGGGTCAGTGAGGTCTCAGGACAATAGATAATACTGTCCACAAAATTCACATATTACGAAGAAGACACAAGCATCTAGGCTGTCCCGATACAATCTGCCTGCAGTTAAAAGTTTTGCAGTCCTTGAAAATGATAATTAGGGTATCTTTTGGGCACCCTGGCTTGCAGCCCCAACTTTTGACTGGATGGCAAAGGAACTTGAGAGTTTCCTCAAATCTAGGAATGACTCTCAAATCAGACTCTGGGATCTCAGGTGGTCAAGTTTAGGACTCCATCTCACCAGGGCCTACTTGAAATTAGGGCCTGTTTTCCTCAACCCAGGGCCAAGATGGCCAGAGGTCAGGGGTATAATTTGCTGCTAGCCCAAGGTTCCCTGGGGGTAGAAGGATGTAGTTTCTCACATCAGACATGTCTGCCTACAGACCAGAGGCGCTCCCTAGTAGGGCCTGACTCCTTCAAGACAGGAGCTATTTTCCTCTTAGACCAGGAGCCCCCTGAGAGTTTGCAGGACCACAGAATAAGGAGCTGGAATGGACCCTAGATATCTTTTAATTCAGCCCTTTCATTTACAGATAAAGAAGACAAAGCATTAGAAATTAAGCGATCTGAGGTCATGGAGACAGAAATTATGGAGCCATGTTGAGGACTCAAAACTGGTTTTCCTGCCTTCAAATTCAGTACAGTTTCTATTAAATCATGATGCTCTTCTCCAGACCACGTGGCCCTTGCAGGCCCCGAGGGCAATTTGGGGGTCGGGAGGAAGGTGTAATCCGGAGGAGGATTAGCCACTGGGCAATACTGGCACTGAGGGGGAAGAGGGATGCAGCGGGATTCGATGAACTGGGACTGGTGACATCGTGCCTCCCCTTAGCTATGCCTGGCCCCAGGGGGCGCTCTCCAGAAGGACCCTGGGCACGCCGAGTCAGTTACCGCCAAAGCACAGGCTCTGCCAGGAGAGACACCGCGCCAGCCCGGCCCGGCCATGCGGACTTGTTCATCTCCGGGCCTTTCTGCTCCAGGAGGCCTGGGGCTGCTGCCCTCCTTCCTGCTGCCGCTGCTGCTGGCACCCAGTGAGGCTCCCCGCAATCTCGCCTCCTCCCCGATATCTCATCCTTCCCCCTTGTCTCACCTCCCTTCCTGCAAACTCCCCCGCCTTTCCTCACTTCCTCTCTGTTATTTCTCTCCTCCACGGTCGCTATTAGCGTCGCCCCTTCCTCTCCCTTCTCACCCTGCGTTGTCACCTTCCCTCCCTTCTCTAACTCTTTCCGGTGAACCCCCTGCCCGCGATCTCACTCATCCCATCGCACAGCCTCTGTCCTTCAGCCCTTTTCCCTCGGCTTCAGTTCCTCCAGCTGTTTAACACCCTTGCGGTCCAGCTCTCCTGTTTGGCTCCCCGCGCCAGCCCTCCGACCGCTCTGACCTCCCTCTCCTCCCGTGTCTCACTTCTGTCCCCGGGTCTGACTCCCCGCATCAGGCCGTCCCTGCTCGCTCCCGAGTCCCTCCCGTCCACCTCCGTCCATGCGCCCCGCGCTCCACCCCCTTCTGCCTCTAGTCCTCTCGGCCCTCCTCTCCTCTCACCTCCTCCCTCTCTGCTATCTCACCGCCATCGCACCTCTCGGCCAGGATTTCACCTTCCTTTTATCTCTCGCCTTCTCTCCGCTTTTACTCCTTTTCAGTCATTTCATCTGGTCCCTGTTACCCCATTTCCCTCATTTCTCATCTCCTCCGTTATTTCTCTCTTCCGATCTCACCTCCTCCCTTCACCTCTCTGATACCCAGTATGATCTGCTGCTGTCCCTCTCTGTTGTTGTTCAGTCTTGTGATCCCATTTGGGATTCCCTTGGCAAAGACGCTGGAATGGTTGCCATTTCCTTCTCTAGCTCATTTTGCAGATGAGGAAACTGAGGTAAACAGGGTTAAGTGACTTGCCTAGAGTCACACAGTTAGTCAGTATCTGAGGAGAGATTTGAACTCAGCAAGATAAGTCTTCCTGACTTCAGTTTCAGCGTTCTATCCACTGCGTCACCTAACTGCCCCCCACCTGGCACATATTAGGTGCTTTATAAATGAGAGATACAGAGAGGGAGGAAGAGAAAGAGAGAGTATAAGATGGGAGGAATAAGAGAGAGAGACAGGGAGGGAGGAGACAGAAAGGGAGAAAGAGATAGAGGAAAAAAGAGAGATGGAGGAAAGAGAAAAAAGAGAGAGACGGAAAAAAGGGGAATGAGAGAGGAAGAAAGAGACAGACGGAAGGATAGGGGCTAATAATCAGAAATGAGAGTTTCAGAGCATGAGATTAAGAAGGTGAGTTGTGTTAGGATACAATGAATGACCAGCCTCTACTTGGGGGGTAGAATGAAGATGTAGGTCCTACCAGCTGAGGAATTGGATGTCCTGAGAGACTTTTCACCCCTTCTCCTAGGATCTCATTACCTTCTATCATCCCTCCTCTTCCGGCTGCCCCTCCTTCCTCACATTGTTTCTCTCTGACTGTCTGGTCTCCACTGGATCAGCCTCTTTCTGCGTCCTCACCCCAACCTGCCTGCCGCTTTTTACTGTGGCCAGTTCTCTCTCCTCCAGTTACCTCGGATGACTCTGCCCTTCTGTCTCTCACCCCCTTTCTCTTCTCTCATTCTTTCCTCTTCCATCTTTCACCCCCTTCCTGACAGGTTCTCAAACTTCCTAATGCCGCGACCCTTTAATACCCGTATATGGGCGTATCTGCATGTGGGCGGACGGCCTGGAGACAGATAGCGGAGTGATGTCTCGGATCCTAAGATCATCGGAAATATGTGTTTTCTGATGGTCTTAGGCGACCCCTGCGAAAGGGTCGTTCAACCCCAAAGGGGTCGCGACCCACAGGTTGATAACCGCATCGCTCCTCCTCACCTGCCTTTCACTCTCTGTCTTCTTCCCAGATTATCTTCCCTCCTGATTGCTTACACTTTCCTCTCCTCTTTTCCTATTATCTCATCTCCTCCCTCCCCTCTCATCACTTTCTCTTCTCTTGTTATTCCCCTCCCATCCTCCTCCTAATTATTATATTAGGCACCTAGTGTCTTAAAACAAAAAACCCTAGTTGTGAGGATGGAAAGGAGGGCTAGGATAATTAGAGATTTGGGGCAGGGATTGTCCATAGGAGCTGGTGGCAGGTGGGTGCTCTTGGAACACAAAGGCTTTACGGAGACTTCATAGCGCCTCAAATGCACACAGAACCACAATTAGGAATTTTGATACCTGGGGCAAATCCATTGAGAGGAGGAGTGGGGAGGGGAGACTGATGATCCTGCGGCCCCCACCCCAGAGGCAGCAGGCAGATTCTAGTCTGTGCCCCGAAGGGTCTGGGGCTAGGCTAGATGACATGGTTCAGGATGGGCAGACCCCATCTCATACTGGCAACTTGGCGCAAAAGCCAAAGAGGCAGCAAGGTGCCACATTGGATAGAGCAACAGCTTTGGAATCAGGAGGACCTGAGTTCAAACCCAGAGTCAGACACTTACTAGCTTGTGTGACTCTGGACCCTGTTTGCCTCAGTTTCCTTATCTGTAAAATGAATCAGAGAAGGAAATGGTAAACCACTCTATCTCTGCCAGGAAAACCCCACATGGGGTCACTAAGAGTCAGGCAGAACTGAAAAATAACTGACCAACAACAAGCAAAACCCCACTCACTCTATGCTAGATAATTTCTGCAAATAATAAGAAGAATATTTTTTTTTTTGGTGATAGTGGTGAGAATTTATTAAGTACCTATTATGTGCCAGTAGCTTTATAAATATGATCTCGTTTGATTCTCACAACAACCCTGCCAGGTAGGTGCTATCATGATTCCCATCTTGTAACTGAGGAAATTGATGCAGAAGAAGATCAAGTGACTTACCTAACATCACACAGCTAGTAAGTATCTAAGGCAGGATTTGAACTCTGGTCTTCCTGACTCTGCCCA
Organism: Pseudochirops corinnae; assembly: GCA_028646515.1. Classification (NCBI taxonomy): domain Eukaryota; kingdom Metazoa; phylum Chordata; class Mammalia; order Diprotodontia; family Pseudocheiridae; genus Pseudochirops; species Pseudochirops corinnae. Next base: position 73,934,043 of record CM053590.1, on the reverse strand, counting down.
GTGTTTTGTGCATGGCACCACTTAGCAGCCAGAAATACTGGCCTTAGGACTCCAGTGAGGCAGCAAGGTAGCGAAATGCATTGTGAAAACATCGGGGCTTAAACTGGAATGGAAATGAGAGAGGCAGCTTTAAATTATAGAAAGGTCCATGGTGGTTCTATCCTTTTGGGCAGATGGATGTGTAGGTATCATGACTTTGAGGCCTTACCTGCCAAGCTATAATATTGTTTAAGGTTCCTTCCCTCTTCCAAAAAAAAGAATAAAATAAAATCCAACAAACGCTTAACATTGTGACATTTAAAAAATTATTTTTAAAATTTAATCAACTTCTTCCTCCCACTCCACAAATGGAAAACAGGTTTGCTCTATTATTTTTTAATTGTAAGATTTTTTTTTTTACTACACATTTTCATTTCCATTCTCCATGCCCCACAATAAGGGAGGCTGCATTTTTGTAGGTTGTGTTACTAGAGCACAAGCCTCCACCAAACTGGAAAGTTTCTGAGTATAGGATGGAATGGATTCCATGTTGGCAGTCAGAGGTCCAGTTTGGCTCAGCATGGAGAGGCTCAAAGCTGCGATTTTGACTACCTGGGAGTGAATGTCAAGAAAAGCCATCTCCTGGATGGAAGGACTGAGTCCTTCCCCAAAGGAGGAAGAACAGACAATCATAAAACCACAGATCCTTGAAGTGTTGAAGTCAGTGACTTAGAATTGGAGACTGAAGATAAAAAAAAAGTTATTGTGTTGGCCCACTTTTATTTTTAGGACATATCTAGTGCTTGCAAAGTTATGAAAGAAAGCCTACATTCAGTCAGTCAACAAGCATTTATTAAGGACATACTGTGCTAAGCCCTGCGGATTCAAAGACAGGCAAAAACATAATCTTTGTTCTCAGGGAGGTATTCAGAAAGTATAAATGTTATTTTGATTATAAATTGGGTAAGACAAGCATAGCACAAATAAAAACAAAGGACAGGAATTTGAAATTTGAGAAAAGTTAATCGCTAAATGGCATTAGAAAAAGAACCTTGAAAAAAAAAATCTCCTGCCACTTTAAGACATGAGAATAACTGAATTATAAAATCATTGAATTGGAAAGGACTCAAGAGATCATCTGATCCAACCTATAACTGAGCAGTAATCCTCTCATTAACATCCTGAGCTAGTGGTCACCCAGGTTTTGCGTGAATACTTCCAGGGGAATAGTTGAATAGTTTAATGGAGAACTTAATACCTTTAGAGGCAACCAAGTCCAGACTTGGAGAATTCTCAGAGCTAAGTAGTTTTTCCTTATATCTAGATGAAAATGATCACTTTGCATATTAGTTGTATCAAAATGAATTCCCACTGGAAAGTATGGCTTGTGGGAAATGAGCAGATAGAAGAGTAAGGTCGGGAGCCCAGGGCTAGAGAGTGTTCATTACCAGGCTGCTTGCTCTGGGGTAAATTCCTCTCATCTCAGAGTCTGGTGGGAAGGTGATGGCTAGTGATGGGAAGGACATGACTTTCTGGTAAATATTAGGATTGGAGCCCTAACCATGTGGGAGGGCTTCCATAATGGGAAACGTTGTTCCCCCTAACCTTGAAGACCCTGGGGAATTTATTCATCTACTTGGCATCTGGCACTTTGTCAAGGTCTTCAATATACAACACATCAATCCTGAGCAATGGATATTTATCGATACTACTCCCTCCCTAGCAGTGTGACAGTGGGGAAGCATGACTGATTAGGATCCAGAGAACCTGGGTTCAAATCCTGTCTCTGAAAGTGACTACCTATGTGACCTTGAGCAAGTCACTGGGTTTCACTGAGTGGGCTTCAGTTTTCTCCTTTTTGTAATGAAGAGTTTGGATCAAATTACCCCTAAGGTTCCTCCTGTCTCTAAATCTGTAATCTATGGTTGCCCTCTTTCTGAGATAAGCCACCATCCTAAGAAGGATATGTTAAGGTCTCTTCTCTCAAATTCAGTTCAGTAACAACAAAATATGTTTATGAGACTCCTAGTAAATATAGAACAGCAGCTAGAAAATGAACCACTGGGCTTGGAATCAGGAAGACTCATCTTCCAGAGTTCAAATTTTACCTCAGACACTTACTAGCTGTGTGACCTTGGACAAGTCACTTCACCTTGTTTGCCTCAGTTTCCTCATGGACAAAATGAGCTGGAGAAGGAAATGACAACCCACTCCAACATTTTGCCAAGAAAACCCTGAATGGGGTCATGAAGTGTTGGACATGACTGAAATGACTGGAATCCAATATGGAGATGTGTTGTTGATAGATGTAAGGGTATTCATGGTGTAGTGGGAAGTCAGAATTTCTGGATTCAGTTTTGGGCTCTACTTCTTACTTGTTGCATATCTTTGGGCAGGTTGCTTTATCTCTCAGACTTAGTTTTCCCATATGTCAAATGAGGAGGTTGGACTTGATCACTCCTGTGCTCCTGTGGCTCTTCCTTGCCCGAGCTTTCTTATCCTGCATGGCCAAACATAATTCAGAGCTAGGTGGTTAGCCTGGTCTCCTGAGGTTGGCCATAGTCTACACTCAAGCCCTTTCTAGCTTGGAAGGCCATACCAGAGTCTGTGCTCCGTTAGAGTCAATGCTGTGATGAGGCATGGGAAGGAGAGGACTCAGTCAATCAACAAGCATTTATTATATGTCTACCATATAGCAGGTGCTGGACTAGATGAAGATAGAGACAAAAATTAAACATCCTCTGCCTTCAAAAAACTTATATTCTATTGGCAGAAAAAAAGATTTAGTTTGGGAAAAGCAGATGTTGAGATTATGAGGTTAAGTCTCTAAGAGGAAATAGTGATATCTGGGAGAGGTGGGCCAGGAGATGGGTTGGAGGAGCAGAGGGGAAAAAACTTGGTGGGGGAGTAAGAGAGGAGTTAGGCTTTGGATGTGTTAGTCAGAGGGGACTAATGTCAAGCAAAAATCAGACATTCTCATGGGTGACTGGAAATGCTTCCTCTCATCCACCTTTTTTTCTCTTATCACTTCTTTTCTTGTATGTTCTGTTAGCAGGATCCTCTGGTGGTGACCATGATAAAGGTAAGACCTATCTCTCTTCCAGAATCACTCCTTGGGGTCTGGGACCATGATGCCCGAGAATTCAATGAGCACTAGTCACTGAAGGCTGGAGTGTGTGTGTGTGTGTGTGTGTGTGTGTGTGTCTGTGTCTGTGTCTGTGTAAATGTTCAGAGTAAAAGAAAATAATGGAATCAGAGAAGGGAGTGGGAGTCAAGTGAACTATATAAAGAATCATAAATTTTCCAGAAAATCTTTTCCATTGACCAAAAAAGTCAGCCATAATGATCATAACTGTCATAAAACAACGACTTTTACTAACATCTTTCGTTTTTTCCTGATCTCCTTTGTTTCTCAATATGCCCTTTCCCCTCACCATTCTTTATAATGGTGAATTTAAAACTATTTTTAAAAACCTGTTCAGTAAAACTAGTTGACATGTCAATCAATTATGATATCATATGTATTGTTCCATATTCGTAATCCCCTGCCTCCCCGAGGATGGTAGGGAGGTGCCTTTTCATTTCTTTTCTTGGGGTCAAGCTTGGTCATTATTTCTTCAGAATACATGATTTTTATTTTTATTGGTGTTGTTTTTTTCCCATGTAGGCTGTTGTAGTATTTGTGTGGATGGCTTCCCTGGTCCTGCTGATTTCATTTTGCATCTGTTCATAGATATCTTCATGTACTTCTCTATAGTCTTCATTGTTTGTTTCCTATAGCATAGTAGTATTCCATTCCATCCATGAACCAGAATTTGTTCAGCCATCTCCCAACTGATATGGGCATTACTATTTTAAAAAATTCTGAATAGCTCCTTTTCTCTGGTGCTTTCAGGCTTATAAAATTCAATTCTCACAATGACCCCATGAGGTAGAGGATATGCATGTCATTTTTTGACATGAGCTGAGGCTCTGAAAGGCTAAGTGTCTAGGCTTTTGTTACACCATGACTGCATTAGATATGGGATTTGAACCCAGGTCTTTTGACTCTTGTCTACTTTACACCATTTGCCTCTCTTGAGTACCATCTTTCTTTGTTCAGGCCTTAGAGAAGGTTTGGAGAATCTTCAGTTCAGGGCCCAAGTCTAGCCTGGGATGGCCAGCTTCCTCTTCTAATTCCAGGAGCTATATTGTCTTTATCTAGAGAATGCACTGTTTCTTATATAATTATGCTTTCATGGATCCATGACTCATATGCATTCTCCCTCCTGTGATGCAGATTACTACCCTATAATTCACATTTCTAGACCACAGCCCAATTTGCAAAGCATTTTTTCCTTCCCAAACTTATGAAATCGGTGATGCAAGTAACATTAATGACATTTATAGAGGAAGAAATTGTGAGTACATTTCCTCCTGAAACTTATGAAATAGGTGGTGCAAGTTCAATTTTTTTACATTTTATTTATTTTGTTAAATATTTCTCAATCATATGAAAACATCGTAACATCCATTTTTTGAAAATTTTTAGTTCCAAATTCTTTTCCTCTCTCCCATCCCTCCCACACCCATTGAGAAGACAAACAATATAATATTGATTATACATGCAAAGTTATACAAAACAAACTTCCCTGTAAGCCATGTTGGTGCAAATATTATTAATCCAATTTATAAGGGAGGAAACTGAGAGTCAGAGATGTAATAAGAGCGGGGACCTAAACCTAGGTCTTCTGGTCCTTCAACTCAGTTCTTTCTCTATGCTCATTTTTGGGGCAAGGATGTGTATTGCATTTGGAGGAGTTCCCTAAATCATGCCACAGAAATGGTCAACCTTGCTCTTGATAGGGACAACAAACTTCATGGTCTGTGAGTCAATCCAACCTTGTATTAGGGTCAAGCTCAGGACTTTGGCCTGTTGGTGTCCCTAATTTCTTCTTTCCTGTTGTTTCTTTCCATACAGTGTGCGGGAAGCCCCGGTTCTCAGGGAAAATTATGGGGGGCCAGTCTGCTCCTGAGGGGAAGTGGCCTTGGCAAGTCAGCCTGTGGTATAGAGAATTATTCATGTGTGGAGGATCCCTTATTGACTCCCAGTGGGTGCTCACAGCAGCCCATTGCTTCCATAAGTGAGTGACTATTTTGTGTGTGTGTGTGTGTGTGTGTGTGTGTGTGTGTGTGTGTGTGTGTGTGAAATGAGCCCTGGGGTGAGGGGAGAGGAGAGCTCGGGGTGGCAGAGAATATAGTGGCCTTTTTGGGACAGAATGCCTTGGAATTCCTGAAAAACTCATGGGAGCTTTGTCCATTGTCTTAGCTCAGGTCATTTGCTGCAGGTGAGTAGCTATTGTGGTCAGGCAGCTGTAGGTGTATATAAATGAGACTCAAGCAGATTTACAAAAGAAAACAAAAAACTGACATATCAAACATCATCCTCCCTTCCTGCTCTGTTCCCCCCAACCCCATCCTTGCTCTGGGAACAGTAATCAAATAATTACTACCCATCCTACAGAAAAGGACTGGGTAATCAGCTACCCTAAGTCTCTGCTCATAACCCCCTGTGACCCAGACTCAAACTCCTTCCCTGGCCATTCCACTCTATATGGGTTGTGTCCTCATGTTAGAATATAAGCTTCTTCTCAGGGACCACCATCTTTTTGTCTTTATATTTCCAGCATCAAACAATGCCTGGCATATTGTAGGTGCTTAATAAAAATCATCTATTCAATCATTCACTGAAGTCCCCCTCAGACCCCTTACTGTGGTGTGGAGATAACCCTAGTTCTCAAGGACTTCACTAGGACAGCCCATGCCCTGAGTGACTCTATGGAGTGGGAGAGGTTTCAGGAAAGGACCTAGAGTCCTGCTGTGTGTCTGCCTTCCAGAGAACCGTGAAGTTTGGAGAGAGAGCATCCACTGGGATCGATGACCAGGGCTAGTAGGAGATGAGACAGTGAACTCTGAGGGGATGCTACTCCTGCAAAAAGGAGATTACCTCTCCCCTCCAGGTGGCTCATTCTGCTTTAAACCAACAATTTTACTTTAACTATTAGCATGAGTTTCCTGACTTTAACTCTAAACATGCCTCTTTCTGACTTCCACTCAATTGCTTCTGACTGTGCCCTATGAGGCCATTTCAGGGAGGTCACATCTTCCATTTGATAACCCTCTAAATTCTTGAAAACAAGTAACTTTTACAGGCTAAACAGTCTCAATTCCTCTAATCTGTCCTCATATGACACAGTTTTGGGTTTCTTCACTGTCCTGGTTGCCTGTCTCTGGATACTTTTCCAGCTTACTAATGTCTTTTTTTTTTAATTAACTTTTGTTTATTTTTAGTTTACATCATTGATTTCCATAAGATTTTGAGTTACAAATTTTCTCCCCATCTTTCCCCTACCCAACCCCCCCAAAACAGCAATCCCACTGTATATTCCCTCTCCCAAACTGCTCTCCTATATCCTCCCTCATCACACCTCTGACTTTCTGGTAGAGCAAGATGGATCTTCATATCCCAGTGCCTGTATATCTTATTTCCCAGTTGCATGTAAAT
>CM053590.1:73890114-73927020 GCA_028646515.1 Pseudochirops corinnae | reverse complement strand
ATATATCAATAATATACCATAATAATGTATCCTATAATAAATATATCCTATAATATATTATATGATATACATACATATTTGTGAGGGGTTCTAATTATCAATCAGATAATCCATGGCTAGTCATTGGACCTCTACCATGGATGAGCTGCTAAACCAAAAATTCTGAGAGACTATAAAGAAATATCTCATCATGGCTCCTGTCACCTCAGAGCTTAAAATTTGTTCTGGGGAGACAATACCCACACGCAGGTAGGTGTAACAAGCTACAAGGCAGTGTGTGAGGTATTATTGCATGGTGAGGAAAAAGCTGAATCTGCAGTCAGGAGACCAGGATTTCAGATGTCAGTTCCAACAATTTCCAGCTCCATTACCTTGGTCATTCATTCACTGTACCTAAGGTTTGGTTTCCTCCTCTGTGACTTGGTGACAATGACCTGGGTAGAAATTTCAGAGGCAAACTTAGGTTTGCTATTAGAGGAAAAACAACCAAATAAACCAACTTCCTAATAATTAGAGCTATATAAGATGCTGTCTTAGGAGGTAATGAGTCTTCAAGCAGAGTATATACTAGAGGGGATTCCCTTCCTGCCCACCTCCGGATATGGGTTGACTAGATCGCTGCTGAAGTCTTTCCCAGTCCATCAATTCTATGACTCTGGTGTACTGGGTTCATGTCTGAGCGCTCCATAGGAGAATGAGGGTCTCCAGTTCTCATACTCACTGGCTCTTACCACCTACCACCCACCCCCAGCTACTCCAAGGAGAAATCTGCTTTTGGCACTAGGCTAGGGTTCTCCCCAAACGTGTGTGTGTGTGTGTGTGTGTGTGTGTATGTGTTAAAGAGGCACTCAGTGAACAAATATGGATAAAGTATGGGACTGATGATTTATTTCTCTTCAAAGAAAGTTATGATAAGCACAAGAAGGTCATGGTTCACATGGTTCACAGAATGACCAGGACAGCATTCAGTGGCTTCCTTATTCCCATTGGTGTAGTCAGCTGGAAGGCCATATTCTAGTGTTGTTGGGACATAACACAGTTTCTGTCCACTTCTTGTTTCCTCCCCATACTGGGCAATGTCTGTATCAGATAGCTCTAGCTTGATCTTTCCAGGGATGGTGACCTGTCTGCTGTTTATATTTCTGTTGAAAGCCCAATCCAGATACTGCTGCTGCAGCCATCATGTCTGATGCATTTCACGCAGCCTCTGGTTGATGCTGTTATCATTGCCAGCCAACTTTTGCTGCTGTTGAAACGGCAGACCTACTAAAGGAGAAGCAAAGACAGCTAAGTCAAGTCCCCACAAAGCTAGGCGCCATGTGAGTGTGAGCACCAGGACCCCAGAATAGGGAAGGATCTTTCCATCCCTTACTGTGTTACCTTTGGTCGTCTTGAGAGCTATAGTTAGGACAAGGCCAGCCGAATATTGCCTCCACTTTTTTATTAAAGGTTCCACAGGTACTCAGTGGATTCTCAGCAGAGGAATCACATTACTGGAAATTAGGCCCCACGAATTGCATTGTGATTGATAAGAATGATGGCTGGCTATTCTGGAAACCTTAGATGGCATGACACCTCGAGAGTAAGACTGGCTTATGGTCATTCACCACAGGCACTTGTGCATCTAGTGTGTGCTCTTGCTCCTTATAAGCAGCTTTAAGAGTTCATTGCTACATACATATCTCTTGAAGATGCACAAACAGCATTCCACAGGCAAGGAAATTGAGGGGGAAAAAGCTAACTGACCTAAGTACAACAGCTACTCAGGAGAAGAAGGAGGATTTGAACCCAGGTTTTCTGCCTCCAAGTTCTATGGCCTTTCTAGAAGGTCACTAATAATCATTTGGGTCTGCTACTGGAGTTCAAGGAAGGATCACAGAATCACAGATTTGAATTCAAACAGACCATATGGAGATTAGCTAGCCCAGATAGGGAAACTGAGGCTCAGGGAGATTGCCTGTGGTCACACAGCTAGTGAGTTTCAGAAACAGGATTTGAGCTCAGGTCATCCCAACTCCCAAGTCCAGTGGGATGGGAACTTTCCATCAAGCCATGCTGCCCTGAAAAGAGAGCTTAGGATGGGCTGGGTTTGGTTGTCATGATGCCGATATAATACATTATTATAACATTATAGCATCATAATTATTATTAATATTGATATGATATATGATATGATACAATATTGAAATATAATTTATACATATAAAATAAGATGTGCCTCCCATGTCTTAGTGCCATAAGAAGGCAGGGTAGAGAGAGTTTTTGGTGGGCTGGGACTGGTCAGAGAAAGCCCCCTGGAGGAGGTGGGATTTTATTGAGCAACCTGCCTAGACTCGAGTGTGTGTGGTGTTGACGTACCTTCTCCTTCCCTGATTTCCAGGGCCCTGGATTTACTGGACTTTTTCGAGGTGTATGCAGGCTTCACAGACCTCCATATGAATAATGGACAAGGCCAGAAGCGAGAGATCATACAGGTGATCATTCACCCGAGATACAAGTTAACTCACCCCAATGGGAATGACATCGCCTTGGTGCAGCTGAAGACCTCCTTGAGTTTCACTTCCGTTGTCCTCCCTGTCTGCCTCCCCGCGACCAACATCAATCTACAAATGACGAACACATGTTGGGTTACAGGGTGGGGAAAGATGAAAATGTCAGGTGTGTAGACCTAAAAGTTGGAGGTATTTTTTGGGGGGGAAGGTTGGGGAAAGTAGAAGGCACTGAAGGGGAGTGGATGCATCAAGCCCTGGTCCCCCCACCCCAATCCCCCCAGGGCCAGGAAGTGAAGTATTTTACTTTGGCCCAAACAGTTGTGGGGTTTGGGGGAGTGGGAGGAGTTAGAGGGGGTGGGGCGGTTCCCCAGCCATGCAGAGATCTTAGACATGGGTAATGCCTATTCCATAGAGAATCTGAAGGCTAGCCCCTTCACCCCTGGGGGGTTTGTGGTTGTTGGTGAGCCCTAGGAAAGAAAGGGATGTCATAGCACTAGGAACCCAGTTGTGCCAAAAGATGGGGTGTCCTGGTAGAAGACCGTGACTGAAGGATGAGGATGGTGGTCCCCAGAGGGAGGGTTACATCCTGCATTACCTATTCTAGAAGGCTGCTGGGGAGAACATTTCCCTCTCCCTAACCACCCCAATCAGGGGCCAAGGCTCATTGTTTCTGCCTCAGAAACATGTCTTTCCCCCATTTCTTTGCCCCCATTATTACTGTTGTGACACCCCACTTCAAGCCCTTCTCACCACTGGCTTAGACTACTGTTGTTCCCTATTGTATGTAACTTCTGGTCTCCCTTGCTTCCCCTCTCCAAAGATTATCCACATAACTCTCAGAATACTCATCCTAAGGCACAGGCCTGACCATGTCAACTTCCTCACTCTAAAACTTTCTGCAGCTCCCAATTACCTCCCTCATTGGGCTTCTCTCCAGCCACTGAGACTCTGCCTGGACTCATTTATTCCTCAGTGGCTAAGATATCCTGCCACTTGTTCATACTCTTCTCCAATCCCATTTGGAAGCCCTGCTTATCATTGTACAGACTCTATGCCCATAACCCCACTGCCTCTCCCTATCAGTTTCCTTGGCTATAAAAAGGGGATCAAAATAGCCCTTACCTCCCAGGGTAGTTGTGAGAATTGAATGAGATAATGTTTGTAAGCCAGTTAGCACAGTAACCGGCACATAGTAGGGATGTACATGTCTGTAGCACAGTAACTGGCACATAGTAGGGACGTAAATGTTTGTTTCCTTTTTTCCTTCTTTCTCCGAGGTTCAACCCCTTCAGATTTCTACTCCAGATCTTAGTCACACCCTCACACATTCTGGAATGTCTGCTCCATTATTAGCGTTCCTTAACATGATTCATTCATTAATTAATATAACATAATTGACATAATAAACTTGCTTCCATCTAAAAACTTTTTCCTTTCTCACTCCCTCCATTTTCTGGCTCTCACTGAGACCTAGTTCCCTTCTGTTGACTCTGGCCGTCCTCCCCAGTGCTGGCTGCGCTTGACCTCCTACCCCTTGACTCACTGATTGGGGTCGAGGACTTGGAATTCTTACTCCCCACTGCCACTTCTTGACTCCCTCTCTGCTACCATCACTCCTTCGGGTTCATTCAATACAAATTTATCACTGGATCAAGATTCTGATGACTATTCTCTCAGTTGCCAGGTAATTATCCTTCCTTCCCTCCCTCCTTCTTGCCTGTTCCTCTTTCCTTCTTTTCTTCCCTCCCTCCCTCCCTCTTTTTTTCCTTCCCTCCTTCCTTCTCTTCCCTTTCCCTACCAGTTAGCATTTATCTAGTACTCTAATGTTTGCAAAACTCTTTATAAATATTATTTCACAATCCATGCAAAACCCTGCTAGGTAGGTGCTATTATGATCTTAACAGATGAGGAAACTGAGGCAAGTAGAGATTTAGATTTATCCAGGCTCACACACGGTAAGATTGTGAGGCAGAATCTGAACTCAGGTCTTCCTTACTTTTAGATGATGAGTCCAGAGCTCTATCCACTACTCCACCAAATTGTCCCTCTTGTGGCCTGCTGTCACTCTTATTAGGGTATAAGGCTTATTCCCCAGACTCCCTATTATGTGGAAAGTTTCTTGAGGGTAGGAAATGTGTCTTAAGTATTATTGTATGCCAGTATAGGACCTTATAAATAATTCCTGCTTTTGAACTAGGATGAATTAAATAGTTAGCAAAGGCTCTATGGGGGATGTAGAAGTGTTGCTGAGTCTTAAAGGCAGGTTAGGGTTTGGAAAGGTAGGGAAGAGAGGGGCAGGCATTGCAGATGGGGAAACCCACCAAAGGCAGAGGAAAATTAGAACCTAGAGCTTAAGGTTCACATTGGTTATGTGCAGGAGATATCACTTTAAGACTGGAGGGAGGTGGACCTGACAACCTCGGATGTCACTTTCTGCTCTGACGTTCGATGCTCCTAGAAGCACAAAATCTCAGAGGTGAAAGGACCTGAAGATCATTAGGTTTAGCCTGCACAGGTCCCTTTGCAACCTACAAAACAGGTGTTTCTGTCCCCAGTCCCATGTTGTATGCTTTAAGACAAGAGAAGTCTTTAGCCAATATGGGTAATGGACCCCTTTGGTGGTCTGGGATGCAAGGCTCCCGCCTTGCACGATATTTTCAAATGCATACTCGAGATTCCAGAAGAAACCAGTTACATTGAAGTACAGTTATCAATATTCTAAAAAGTTAACAAAAGAAAACAATTACATTGAAATAGTTATCCACATTTTTAAAAAGTTAAAATGAACCCCAAACTCTAAACCCCTGTTCTAAGATCCCTGCCTTCTCTGCCATTCTATGATTCTACGAAGGTCAGTTGGAAGGTTGCAACCTGAGTCCAGACTTAGTGAATAATTTCTCCAGTACAAGAATGACTATTGATTGTAGAAGACTGTCAAGGAAGGTTCCTTAAGGAGGGAGGAGGGAGAAAGAAATGTTGGAGAATGCTAGGAAGGTAATACGACTAGGGCAGAGAGATGGAGTTGTAAAGGTCGACAAACAATTATTAAGCTCCTACTGTGTGCCAAGCATCGTGCCAAGTACTGAGATGGGATGGAAAAATTGGCAGAAGCCAGGCCTGGGAATGTAGATTCCATTGGTTACATGAGTGTTTCCCAAATACAACCTGATGCATGTTTGCAAAATTGTGGAGAAGTCAAGACACAAGAAAGCACCATTCCCTTCACATCCAGCCATTTCTGTCTACAAACCCAGTCAACCCCATTCTACCAATGTTGTATGTGTGTCCATGCATCTCTTTTTGTACCTAATTATCCATCCACAAATCCAACCATACACCTATCTCTTCTAACCTGTTTCTCTATCTACATATGCTTCTGCATGTCTAGTTTTACATCTATTAATTTATTCATTTGTTTATTCATAGTAGCATGTGCATCCTCATAATAACTCCCCGTTACAAAACATTTGACTCACAACAAACATTTGAAGTACATAGTGTAACGATTATTTGCCCCATTTCACAGATGAGGAAGTGGTGACTGGCACTCTACACACACGTATATTTATGTGTATTTTCTCTGTGTGTATATATGTATTGCACATACATATATGTTGTATATGTGCACACATGTATATGATACACATGTGTATGTGTATAGATACCCATGCATGGATGCACGTATACATACATACATACATATATATATAGTTTCCCCAGGATTCAAAGGGCTGAGTAGTTAAGCTAAAAGACTGCTAATCTGTTGTATTTTACATATGGATTTTTAATCTTATCCTTTTTCTGGTGTGTCTACATGTATATGTGTGTTTACTAAGACCACATGGCACAGGGGGAAGAATGCTTACGCTATACTCAGACGACTGGGACTCAGATCTTGCTCGATGTACCTCACATGTTGCTACCTGTGTCACCTGGGGGATTCACTTAACATTCCTGGGCATCAGTTTCTTCACCTGTAAAATGAGAGGATTGAATTAGAAGGTCCTAAGGTCCTTTCTAGTATTAACTCTATGATTCTGTAATTTAATGCCAGGCACATAAAAGGCATTTAGTAAATATTTAGTGACATTGATTGAAAAGATGATGTGCACCCAGGACCCCCAGTCAACAAATGTAATAGCTAGGACTTGTCTTAGGTCATCTTAGAAAAAGTATACTCTTTTCTACTACTTTTATTTATATATTTATTTATCTATTCAAATATCTATATATTTCTCTATCCATTATATGTATCTATCTATCTATCTATCTATCTATCTATCTATCTATCTATCTATCTATCTTTCTATCTGTCTTTTCTCTGTCTCTCTTTCTCTCATCTACCTGTGTCTTAATATCTAGATCTCCAGATTTTCACCCAAGCATTGCATCTCTATCAGCCTATTTACCTCTATGCCTGCCTGTCTATTTAGACATCTGTGGACTATGATTTCCCAGAAAGGTGCTATTTAGCCTTGGTAGAGGGAGTGAGCTGCATGTTGAGAATTCCCTACACCAGTGAAATCATGGGGCTGGATGTAGAGGTGGCCGCCATCTACCCTGCCCCATGTAGTCAGAGGCATAGCCTTGCATGGCTGACCCTGATTCTGCTCCCTTTGACCCATGTGACCTCGGGCCTTATTTTCTTCTTCTGTAAAATAAAAGGATTAGATTAGATAACCTTTAAGGTCCCTACTAGTTGCAACTTCTCTGTTTGCTATGTTAGGTTTGCAAACCGTTCTCATATGAGTTCTTCCTTTGTAAAAGGAAGAGATCGTACCTATTTAACTGTCTGCTATAGACAAGGCTCTCTTCTTGAAGAGATGATGCTACGTGGCCCACAGGACCCCAACTTTAGAGCTGGAGAGACTTGGAGGCCAAATCCTCCCCCCCCTTTTTTCCTTATGGATGAGGAAATTGAGATCTAGGTAGATTAACTTGTCCAAGGTCACATAGGTAGAAAGCATTGGAGGTGTCATATGAACCCAGGTCCTCTGTCTTCAGAGCCAAGGATCTTCCTTCCTATCATACCTTACATCTGTAGGCTTACTAGGAGAAAAAGCAAAGAAATTATGATAGGTGAGAGAGTGAGATAATGATATGAACACAGTGCTGAGAAAAAAAAAAGATGAATGAATGAACTAGAACATGGGTGAGGAACCTGCAGTCTTGAGGCCACATGTGGCTTTCTAGGTCCTTAAGTGTAGCCTTTCAACTGATTGTGGCTTTCTAGTTCCTTAAGGGCAATCTTTTGACTGAATCCAGTCAAGAGGCCACACTTAAAGATCTAGAAGGCCACATGTGGCCTCAAGGCTACAGGTTCCCCACTCCTGAACTAGAGGAAGGACAATTCAGGGAAAGTTTTACAGAGGAAGGAGCATCTGAGCTAGGTCTTGAAGGAAGGGAATTTAATTGATAGAAATAAGGGATGAAAGGAAATCCACTTCAGTTATGGAGGACCACATGAACCAAGTCATAAAGAAGGAAAAGAAAGAGCTAACAGATGAAAATGGAGGTCAGTCCAGTATGCTCGAAATGCAAAGAGTCTGTGAGAAAAAGCTGGAAAAGAAGATTGAGGCCAGGCTGTGTTGGCCTCTGAGTGTTTGGATCAGTAGTACAGACTTTGGTCAGTAGGCAGCAGAGAGTCCGTGAAGGCTTGGGAGTATACCACAGACGCATCCATGGGGATACCCTAGGGAGATCACGCAGGGCTGTATGTGCTGGATGAATTGAAAGGAGGAGAAACAAGGGGCAGGGTGATTCCATAAGAATTTATCTGAAGTATCCGCTCTGTTCTGGGAACTGGGCTGGACTCTGTAGAAAATAGAAAGCTTAGCAAAGACAATCCCTGTCCCCCTAAAGCTTCTTCAGTCCCAAGTGGAGAGCAGAGAATGGAGGTGGTCTCGTTCTAGTCTTGCCTCTGACCAGCGAGGCGACCACAGCTGGGTCACTTGCCCCTCCAGGGCTCCCGGGTTGCTCATCTGTGAAACAATGAGTTCAGAGTAGAGGCTCCCAGAGGTCTCTGCCAGCCTAAAGCTCTGTGATTCTGACCCTCCCAGGTGCAATAGTAGACAAGCTTCAAGAGGTTCAGGTACCGCTTCTTGATCAGTTTTGGTGTCAAATCCTCTATGGAAGTGTGTTCCTCATCCAGGAAGACATGATATGTGCCACTGACCTGGAAAATAAGAGGAGCCCATGCCAGGTAAGTGCTGCTGGACTGAGTTGCCTCAGAGGAACAAGGACCAGGTTTGGCAGGAGGTTCAGTCCAGGTTAGCCGCGTAAGAGACAAGTGGGCAGGTAGAGAGATTGGGACAGATAGGTGTTAGAGTTCAGAAGGAAGGAAGAGATTCTGAGCAGCCCTGGTGTGTGGGGTGGGTAAGCTTTGATTCATGAGAATCTTTGGGATTCATGAGACACAGTGAACAGGCCGCTACATTGGGAGTCAGAAAGACTTGGGTCTAGTATGTTTTACTCTGGGCAAACACAACTCTCTAGACTTCAGCTTCCTCATCTGTGAAATGACAGGGAGGCTTTTACTTTAGAGGGGAAATCTACTCTAGTCAGGGAAGACCACATGCACCAAACCACAGAGACGGAAGAAAATAATGAAAATGGAGGTTAGGCCAATATGGACTGATGACCTCTAAGATTCATTCCAGCTATAAATCAATGTATGATAACTTATTAAGTGCCTAATGTATAAAGTATACTCTGCTGGAAATAGAGGTGGGGGGGAGAAATACAGAATTTTGATAAATGCATTTGTTCCTGCAAAGAAGGAAGTCAAAGTCTAGCAGACGGATGAGACAGGAACACAGGTAACTAGGAGACACGACGCCTCCCCTGGATGGGAGCGGGCGGTGGGGAGGGAGATGGATGAATGCTGGGTCCTAGGACAGACAAGGAATGAGAAGGTGATGATGGGGAACAGGGTTCTAGTTTCTGGAAGGGAAGGGAAAAGCCAAGGTCTGAATCTCCATAGAGAACTAGGAATCCTGTGATGGTGTGATGGGCATTGAGAGGACCAGAGCTAGGGTAACACCAGAGTGTAACATCAGAGAGGTCTTAGGAGGAAGACCTAAAACTGTCATAAAGAGGGGAATCAAGGGAAGTTATTTGGAGGACATCTGTTTGAGCTGAGGTTTAAAGGATAGGTTTGGAGACAAGGAGGGAGGAGGAAATGGTGGGGGAGATAATGAGAGAAGCAAAAAAGTCAGACAATTTGGCTAGAGTATCAAGTGTGTAGAGGCAAAGAAGACAAGATGAGGCTGGAAAAGAAAGATGGCATTAGAACGTGGAGGGCCTTGAATGACAGGAAAGAGGAAACCATTTAAAATTATGACCAAGGATATATAGAAGGTACCTACGGGGCATGGGTAGAGATTGGGAAAGGGAAAATTGTTCACTAGTGGGAATCCAGGCAGAATGCAAAGGGTACCGGAGTTGGAGTCAAAGGTCTTGGGTTCAAATCTTGATTCTTACTGTTTGTGGGATGTAGAGCAAGATACTTAACCAGAGACTGAGTTTTCCCATTTGCCAAATGAAGGAATTGGACTATGTCTAAGGTCCCTCCTGACTCTAAATTCTATGACCATATAATTTCCTTCCAGCCCTACTAAGTATTTCTTCTAGAACCAATTCCTTATAAGGTCTTTATTAAACATGTGGTAGATTCTTAGCAGTAATTGCTGAACTCAAATTGAATTTATGGAGCACTAGACTTAGAGTCAGGAAGACCTGAGATCAAATATAGCCTCAGATACTTACAAACTGTGAAAGTCACTTAACTGTAAAATGAGGTTAAACCCAGCAGTCTCTCTGAAGTCCCTTCTAACAATTCCATCAGTGATCCTATGACCCCGTGACAAGTGGCAAGTTTCATTCCCGCCCACCACCCCATCTCATGATTAATTAATTCTTTCCTCCCTCTTCCTAGGGAGATTCTGGAGGACCCCTTGTCTGCAGATTCAATCAAACCTGGATGCTGATTGGGGTGGTGACCTGGGGCAAAGGTTGTACAGTGCCTTTATTCCCTGGTGTTTTTGCTCGAGTACCTTTCTTCTCATCGTGGATCTCAAATACCATGAAAGCCATGATCATTTCCAGATCAACAATCATCACTGTTTCGTGGATAACTCTCCTAACTCTGCTGTTTCTCCTTGTCCTGAGAATCCACTGACTACCCCACCTGCCTTTCCTCCCTTCCTAACATCTTTAGAAAACTTCCCTCTTCCTTCAGATGCCTTCTCAACTCTTACAGCTTTAGCAAGACTTCTCTTCCTCTTTTCACTTCGTCCGCCCTGTCTTCATGCTAACCCTCCTCTCTGCCTTCCCTGGATGGGAGATGGTGGTGGGGAGGGAAATAGACGCATGCTGGGTCCTAGAACAGATAAGACAAGAGAAGGTGATGATGGGCAACTGGGTTCTAGTTTCTGGAAGGGAAGGGAAAAGCCAAGGTCTGAATCTCCTTGGAGAACCAGGAATCCTAGGATGGGGTGATAGGCATTGAAAGGACCAGGGCTAGGGTGCTGGAAACAGTTCATTGAGTGTAACAAACACTGAGGCTCGGATGATCTAATTAAAGTGTTATAAAGCAGAAATGGTGAAGTCCTGCATTTGTCCTCAGGGCAGACAGTCTTATTTCCATGGACATCCAAGGGGTGTGTCTATACTGCAACATGGGAAAAAACATTAAAAAAAAACATGCTGTCAAAGTCTATGTTCTACAGTACTGAGGAATCTGGAGACAAAATCTTAGAGTTCGTTTAATTTAACCTCAATTCAATTAAATTCAGCAGCCACTTTTGAAAAAAAATATTAGAGTTTTATTGATCCCTTGTGTTCTAACATCACAGGCAGTCTGGATTGTGTAGCTCCCCAGTCCCTACCCCCCAGTCCCCATCCCCCAATCCCGACCCACCTACAGAGCCTTCTTTTGTGATAAAGAAAGAGTTAACCAAGACCAGCCGACACAGAGAGTATATCTGACAGCATATGCAGCATTCAGCCCCCGGACCCGTCCTCTGCACTGCCTTTCAAGGAAAGGAGGAAAATCAACAGTCATTTATGGAGTCTTTGCTGTGTTCAAGGTGCTGGGTTTGGTGCTGAGATAGATGCAAAGACGAGGGCAAAGGTTCTCATGGGACTTAACTTAAAACTGAACCTAACCCGGTACATTCTATAAACTCTGACAAATAGCCATCCAGCCTCTACTTGAACACTTCTACTCACAGGGAGCTCACTACCTCACAGAAGACAGCTCTTTCTATCACTGGGCATCCCTCAGTGTTAGCACCAATACTGAGCTGAAATCTTCTGCCTGCTATGCCAGGGCTGCTTTTCTGGAGTCCAACAGAACAAGATTGAATTCCTTTTCTATGAGACAGCCCTGCAAATATTCGAAGACAGTAGTGATGCCCCTTCTAAGCTATGCTCTCCAGGCTAAATGTCCAGTTCCTTTGATGTAACTGTGGGACATGGGTTCCAGTCCCCCTCACCAACCTGGGTGGCCTTCTCTGAATGCTTGCCAAATTGTCAGTATCTCTCTATAATCCTGGTGTCCAGAGTGGACCACATGCTGCAGATGACATGGTGGGTAGAGTGCTGGACTTGGAATCAGGAAGTCCTGAGTTCAAGTCTCTCTTCGGACCCTTGCTAGCTGTACAACCCTGGGCAAATCACTTAACATCTATCTCAGTTTCCTCATCTGTAAAATAGGGGGAAATAGTTACAAGGCTGTTGTGAGGATCAGGTGATTTTTGTTCAGTCATTTTCAGTCATGTCTGACTCTCGGTGACCCCATTTGGGCTTTTCTTGGCAAAGACACTGGGGTGGTTTGCTGTCTCCTTCTCCAGGTCACTTTATAGATGAGGAAACTGAGGCACAGGGTTAAATGACTTGCCCAGGGTCACACAGCTTCCTTACTAGTGTCTGAGACTGGATTTGAACTCAGGAAAATGAGTCTTCCTGACTCCAGTCCTGGTGCCCTATCCATTGTATCACCTAGCTAGCCACTGACAAAAAAAAAAGCCCCAAGGTTGTTGTGAGGGTCAAATAACGTAATACATGTAAAGAGTTTTGCAAATCTTAAAAGTATCACATAAATCTTGTTCTTATTCTTCCTCCTCCTCCTCTTCCTCCTCGAACCAGCCTTTAGAGGAGGGAGCAGGGCAGAGGATGGAGGACTACTATTGGCTTCCTACACTCGAGATGCTACATACACTGTGTCTTCCCTGCCAAATATCTCAGTGTGATGGATGGATTTATTGATGGGATTCAGCCCTGATTTCTTCCTCTGGTGTGGAGGTGACTCTGGGCTCTTACAAGCACTTCTGGGAGAGTAAACACTTCAATGGGTACCACCATGGGTCTAGCAACATACTATTCATCTACTTTCCAAGAACTACGTAGCTAGAGTGGAGAAGGGGACACCTCTAGAAAGTCAGCCGTTGAGTATGAATTTTTTGTCTACAGTGATTTCGTGAAGCCCAAAGTGTCTAGGACAGCAGTTCTCAACCTGTGGGTTATGTTCAATTTGTAACAATGAAAATACATTCTGCATATCAGATATTTACATCTCGATCCATAACAATAGCAAAATTACAGTTATGAAGTAGTAAAGAAAATAATTTTATGGTTGGGGGTCACCACAACATGAGGAACTGTATTAAAGGGTCGCGGCATCAGGAAGGTTGAGAACCACTGGTCTAGGAGTTGCAATCTGCTTGTTGAAGGAACCATTCATGCCTTTTTCTCCCCTACCCCTTCTTTTTAATAGGCCAGTTCTCTTTGAAAGATGTATCTGCCCTGATGAATCATATAGATTCTTGAGTTCCTGAAATACTGATGACTTCTCTTGGTTAGTTACCACCAACATGCCTATACACAGGGGAACCAAATTCAGTAGGAGAATTAAATGATTTATGCAATTCTATCTCTATCATGTCTCTTCTTATGGGTGGTCTACCTTCCCCCACTAGACCAAATTTTTTCTCATCTCTCCAGAGCAGGGACACCCCAGGGGGAGAAATGAGTTTCTACCTTTTCTCTTCCTCCTACCCCAAGCATTTATTAAGCACCTTCTATGTGTGACACTGGCCCTTTTACAAAGGAATATTTACTTCAGAAGGTAGTAATTACACATAAACAAACACAGGGGAAGTATAATCCTCCTCCCCCTTTGTAGCACCTGTTTCTGGGGAGGGGAAGATGATTAGGTTCATAGCTTAACTCGGTACCATTTCCAAGTCCAAACCCTGCTCTGGGCTTGAGTCCCACATATCCTCTGACTTCTCACAGCTGTGGGTGGCTTTTCTACCTATAATCCTTACTCCAAGGTCATCACAGATCTGTAGGGGTGACCTCCAGCACCCAAAACTGAGGAAGGCAAACAACACAGAACAGAAGCAAACATGAGAGGTAAGTAGGGGACTCCACGTTAGGCAAACTGATCATGCTACTCAATCATATTTCCAAAAGGAGTGGGAGGGGACAGACTCGATGTAGTAGATGTGAGGCAACCACCAGGTAGAATAGCTGGTTCCCAGAGATGACGTTCCTCATCTGAAAGTTTAAAAACAAACTTTGCGGGTGTCCTCTGGTCTGAGGTATCTGTATAGAAGGTGATCTAGAAGCAGGTGTTTAGGGGAAAGATATGGCACTATAAATACTCTTGCTTAGCTCAGGTTTTAAAGTGTTTTGGTGGGGGACTCTGTCCTCAGCTCCAGCAGCCCCAGCTTCCTCATCACTTCTCTCAGATACTTTCTGAAAGGTGAGTTCAGGGGTAGGGAGAAGCTGGGGGAGCAGGAAGCTAGTTATTGGGGATATGAGTATGATGCATACTTGTCAGAGACCTAAGGAATGGGATCATGTAATTTCAGGGAACCTCAGGGTTAGAAGTGATGTCAGCGGCCACCTAAGCCAACTATTATCTCAAAGATAGCCATCGCAACAACACACCCAACAAGAGGTTCTTCAGATTTTACTCAGGGATGTAGAGGGGCATTAATCCAGCATGGTATGAGGAGCTCTGAGATCCCCAGCACTAGAGAATTCTCTGTAGTGAGGGTCCCTGAGGTCCCCAGGGGGCTTCTATACTGTGAGGTCTCCAGGACAAGAAAGCTCTCTAGAGAGGGTGCCCTGGAGTCAGTTAGTCAGTCAATAATGATTTATTAAGTACTTACTATGTTCCAGGCACCAGCCTTGGGGATACAAAAAGTGACAGAAGACAGTTTTTGTCCTCAAAGAAGTCACAATCTTACAGGGGTGGAGGCAGAAAACAAACTATAGTATAATTAACAAGAAGAAGGCATTAGAATTAAAAGGGGTTGGGAAAGGCTTACTATAGCATATGGAATTTTGGTTGAGACTTGAAGGAAGGTGACTAGGAGACTGATGGGAGGAGGGAGGTTTTCCAGGCATGGAGGACAGCCAGAGAATATGCCTAGAGCTGAGAGATGGGGTGTCTTGTTTGTGGGTCAGTGAGATCAATGACACTAGAGCGGAGAGTGTGTATTGGGGAATACACAAAGAAGACTGGAAAGAAGACTGGAAAGGTAGGAGGGAGCTAGGTTGAAGGTCAAGCAGAGGATTTTCTAGTTGGTCTTAGAATCAATAGAGAGTTACTGGAGTTTGTTGAGTGGTGGCAGGGACATGAACAGACCTTCGACTTAGGGAAATCGCTTCAGTGTCAGAATAGAGGGCGGACTGGAGTGGCAGAGACTTGAGGCAGGCAGCCCCAGCAGCAGCAGGCTATTACAATAGTCCAGGTGCAAAATGATGAGGGCTTACACCAGAGGAGAGAAGAGAATAAATTCAATAGATATTGTGAAGGTGAAGTCAACAGGCCTTGGAGATAGCTTGAATGTGGAGGGTGAGAGATAGTGGGGAGTTCCAGGATAATTTCTAGGATAGGAGTCTGAGGGACTGGGAAGATGGTGTTGCCCTTCACAGTAAGACAGAAAGTAAGAGGCTGGGGGAATATGGAGGGGAAGGTAATGAGTTCTGTTTTGGACATGTTGATTTTAAACCGTCTACTCGATAGACGTTCAAGATGTCTGGAAAGCGATTGGAAATGCAAGATTGGAGGTCGGCAGAGAGGTTGAGGCAGGAAAGGCAGATTTGAGAATCACCAGCAAAGAGATGATAATTAAATCTGTGGGAGCTGTTGAGAAATAGTATAGAGGGAGAAGAGAATACAATCAAGGATATAGAGGGTAGATGCCAGGACTAGGGAGTTCTATAGAGAAGGGCCCCTGAGGTTCCCAGGAGTAGAGGGTTCTGGTGCTTTGCTGTTTCCTGCAGCACTTTCTGTTAGGTCAGAGATCTCCCTAACCCACGGAGTGGAGGTAATATCGATCCCCATAGTCACCCATGTGTCTCCTGGCAAAGTCAAGGGACAGTTGCTGGATCCTTTAGATGACTCTTTTTTTTCTCCCCTCTCCCTCCCTCCCTTCCTTCCTTCCTTCCTTCCTTCCTTCCTTCCTTCCTTCCTTCCTTTCCTTCCTTCCTTCCTCTTTTTTCCCTTTCTTCCCCTTCCCTGCCTCCTCCCCCTTCCTTTCCCTTTTCTTCCTTCTCCCTCTCCCTCACATCTTCTTTCTTTTCCTTTCCTTCCAATATATAAAATTTGATTACTTATGTTATTATCATTCCAAATCTTTTTAGATCTGTTGGACCAATTTACAGCTTCATTAAAAGTACATTTGTGCACATGACTTCCCATAATCCCTCCAACATTTATCATTCTTGTCTTTTGTCATTTTTGACACTAACATATATGAGATAAAGCCTCACATGTGTTTTAATTTTATTTCTCTTATTCTCAGTGATTGGGAACATCTCTTCAAGTGACTATTGATCATTTGCACTTCTTCTTTTGAAGACTGCCTGTTCATATCTTTTCAACTCTTATATGCTAAGGAGTGATTTTTATTCTTATTTATAGTGCCCCTGTGTGTATGTGTATTACATAAACATAATATACGTAACATATATCATATATGATATATAATATCAGATCTTTATCAGAGATCTGGAACTCTAGCTAGTGGACAGTTTTCCTTCTTATTTGTATTAAATTTGTTCCTTCAAACCCTTTTTACTTTCATGTAATTGAAATTATCCCTTTTGTATTTTATGATTGTTTCTATCACTTGTTTGGTTAAGAATTTTCCTCTTCAATGTAACTGCACAATGTAATTCCTTCCATTTTCCTATTTTTTTTTTAAAAAGTTGTAATCTTTTATATTTAGTTCAGGTATCCATTTAGGGCTTATTTTAATATATATTGTGTGAGATGTTGATTTGAAACTATTATTATTTTTTTTTTTTACCAAATTTCTTCCTAGTTTTCCCCTAAGTTCTTGTCAAATAGGGATTTCTTTTTCCATTAGTTTGTGTTTTGGGGTTACTTGGCCACTAGTTGTTTCTGGACCTTCCAGTTGACTTTTTCCAAGTAGCCTGACTCTGGTGAGTGGGGATATCTCTGTAGTGCAATGGGAAGAATGCTGAACATGGACTAAGGATAGACTTAGCTTTACATCCTGGTTCTAATATTTGCTAATGGTGTGACAACTGGCAAATCACTTAACTTTTCTGAGACTCACCTATAGTGTCCCCCTAGTGTGAGTTTCACCCAGCACTCAATCCTGGGCCTTGTTCTCATCTTTCTTTACTCTCTTCCAGAGTGATCTCAGCTGTTTCCCTGACTTCAGCTGTCATCTCTTCCTAGATGCAAATTTATACATCAAGTCCTAATCTCTTTCTGAACTCTGGTCCAGCATTGTCTACTACCAATTGGCTATCTCTACTGAGGTGTCAATCACTAAAACCAACATGATAATGAAACTCATTCTCTTCTCCCCTAAAACCTTAGCCTCCTCAAAATTACCCTATTTCTGTTCAATGCACCAGGAATACTTAAATATCCAAGGTTTGAAACACAGAGCCTGTTAACTCTTTACTCTTGCTCACCCCAGAGGCAAATATTTGCAAGCATTGTCAATTTTGTCTCCTTAACATTTCTCACATCTTCATCCTTCTTTCTTCTAATACCGTGACCACCCTGATTCAGACCATCAAAATATCTCATCCTTCCCCTACTTCCAGGCTCTCCTCTCTCCAATCTACCCTCCATATTAGCGTCAAAAAATTCTTCGTAAGGCTTGGTCTGACCGTATCATTTCACTGCTCAGAAAACCACGGTGCCTTCCTGTGCCTCTAGGACAAGCTACCTAAAGCTCTCCACAGTGAGACTCTCACTTGCCTTTCCAATCTTTTTTTTTTGTTTTGTTTTGCAAGCTTTATTTTTATTTATTTTTATTTATTTTTATTTATTTACTCATTTACTTTTAATTTACAAGATTCAGTTCCACAATCACTTGAGTTTCAGATTTTCTCCCTTCCCTTCCCCCCCCCCCCAATTGCCTTTCCAATCTTACTTCATATTATGCCACTTCATGCGCCCTGTGTGCTAAGTCAATGGCACTACAAGCTGTTTTTTGTACTCAGTGGCATGAACCAGCTTGAAGTCAGCTTGAACCAGCTCACAAGACACAACCGTCAGGTTTTCAGAGTGAGTATTTATGCTCCAGAAGTCAGCAAATGCTACAAATAAGGGGCGGCTTGGTGGTGCGGTGAATGGAGCACACGATGGAGCTTGGAATCAGGAAGACTCATCCTCACGAGTCCAAAATCAGCCTCAGACACTTACTAACTGTGCTGCCCTGGGAAAGTCATTGAACTTATCTGCCTCCATTCTTCATCTTTAAAATGAGCTGGAGGAGGAAATGGCAAACTATTCTAGCATCTTTCCTAAGATAATCTCAAAATGGGGTCACAGAGAATCTAAAATGCCTGTATATCAACAAAGACGTGATTTATTATTTTGTTGACTGTCTAGACTTAGGAAAGTGATGGATAAAATGCTGCTAATGCAAATTAAACTTAAAAGTGTGTTGTGTATATAGTTTTCCTAGAAACATTTATAAGCATACCCCTGCTGCTTCTCTGTGCTCTATTTTCTGCATCTGTGAAGTTATACATTTATACAGACCTTCTCCCATGCACATGTTCTCCTTATCTCTGTCTCTTACAATCCTTATCATACTTCTAAACTCAGTCCAGATGCCACTTTTTCTGTGACTCCCCCGCCAACTAATATCCTCCCCCTCCTCAAATTACTTTGTATTTACAGGAACTTAATACATACTTATTGAATAGAACTGAATTATCTCATCTGTAAAATGGGGTGATAATAATATTATCTCACTTACAATGTGGTGAGCCCTCTGTTAAGCACTGGGAATACCAAGAAAAGTGAAAACATTCCCCACCCTCAGGGAAATCACACGTGATGGGGAAGACAACATGCAAACAACTGTACGAGCAAGATGGATACCAGACAAGCATGGCAGTAATCCAAGAGGGAAGGCATGAGCATTCAAGGGGATGGGGAAAGACTTGTTGTAGAAAGTAGGAGAATTGAAGGAAGCCAGGAGGCAGATGAGAAGGGAGAGAATTCCAGGCATGGGGGACAGCCAGTGAATATGCCTGGAGTCAGGAGATGGAGCATCTTGCACCAGGAACAAGAAGGAGGCTAGCGTCACCGGATTGTAGAGTACATGAAGGCGAGTAAATGAGGAAGGCACCAGGTTACGGAGGACTTTAGAAGACAAACAGAAATTTGTATTTGATCTTGGAGGTGATAGGAAACCACTAGAGTTTATTGAACAAAGAGTGAAATGATCAGGTTTTTGCTTTAGGAAGATCATCTTGGAAGCTTAGGGGCATCTACAAAGACCAACCAAGAAAAGAGGGACCAAACAAAAAGCTATTGAAATAAGTCAGTTATGAGGTGATGAGGATCTGTGCCAGGGTGGTGGCAGTCAGCAGAGAAAAGGTGGCATATATGAGAGCTGTTGGGAAGAGGGAATCAACAGGACTTGGCATATGGGAGTGGGGGAGGTGAGATTGAGGGGTCAAGGATGGCATCTAAATTCTGAGCCTGGGTGACTAGAAGAATGGTTGTGCCCTCGACTGTAATAGAGAAGCTAAAAAGCAGAGCAAGTTTGGAGAAAAGACAATGAGCTCAGTTTTGGACATGATGAATTTAAGATGCCTATGGGACAGCTAGGTGGTGCAGTGGATAGATCCCAGGTCCCAGAGTAAAGAAGACTTGAGTTCAAATCCTGTCTCAGACACTTAGATCACTGTGTGACCCTTACAAGTCACTTAATCCTGTTTGTGTCCATTTCCTCATCTGTAAAATGACTTGGAGAAGGAAATGGCAAACCTCTCCAGTGTCTTTGCCAAGAAAACCCCAAATAGGGTCACAAAGAGTCAGATGCGACTGGGGCTACTTAAACTGCCTACCCAATGATGTTGGGTAGCTTGCTTCAACTCACACACCTTTTCTGAGCCTCAATGTCCTCCTCTGTAAAATGGGGACAAGACACTGTGAAAAGAAGGCTTTGTAAACCTTAAAATGCTACAGAAACGGGAGTTGTAATTATTATTATTTCTTACATTACCTGCTATGCCAGGCTCTCGTGAGGCAAGCACAGTGTACATAGTGCTGTGCTCTGGAAACAGGAGCTTATTATTAGGTCAGTGTCTTCTCAGATTTTCCTAAATTGGGATATACTTTGGAATTTTCTGAGCATGTGTGAAGAGAGAGTAACAATTCTTAACAATAATAATGCCTTGCAGCTACAAACATTTATTAAGCTAGATTGATAGCTAGAGATATGTATTTATTTGTTACCAACTGTCTACATGTGTTGCCCTCTTCCCTTCTCACCCCAAACATATGAATCTATACTAGTATAGCTTGCACTGATTACCCTCCTCCCTCCACTGTGGTCCCTCCATTCTCTATACGGTTCCATCTTTCCTGGATGTGGAGCTAGACTAACCCCTTCCCTCCACCCCGTACACAGGCTAGGTGCTATTGATTCTTCATTGCTTCCCTATCCCTATTGTTCCCTGAGAAAAGCTCATTTTATTGTCTTTGATGTCCCCTAAAACCCACAGGTTCTTTGCATAGAAATCCAATTCTATCCAATAAATACGCTGTATTTATTGGATCACATTGTATGCATTCTATACAACAAATATCCTGTATTTTTTGGATAACAGGATTTTAGAGCCAGAAAGACCTTGTAGCTCTTCTAGTCCAAACCGAGGCTTAGGGATGGAAAGAGATTTTACCAAGATCATAGCAGAGTCAGTATTTGAACCCAGACCTAGTAACTGCAGATAGAATCAATCAACAAACATTTATCAGATTCTTACCACATAATTTCCACTGTACAAAGCACTGAGAATACAAAGAAAAAGGAAACAGGTAAATGGTGCCTGTCCTCAAAAAGCTCACATTCTAATGGGAGAAAAAAACCTATGCACATAAAAGTATATGAAAGGTACAAACGAGTAGATTTAAACATTATTTCTACTCCTTTATGAGTTTGATGTTTTGAGCAGGACTTTTCATTTATCTCTGTTGCCCCTTATTAGCAAGGGGGATGTTGGAAAGTGTAGTTTTTCCCATATGGAAAGATCTTGAGAGGCAGAAGCCAGTGTCAGGCAGGGGAGGTCCAGAACCTTTGTGGTCAGTCCTCAGGAGCCTATCAATGAATTGAAAGGAAGAGTGCTATTACCCCAAAGTGAATATAATCATGAGCAGTTGGAGCTTTGTCTTTATGACTGACCTACTTAAGAAGTGATCTGGTGGAAAAAATTTGCTGTCAAACTGGGGCAGGGTGAATTTATCCCCTGCTACATTTCTTCCGTCTCCCCTGTTTCATGCTGCCTGGCAAATGGGCATCACTGGTCCTTAAACCTTGTTTACTCGCTGTCTGTACTTCAATAATCAGTTTTGTCTCCAGACAAATCAGCTGATTTCCATTGTATTTCTGAGTGAGCTTCACTATATATGAGTGGGCTACACTGGATCAAGGTGGAGGACCAGGAATACAAAGGGGGACCTCTGGAAAATAGCCCTGGACATATCTCTATTCAGTTACATGCTACTTGTTTCTAGCTTGTTATAGAGGATTCATGGAAGTCCAATGCCGGTATACAAATAAAACTAATAATAAGCAACTTTATATTACAAAATACTTTACAGTTTTCAAATGTTTTCCCATCCATTATCTGATCTGATCCCCAAAAACACCCCTGGGAGAGAAGTAAGGTAGGATTGGGCCAATTTTGCTAATGAGGAGACTGAGGCTTATAGATAATTAGGAAGTTAAGTATCAAAAACTTTCGTGAAACCAAGGACCCTATTTCTATAGGCTTTAAAATTTACAAAACATTTTTCTAAAAAGCAAACAAAAAGCCCTGTGATGTAGGAGTATTATTTCAGTTCTACAGATGAGAAGACTGAGGTTCAGATAGGAAATAGTTCACCCACAGAATTAGTAAGAGCTAGAGTCTAGCTTGTCCCCAGGTCTCCTGATTATAATTTCAGTACTTTTTCTACTATTCCACATTGCTCTTAATGGTGGAGTTTCAGGCATCACCCAGTAGGTGAGAACTGTTTGGGTGGTGGGAGTGGGTGGGAGGTAGGGAGACCTGGTGACATCCCTGAAATTACATGAAAACTGTGACCCAGAGAGCAAGTGACTTCCCAGGGTTAGAGAGCTAGTCAATAGAATACCACAACATGAGCTCTGGAAGGGCCCTTTGAGTTGATCCCACACAGCCTTCTAATTTTACAGAGCAGGAAATTGACATTCAGAAGGGGATCTCAGCTTTAAAGATGGTGGTAACCAACCTCAGAAGCCATAGGAGCCAACCTCTTCATTTTGCAGATGAAGAACACTGAGACCGAGGACCTTCCATGATTTGACCAAGGTCACAGAGCTAGAAGGTTGAGAGTGTGATTCAAATCCAAGTCTCCTGACCTCAAGCCCAGGGTTCTTCATTTCCACAGAGACTAAACAGCTGAGCTGCCCAGCGGGTCTGAGTGGGTAGTAATAACATGGGTTAATCGAAAAAACAGGCTCCCTCTTCCCACACCCCACACCCCTCCCCATCCTCCTCGTGTTTTCAGCCCTCTACCACAGACTAATGAGCAAAGCAGGCCCGCAGGGTGAAAAATGATTCTTCCATGATGAGTGGTAGGCTGTAACTTAAGGCAGGGGAATCTCAATGTGCTCTTTCCCAACATGGGAACCATTTATCTTCTGAGGTCAGCCTGGGGAAGGCCTTAGGTTGGGGTGATGAATCAGCAACCACCTTCCCCCCTCTCTCCCATCTTCTCCCTGACAGGCGAAGGAGCTCTGGGGATAGACAGCTGTGCTCCGGAAGCTGGGACAATGGGTGCCTGGGTGCAGGGGCACATGGCTGCTGGGAGAGATAAGGGGCTGGGTTTCTGGACAGTGGTACAGGAAGGTGAGAGCATGTAAGGGGTCCTGAGCTAAGAACATGGAAGAGGCATGTGGACCTGGAGGAAGTACCTCCCACCCCCAACCTCTGGAGAAGCCATGTCCTTGGAGGAGTTTCAGCTCTGTGTGTGTATGTGTGTGTGTGTGTGTGTGTGTGTGTGTGTGTGTGTGTGTGTGTAAGGAAACTTTCCAAGAAGTCAAAATCTCAGGGCCTAAAATTACCACTGTCCCTTGCAGATGGACAGAATGGAATAGAAAGGCCTGGCTATCTTCCCATTCCTGGAGAACATGATAATGACATTTTACATCTCTATGGCAGATTTGGATTGACAAAGTATTTGCCTGACAATATCCCTGTACTGGAGAACAGAGAATGTCTGGTATGGGAGGGACTCCTAGTTGTGACTTTATCTGACTGTTCATTTTACATTTGGGAAAACTGAGGCCTAGTCTTGGCTATGGATGAGCTGCCGAGCTGCATCTAAGCTGAGTTCTCACCTCAGGGTCGATGGACCCATGATGTATTTGGAGTCAGAAGGTGGGAATTTGAACCTACATTCTGCTTTTTACTTGCTATGTGACCTGGTATAAGTCACTTCCCTCTCTGGCCTCCAGTCTCTTCCTCTGTAAAGTGAAGGAATGGGACTAGCTAACTGCTTTCTCTCAGTTTTTTTTAAGCTCTAAACCCTGTGTCTAAATAAATTCTGATTGATTGTCTCCTAGTAGAATGCCTTTATCTACTATACTTTGGCTCCTTAATCTTGATAGGAGTCAGGCTAACTCCATGTTTTCATGGAGGAGGTCAGCCTCTGTAGTATGATATGGAAAACACCAGGAACTCCCTATTGTAGGTTCAATGGAGGAATATGAGAATGGGAGGATGGCCCAGCATATAGCCTGTATACCCTCCCAGTCTTTCGAGAGGCAAGTGAGCTTGGCTTAAAGGGTTTCCAAGTGTGGTGACTGTGTAAGCAGAGAAGAGAGCCCTGATACCGGTGACAGCATGTGAGTAGAATAGACAGTATTTGGCCATTGCTTAAATATAGGGATTGGAGATGGTGGTGGTGGTGGTAAGGGACAAGGTGACTTTGAAATTGAGAACCTATTTAACTGGAAGGAGAATAGGGCCCTTAAAAGAAAGATAGTGTTAGAAAGAGGAGTTGGTTTGTGGAGAAACATAATAAATTCAGTTTTGGATCTGTTGAGTTTGAGATGTGTACATACCACCTGGATGAAGATGTTCAATGGGAGGTTGGCACTAAATCTAGTGCTCTGTTTTCCTTTCATTGACCTCCATACCCCAAACTTTGCCGGATCCTGTACTGTACGCATACTGCTTTTATGGCCCCACTTACAAAAGGCATCATCCCTCTACACCCTACATGCATGCATAGATGGTCTCATCAGCCTTCACAGGCACAGTCCCAAATGGTTTGAAAAGGAATCAACTGTTGGGATGCTCTATCCTACTGAACATGTTTTAAAATTTATTGTGTTCGTTTTATTGTTAACACAAAAGAGAGCCTCTGCTTTGACTGAGAGCACTGGTTCACTTGGATGGATTATTTTTCCCATGCATCTCCTCTGTCCTCCCTGATTGGCTTTTAATTGGAGTTGGTTGTAGATACCAAGGCCAATCCCGTAGCCCTTCAGGGCTGCTCTTTGGGAAGGACGGAGATGATTGAGTAAACATAGCTACTTATTGTGAGGGAGATAATGATAAAACAGGCTTTAAAGTTCCCATTTGTGTAAAGTTAAAATTTACAAAGTATTTTCCATACCATTAGAGCCCAACTTAGGGTGGAGCAAAGGGATCTTTTCCCTGGGAGATTGAAATTCAGAGTGTGTTGACTATAATTGTACTCCTTAAGTGAGTAGAAAAAAATGGAACTTAGCAAATTCTCTTCAAATATTTAGCTAAAAACCAGGCTGCTATCAGATGACACTCCTTCTTACTCCCTAACCATGAGTTCCTCCTCCTCTTCTTCTTCCTCTTCCTCCTCCTCCTTTATCTGTCTTAATTCTGCCATCTTCCCTATACCAGTAGCAGCCTTTCCAGCACTGTCAATTTTCTTAGCCTTTCATTAAGGTCTTTACTCCACCCTCTTCCAAGCACCATTAACCCCATTTTACAGAAGAGGAAATACAAAGTTAGGTGAAGTGATTTGCCCCAAATCGCCTGGGAAGCATGGTGCCTTGCCTTGCCTCCAATTCCAACTCCACTAATTCAAGCTGTCTCTGGGCACCCAACCCAAACTCCCTACAAGGGTCCCTCTTACAGCCTCTGTTTGAACCTTTCCAATAATGGAGAAGGGTCTCACTTCTGAGGCCACCTCTTCAACTGAAGGGCAGCTCTCTTGTTGAGGAGCTCTGGTCAAAATCTACACTATAACTTTAACCTCGGCCATGTTTTCATTTTCTCCCCGCCCTTCTCCCTTCCTTGCTTCTTCTGCTTCTGGTTGGTTGTTGTCCATGCTGGAAGAGGACCAAAATGGCATCACTATGTTGGGGTCAGAGTACAGTGTGTTCAACTGAGGGATCAGATCAATGTGAACTTGGAAGGCTCTCCCACAGGTCTGGCACAAATAGTCCATGTGAATATTTGGAGTGAAGATATCTCTCAATTTGTGCATCTCACATTTCTTTTGAGCTGCTGCAATTCTGCTTTGCTCATAGAGCTCAGTGCCTTCTTTGATGTGGGCATACATGCTGAGCAGTCCTGTCCCTGTGTCTCCCATGTTTCACAATCTATTGCAAGTTCTTCAGAGAGACCTTTGGAGTGTCCTTGTGTTACTTCTTTTGACCTCCATGTGAGCGTTTGCCTTGTGTGAGTTTTCCATAAAATAGTCTCTTAGGCAAACATATGTTTGGTATTAGAACAATGAGGCCAGCCTATCAGAGTTGTGCTCTTTACAGTAGAGTTTGAATGCTTGACAGTTTGGCTCTGGAAAGGACCTCAGTACCTTATCTTGCCAGGTAATTTTCAGAATCTTCCTGAGACAATTCAAAATGGAAGTGATTCAGTTTCCTGACTTGGTGTTAGGTAGACTGTCCAGATTTCACAGGCATGGAACAATGAGGTTAGTACAACAGCTCTGTCTTCTCTCCCACACTTTCTTTTGGAGCCTCCCAAATGCTGAGCTAACTCTGGCAACATGTGTCAACCTCAACATCTATGTGTGCATCCCTGGAAAGTATATTGCCAAGGTAAGTAAACTTATCCATAGCATTAAAAAATTCTCCATTTGCTATAACCGATAGTTCCACCTATAGATAGTGTGGTGCTGGCTGGTGGAGAACCTATTTTCTTGGTGTTAATTGTCAGACCAAAATCAGCACAAGTGGCAGAGAATTGATCTATACTCTGTTGCATTTCAGCCTGAGAAGCTGCAGTAAGTGCACAATGATCTGCAAGCAAAAAGTTGGGTATCAACTCTCCCTCCACTTTAGTCTTGGCTTGTAGCCTCAAGTTAATTTGCTTTCAGTGTGGTAGCTGCCCTTGAAGCCATTTTTATCCTCATCGAAGGTATCCAACAACATCACTGAAAACATCATGCCAAAAAGCATGGGAGCAAGCACACAGCCCTACTTTACTCCGTTGGCGACTGGGAATACACAAGAGCATTGTCCATTATCCAGAAGCCATGCAAGCATGCTGTCATGGAACTAGCAAATGATACTGGTTAACTTCTCAGGGTAACCAAATTTTGTCATGATCTTCTACAAGCCCTCACAACTGACAGTACCAAAGACCTTGGTCGGATTGTCAAATGTTGTGTGCAGACCTGTGTTCTGCTCCTGGCATTTATCCTGGAATTGTAGGGCAACAAACACCATATCAACCATTCCTTGGTCCTTTCTGAAGTCACATTGGCTCTTGGGTAGATGACCATCTTCTAGGTGAAGGACCAGCCCATTAAGGAGGACTCTGGCAAGAATCTTACCAGCAATGACTAAGACAGAAACTATATCTTCCCCCAACCCCAGTCCATGATTGTCAGAGCCAATCTATTTTCTTCTGTTGTCACAGATGACTTATTTCCTGGCCAATGGGAGTATTCTTGAACTCCTGGGGGAGAATCTCTTCTTGTCATATAATTCAGAAAATCTCAGTCAGCTTTTGTATGAGCAGTGGACTCCCTATCTTATAACTCTCAGCTGGGATAGAATCAGCAGCAGGTGCTTTGCCACATGACAGATTCCTAATGCCATTCCAAACCTCTTCTTTGGTTGGAAATTTGGTTAGAGAGGGATTGACTGAGGTAAATGGTCAATGACTTCAGTATTGATTGACGACGGTCTGTTGAGAACACTATGGAAGTGTTCAGCCCATCTCTCCAGTATCATTTCCTATAAGTAATCAACGTGTCTCCATCAGCACTGAGTAGTTGAGGTGTGCCATATGTCTTTGGCCCATAAATAGCTTTTGGAGCACCATAAGAGTTCTCCGGATTGTTACTATCAGCATAAAACTGAATATAATCTACCTTTTCACTGAGCCGAGAATCCTGAGTCTCTCTTAAGTTTTGCTTGTACTTTACTTTTTATGGAGTTAAATGCTGCCTTCTTGGAGACAGACAAACTATCCTTCTGGTAAATCCTGCGGAGTTCTCATTTTTCACCTAGCAGCTTCTGAATTTCCCTATCATTTCGTTCAAACCAATCCTGATGTTTGCAAGTGTTATGGCCAAGATGAATAAATGTGGTGCTGTACATCAAATCTCTGTAAATTGCCTATGCTTTTTTACTCCACTGTTGCCAATTGTGTGTTACCTCAGCTCATCCTCTAAGTTAGCAACAAACTGTTCAGTCACAGAGAAGTGCTCTAATCTGTTGACATTAAGTCTTCTGGTAAGTCATCTTGCCTTGGGGCTACCACTTTTATTGCATGAGAATGTTTAGCTTGAAGAGGATAAGTCTATGATCAGTTCAGCATAATGCACCACACATAGCCTTTGTTAGTCACACATCCTGTCTGTCTCTTCTCTTTACAATGATGTAGTCCGTTAAATGCCAATGCTTGCTGTGGGGGTGCATCCACAACATTTTGTTGCATTTAGGTAGATGGAAGACAGTATTGGTGATGAGAAGGTCATGAGACGCACAAGTCTTCAGTAGTAAGTGACCATTGCTGTTGCTATTTCCAACTCCATTCCTCCCAAGGACTCTTTGCCACATCCAATCGTCTGCGACTATTCTGGAGTTAGAGTCACCCAAATTTATAAGCATGTCATGTTTCAGCACATTGATGAGGGTTCAGGTCTTCAGAAATTTTTTCATTGACGTCATCAGGGTTTGTCATAATGGGAGCGTACGCGCTGATGGTGGTGCTATGACATTTCTCTGCAATTGGCAATCACATTGTCATGGGCTTGTTGTTTACTCCTTTTGCGAGGCATACGAGCCTGTTGACGAGATTAGTTTTAATTGCGAAACCTACACCAGCTTCATGATGCTCTCCATCACTGCAGTCACTCCAGGATAATGTGTATCCAGCTCTAACTTCAGTAAGCTGGTCTTCATTTGCCAGCCTTGTTTCACCCAGCGCTACTATTTGGATGCAATACTTGCTGAGTTTTCTTCTCACAACAAAATCTGTTCACTTTTCAGATCTACAGGATTTCGTGTTGTCCATAAGTGTGTGTACATACCAATCATGAGTGGAATCACCTGCACAAAAGTTTTTGTACATTTTTTGTGTTTTAGTCACAGGCTAAGATGTCTATCTGCCATAGTATGCATGTCAGTGTTAGGTTGGGTAAAGCAGACAATTTTTAGGGCATCTTTCCTAGCCCCTTCCTTATGTCAGGAGGTGAGCAGTATAATTCTTAAAAAAGGCTGCTCAGACACATAGGGGGCTATCAAATGTCACTGCTGCTTCAGGTCAATGAGCAGACAATCTTATGGCCTGGGCTGCCTGTGTGCAGAGTTGTGACCACAGCTCCCAGTGTATCCATACCTCCTGCTTCATCACTTGCCCATTGCCATGGAACTTTGAGGTAGGTTAGAATGGTAAAATGGTACAGGTGATATCTTTTGACTCACACATAAATTAGATTTAAGTGAGGAGTTACACAAAGTCATTGGCCTCACTCTTTTCCAGAGTCATTGTATTCCAGGGGCAAGACAAAAGTCAAGATGACTGGTGATGGCTTGGGGTACAGTAGATGACCTTGGCATCTTTAGTATCTGACCAAAAGTCTAAGCACTCCACAGTGCCTACTTCTGCCACCTTCATGGCTTTTGCCACAAATTGTTCTCATCTGCCCATTCTGCCTGGGAAAGTCTTTGCACACTTGGAGTGGACACCTCCCTAACTCACCAATGAGTCTGAGGTCCATTGGTTACCCTCAACCTGGTTTAGCCCATCTGCCAAAATGGTTTACCAGGGCGTGACCACTGCATGCTACAGCCTCTTGAAGCCAGAGGTGAGTGTTGGGTGACTGGTTAGATACCACAAGTGGAAAGTAGCCCTGAGAAGAGCTCAGAAGCCTTCCCACCAAAGGTGCTAGTCTTCCCTGAACACCCCAAGATCTCATATTACTGCTAGATGTCTGTGTAAGCTCCAGCACTGGTCTGAAGACCTGAGGCCCCTCAGACACACCTACCTACCTGCTGGCTAAGTGACCTTGGGCAAATTGCTTTAACTTCTCTGGACTTCGGACCCCAAAATAAAACCTGCCCCACAGGATTGTTGTGAGAATCACGAGATGAGATCTGTAAAGGACATCATGAACCTTAAAGCATTATGGAAATGCTGGTCATTGTTGGTATTAGTAACCTCAAAAGCAAATTCTCACATATGAGTCTTTGCACCAAATGGAGATAAAATGTGATCAGTGGCCACCACCTCCTGGTAAAATCAAGATCCACTTGTAAGATTGCAAATTCTGAATAAACAAATGGACACTTGGAAAACAGTCTTATTCTCCAGAGGTACATAAAAAGCCAGACCCACTTCCCACAGACCAGAACCGAGAGCAGTAGTCTGTTCAGATGGAAGCATGAGGACTCATGATGAGGGAAAAGGGTGCTCTGGAACTTCGATTCTACAGAATTTCCTAGTGTACAGCTCCCAGGCCCAACTTCCCTAATGCTCTCTGCCTCAAAGAGATGGCTCTGTGGGGGCTTCCCAGAAGACAGGAGATAGGACATATTCTCTCATGACCAGCACATTTTGGAGTCAGGACACAAGTCACTTTTCCTCTCTGGGGTTCAATTTCCTCATCTTTAAAAAGGGAATAATCAATCTTGATGGGTGGTAATAATTCTTTAACTTCCTATCTCATAGGATTGTTCTGGGAAAAGTGCTTTTTAAACCTTAAATGGGGGTGGATCAGCAGGTAGGAGGGACAATTTCTTTGCAGGGAAATTTCAGAGAGGTGGTCCCTGTGTAAAATGTTACTCATTTCATGAGTGAGATGGAGCAAGTTCCTACCTGCTCCCTAGAGCTAAATAGTATATTTTTGATGTGAGCATTTATACTTTGGAAACCAGCAAATGCTATAAATCAGGGCTTGGTTTGTTTTCTTGATTGTCCAGACTTCAGAAAATGATAGAGAAAATGTCAATAGTGGAAATTAAACTTGAAAGTGTCCTGCATTTTTGGAGAGCTGGTTGTTAAACACTTACCACCATACAACCAGCTTGGGTAGAAAGACTTAGGTACTCTGAGCAGTGCAATGATTCAGGGAAATTCCAAAGGAGTCAACAATGAAAAACTCTATCCACCTCCAGAAAGAGAACCGATGAACTCTGAGTGCAAACTGAATATAATTTTCTCACTTTATTTTTCTTGGTTTTTTGTGACATGGCTAAGATGGAAATTTATTTTGAATGATTTTACAGTTATAGTTGATATCACTGGTTGCTTTCTCATGAGGGGGAGGGGCCAGAGGGAGAGAGGGAATTTGGAACTCAAATTTAAATAAAAAAAAACCATAAAAATAAAAGATTAATAAAAAATTTTAATCTTTGAAAAAGAATGTTATGAATAAATAATTTTAATTAAAAATAAATAAAATTTTACAAAGAATTTAAAAAATAAATAATAAAAATTTTAAAGAGAAAAAAAAGAAGGACAGAAAATTGCATAATCAAAACAAACAAACAAAACATTTACCATCATACCCTGCTTGGAGTTTCCAGTTTCTATGGTTGCTTCTAGGAAGCTGAGACTTTCCCATAGTTGGACGTCTTCTGAAGATCTGACTTTTCTGTGTGGGTCCTTTCCCCCGATCTTTGATGTGCCCCTCAAAAGCCACACGGAACAAGCCTGCTCCCTCTTCCCCAGTCCTTCCCAGCTTCATTCAGCTGATCCTCTGAGGGCCCAAAGTCAAATGACGCCATCTTGTTTGCACTCCACTGGACTCCCTCCAAATTACCTCTCTCTTTTCTAAAACGTGGCTCCCAGAACTGAACACGGTACTTCAAATGTGGTCAGTCCAGGGCAGATCATAGTGGGACACTTCACCCATCTAGCTCTGAACGCTAGTTGTTTCTCTCTTAACGAACCTTTGGATTGTTTTAGCTGCTGTGAGTATTGATTCACATTGAACTTGTAGCCCACTAAGACCCTCAGACATTTTTCATGTGATTTCTTGTATAGCCCATGACTTGCCCTCCTTCCTACCCCACCCTCATCCCACACTTGTGAAGCCAATTTGTAGGTACTTCTGTTAGGTATTTCTTTTCCTCTCTATTATGCCAATTCATGCAAAATAAATGCAGTTAGAAAGATCCTGGGGTGAGAGAGAGCTCGAGTGAGCAAGTGAAAGTTCTCTAGCCCTGAGCAAGGAAAAGGGGAAGGGCTGAGGAAAGTTGCTGCCCCAGAACCCTGAAAGTCCAGTTCAGGAGATAGGATTCCAGCATTCAGGTTAGTTCAATTCAATTTACTAAGCACTAAAGCCATCATCAACTGGAAATGTGCCTGGGGAAAATTCATGTTGAGTGGGTGGAGGCATAGCATGCCAGGACAAAGGTCATTCCGAGCCATCCATCAAGGAAGTGGGAGATGATCACATCAGAAAGGGGGACATTCCATCCTTCAGAATCTGGTCCTTACCCCCATGGGGGCTGGAGGAAAGGTGAACCCTGGGAGAAAGATTCCAGTGACAAGACCCTGGGGATGGTCCTGCCATTTATCTGGGGAGGGTCAGGAGGTGAGGTGATTAGAGTCAGGAATGGTTGCCAATTACCAAAGGGAAGAGTCGCCCTCCTCCAACCCCCTGAGAGAGGAGATACTTGCACCACGTCAGCAGACTGTAAAGCCAATTCTCTCTATGGTTTTACTCTCTGTGCTCAGTGTCTGGAATAGGAGAGACAGTGAATAAATAATTAATTGGCTGGTGGGGAAGGATCAAAACAAGACTCCAATGTGTAGAATAGGAGTTTTTGATATGGGGTCCATGGGCCCCCAAGGAATCCATGGAGAGATGACAAGGGGGTTTGTGAACTCAGAAAGAGAAAAAAAAATCTTAATTTCCACTGACATCTAACTGAAATTTAGCATTTCCTTCAATTCTGTGAAAGAATTATTCTGGGAAGGGGCCTAAAGGTTTCACTAGATTGTCAGAGGAGCCCATGGCACCAAGAGGGTTAAGAACCTTAGGCTTGGAGCCTGGGAATTTCCTCCCAATGAGATCTGTGAAATCCAGTGAGGAAGGGGAAGGTGGAGGAAGGGAGGACTATTAGATGCTATAAACTTTATTTCTTGTTGTAAGGTTAGGTGAAACCTTTCTGACTGATGGATTAGAGCAGACCTACAGGCACAAGGCACTAGGTAAGTGGCCCTTCCAGCTGGGGTAGTCTAGGATTCTTCTCTTTCCCCTCCTGGAAGAGAATTTCATCCAACTTTCTCAGCTTCCTAAGTGTGCTCTTCATTCTTTACGATCCTTCCATCTCATAAAAGAGGTCACTGTTGTCTCTTGCCCAGAACCTCTGGAGCCAGCTGTCCTGAATCTGGCCTGCCTTGCCCAGACAAAAGAGGAGCTGAAGGGTTTGGAGGCCTGCAGGGTGTCGTGTGTCCGCATGTGGCCAGAGCACGTGTGGGCTGTGTGTGGGAGAGGGTTGTATCATCTGTGTGTTTGTGTGTGTGGCTGTGCTGTGTGAGGGGGGAATGTGCATGAAATACAAGCACATCTATGCATTGTGGCAGAGTGTGGGGGCATGTTGTGAGTGGGGGGAAAGTATCTGGGGTGTGTGTGTGTGTGTGTGTGTGTCTTGAGTATGACTTAGGAGAGGAATAGGGAAAGGTTACTACTGATAAGAATAACACGTCGGGGGAAAAACAGCCACAGTGTCTCATCATGTGAACCCTGATCAGTCCTGAGTTGTTTTTTTTTAACCTTCTTGACTCCCTGTTTAAAGATGGGATGCCACTCAGGAAGGGCCATTGTTGCCCTGGACTGGGCATATCCTTGAGTCTGGACACATGCACACACACACACACACACACACACACACACACACACACACACACGCCTGCTGCCTTGAGGAAGTCCCTGGTTCAAGGGGATGGTAGCCCCTGCCCTCTGGGAGCTCCTATTCTGAGGAGGGAGAAAGAGCTCCTGCCCTCAGAGGGCCCCTAGTTTGAGGGAGAAGACAGCTCATGCCTTCAGGGAGCCCTTGGCCTGAGGACAAAGATAGGATGGAAAATATGTCCTCTCAAAAGACTCAGTGGGTAATTAACTTCTCCCCAATTTCCTCCACTCCCACCCCCAAGTCCAATGTACTTAGTTTGAAATATTTTACTGGATAATGGCTAATATATTCTGTAGTCTTCTCAATATTGAACTTCAGTTTATCCCATGCATATGTGATGCCTCCCCCAATAGACAGGGAGTACCTAGAGGTAAGGACCATGTCACCTCCTCCTTCCCAGCCAGAGTCATAACTAGAGGAGGACACCAGAACTCTGCCCCAAGATGCCAATGTGGAGGGGGGAAGTTCTTGGGTACAGGTTGTACTTCCATGGGGGAGTGGCCATCCCTTCTCCCAGCTCACCTCTACCTAGGGTTGGACTGGCCTCCACCTCACTGCCATCTTCCCTTACCCTCCTCCTCAGTGGCTTTGCTCCAGAGGAAAGGATTTCTGGCTATAGCTCTGGGGCCAGCATAGGGTCATGCCAGGGATATGCACTCCTTTCTACCCCATCACCTCCCACTCACTCAGGGGACTGCCAGACTGTTCTCTCCAGGGAGAGTCCTTTTGAGGAGAATTCATGCTACTTGACCAAATAAGGAGGCCGGACAGCTGCCAGGGACTCAGAGAGGGAAAGAGCCCCCTTTCCAGCCCTAACTTGGGGGTTAGCTCACCCACCCTAGGACAGAAAGAAGCAATCCTTCCCAGGAATGTCACTGGAGTGATCTCTACTATTCAGCACATCAGGCTGGGGATGCAAAAAAAAGCATCTTGATTAATAAAAAGTTTGATGGAAATTTCATATGTTGACTCCGATCCTAAACATTTTCCAGTCACATCTGGTGGTGGTTGGAAGCCTGGCCTGCCTGTTTATGTTCACAATGAGAACATTTTTTCCAACCCTGTCAACAATTATTTTCTCTCTCTGAAGGGTCAAGGGGCAGACTTACCCAAGTTGTTAAATTCTCCGATTCTGATGAGCCACTGGCTCCTTCTTTCTTCCCTGTCCCTTCTCCCTATTTCTTACTTCTCTTCCCTCTCTTTTTCCTCTTCTACCTCCTTATTCCTCTCTTTTTTCCATTTCTCTTCTTCTCTGTCCTTAACCTTCTGCACATACTTCATGCTTATGTAAGGAGCCACTGCACCATAGTGGCATGAGCACCGAATTTGGAGTTGGAAGACCTGAGTCTGAATCCTGACTCTTCTGTTTTCCACCTCTGTCCATGGACAAGGCCTTTCCTAGGCCTTCTTTCTTTATCTGTAAAATTAGAGGGTTGGCTAGATGTTTCCTAACGTTGCTGTAGCTGTCTTCCTGACTTAATCCCCTAGAACTTTGGGGAACGGAGAGAGTGATGTGGGCCAGAGTGGTCAGACAACCTGCTGTAATGGAGTAAGGGGCTGAATGGGGTATTTGGAGACTTGCCTTCTAGGCCTGGCTCTACCACTAATTTGCTGCATGATCTTAGAATCACCATCTTCAATCTAGGCCTGTTTGGTCACATACCATATCCAGGTATGTGCAGGACACACTTCTATCAGAACTAGACAATTGGAAGACAATAAATACCGTTGGGACCAGACTGCCAGGCCTCAATTCGAACAGGCCAAGGTCACCAGGCAAGGTCATTGACATTGAACATGGACCAGTCTGCAACTCTACTTGGGCCCTGATAATTTGGTCGTACTTTCACTCAGTTCCAATGACAAGTTGGAGGCTTCTCCAGACCAAAGGGCTTAGCACGGTGCTGGGCATGGAGTAAATATTTCCTTCCTTCCTTCCTTCTTTCCTTCCCTCCTTTCCTTTTCTTTTTTTTTGGAGGGGGGAGGGCACGGCAGTTGGGGTTAAGTGACTTGCCCAAGGTCGCATGGCTAGTAAGTGTTAAGTGTCTGAGGCTGGATTTGAACTTAGGTCCTCCTGACTCCAGGGCCGGTGCTTTATTCATTGCGCCACCTAGTTGCCCCCTTTCTGACTTTCCTTCCTTGCTTCCTTCCATCTTTCCTCCCTCTCTTTTTCCCTCGATCCCTTCTTTCTTTCTTTCCTTCCTTTCTTAATTCCCTCTTTCCTTTCTTCCTCCTATGCCCAGAACATCTCTACCAGATCTAGACTGGAGAGAGTAACTGAATTTTCTCTTTTGCGAAATGAGGGGGTTGGAATAGATATTTTCTGTGGTCCCATTTAGCTCTCATATTCTTTGATCTGAGATCATCATGTCCTGGAGTGGTCAGGGAAGGATCAAGAGATTTAAAACTAGAAAAAACCTGAGAGACCAAGTACAACTTTCTGGTGCTTTGGGCCAGAAGTGATTTGCCAAAGGTCACTTGGCTAGTGAGTGGCAGATTTTGACTCTGAACTGAGATGCCTTTGAATTTAAAGCCAGTACTCCTCAGATGCACCATTTTTCTGGAGGAGGTAATATTTGAACTTTGCCAGAAAGAAAGATACGATTTTCCTGGGCTAAGATGGTCAGTTGAGAGCATTCCAAGAAGAG
The DNA here is from genome assembly GCA_028646515.1 of Pseudochirops corinnae. Classification (NCBI taxonomy): domain Eukaryota; kingdom Metazoa; phylum Chordata; class Mammalia; order Diprotodontia; family Pseudocheiridae; genus Pseudochirops; species Pseudochirops corinnae. The sequence continues at coordinate 73,891,008 of CM053590.1, read as the reverse complement.
AAGATGGTGTGAGAAAAAGGTACAAAGACAATGAAGGATAAAGATGTGTTTAATTTGAGCAGAATATGTTTAAATCAAGCCTTAGAGTATTATACAACTAAATTGTTATTATTTTTATTATGTAATAAGTGGAAAACAGGGTGAGTGGCTTGTGACCAAGACTTTGAACTGTGGAGAGAAGGGACCCACTAATGATTTCTAAACAAGAGAATGGGGTGTGTGGAAGCTTATTTGGTCAATGCATGCAAGATGAATTGGAGAGGTGAGAAACTGGGATGAGATGGGCTATGACAATAGTTTGGATGGGAAATGTTGAAGGCTGAACTTGGATGGTGGTGATGAGAGTGGAGGGGACAAATGGGAGAGACGTTATATCAGTATACTCTCCATCCCCCATTTTATCAATGTCCTTCCTAAAAATGTGACACACAAAACTGAAAACAATACTCCAGGTGTAGTCTGGTCAAAGAAGACCACAGAGGGGTTTGTCCCCAGTCCTAGATGAGTTGCCTCTCTTCATTTAGACTCAGACCACTACTTTTTTGGTTGCCAACTTATGTGGAGGAACCATATTACTGGCCCCAGATGGGGCCTTCTCCATGGCAACTAACTGGACCCAACTTGTGTAATAGACTGAGCTCAAACTCTGTAAAAACAAAGGTGTGATATTGGTCATAGAAGGAGACCTAAACCCAACCAGACACTGAGATCACTATAATGGTCTAAACTGAGAGGCTTTTTTTTTTTTAATTTTATTTTAGTTTGCATCATTCATTTCCACAAGATTTTGAGTTACATATTTTCTCCCCATCTTTCCCCTACCCACCACCCCAAAACAGCCATCCCAGTGTATCCCGCCCTTCCCCAGTCTATTCTCTCCTATGTCTTCCCCCC
>CM053590.1:73823540-73889614 GCA_028646515.1 Pseudochirops corinnae | reverse complement strand
GTGATTTTTTTTTTTTAATCTCAATGAGGCTCTGCTTCCAGAAGGGAAAGCTCTGTCCCAAATTGCTGGGGTCCTCCCAGCTGCCATAGCTCTCAGGAAGGTGCTGGGTCCCTTCCTACTTATTTCCGGCTCACTGGATAATGATGACTCCAGAACCGAAAGCCCAAGACCGGGATCCAGATCCAGGCTGCTCAACACGAGAGCACTTGGCCTCTGAACAATCGCTTAGTCCCCCTGCTGTCTGCAGGCCAAGGGCACAGAAGCTGCAATGCAGAGGCGGGTGCAAAACCTCTGCCTTTCGCTTTCCACCTTGGAGGTGTTTTGGCTGACGCTTTTCTCTCCTGATTTTGCAAGTTCCAATGACCTAGTTCTGAATGCTGCTCGCAGCTGCCGCTAATCTGCTCACCAGAGAGGCTCCTCTGCTCCTCCCATCCAGCCACCCCCAGGGCACAGCTGCGGCTTCAGGCCAGGCTGGTTTCGGTTCGCAGTGCTGGTATGGTTCCTCGTAGCTGAGTTGACTTTAGTGGAAAGTATATTTGTTTGCGTTTTGGAGTTCTAGGATTAGTTTAGAGTCATATTTTATGGGTATTTTGGTGTGGCTATGTGAGAGCTGCGATATGTTGCTGCTGCTACACCGCCATCTTGGCTCCACCCCCTAAACTGAGAGGCTTAATCTCAATTACAACTTGAACCAGAGCCCCAGATCACTTGTTGAGTCCTAATCTCTGCCATAGGCATAGAACTCTGAGCCATAGGGTAGAACGAGTCTGAATGAAAGCTAAGATACTGAGGTCTACCTCTAGTTACAGTCTAAACACTAACCCCAGACACCATGGGCTGAGCCCCAATCTGTTTGGAGAACAAGCAGTAATCCTGATCATAGACTGAGACCTAACTCTAGTCAGAGACCAAAGACTAACCAAGATCGTAGGTCAAATAATGTCAGAATCACAAAATTTTAGAGCTGGAAAGTACATCAACAGTCATCTCTTCCATATGATACCTGAAAAAGATAACACAGCATGACAGGGCCAAGGTCTCCAACCTTTGCTTGAATCTTCTAGGAAGGAGGAACCCATTGCCTACTAAAGCAGTGGTTCTCAACCTTCCTAATGCTGGGACCCTTTAATAGTTGTATGTGGGCGTATCTGCATGTGGGTGGACCCACCTGGAGACGGATAGAGGAGCCGTGTCTTGATTCCTAAGACCATTGGAAATATGTGTTTTCCGATGGTCTTAGGCTACCCCTGTGAAAGGGTCGTTCGACCCTCAAAGGGGTCACGACCCACAGGTTGAGAACCACTGTACTAAAGGAAGTCATTCTACTCTTGAATGCACCTTTGGGGCCAAACAGAATACATCTGTTCCACATGACTCAAGTATGCGAGGACAGCTACCAGGTTCTTCATGAGTCTTCCATTCTCAAAATGAAACATTCCATGATTCTCCAACTAATTTTCATATAATATGGCTTTAAGACCCTTCATTGCATAGGTCTGACCATCTCCCCTTCCCCCTCAATTAACCTCAATTAACAAACTCTACTGGCTCCCAATTAGCTCCAGGACAAAATATAAAGTCCTCTGCTTAGCATATCATGGATTTCCTGTCTTTTTAGTCTTATATTTTACTCTCTTCTGTGCCCATTGATTCATTTGCTATTCCTCAAATTCCATCTCTCATATCCATGCCTCTGCACTGGCTGCCCCCATTCCTGAAATGTTATTCCTCCTCATGTCTGCCTCATATTTTCCCTAAATTCTTTCAAAACTGTGATAAATTTCTTCTTTTGCAGATCCCCATCTACTAACGATTTCTCCGTATAGCTGTCCATCTACTCTATATGTTTTCCCCCTATTAGAGTGAAAGCTTCCTGAGGGAAAGGCTGGCTTTTCCTTTTGGGTATCCTCAATACTAAGCTCACCTAGTAAACACTTAATGCTTTCTAACTTCCTGATGACTTACAATCACAAACTGAGTCCAATCTAACTTGGGTCATAGACTAAACCCCTCTCATAGATTTAATTCTATCCCTCATAGTATTCTGAGACCTGACCTTGGTTATAGCCTTTTACTAATCCAGCCATAGCCCAGCCTCTAACCTCATGTACAAAACCACATGTCATGGTTTGATGTAGACACCAAGCAATCACACGTGGATGGCTCAGGGGCAAGCAATCTTCCTCACTTCTGGATACACAGTCAGGTTCAGGCCATGGTGCTCTCTCTCTCTCTGTCTCTCTCTCCTCTTTTTCTCCTCTCTCTGTCTCTCTCTCTCTCCTCTCTCTCTCATTCTCTCTCTCTCTCTCTCTCTCTCTCTCTCTCTCTCTCTGTCTCTCTGTCTCTCTGTCTCTGTCTCTCTCTCTGTCTCTCTCCTCCTGGCTATAAGAAACTCATTCATAGGATATAGGAATAGTCCCCTAGAACAGAGGCACATAACTTTTGTGTGTGTTATGGACCCCTAGGGCAGTCTGGTGAAGCCTATAGAACCCTTCTCAAAGTAATTTTTAAGTGAATAAAATAAAATACTTAGGGTTACAAAGGGAATCAAATAGATTGAAATATAGTTATTCTTAAAATATTTCAAAAACAAGACCAAAAATGGTAGGTTAAGAATCCTTGACTATGTCCTACTACAAGACACTTACAAGGGAGATTTGTATTTTAACAGGATAAAATACAAGCGAGATTTGGTTGAATTGTGGCATTTCGAGCAGCACCATTCCCTGAGCGGGGGAGATCAGGAGAATGGCAGGAAACAGGGCTTTCTTGGCACCACTGCCATCATAACATAGAGCTTATTGTTGACTCTGTCCATCATTGGTACCATTTGGGAAAGCTACCATGCTCTACTTTTTCTAAGTCAAATGAATTTGTATCTAGAAACATACAACTTGGGCATTACAGTGACCATAACCATGTTTTAACCCTATCTTGGCATGGTTTCCTCTTTTTCTCTCTGCTGGTCTGTCCCCTCTTCCAAGGCCTAGATGAAGACTCACTTCTACGGGCAAGACACCTCTGCTTGCTCCCTGTTCCTCATGAAAGGGGATGAACCTCTCCCCTGTTTGTTTATTCTTCACCTTCTGAGTTCTGATTTTCAAGAAGTTATTGATTACTAGCATCTTGGATCTGTGAAATATTAGAACCTTAGTGTCAGGGCTCTCTCCCTTCCCAACTCTGCAAGGGTCCCATAACCTCTGACTCAGGCCCACCTGAGAAAAACAGAGAAGACAGTCAGGTAGGACAATGGATAGAGCATTAGACTTAAAGTCAGGAGAGACTTGAGTTCGAATCCTGCCTCAGACACTTACTAGATGTGTGATCCGGGTCAGCCTCAGTTTCCTCTTTTGTATAATGGAGATAATAATAGCACATGCCTTGCAGGATTGTTGCAAAGATCAAATGAGAAAGCATTTTAAATGCTTTATAAGCTTTAAAAGTACCTTAAAAGTGTGAGTTATTATATGTAAGCATGCAAGTGTCATTGACCTTGTGATCCAGTTACAGCATCATTCTCTTTGCTTGAGATCTCAGGTAGATTATAGCATGGCCTAGCACTCGAGACTTCCCTAAGGATAAATGTGACACAAAAGAGCCTGAAGATATCATTCAGGAGCACCAGACCACTGAGTCACATTGCTCTGCCCCGCTTCCCAGCCCCTTTACTTCTCAACACCAGTAGAGTAAGCCAGTTTGAGAGCACCATTCCAAGGCCCTAGGTTTTCCTTGACTTTATTTACTTTCTACAGCCAGCCTCAGAGATGCTTTGCTGTCAGATTCCATTGCCATTGGGATGAGGGGAGAGGGAAAGAGAGACAGAGACATAGAGACACAGAGAGAGAAACAGAAACAGAGACAGAGAGAGAGGAAGGGAGAGATAAAGACACACAGAGATGGAGATAGAGAAACAAAGACAAAAAGACAGGAGGGGGGGGGAGAGAGAGAGAGAGAGATCTTTTCTCTTTCTTTCCCCTATGCTCCCCACTCCCCCACTTTAAAAAAACAGCACAGGACAAAAGCGAGGAGTGATTTATTCCATGCCTGGCTCTCTTCTCTGCTTCCAGGGACGAATTCCTTGGCTTTACAGAGAGCATCTCTCCCCTGCAGAGCTGGCCGGCTTTAGAAAGGTCACAGGGGTGTGGGTGATCCCTTGGCCAGCCAATGGCTAGCCAGCCTCCAATTCCATCAAGCTGATGGAGGTGCTTCTTCACATTCCCAAAGGACCCAGGAATGTAACTACATCGTCTTTACACTTCCTTTACAAGCTGCGAATGACCACTCCCTGTGTTTTTGTGCCCTTTATAATCCACGAATGGGTCATTCGGGGTGTGAGTCTCATACCCTTTACAAGTTACAAAAGGAATCTTGCAAAAATTGGAAGGCGTGAACTCCTTACAAAGTGAAAAGTCAATTGCCTTAACACCCCACTGTCTCTGGGTCTTGCTCTCCACATTTTATAGTCTCATTGAGTGTCTGGGTGGGGGGAGGAACTCAATCAGCCAGAGGTCCTTTTGTTCTCCCCCCTCCCACTACATTTATATAAATGTCCCACGTGGAACTTTATCCTCTCATTTTATCTTTACAAAAACCTTTTAAATTTGGCAGGGAAAAATGATCATATATTTTACATGTAGCCTCGAGCAGAACCCGGATCTCATAGCTACTCGTGCAATATTCTTTCTGCTGAACCATATTTACTTAGTGAGCAGCTGCCCTTCTGGGCGTCACTGGGATCCCTTGTCCATCTCTTGACCATCCCTCCCTAGGTCAGTGCTGGGATCTAACCTTAGGAAACGTGGTGAGTCTAGGCTTGAGAAACCCTTGAGCTTGACTTAGCCAGGTCCTGAGGTCAGATTCAGGGATAGCTTTCCCCTCCCCACCCCACAACACCACCACCAAGAAGACCCAGGGGTAGTATCTGCCCTCAAAAAGGATCAAATAGGTGTAGAGGACTTGGACAGGAGTCCTCCATTGTTGACAAAGGGAGGGCAGGATGCCCATATGGTTTATGGGAGTATAGATTAAGTCAGCTCAGGAAGCAACTGGGGAAGGGGACATTATACTTGGGGCACTGATGTTCTTGCCCATAATTCATTATTGGTCCAGAGACTGGGGTCTTCCAAAGACAAATGAACCCATGCTAAGACCTCCAAGCATATCAGGCTCTTTCAGCTCTAGCCAACATCACCTTCCTGTTCTCCATCCTTAACACCTGCTCTCCTGGAGGGAATATGCAGGCTCCAGACTGCTTGGAGTTTGTCTGACCTAGGAAAGGGCCCTTTGAGTGGTTCATGCCCCTTGAAGGCAAGGCATAGTCTCTCCTCCAGACCAGTGCCTCCCCAAGGGCTTGGCCTCATCTTTCTTTTTAATCAATCAGTTATGTCAAGTGAACAGCCACAAGCATTCATTAAGGGCTTACTATGTGCCAGGCTTGGTACTAAATTCTAGGAATATAAACACAAATAAAAAGAAAGAGTCCCTTTCCCCTACGGAGCTTACTTTCTAATAAGAGAAAATGACAAATAAAAAGGAGCTGAAAAGTAGAGGCAGGGTGCAAAGTTCTTACACGGGATGCCATAGAGAGGCTGCACAGGACAGTAAAGAACATAGGCGTTGGAGGCAAGAGACCTGAGTTCGAATCCCAGCCACTTACCCATTTATGTGAACATGGGCCAGTCCTCTCACATCTCTGAGTCTCTGTTTTCCCATGTGTCATAGCCTGAGCAGACTGGAATTAGATGATCCCAAAGGGTCTATTCCAACTCTGACTTCTTTGATAGATGTTCTTTGATCCTCAACTTGCCCATGTATAAAACAGACATAAAACCTGTGCCAGCTACCTCACAGGGTTGTTCTGACTTCATGTATCTCCAAGCACTTTAGAAATGGGAGTTATTGTTATGAGAATAAATATAATATAGGGCAAAGAGCACTGACCTTAGAGTCAGGACACTTGAATTTGAATGACAGTTCTGTTACTGGATGGGTGACCCTGGCCATGTCCCCTCACCTCTGTGAACCTTATTTCTTCATCCATAAAATGGGAGAGTTAATCCTTTTACTCTCTACCTTGGATAGCTTTTGTGATGAATTCATTATTTAAAAATAAAGTTAGTATTATTATTATTATAATTACATAGTTATCTGCATTCTGATTCCTTTAAGTTCCATTACCTTCCCTCTGCTATTTCCTATTTATCATGTGTACAGTTTGTTTTCATGTTGGTTCTCACAGTGCCTGGTGCATAGCAAGTAGGTGCATAATAAATGCTTAATTGACTGACTGAATTAATGGAACTGAGTTATGGGAATGATTTTTCAAAGTCACTGGAGCTTTTAGACCTGAAAAGGGCCTTAGAAATAACTCAACTCACCTCCCTTCATTTTATAACGGTGAAATCAAGGTCTAGAGGTGAAAGCGACTTTTCTGAAGTCACACCTGTAGCCAGCGGTAGCAAAAAGCTGTGTTAGAATTTGAACTCAGCTCCCTTGGTTCAAAATCCTGCTCTTTTCCCACCATACCATTGTAGTACAATGCAATGATACTGTTTTCAATCTTATGACTGCCTTTGCTAAAGATGATTCCCTGAGGTGAGGGGAAGGCAGGAAACACAATCTGGGAGCAACCCAGGCAATTGGCAGCCCCTCCAGGACAGTCGATTTGCATATAAAGGTCCCCTCCTCTCCTCCCCTCCCCCACCCCCATCAGTTCCCCATTCCCCCCACTAGATGGAGGCAGACATTAATGTATCCTAGGATGACCAACTATGGATAATTTCCATAAATTCTAAAGGCCAAAGTGTGTGGTCCTGGGGGAGATTAATTCATTTTTCTTTCTTTTCCCCCTTCTTCCCCCCACCTTTTAATTCAGTGGATAATGGATAGGAAAGGACCAGGTGATATAAAATATAAAAGGGAAATGAGACAGGAGCTGGGAAGCCAGAAGACGCAAGGGCAGAGTAGAGTTTTCTCTAAAGTTTATTCTTTGGGACCAAGCAGGTTCTGGTCATTTCTTGCTGCTCTTCTAACTCCTAATTGTACGGGGGACATTATAGGGGAAGGGTCTCGGGATGGCCAGAGTTCATCAGTAAGAATATCTAGTATGTTAAAATGTCAGATCTCATTGGGACTCAGATCAGAGGACACAGAATGTTAGAGCAAAAAGGGCCCTTAAAAAAATCACCTCAGCCAATCCGCTCATGAGGTTCTGTGGTTAAGGGAATTGTCCACAGGCATACAGCTAGTGTGAATCAGATTCAAAACTTGAACCCAGGTCTTATGACTCTAAAATCAATGCCCTTTCATGTAAACCAGGCTTTACTGATCCATCTATACGGTCTATATGGACTCAGCTGGGTCGCAGTCGAACCATTTGGAGGGTAGGGGAGGAAGAGGAGTGACTGTGACCAGTTTCTGCTCTGACAAAAGGACCAGGTAGGCGAAACATCCAGTTTGGCTGTTGAGATCATACAACCCATGGAAATGACTAGAACAGAAGCAGAATCAAACCACATCTGGAAAATGGATGCTGTGGTTCCTGCCCCCTTCCTCCAATATTGGGAAGCTCCCAAGATTCACCTCCAGGCTATGCCCCAGAAGAGTCCACCCTCTGCTTCTGAGCAAATTCATGCTTAGGATAATGAGAAACATGGGATGTTAGGCTATGAGGGATTTCTAAGAACACCCTACACTCGAATTTGCAATCCTGCAAGTACCAGATGGGAAGACGAAAAAGATCTGAGGGTTTGAGTAGCCTGCAAGCACAAAGATGAATCAGTAATGTGACCTGGCAGCTGGAAAAGCTAAGAGAACCTTAGGTGTCATGGATAGAGGTTGAGATCCCAGAACAAAGGAGGTGGTAATTCTGTCCTCCTCTGCTTTGATCAGATCACATCTGAAATACTGTGATTAATAGAGTGCCTGGCCCATAGTAGATGCTTAACAAGTTCTTGTATACTGATTCTCTTCCTCCCTCCTTCCCTCCCTGCCTCCCTTCCTCCCTCCCTTCCTTCCTTCCTTCCTTCCTTCCTTCTTTCATTCCTTCCTCTTTCTTTCTCCCTCCCTCCTCTCTCTCTCTTTCTTTTTTCTTTCTTTCTCTTTCTTTCTTTCTCTCTCTCTCTCTTTCTTTCTTTCTTTCTTTCTTTCAAAGGAGAGAACCAGCTCTACAAAGGAAAAATGGTAGGAATGAGAAATCTTGATCCTTGTTGATGAAAGAGATATATGTTCAGAGGATCATAGAATCAGGGTTAGAAAGAACCTTACAGGTCAATGCCCTAATACGAATAGCCCTAGGGCTAGGACTCAAGTCTCCTAATTTTCAGCCCAGCAACCTTCCCATTTCCTAAACTGTCTTCATGTTGGCAAGAGTGTCAGGTCTAGCCCTTGTTCCAGATGCATTCCCATCTGAGTGATGTGTTCTCTCTATCCTCTCAAAGAAAAAGGATACAGAGCATTCCATGGTCTCCTAGCATCACCAAGAGCATGCTAACAAACCAGATCCCACGGACCTAGAACGCTGTAAGGTTTATAAAAAGTTTTTCTCAGTCTCTGCAAAGGACTGCAAAGAGTTTTGGTGTGGGGGAGCAATGCAAGCCGGATTCCAAAGCCCACTGGTGTAGGACTATTTCCTCATTGGTGCAGAGCAATGCCCTGGTCCTGTATGAGAGATGAGGTAGAGTTGGTGAGAACCATAAAGAAGAGAGATATGTTCTTTTCAGGCTTCTTGGAGCTATTACATCTCTTCGGGTGCTTCTGGATTTCAGCTTCAAGAGAGAAGACAAATGATGCCAACCCCACTTCAGGGAAGTGGGAAAATGGAAGGGAAGTGGAAAAAAGGCTCTGGAGGGGAGTTGACATGTAGAACTTCAAGTCTGTCCTTATTTTCAGCTAATTATAGTAGTTACTTTGGGGAATTTCCCTGTGAGATCTAGAACTCTCTCTCAGTTGAGCTGAGTTATGGGAGAGCTCCTTTACTTTGTATTATCTGGTATATATTCTCCTATGAATACTTTCTCTGACTTCTGTTTTGCCATTCATTTGGATAAGTGGGTTTTTTTTGCTAAAACAACAACAACAACAACAACAACAAAAACCTGTTTCTCACACCAACCCTATGAGATAGGTAGTCTAAGGATTATTCTACCCATTTTTTAGCTGAGGAAACAGAAGCTCAGAGAGGAGAAATGAGTTGCCCAAGGTCATAGTTAGGCATAGGCAGAGCAGAAATGGAGCCCAGGCCTTCTCTCCCCAGGTTCAATGCTCTCTGTTGTACCACAACTGCCTTGCTGGCTCTAACTGTTCTCCCCCCTCCTCCGGCAGCCTGGGAAGAAGGAGGGAGGGATAAGGGGGAGGTTAAATCGGGGGAGCTTGGCCAGGCCTAGCAGATGGGGTCAGAAAGGCTGAGCGGAAAGGACAATTAGGCGTCTTTGTAAACATGACCATCTGAAGCTTTTGTAACTTGTTACATGAGATGTGGCTTTTTCCTTAATTCATTAGTCAAATTTTGTTTCTAACTCAATCATGTCCCAGTTGGCTTAATGGACAAAGGGTTTTATTCTGGGCCAAAGAACTAGGGGGGGATGTGGGTAGCCCAAAAGCCAAGCTGGGACCAGAGAGTGAGGGATCATCGGCCTGAAAGCTCTGAGTGCTGCCCATGAACAAAACAGAGAAAACTTCATGGGGCCATAAACTGGATTCTGGGTTTGGGGTCTAGGCTGGTCTGGACTCAGAAGTCTTGACCCTGAGCTCTGAAGTTCAAAATCAGTTTCCTCTCTGCCTGTACTACATCCTTACCAATATCCACTATTTAATTTGGGGATTCTCTGAGGCTCTGATTTAGAGGGTTTTTTCCCCGAAGTTTATATTGTAGAAAAGACAAGGTCAAAGAGGCTGAGAGGAAGGGACAAGTAGGCGCCTTTGTAAACATGACCCTGTGAAGAGGAGGGTCAAAGGAGGGGAGAGGCCTGTGCCTGGTGCTGCTGCTGCCGAGAGACATCAGGGTGATAATAATGAACAGCAAAGAGAAAGAAGAATTACTTCACTCTGATTTTTCTCTGCTAAAGAGAATAGTCTTTATTCTGGAATAAACCGGATGAAAATGGCCACTAGGAAATTGAAGTCCAATACTGTGTGATGATACAGACTTAGTAATCATTGTTGTTGTTTAGTCATTTCCTGCTCTTACCCCCATTTAGGGTTTTCTTGGCACAGATACTGGGGTGGTTGGCCATTTCCTTCTCCAGCTCATTTTACAGATGAGGAAACTGAGGCAAACAGAGTTAGGTGACTTGCCCAGGGTCATACAAGTTCTAAGTATCTGAGGCTGGATTTGAACTCATGAAGATGAGTCTTCCTGACTCCAGGCCTGGTACTCTAGCCACAAGTTGGACCTAATAATTAAGATAAGAGATTTAGAGCTAGATGAAGAAACTGAGACCCAGAGGAATTAAGTGACCTGCCCCAAATTAAGCAAGTGGCGAGTGACCTCTCTCTGGTGGCATGCTGTAATTGGTAGGATGATGGGCTTGGGATCAGGAAGGCCTAGGTTCGATTCCTTGCTATCTGTGTGAACCTGGGCAAGTCACCTAAACTTCGTTACTCAGCTTCCTCATCTGTAAATTTAGGGCATTGATCTTTAAGGTCCCTTCCTTCATTTTAGCTCTCATTCTATGATCCTCTGATCATACAATGTGTCATCACCAAGGATCAAGTTTTCTCCTTCCCACCACCTCTCCTTTTTAGAGCTGGGTTCTCTTTCCTCCCCTTCTCCAACTCTGCCTCCCAGCTTAGTCTGCAGAAGAAAATACGGACGTTTTTCCTTTCTCTTCTCCCCGTTTCCCCAAAAGTTCACTTGAAAGAGTTGTTGCCATTAATTGCTGTATGGTGTTAAATTGTCGCAGAAGAATTTTCCAAAGTGACAGAGGTCTTGGCAGTTAATCCGTCATGCATAGCAATGACCAGATAATTAAATCTAGTTCTTTTTTTCCCCTAATTTTGTCTAGGACTGGCTGATCTCAATTTTGTCCAGACTGGAGACAGAAAAACTAAAATCAAATAATCATAACTTGAAGGGACCTCAGACAGGTCATAAATCTAGAATTCATCTAGTCCAACCCCTCTTATTTTATAGATGTGAAAACTGAGGCATGGAGAGGTTGTCACTTGCCCAAGGACTCAGAGGTGATAAGCTTCAGAAGATCATAAGGATACGTAATCTAACTCATATTTGAATAATAAATCCCCTCCTAGACAAATGATCATCTAGTTTCTAATGGGAGACCTCTCCTGATGGGAAACCCACCCTGCTGCGGCAGCTTTTTTGGATACCCCTCACCAAGAGGAAGTTCTGCCATAATCAAACCTTAATCTGAATCTTTCCATGTTCCCCTGGTGGCTCCCAGTTCTTCTCTCTGGGGCCAAGCAATATAAGTTTAAGCCTTCTGGCAAATGACAGTGCTTAAATACGTGAAAGTTATTCTACCCAACTACCTTCCTCCCCTTTCTCTCAGTCTTTTCTTCTCCAGGCAAAATAAACATCTGTAACTCCTCCAAGTAATTTTCATATGATATGATCTCCAGTCTTGTCGCCATTTTGGTCCTCCTCCTCCAGAAACATCCTGGTTTATCAATAACCTTCCTACAATGAGGTGCTGAGAACCAAGCACGATACTCCAGAAGTGGTCAGACCAGAGAGGAAATCAGCGGTGTCACCTCCCTTTCTCTGGATATACTTTCTGTCTCTGTTTAATGGAACTTAAGATTGCATAATGGTTTTTGATTGCCACATTAACCTGCTGAGTCACACTGAGCTTGTGGGTCACAGGAACCCCATATCTTTGTCACATGAACTCTTCTTTAACCAGATCTCTCCTGATGGGATCCCATTTTTTGTTTGTGCAATTGGTTATTTTTAATTCAAGCCGTAGGAATGTGGATGGGCATATACCATATATGTATACTATTTAATTTCATCTTCTTAGTTTCCATTTGTTGGTCTAGTCAGTTGAGGTCTTTTTGGGTCTTGACATTGTTTTCCAATGTTTTAGGAATCCTTCTCCAAGAGAAGATCTCCAAGAGAAGAAGTAGCTGGTTATATCAATAGTAGCAAGTTTCCTACTAGTTAACAGTGGCAAGTGGTTCATCCTTTGTAAATACTTCTTTGAGCAAGAGTGACCTCCAGAGTCTCTTCCTGTTCTGTCAATCCATGAATCAATGAGATTTGGGGTCCATATGACTCCACATCAGCTCAGTCCAATTTCAGTCTGTGGTCGTCATTTCCCTTTTCTGAGTCCTCGGTTCTCTTCCTTTATAAATGTAAAGAACTGGTATAAAAAACCACCAAGAACTCAATGATACCTACATGTTTGATCTTAGGGGTGGGAGAGAGAGAGAGAGAGAAAGAGAAGAGATTGATGTAGTTTGAAAGTCTCTTTCGGCCCTCTCTCTAAAAGCATCTGTTTCCTGTAAGTGTGACCACTTCCTGGTAACCAGCCACCTGTCCTTGCCACCTAGTTATCAAGAATAATTAGTTAGAAAATAAAGCTAGCAGATAGAATTTTTCCTTGGGTTCCTCAGAAGTGACCTCATGGTGTTTTGGGATCTGTCTCCTGCCATGGCTCCCTGCAACTGAAGGTGTCTTAAGAATTTTTTTTGATAATTCCTCTTTATTCATTGGTAATGGAGCTAAGTATAAAGGCTTACGCTGACAGTCTTGGCTCACCCACCTCATTGGCCTGGATGGTGTTAGGGTTGCCATCTCCCAGGGCCATGTTCTCAGAACTAGTACCACACAAAGAAGACAGGCTCAGCCACTTACTAGTGTGAGCTTGGGCAAGGTCTTCTTGGGGTCTCAGTTTCTTCCTCTATAAAATGAGGGACTGAGCTAGAGCACAGGTCCTTAACCTGAGGTTCACGGACCCCCAAAGTGTCGTTGGATAGTTTTCAGGGGCTCTTGGATGAGGAAAAATCACATCTTTATTCCCATTAACCTTTGGTTTCCTTGGTAATCCTATGTGTTTTATTTTATGCCTTTAAAGGGGCCCACAGGCTTAGAGACAGCTGGTGGCAGCAGGGTCTGGGGTCAGGAAGACCTGAGTTTAAATATAACCTCAGACACTTGCTAGTTACGTGACCATGGGCAAGTCTCTTAACCTCTGTTTGCCTCAATTTCCTCAACTTTAAAATGAGGGTACACACAAAGTTGTGAGGATCAAGTGATATATTTGTTTTAAAAAGTGCTTAGCCAAGTGCCTGGCACACAGTAGGCCCTATATCAATGCTTACTCTCCTCCCTTCCTTTCCTCCTTCACCAGACTGCCAGTGGGGTCTGTGACCAAAAAAATAGTTGAGCATCTTTAGTTTAGGTGACCTCTAAAGACGCCTCCAGTCCTACATCCTAGGAGGCTGGGCATGTCCTGGCTGCCATAATTTCTTTCCCTAAGCTCGGACACATCAGGCTACTCCAATCCATCTGCTATAGTCCAGTCTTCTATTTGTTCAAACCCATTGGCTTTCTGTCATCACCTCTCCACAACCTTTTTAATTCAGAGACTCCCTGGCTCCCAGCTCCTTGATAGAACTGAGATACCAGACTTACCCTGAAAACTAGTCTTGACTGAGCTCTTTGACTGTCCAACTGTATTGTGTATCTTCCACTACTCATCCTGGGATGTTCTTAGCCCAACCCTGATGGCCCTCATGCACCACTCTGACAAATCCCCTTCCTGTTCTCCCCCAGGCTAGTGGTTGAGTCTTCTCCATTAAAGTAGGGAGTCTATCAGCACCAAATATTGGGGTACTTTCCCTTCCATAGACTTGGACCTCCTTGAAAGCAGAAACACTCATACTGGGTATAACTATCTCTCAGTCACCTCCCTACACTCAGTGTTAAGCCAAAAATAGGGACATTCTTCATAGGCATCCTAGATCCTGAATCTGAGCAAAACCCAGAATATTGGGCTTGTATTGATGCATCCTCCCATCTAGACGGTCCCTGTCCATAGCGTGTTCATTTGACAAGAATAGAACAGTTGAAATTTTTGGGGGGTTGGAAATGTTTTGGTGGAGTGGAGAAGGTCCTGAAATTGGAGATAGAAAATCTAGTTTCAAATCCTGCCTCTTCTACTTACTAGGTGTGTGATCTTCATCTTTTTAGGCATCAGTTACCCCATCTGTAAAATGACTTAGTAGGACTAAATGATCTCTCAGTTTCCTTCTGGCTTTGCCATTTTGTGGCATCTGCAAGGCCAGATTCTAGACTCTGAGCCCTGGGGTCCCAGCTCTAATGGCCATTCCATTCTCCACCCCCCCCCCCCAACCTTGCTTGGGGTCAGTTCTTTACAGAGGATCAAGAGAATCCAGAGCCTGGAAGCTCTGGGGTCCTGTTGCTGAGATCTTGTTTCTTCAGTCAACAGCCTCCCCAAGTGTCCCCCTCCCTTCTCATCCCTTTATCTTGTTTCCCTATTGCCACTGCCTCGGAAGAGAGTGAGAAGGCAGATGAAGTCAAGTCCCACCCATCCGGGCAGAGGGAGGGGTGAGTCTCCTGTTTCCTCCAGATTTCTACAGGGATGTCCACCCTCAACCCCAGCCAGCTCCAGTCTAGGGAAATGCCCACCCTCGGGGAACTGTTGTCCTGAAGGAACAGTACAGTCCCTGCCCTCAGAGATTGCCTGGTCTGAGGGGGAGACACAATCTTGGCCCTGGGGAGCCCCTGCTCTGAGGGGGGCATCTCCAGCTCCTCTTTAGGGAGTCTCTGATGTGTTTGTAAATTGGATTGGGTTGGACAAATACAGCCATTGGAGATTCCCTGGTGGGGGGCACAGGAGGGTAGATATAGTCCCTACCTCCCGGAGGCCCTTGATCTGTAAGAGAGACAGTCCCTGCCCTCAGACAGCCTATGGGCAAAGGAGAAAATTCAGCCTCTGAACGAAGAGAGTCCCTAATCTGAGGGATAAACATAGCCCCCCCCTCAGGGAACCCCTGCTTTGAGGGAGAGACAGCCCCTAAGGAGAATGCACAGCATCTGCTCCCAGGGAGCTCCTGGTCTGAGGGGTAAATATGAGCTCATACCCTCAGGGAACCCCTGGACTGAGGGGAAGACACAGGAAACTCCTGTATTAACTCCTGTGTGGTGGTGAAAGCCCCAAACTTGGAGAAGGCAGAAAACCATTCTTGGAATTCCACTGTGAGCAGGACCCTGGGCAAACCATTGACATGTAGGCACCCCAGTCTCCTCCTCTGTGTGCCGTCTGCTAAGGTCCCTTCCAGGGACAGCTCTTAGGGTCTCCCACCCCCTGCCTGGGTCTGTCATGGGACACTTCTGCATTCCTAGGCATCATTTTACCTGGATCGTTTCTTTCACATCAGAGAACCCAGGCCTCAGACAGTCACAATGACTGGGGCCCTGTTTCTTAGTAGAGTGGAGGTCCTTTAGGAAGTGGGAGTCACTTTGGTCAAGGTTCAACTGAGGGGCCACCTGCTCCTCAAAGTCTCTCTGGAGTCAGAGAAAATTTGGTCTCATCTATCCTTTACTCCCATTGCTAATATTATATTATACTTTTTGTATAAATTAATACCTCATCCCCCCTCAGTAGACCATATGCTCCTTGAGGAGAAGTCAGGACCGTTTCATGTTTGCCTTTAGGAGCATAGGACTATGCACATAGTAGATCCTTAACAAAAGTGGAGCTGAGCCAAACAAGAACCTTGCTCCCCTTTTCTTCCAGGGTTCTATTTTGCAGAACACGGGGCAGCAAAAGAAAGAATGCCTTGACTTGTGGTCTTGGCTCTTCCATGATATCTCTTGTCCCTAATTTCTTGGATGCCTCTGGACAAGTGATTCAGCCTCTCTGGCTACCTTTTAGCCAAGTCTCCAGTGAGGCTTCACCTGAGGAATCCTATGGAAGGAGTGTAAGGAATTAACCCTTTAGCATTCGTGGGATCTGAAGATTTAAAGCTTGGTGGGCCCCTCAAGACCATCTTTTCCAAATCTTTCATTTCACAGAGATGGTGAGTGCCTTGCTCAAACTTTCACAGTCAGTGGCTCTGGCCTGAGACTTGAACCATTATAGTCTGACTCCAGATCCAGGGTTCTTCCCATAACATGTTTTCTCTTCCTGGAGTATCAACTCTACCACCCAAACCTGGCAGGCAGGAGCCATATTAGACCTACAAGAAAAAGAAGAAAATGCTCTTTGGGGCTGGCTCTCTTCTTCAGCCCACTTCCTCTGCCTCCTTCAGTCCTTGAGATTGCTGAAGCCTGGCATGGGTGCCATGAGCTCAGCTGGGACCTGAGACCTGAAGACCCAGAGGAGAGAAGGTCAAAGCCACAAGAGTTTTTAGAAAAGTAGTAAGTAGCTTAGTTGGCAGGGAAGGGGCTTCTTCACTCAGGGTACGGAAACTTGTATTTTTAAAATAATTTTGAGGGGCAGCTAGGTGGTGCAGTGAGCAGAGCACCGACTCTGAAGTCAGGAGGACCTGAGTTCAAATCTAGCCTCAGACACTTGACATACTTACTAGTTGTGTGACCTTGGGCAAGTCACTTAACTTCTATTGCCCTTCCCTGCCCCCTCCAAAAACAAACCCCCCCCTTCAAAAATATTTCGATAACTACATTGCTATAGAATTGGCTTATTCTGAAATCC
Organism: Pseudochirops corinnae; assembly: GCA_028646515.1. NCBI lineage: Eukaryota > Metazoa > Chordata > Mammalia > Diprotodontia > Pseudocheiridae > Pseudochirops > Pseudochirops corinnae. The sequence goes on along the minus strand of CM053590.1, from coordinate 73,872,971 downwards.
TATGCATTTATTTTGTGTATTTTGAAAATGTTTTTCTGAATGTTGAAAACTAAAAACGAATAATTTAATAAATTGGGGGGGAAGGAAGAAAATGTTTTTCTGAGAAGGGATTCTTGGGCTTCACCAGTCACTGCCAAAGGGATCCATGACACAGAAAGGGTGAAGGACCCGTGGTATAGTGAACTTAAGTCAGGAACCCTTGGGCTACTAGGTGTGAGGTGGGCAGGTCCTTTAACCTGTCTGGGCTTCAATTTCCTAATCTGTAGAAGGCCTCAGAGACCTCTAATGACCCTTCTAGCTCTGCATTCACGATCCTGTGTATATCACGGCTGGAAGATACCTTGGATGTCATCTAAGGAGAACGCATTGAGCCCGGAGTCAAGAAGACCTACCTTCAAATGCACCCTCAAACTCTTACCAGCTGTGTTTACCCTGGGCAAGTCTCTTAAGTGGTGCTTGACTCAGTTTTCTCATCTATATAATGGGGATAACAGCAGTATCTACTGTGCAGGGTTGTTATGCGAATCAAATGAGAAAGTATTTGCAAACATATTTGCAACATTAAAGCTCTGTATAAATGCTATTATAGTGGCTATTATTATCATTATTTCACAGAAAAGTAAGCTGAGGCCCAAGGAGATGAAATTGGTGAAAATGTGTTTGTGAGAATGTTGATGCAGGTAAAAGTTTGTGTGATGAAGCATGAGCCCAGTCTCCATCTTTCCTCCCACCCCGAAGCTAAGCACTCCTGATCCTGGCGGCCTGGTCGTTGGGAAAGATGGAGAGCTGGTGGGGTTGGACTGAGCACTGAAGTGGGGAGGGAGTGAAGAGAGGTTGAGGCAGTGAAATTGGAAAGGAGCTGCCTTGTCCCCCTCCCCTCACCCAGGTGCCCCCGCTGGGCCCAAGCCCCGGAGCTGCAGGCGAACATTTGCTCTGAATTATGGGGCTCAGGGGCCGCCTGCCTGCCTGCCCTCACTGTGGTCCAATGTGTTTCATAACATTTTATGCCTTTTCCCCCAGAGTTAATCTCAGGTCCCCCCCTTCCCCCTCTCCTGGCCCTATTATTAAGGCCCATTAGGCAAAAGTACGTGGTTCTCCCCCCACCCCAACCTCCCCTCTCCTCCCACCCTTCTCTGCTCCTTCATTTGTGGGTGGGGGCTGGGAATGGGGCATAGCCGTGATCTCTGCTGGTCCTGATACCTCTTGGACTGGACTCTGGGAAAATTCCGCTAAGCCCAGCACCACTGCCCTTGGCTGCTGGCCGTGCCTTCAGCAGCAGTGACTGCACTTAGGTTGGGAAGTCACTGCCAGCCAAAGGAGTCAGGGAAGGCTTCCTGGATGAGGCAGTGGGTGAGCTGCCTTAGGAACTCAACAATTTACACGGAAGGGGAAGGACACTTCCCTAAGGCTTAGGGAACAGGGGAAGGAAAGACCCAGAAACAAATTCCTCCAAATTCTGGTCACTCTCCCCTAAGGTAGCTAATGCTGCCTCCTGGGAGTCTGGGTAGTGGCAGCTGTTGAGAAGCCACTGGCCTGAAGGCATGGGGACAGATCTGGCTTGTGTATAAGGTGAAGGCTACGAGATAGTAAAATATTTGTCTATTAAGCAGTGAATTCTCCATCTCAGAAATCACCAAGGGGTGGCTGGAGGACCACTTGTCAAAGATGTCACTAAGGAGAGTGGTGACACTCTGAGATCCCTCCCATCTTTGAGAGGCTGCAAGCCTCGTCACTGTGTCTCATCCAAGGCTGTGGATGAGAGGATGGGGAAGTTGGAAGAGAGATCTTAGGATCTAGGGACAACTTTTCTCTCTGATCTCAAGACCACTAGCCTGAAAATAAGGTAGTTTGTAGACAGGTTTGCTGTCAACAGGTTTACGTGCATCCATCTAATCCAAACCAGCCCCTAAGGCCGCACAGTGGGAGAGAAGACAGAGAACAGATGACAAGGGACTGGGAAGGAACCCAGAGGGAGCATGAGGGCTGGAGACCAGCAGGAAAATCTGGCCAGAGTTAGGAAGACAGACGGGTGGGCTGGTAAAAGAAAGGGAGGCTCGGCCAGGTCAGAGCAAAGAGGGAGGTAAGCCAGAGGGAGACCAAAATAAACCAAGTGACAGCCAAAAGGGACCAGTAAATAAAACAGACTGAAAACTCAGAGGTCAGCTATCAGGACAGGGAAGAGAACTTGGAGGGAAAGGTGTGGACCAAAGAGGGCTGGGGAAGACGAGACTGGGGCCAGAATGGAACCCTGCAGGGGACTTGGGGTGGAATGAGTGGAGCCCAGGGACTGTATGTTTCCAGTACCCAGGGGTCTTGACCCAGAGGAGGGACTGTCTAGGAACCACAGGGACTGGAGTGAGAGATGGGGGTGGAGATTTGATGATATAAGCAGGGCAAGGCTTATTACTGCTCTTTTACAGATGTTCAGAGGGGGCAACAGGAATGTGAGTTTATAAGACTTTATCCCCAAACAATCCTATAAAATGGCCCACCTGGGACTTGGGCAGTCATCCCCACCTAGGCTGGGGCCTGGTGCTTAATGTTTGAAGGGAAATGATGCCAAGACTGAGGGTTCAGTGCAAAACTCCAGCAGGCAGTTTTCTTGTAGTAATAACAGCTAACATTTATATAACACTTAAAAATTTTCTAAGTGTTTTTACATATATTATTTCATTCAGTACCCAATGAAGTTGAGAGTGATTAAGTGACTGCTCAGGATCCCATAGCTAATAAGGGCCTGAGGTCAGACTTGAACTCAAGTTTTTCTGACTCTGTGTCTAGGACCCTACCCACTAGGGTCCTACTTAGAGGAAATGCATGACTTTGGTCTTTTGGGATATAGATGTAAACTCAGTCATGGAATAAACCCTAATTCCACTGGTGGTCTTACAAATATCTGCTATAGGTCACAAGAGATCTCAAGAGGGAGAAGGCCAAAGAAGGGGTTTCTCCAGATGACCCGACATGCATAGAGGCATAATTCAGATCTCCAAAGCCTTCAGTTGGTCATAAAAAGAGGATGAAACATGGAGGGATGGTCTACAGACCAGAGCTGACACACTGAGGGAGGGAGAGCAGGAAATCAATGCCCTGGTTCTTGACTTGATGAGACTGTTGGGTAGGTCTTCCTCCTGGATGTTCTCTCCTCCCTTGGTTTCCACGGCACTACTCTCTCTTGGGTCCTTCCTTGTGTCCTTCTGATGGTTCCTTCTCAGTTTCCCATGGTGGACCCATCCATAATGATAAGAGTTAGCATTTACTCAGCACTTCAAGGTTTTGTAAAACATTTTTACAAATATTCAGCCATTTTACCTTTACAACTCTGAGAATCAGGTGCTATTATTATCCCCATTTGCAGATGGGGAAACTGAGGCAGTGAAGCAACTTGCTCAGAGTCACACAGTTGGTAAGTGCCTAAGGCAGGATTTGAACTTTAGCTACTGCACCACCATATGAGGAACAAACTCCTCTGCTACTACCCTGTCATTTAAGATGGGTTTATTAGAAAGGAGGCTGGCCCTAGAGGTAGGAGATCTGGGTTCAAATACTTGCTCTGACATTACCTAGCTGTAAGTTGTTGTTTTAGTTGTTTTTCATCCTTGTCTTCATGACCCCGTTTGGGGTTTTCTCGGCAAAGATACTGGGGTGGTTTGCTATTTCCTTCTCCAGATCATTTTACAGATAAGGAAACTGAAGCCAACAGTGACTTGCCCAGGGTCATACAGCAGACAAGTGTCTGAGACCAGATTTGAACTTAGGGAGATGAATCTTCCAGACTCATCCAGACTCTTCCAGACTTCCAGACTATCACACCTCTAGCACACCTAGCTGCCCCCTTTGAGACCTGTACAATGGGACTAATAATAGTTGCATTACCTGCCAAGAAAAGGCCTTAGAGTCAGGAAGATTTACTGGCTATGTGACCCTGGGCACATATGTCACTGTCACATCTTTGCACCCTAAGTTGACTTCCGAACTTAGATATAGACGATGCTAATTTGTATTGATGGGAGAGATTCCATACTGGTTCCCCAAACTCTTCCCTCTACCTACCACACTCATTGATGAAATCACAGATCTAGAGAAAAACAAACTATAAAAGTCATCTACTATATAGGGTTATTGTGAGGAAAGTTTAAACCTTATGTGCTAGAAAAATGGAGTAGTAGCTTTATTATTTGTCCCTAGGGCGCTGTGTCTACTCCTGAACATATCATGGATTCCTCCTCAGTCTGGAAGGAGGCAAGTGGAGAGAGAGCTGAGTGAACAGTCTAGACATTCATCAAGATGACAGAAGGGATGTGGGGCATGCTTTTTGAGTCTTGGACCCTAGGACTTGGGGTTCTCTTGGCACTTGGAGAAGGGAGTTTGGGAACTAATCCCAGGCTGTTCTCTTGAAAGTGGGTTGGCTCCATGCCTGAGGAGAGTGTGAGGAGGCTGGGAAGAGGGATTAAGTCTTCTTGGTCTATTGGTCCCCAGAGGACAATACTCAGAGCTATGGAGAGGGGTGAGCAGGAGGCAAAGTGACATGGAGGCAGAATTTGTTTCTGTGGAAGGAAAATTTCCCTAATGATCCAAGCTGTCCAAAAGTGGAATTGACTACCTAAGGAGGAAGTGAGTTGCTCATCGGAAGAGGTTTCATGGCCATGCTTTTGAGGGGATTCCTGCTCTGTTAAAGGGTGAACTTGATGCTTACCTCCATGAAGATGGCACCAGGGGAAGTAACTCTGACTTTCCCCCCAAATACCCTTTGAACCCCTTATAAACTTACTCACTGAGCCAGAAGGATTGTGGGCTGTCCTCAGATTTGTCTATTTTGAATGTCATTCTCTAGAAAATATAGGAACAAATCTTCCCATCCTGTCTGGTACCAGACTCTGGGAGCAGAGGAAGCCAAGAGCGTTTTCTCTGCCAATCTCTTGTGGGTTATGAGCTGAGTCTCCAAAAGTGAAGATAGATTGGACTGAGTCATTCCCATTTAGGCCTGAGAATAAGGTGCACTTAGGGCTCACTCTGTGAGAAGTCTCAATCATTTATTAAGTGCAAACTCTATGCCAAGCACTGTCCCATCGCTCCGGCTCAGTCTGTGACCAGGCTCAGGGATCTATCTGTAGTCAAAATCAAGACTCAGTCTGTGACCAGGATTAGGCCCAATCTGTAGACAAAGGGAAATGTATAATCATCCAAATACATAAAGACGGAAGGATCGCGGAGGCAAAGAGCGAGCGCGGGAAGGTTGTTTCTTTGTATGTCCCCTCCCACTATTTAGTACAATTCCTGGCACACACTAGGCACTTAATGAATGATTTTGACTGTTTACTTGAGGAAGACATCAAATCAACAAGCATTAATTTCTTACCTACACTCTGCTAAGGCTGGGGATCCAAAGAAAGTCAAAAACAGCCCCTGCTCTCAAGCATCTCACAGCCCAATGTGGGAGACAACCTGTGGAAAAGCTATGTACAAATGAGAAAGAGATGAGATAAAGCGAAGATAATATCAGGGGGAATATACAAACATTAATGGAGAGCCAACCAGTAAAAGCCTCTTCCAGAAGGTGGGATTTTAGCTGAAATGTGAAGAAAGCCAGGAAAGCTAGATCAGGAGGGGGAGCGTTCTGGACATGGAGTGTGGAAACGTCCAGTCTGGAGACAGAATGTCTTGTATCAGGTTTGAGTCACTGAATTGTATGGTACACGGGAGGAAGGGAAGAAGACTGGACAAGTAGGAAGGTTACAGGTCATGCAGGGCTTTAAAAGCCAAATGGGATTTTATATTTTATCCTGGAGGCGATACGGAGTCATGGGAGTTTATTGAACAGGGCAGTGAAATGGTAAGACCATTTAGGAAGATCACTTTAATAGCTGAGTGAAGGATGGACTTGGGTGGGGAGAGACCTGAGGCAGAAAGGCTAACGAGAAGGTCAGATATGAGGTTGTGAAGGTCTGTACAGGGTGGTAGTGACGTCAGAAGAACAAAAGGACATATTTGAGGGATGTGACAATGGCCAGCAAACTGGCTGACCTTGGTGACTGATTGGACATAGGCAGCTGGAGTGGTAGAGAGAGAAAGAAAATGAGGAGATGAAACATAGCTTTTGAGCCTGAGGGACCAGGCATTTTTGGTACCCTCAAAATAATAGGGAAGTTAGGAAGAGGAGAGAGTTTGGTGAAAAGATAATGGGTTCAGTTTGGGGCATGTTGGGTTCGACATGTCTACAGGACATCCAGTTTGAGATGTTCAATGGACAATCAGGGATGGGAGATTGGAGGTTGGGAGAAAGGTCAGGGCTAGATAAATTGATCTCATAGGATGATCATTGAATGCATAGAAATTGATGAGACCACTAAGTAAAATACTAAAGAGAAGATGGTGGGAGTAGAGCCTTGGGGAACATCCACAGAGGATCCATACAGCCTGGAAACCCTTCCTGAAGGGAGTGAAAACATTGAGAAGTAGGAGGCTAGTGTAGGTGGGAGGAAGAGCCAGTGGGGCCACTCAGGGGTGTGAATGTGGGTGTCCAGAGGCAAGGATCAGCTCTGTAGGAAGAATGCAGAGGGAATAAGCCCCTCTAAGCCTCTCTCCTCTGGCAGAGCATCAGACCCAGGGGCCCAGAAGGTGCCAGGGAGATCTTAGGTGGAGGCAGGATTTGGTGCTGAGGTTGACACTCTTCCTCTTATCAAAGTAGGCCTCTTTGGACTTGGTCCCGAGGCCAATACTTGGAGCGGAAGGATTAGGGATCCTTCAGTCAACAAATTCAAAATCCATCAATCAACAAATTTTGAGACTCTTAGCTCAGAGCTGGGGCTGGACTGACACCTCAGCCTGTGGGGACCCTGAGGCCTAAGTCTGGGAACAACACCTCAGGGTCAGAGGTCTGGATCCTTGTTCTGATAACGGAGAGTAGACACCAGGAGCCTAGAGAAGGGAATAATATAGAAGCACTTGGGTGGAGGGATTAGAAGAGGAGGAGGTGATGGAAGGGGGAGGAGGAAGGGGTCCTCTCTTGCTCTATTCTGTCCCAGAGACTGTTAGAGTCATAAATCCCAGAGAAGTTTATTAGAAAGATCTTAGAGATCCAAGTCCAACCTTTGCATTTGAATGATGAGGAAACTGAGTCCTAGACGGGGCATGGTACTCATCACAGTTTTAGGATTTGTTCAGTTACCTCTGATTCTTTATGACCCCATTTGGGGTTTTCTTGGCAGAGACACTGGAATAGTTTGTCTTTTCCTTCTCCAACTCATTTTACAGATGAGGAAACTGAGGCAAACAGGGTTAAGTGACTTGCTCGAGGCCACACAGCTAGTAAGTGTCTGAGGCCAGATTTGAATTCAGGAAGATAAGTTTTCTGACTTCAGACTGGCAGTCTATCCACTGTGCCACCTAACTGCCCAAGGAGGGCTCTTAGAGAGAATTTAACCCCACTTTTAGGACTTCAAATGAGAAAAATGAAGCCCAGACAAGGGAAGAAATATGCCAAGGGACACACAAGTTAGAACTAGCCAGGTGGCTTGGTCATCTCACTAAGATTCTTCACTTACCCCCTTTCTTCTTCCCTGGGCCTTCATTCTCCTTCCCATATCCTGGGAATCCTTCCACCACTGGCTACCTGGGGCTCATAGAAGGGCCCCAACAAAGAGTTGTCGGAGGAGGCTGAAGATGGAAAGGCTTTCCTCAGTAACCGCCCTTCGAAGCTATTAACAAAAGTGTTTGAGACTGAGTGAATGAAGAAATGAAAAATGCATTTGTACTATGGGCCAAGCACTGTGCTAAGCAGTTTGGGGCACAGACACAAAGGTAAAGACAATTCTTGTCCTTAGGAAATTCACATTCTTATAGTGGGAAACCATATATACAAGAGAATGGTGGCCAAGGACTGGTGATTTAGTCAGGAAAGTCCGAGGCAATGTGAGTGTAACTATAGGAGGCCAGACTGACACGAGATTTCCAGAAACAAGACAGAATTGATTTGGCTGTGGCGTGAGAACTGGAAATGAAGATTGTGTGTGTGAAGAGTGAGCATTCAATGACTTTTCTCTTTGGTAAAAGGCTATGGTTGGGACTGGGTATTCATTGTTCTATGCCCTAAAGTTGCTCCAAGTGTGGATATTCTACATCCTAGAGGCTCCTTGAGCTACTCCCTTTCCTGATATGACAACCTGACTCAATGGATTTGGTGTTCTCATATCTCTACTGGAGGGCATGAGAACCTCATCAAAAAGAGCTAATGTGGTAGAGTGAATGTCTCATTCCTGATTCCCCACCCCCAGTGGTCCCAAGAATGTCAGAACTCCCCCCATCCCCAACCATCACCCAGGGTCTTCCTGACTACCCTAAGGGACAGGGTGGGGTTGCAATGTGATTAGTATGAAATTCATTCCTAGAGTCATAACTAGGACAAGGCACTGAGGACATTCCCCCAGGGTGCTGTGGCTCTTTGTGAATTCACAAGCCCATAAAACGTCTCATTGGTAAACTTCATGAAATCGCTCTGAACTTCAAAGTCAGTCTGCTCTTAGAGACTAAAGCTTCCACTGCTCAGTAGGAGGTAAGTGAAGTATGTGAGGACACTGACTTCCACAGTGTCAACACCAAACATGTCACAATCACACCCAAAGATATCCAGCTAGTATGCTGCATACACAGAGAATGTGCTCCAACTCCACCATGACACAAGGACATTTCTTACTCTCAAAATAGGAGAGGAAAAAAAAACTTTTTCCTGATATGTAGAGTTCTGAATATTCAATACTAAATTTGCCCTAGCAGACCATATTCCTAGCTATATCTATGTCAAATCCTAAGAGTTCCAGAGCTCAGTCAACAGACTGAATCCAAAGACAAAAGTCTCCACGAACACTACCACCACTGTTGTCAAAGGGCCACCTTGGGCATAGATAACTTGAGTCCTGGTAGCAGGGCCAATGATCTTGGGAGGATTCATTCAGTGGTGGAGGGGGTCAGGTAGGAGGTGCCAAAATGATAAGCTCCTCAAGCCTAGGTGAGAGAGCAGAGCTCTGTTCTACCATTCAGGAGAGAGTGGGTAGTATGCCCTCACTCTTCTCCATCTTTCTAAAATCTACTTATCATTCAAAGCTCAGACCACCCCAGCTCACACTGTCAGATCCTTCCCTACTCTTGTCCTCTGCCTTAATGATTTCTACCCATCATTCGAGACCTAGCCAATCCTAGTCTGCATTGATGGCTCCCTCCTCTGAGCTCCTACAGTCCTGACTGGCTCTCATCTGTGCAAATCTTATCTTCCTAACCCCATTTTCTCTACTTTGGGGTCTTTACTGTTGTTCAGCTCAGTGACTTGCTGGACTCAACGTATATGTTTGCTAACTGGATGATGGATTGGGATGGCTAGGTCTTTAAGCCATGACTTTCTCTAAGGCGCCCTTGATAGTAACTGGATCCCAATTCAAGTTATTACGAATGATGAATTCTCATCCTTTCCTTTGGCCTTTTCAAGCCATTTCAAGCCACACCCTGTGTGTGCTAGACTTGGGTGTTTGTGGTCTTGCTAAGAGATATCAGGCTCCTCCTTGGAGCTGAGGGAGGGAAGACTTAGAACACAGTAGCTGCAGACGAGACATAAACTGAATCCAGCAACTCCGTTAGCTGGCTCATGGCCAAGCCAAAAGGATCAAAAGAGGGCAGAAGGCAAGAAAGGGGAAATGACTTCAGGAGGTGCATCCCCATTGCTGGTGACTCAGCTTAGAGGACACAGTCCCCAAAGAGGTGAGGTATGAGAGGCCCCAAAGAGGGACATCGGAAGGAAGGGTCCCTTGTCTTTCCAAGGCAAAGGCTGGAGAAAGAGAATCCTGAATCTTCCCCTCCAACTCCAACATCCTCCTCCTAGATAGGGGCCGGGAGGTGTCGTTATCAGGTGTCAGTGGGGCTGGTGTCTATCTGGCCTGTCGCCTGGGGAGGGGCCCAGTATCCTTCTCTCTGTTCTGCTAAAGCCCTGTGATATGGGGTTATCTCCAAGCTGCCTCCTTGGTTCTGCTGGTTGTCATATCCGCCTCCACGATAAGCCCTGAAGAAGGAGGAAGGAGAGACTGGGACGCTTTCACACTCACACACACACACACACACACACACACACGCATGCACACACACGTGCACGCACACACATTCACAATTACACTCACACATACATAGATTGTAGTACATGTTCATAGAATTTAGAGCAATAAGGGAATTTGGAGGTCACACAATAACCCTTTCATTTTAGGAGTCAGGAAATGGAGCTCCATAGAAGCTATACTCAAAGACACACACACATGCTCACAAATCAACACAGCCTAGATGTCTTAGATGTCTCCCACAATTACACTCCAACATACATACTCAGAGACATATACTCATACATACATACACACATACAGATCCATGTTCATGTGTGTATTCCCACATGTATACTCCTATATAAACTCACACCTTCTCTCATATACACACAATTACATACACAATTAAACACATTCACAAACATGACATGTACACATTTGTCTATATAGACGTGTACTCGTTCCTAGAATCCCGGAGTCAGAAAGCACCACAGAGGTCACTATGCTGGTTGTTCTCATGTCCTCATCCCATGTAGAAATGCTCTCTGCAGCTATCCTGACAGATGGTCATGCAGCCTTTGCTTGGATACTTCCAGTAAGGGAGAGCTCACTACTTTGCAACACAGCCAATCCCACCATTGGGCTGCTCTGCTGATCAGAAGGGTCTTCCTTCCTTTTAGGAGGCCTGAAATCTGCTCATTTGAGTTTTGTTCTCTGGGGCCAAACAGAAGCCTGATCCCTCTTTCAAATGGCAGACTTTGCTTTGTACTTGAAGACAGAAATCATGCTCCCCCAGACTTCCCTTCCAGTTCCTGCCTCTTCTCTCTTCAGTCCCCTCATCATCTTCATCACCTACTTCATAAAGAACACTAACTTGTCAATGACTTCTAAAATGTGACAATCAAAACCTGATCCACTGCTCCAGTTGTGGCCTGGCCAGGGGAGAGGACAAAAGGCCATCAGAGTTCTCACTCTGGACGCTCTCCTTTGATTAAAGCAGCCTATAACTTCACTTAATTTTTTTTTTTGGTTGTCACTCTCATTTTAGACATAAAGGATTTGTGGTTCACTAAAAACCACCTGATCTTTTTCACAGATTGCTGCAGCATCTGAATCCAACAAATTAGGTTAATAGGATCATCATTTAAAGGCAAAAGGGGCCTTAGAAGTCATCTAAGTCATCTAACCCAGTATACAGATGAAGAAACTGAGGCACATAGAGGAGGTAAAATAACCTGTCTGGGGTCATACAGCTGGTATATGCCTGAGACAAGACTTGAATCCAGTGCCCAAATCTAACTCCAGTGTCCTATCTATTACCATGTTACCTCTTGACTTCAATTCATTTCAGCTCAATTCAATTTACATATAACATTTATTTGGGGGTTCACTTCTTCAACTCATACTGGCATTGGCAGTTTGGGTCACCTGCTGCCAGAGGATCAACTACTATGTCGAATTCTAAGGGAAACCTGTGGGCAACTACTTCTAACACTGGAGTTCCTCAGCCCCGACCTGTGTAGCCTCTCAGTAACATTCAGCCAGTATGCTTATATCTTTTCAAAGACTTTTATTCAAACAGTATGACAAAAATAGTAGTTACATTCTTCCCAGAACCTGGGGGCATACTCTCCCACAAGTACATACAGAGTCCATGAAGGGAGAGGGAAAAGAGAATTTGTTTAATGTAGTGAGGCACATGTGGAAGAAATGCACAAGGCAGAGGCAATGCATAACTCTGGAACAGGAGGTCCTTGATGTGCTGCTTTCTTTCTCTGGAAAGTCCTCACAAATTTGACTGTATTGCAAAATTGATAACTGAATTGTTCTGCAGCTAGGCTGAGCCAGATTCTTTCAGTGCATGGCATCTCCACTGGATGGGTGGCTTAGCGTGGCTCCATTCTCACAGAGTACAGTGTCTCCACTAGATGGATTGATCCACCACTGAGTGAGGCCAAGAGGGTCACTGAGCTACTGATATGAGCCCTCATTGAGCTCATTCTACTGCTGAGCTCAGCTAGCCTAGGCAAGATCCTGGGTTGCTGGGCACAACTACTGCCAAGTGGAGCTGGACAGATTGCTTCCCTACTGGGAATCTGATGCTTGACTGGACCAGGCAGATAGCTTGGCACCTGGGTCAGGGTATGTATAGTGTCTCTGTTAGATGAGTCGATATATACTACACTTTCACTTTGATGGAAGCTGCAGATCTGGCCTATGGCTTGGGTGAGTTTTGTGGAGTTCTTTTGAACTGGCACTGGACTGTACTTTCAGCAAAGGCAGCAGCCATTAGCCTAAGGTTAACGTAAGCTTCTTCTTTTTGCCACCTCCAGGCAGGAAGTGGGAGATGGCTAGCCTCTCCTCTTTGATAGCTCCTTTTGTCTCAGACCAGGATTCCCTCAGTGAAAGGTCTCCTTCTTACTTATGGTGACCACTCTAGTTTTACTTCCTAGGTTCCTCTTAGGTGGCGTTTTATGCACATGAGTGACTGAACAAAAGTATAGGCAGTCTGTGCTTCTATACAAGCTCATTGTCTTTACCAGACTTTTTAATTAAAGATGTTTAAGACTCATACCCTTTCTAAGGTATGGAAGTCTTCCTTTAAATCTGAGATTTCCCATTAATTTTCAATGTCTCTGTTTTTACCCCTTATGATTTTCAACCTTGGTGAAATCTAGGGGATACACCTTTACATAAATTTATTAAGTACCTATGGAAGAGCTATAAAGTGTCAGTAAGACAATCCCCCTCATGCTATGCTAAGGTAAGAGTTTTCCCCAGCCTATAGTTGTGGAATTCAGTGTTTGAACTTAAGTGCAAGACTTTATATGGATCTGTATTAAATTTGGTCTCAAGAAAGAAAGGAGCAGAGAAAAGGAGGACAGGAGAGCAGAGAGGAGAGGGGAGGAGAGAAAAGGAGAGAGGAGGAGAGAAAAGGAGAGGGCAGGAGAGGAGGAGAGAGTAAAAGGGAGGGAAGGGAAGGGAAGGGGAGAACACACAGGAAGCCTCACTAAATACTTGTGAAATTGAATTGACATAAGTTGGATGGAATGTACATCACACCTAGAAGTGCTTAATAAATGACCATTTAATAGAAGTGAATTATTTGGAGTGGAATGGACCATAATGGGTGGAATTTATTAGTATTATAACAGCTTACAATTACACAGCACTTGAAGTTTTGCAAAGCACTTCATGTACATTAGCTCAGTTCATCTTGACCGTGACTTGGTTAAGTATATGCTATTATTTTTCACATATCATGGATAAAGAAACTGAGGGTCAGAGAGGTTAACTGACTAAGCTACGTTCATATAGCTCGTAATTGGAATGGTATGGAATAGAAACAGAATGAAATAGGTGAGAAGGAATGTAGTCGGGTCAGTAAAGGGATTAGGATAGGTTCTGTCCCAGCCCCAATCCCACCTAGTCTCTTTGTCTTTGTCTCTATCTCTGTCTGTCTCTGTCTCTCTTTGTCTGTCTTTGTCTTTCTCTCTTTCTCTGTCTCTGTCTCTGTTTCTCTGTTTCTCTGTCTCTGTCTCTGTCTCTGTCTCTGTCTCTCTGTCTCTCTGTCTCTCTGTCTCTCTGTCTGTCTCTCTCTCTCTCTCTCTCTCTCTCTCACACACACACACACACACACACACACACACACACACACACACACACACACACACACACACCCTTATCCTGAGAGGTCCCATCTCGGTCTTTCTGAGAGCTCATCTTCAGCTTGGAAATGCTGACAACCGGATTCTCTGCAAATATCCTGAAATAACACCCTCGCCCCAGTGCTAGGTAAACAAGGGCCTCCAGGGAAGAAAAATGAGTTGTTTTCCCTTAGCTACAAATGCTCCCTTTTCCCCCATGACAGCATATGTCAGTAAGGAGAGTGCTTGGACTGCCTGTCAATGGGGAATAAACATGTTTGCTTTCCCGAGAGGAAACCAGGGGTTTAACTTGGAATTTTGCTCTGGAAAATCTATTTGGATGATAATTAAGTCTTTATGGGCCCTTGACCGAGGTCAGTGCCCAAGGGAGGGGGAGATGAAGGCTTGCGGAAGATTAGGGGGAAGGAAGAGGGAAGGGAGAAGGGAGTATGATTCCATTGACAGAAATCCAGTCTCCGGACTGTCCATTTGATTACTGGAGAGTAATGACCTTCCTCTATGGAGACTGCCCTCTTCTTCCTCCTCCCGTCCTGGCAATGGGACATGTGATTTGAGATGTGTCTTCCATAGTAGGAATGGAATACAGTAATTTATTCCCACTGCCTAAGTTATCCATAATATTATTCATAGCAGGTTAGAGTTATCTTTCAACTGCTCTTCTTTCAGGCAGTAGTAACATATGTGCATACAAGATGGTTGGTAGGACTAATCTGTGGTTAGAAAGCAATGGGACAGCAGGCTTTGGTGCAGTCTATGATCAGAGGTCAGTCTGTGACTAGCGTTACTAATTGGAGTCAGGTCTGAATCTCTGGCCAGGATGACAGCTCAGTCTGAAGGTGGAGAATTAAGTTTTTTAGCAGTAGTGGCGGTGGTTTTGAGAATGATGATGGTGGTGATGATAATGAGACTGGGGGAACTCATTCTAGCGATGGTCAGGGTGATAACAATGGTACTAGTTGATGGTGGTGGTTGTGATGATGATGGTGCTGATGCTGATAAGTGTGATAATTATGTTGTTGATTCTGGTGATAATGATGAACAATGGCAATGATGATGGGGGTGGTGATGATGACAATGGTAGCAATATTGATGAGTATGGTGATGGTGATAATAATGAACAACGGCAGTGATGATGGGGGTGGTGATGATGACAATGGTAGCAATAGTGATGAATATGGTGATGGTGATAATGAACAATGGCAGTGATGATGGGGGTGGTGATGACGACAATGGTAGCAGTAGTGATGAGTATGGTGACGGTGATAATGATGAACAACGGCAGTGATGATGGGGGTGGTGATGATGACAATGGTAGCAATATTGATGAGTATGGTGATGGTGATAATGAACAACAGCAGTGATGATGGGGGTGATGATGACAATGGTAGCAATAGCGATGAGTATGGTGATGGTGAAGGTGATAATGACAAAGTTGGTGGTGGTACATGAATTATGGTGATAGTAATGAGGGTGCCTAACTGCATTTTGGCAAACTGCTTTGTCTCCATAAGCTGATGAGGCCTAGATATCTATGCCAATTTCTCTGAATCCTACTTTAGTCATTCTACCTGAACTATATGCCAGTCTGGCTTTCCCTAACCCCTAATCCTCCTGCTGTAGCATCTGTTGGTTTCCCAAGTCCATGGAAAGTTCTTAGAGCTTTACCTCAATAGTCATTAACCCCAAACCCTAAAAACAACCTCCCTTGGAAGACTTTTCTTTCTTTGATGCACCCTACCCCTTTCCTCTGATTCCAATGCAATGCCTTTTCTGAGCCAGAGGAGCATAAGTGAACAGTGTCTCTTAGGCCTTGGAAATCTTTACCATGTATGGTCTAAAAATCTAGGAGGTAAAAGTATCTTAGGAAGGCAGTAAGATTGAAACTGGGTTTGAATCCTATAGGTATCTTACCTATTATTAGCCATGTGATCTGGGATAAGTCACTTCTGTACTCTGAACTGCAGTTTCTTCATCTGTAAAATGGGAGTGATAATACTTGTACTACCTCCTGGGAGTTGTACTATTTTTTCTCAGGTTTTTTTTTTTAATGGACTTTGGGGGTACTATAATTTCCATGTTACTGAATGGCATTTCCCTTGGTTAGGGGAGCAGGGGAAAGCTCAGTAGACATCCTTATACAGAGTACCAGGTGAAAAACACCCAGAATATCAACCCAAGCAAGTAGAAGTGGTGACTGGGATTACAGATGGCAGAGTTGGAAGAGCAAAAACAAGTTCCAGACTTGACTTATGGTTGGGTTGGAGGGGCAGGACCAGGGTTTAGGAATCTAGGGCTTGGTGCTAGGGGAGAAACAGGGCAGACAAACAAAGAGTCTCCCTATTCTCTGCACTTTCCAACCTATAGGAGAACAGGAGTTATCAAGGTTGGTAACATGTGACCAGATCACATCTTCCTCCTGTGTTTGAATTTCCTTTATCTGGAGAGTTTTCTGCCACTCTCCTTTTCTTCCATAGCCAACGAGGACTCTACAGGATGGAAAGAAGCCCAAGGAAGAACAGCGTGCCAGAGTAGAAAGGACACGGGAGTTGGAATTGGGAGTCTTGAATTCAAATCCTGATTCAGACATAGCTGTGTCATGTTGAGTAAATCTCTTGTCTTTGGGTCTTAGGTCTCTTCTCATAAAATAAGGGGAGGGGATTCAGTGAGGTGTAACATCTCATTCAGATTTAAATCCCATGGCCCATCATGACCTTTATGCACAGACTATCTAGGTAGGTCTTAGTCAGGGGCCCCCAGCTCCAGCTTCTCACCATGGACCTCAGCAATGCCTCAGAACTTCAGAATACAGCTCTTTCAGCTCCCAAACTCTATATGTCAGACAAGAAACAATTAGAGTCCTTATGGTGTGTTAAGCACTGTGCTTTGTTTACAAAGACAAAAATAGCATCTCCCTTCAAGAAGCTTACATTCTAATGGGGAAGACAACATGTAAATGACGAGGTACATAAAAATATATGCAAAGTAGACTAGAGGTAATTCTTAAGAGTGACGCAGTGGATAGAGCTAGGCCTGGAGTCAGAAGGATCTGAGTTAAAATCTAGTCTCAGACACTTTACTAGATGTATGACCCTGGGCAAGTCATTTAACCTGTTTACCTCAGTTTCCTCATCTGTAGAATGAGATAGACAAAGAAATGGCAGACCACTCCTGTATCTTTGGCAAGAAAACTCCGAAAGGGTCAGGAAGAGTCAGACACAACTGGAATAAGTGAACAACAATAGCCCCAAGAAGGAGGCACTAGCAGTGTGTGTGTGTGTGTGTGTGTGTGTGTGTGTGTGTGTGTATGTGTGTGTGTAGGAGAGAGGATGGACCCAGAAAAGTCTACAGAAGGTGAGATCTGAGCTGAGTTTTGAAGGAAGCCAGAGAAGCCAAGAGATGGAGGTGAGGAGGGACAGTGTTCCTGGCATAGCGGGATAGACTGTGCAAAGACATGGAGATGGAAGACTGAATGTTGTCTGAAAGGAGCAAATAGATCAATGCAACTATATCATGGAATGGATGGAAGGATACTAGAAAGGTAGGAAGAAGCTAGGTAATAAAAAACTCCAAATACCACACAGAGGATTTTATTTTTTATTCTAGAGGTAAGAGGGAGCCATTGAAGTTTATTGGAGAGAGGTGGATGCAAAGGAGAGATGTTGCAAAAGCAGAAGTTACAAGGTTTGACAACGGATTGAATACACGGAGTAAGTAAAAGGGAGAAGTTGAGGATGGCACTAAGGTAAGCCTGGGTGACTAGGAGACTGATCATGCCCACCTCAGTAATATAAAAATTCAGAAGAAGGGACAGGTAGGGGCAGGGGGAGGGGGGAAGATAATGAGTTCTATTTTTGGACATGTTGGGTTTGAGATGAATATGAGTCATCCAGTTTTGGAGATATCCACAGATCAATTGGTGGTACAAGGCCAGACCTCAAGATTGGGTATGTAACTCTGAAATTCATCTCCTTAGAGATGAAAATTGAACCCAAGGAATCTGATCGAGTCACCAAGTAAGGTAGCATGGAGAAAAGAGATGTCCTAAGAAACAGCTGAGAGAAGGAAAAAGTAATGAGATCCATGATCTCTGGGCATCCCACGAATGAAGAATCAGCAAAGGAGGCAGAGAAGGGATAGTCAAACAGATAGGAAAAGGCCTAGGAGAGAGCAGTGTAATGAAAACCTTGAAAGAAGAATGAATCCAGGAAGAAAAGGTCATAAATAGTTTAAGGTACTTCAGAGAGGTCCAGAGGGCTGAGGATTGAGAAAAGATCCTATAATTGGCAACTAAGAGATCCTTTGTAACTTCGGAGAGAGCGGTTTTAGCTGAAGCTTGAGGGTGGAAGCCAGACTGCAGAGGGTTTAGAAGAAAGTGAGAGAAGAGGAAATGGAAGCACTGGGGGTAGACAGCTTTCTTAAGGATTTCTAATGGATGAAAGGAAAGAGAAAGTGTCTGAAGCTAGATTTGAACTCAGGACTTCCTGTCTCCAGCCCCAGTGTTCTAGGCATTGTACCACTTAATACCACTTTTTTTGGCACTCAACCAAGAAGACCCAAGAGAGTTACAATGGACAAATGTGTAACTCTGATCAAGGTGCTGATCAGTTCTGACTTCAGAAGATTGACTGTGAAATATGTCCACCACCTTTTGGCAGAAAGATGGAGAACTCCAGGTATGGAATGAGGCAGACCTTGTCAGACATGACCAATTTGTTGATTTTTTTTTTAGATGTAGTTTCTTAACTGTAGATCTTTGGCTCCATTGTGAAGGGGAAAACCAATACAACTTTTGTAAAGTGTTTAAAAAAAAATCTAAGCAATTGCACAATGTAGGATAGGAGATTCTCTAGGCCTTGGCCTTGGTCCCAGTTTCAAAGGCCTAGATTTTTTCCTAATGATTAGATCAAGGTGATCAAGTCTATTAGAACAAGTCTACTGACTAACAGAGAGGAGGCTTCTAAAGGTGACTTTCATTGCAGAGGCATGAAAATGCTATGCTGGAAAAGGTGATGAGCTTGAAGCTAGAAAAGTATTGAGAAGAGCTTGGACTTTGGACTTAGAGGTCCTGGGTTTGAATCCAGGGTCTGATACTTAACTGACCATGTGAGCTTTAGTAAACCACTTCTTTGGTCTTCAGTTTTACCATCTGTAAAATGAACACCACATTCCTCACATTATCTGTCTCCTACAGCTGAGAGACTAAAATCGGATGCTGTCTGTCAAGTGCTTTTTAAACCTTAAAGTGCTACGTAAATAAATGCTAGCTATTATTTGAATTATAACCTCTTAGTCCTAGAAGGAACCTCAGAAAAGCCTCTCGTCATAGGCTATAAAATGGACCTGAGAGATTGTTTAGCCTGGCTTCTAATAAGTCAAGCTCAGACGTGAAGTTGCTTCCAGCCCCTCTTCCTGAGCAAGGACTTTCTCTAAACCATTCCCACTAGATCAGCGGTTCTCAACCTGTGAGTTATGTTCAATTTAAATACATCCTGCATATCAAATATTTACATTATGATTCATAACAGTAGCAAAATTACAGTTATGAAGTAGCAACGGAAATAATTTTATGGTTGGAGGTCACCACAACATGAGGAACTATATTAAAAGGTTGCAGCATTAGGAAGTTGAGAACCACTGCACTCGATGAACATCCAGCCTCAATTTGAAGGCTTCAGGTGATGGAGAAGCTGTTACCTCCGAAGGCAGCCTATTCCATTTTTTGATAGCTCTGATTGTTGGGGAGCACTAAGGACTGGAAACATGAGGGAAAGCCTATCGTAAGAGGCAGTCCTTGAGCTAAATCATGAATGGAGCTAGGAATTCAGAGGAGCAGAGGTTGGGGAGGGAAGCGTTCTGAGTCTGTGGGGACACCCTATGCAAGGTATAGAGATAGGAGACATGCACTGGGAACTCTGAGCAGGCCAGTTTGACTGGAGCATAGAGTCCATGAGGGGGAGTAATGTGTAATCATCCTGGAGAGATAGATTGGAGTCAATATGAGTCAACAAGGGCTCGTGGCAGCCAAAATAATTAATACAATCTTGGGTTCCTCTGAGTGGCATAGGATGCAGGAAGAAGGAGGAGATGGTCCCTGTGTCCTCTGCTTTGGTCAGACCACATTGGGAGGGTTGTGTGCAGTTGTGGGCACCACAGTTATGGAAGGAACATCCTCATTGCTCAAATCTCTGAGGACACAACCGAGTGAGGGCTGACCTAAACTTCGCTTGGAAAAGCCAACCCTGGTTCTCAATAACTCTCTGGTCTAACCAAAATTCTAGAGCAGCGGTTCTTAACCTGGGGTCAACAGTCTTATTATTATTTTTTTTTAGTACTTTGGTAACTCCTTCAAAAGAACTGGTTTCCTTTGTAGTTCTACATATTTTATTTTATGCATTTAAAAACATTATTCTGAGAAGGGGACCATGTGCTTTACCAGACAACCCAAAGGGTCCCTAATAAAACAAAAAGGGAAACAGCTCCCCTAGAACCTCTCTCCATATTTGGTGGTAACCCCAAAATGCTTCATCAGCTCTAGAAACGGCAACCTCAGCTTGTCCATTAGAATTCCCAAGGATGACTTAATGTTAACTGACTCAGAAATAGCAGATTGTTCATTGATCAATTGATTGATGACCCTCCGAATCAAAATGTCAATCAAAACGCAGAACAGGTTGACATGTGCTCCTCTAATGCTGAGATCCTCTAGCTAGCTGCTTCTGTAGGGAATATTGTGTTAATGACATCACACCCCAGAATACTACAAAGCAGATATTCTTCCCTATTCACTAGAAAGAATTCATAACCTACCTCCATGGGGCCAAATCTGAGCAAAAAGGCCCTTTCCATTCTTCGTGGGTGTCCTGGACTCTTTGCCCAAGGCACCTCCTGCATTGCTTCTCCTGCACCCCTGTTTCTGACAGTTCTTATAAAAGCCGGACCTTCTTGTCTTGTTTGTTCTGTCTCCCTTTTACTATTGTGATCCCTTACTCTTCAATCCTTTTCTCCTTCAGTCCTTTCCCCGGCTCTTTCATTCCCTACAATTCTTCTCAGCCCTTCAGCAGGTGGCATACCCTCTTTGGGGACCATCTCTCCCCTCTTTGTGATTGACCCATCTCCATATCTCGTCATACATTTCTGTGACTTCTTTTTCACTGCTTCAAGCACACATGTGGAGCTACATCACCACTTCACTGCCTGGCCATTTCCAGACTTTGCTGCCTATATTCCAGACATTCTTCTCAACCCCCTCACCCTGGAACCACCTTGACTCTGCCCCTGGGATTCTCGACTTTTATTGGTGACCTTTCACCTCATTAGGATCAGAACCAGGCCTTTAGGCCACTTCTCAATCATTTACATATATAGGGCTATGATGGTTACTTCTCTCCCCTCCACTTTCTATCTCCTTTTTATGTTATCTTCTCCCTTTAAAATGGGATCTCCTTCAGAGAACTCACTTGCTTATATATGTTCCTTCAGCACCTAGGATAATCTCTGGTGCATAATCAGCACTTAAATCATTTTTTCATTCATAATATACTGTAGTCAATCTATACCCACCATGAATCCCTCCAATGCCCTTCGAGTGTCCTAGAGATTAAATTCCTCAGAGACTGTGGTCTTGTGTTATTCATAAGCCATACAGTATTTCCAGAAGAACAGTGTATTGTACTAAAGAGAGAGAAAAATACATGCTCTTTTGTTTCAAGGTAGATCTTGGGATCATTGAAAGAACTGAATTTTCCCAAATGCCATCTAGCCCAGTTGGCCTTTCCAATTCAATTCTAGGCCAGGTTCACTGTCCATCTTCAGCATCCGCCCAAGGACCAGCTCTATGGGCCAAGACCGGACAATAGGTATTTTTTGATTTTTTATTTTTCCTGTAGGAATAATTAGGCCAAATTCTCTAAAATCATGATGGATCTCATTTCAGATGTTTTGCCGTATTCTGGGGTGTGATGCCATTAGAACAATATCCCCATCCAGAAACAGTTGAAGGAGCTCATCACTGGTAGGGGAAACTTCTTTCATTTGGACACTGTGTTGGTCATGCCCAAGACAAAGTCAAACCCCTCTGAGTAGTATATGTCAACCTGTTTTGTGCTTTGATTGACATTTTGATTCAAAGGGCTGTCAATCAATCAACCAATTAGTTAGCAAGCATTTATCAAGCACAACTGGTAAGATTAAAAAGTCAAAAATGAAACAGTCCCTGTCCTCAAGGAGCTTATATTTTTTCAGGAGAAACAATTTACACACATAAATATACATAAAGTAAATGCAAGACAAATACTTGGCTGCTGGAGTGGAGGACAGGAAATCAGGGAAGGCTTCACATAGAGATGGGCATTTTAGGAAGGAAATTAGGGAACTATCCGACATCTTTATTAGCATTGTTTCACCTTTTGAGGAATCTTGCGTGATTTTAAGGAATGCATAAGAAATGCCTTATTGGAGGCAAACCTTTACGGAAGCATGTAGCTCTACCAAATCCTCTTTTTTTTTCCCCACAGTCAACAAAAGCACAGTGAAATCTTTATATTTTTCAATCAACTGTGTGACTATAAAGATATATTCTTCTACAGAATATCATTAGCAAAAGCCTAACAATTCCTTCTTGCATTTTTGTCACTGATTTCCTTGATAGTTATGCAAATTATTTTCATAAAGTTTAAAAAGTGTCCAACAATGTAATTCCTATTCTAGGGAGGTTGAGGCTGGTGAATCTCTTGAGCTTCAGTAGGCCTAAAGGCAATCTGATGTTCACACTAAGTCTGGCACCAATATAGCTGAATCCCCAGGAAGTCAGAGTGGAGGTGGGGAGGAGGCACAAGGCTACCTAAGGTGGCGAGATGGGGTAGGGGCCTAACTGACCCTGGTGAGAAATGGAGAATATCAAAGGTTCTATGTTGATGAGTACTTGGATCAGGCCTGTGAAAGACCATGGCACTTACAGTCTGGATAAGATAGGAAGGAAAAAGAAGGGAAGGAAGGAAGAATGAAAGGGAAGAAAGAAAGGAAGAGGAGTAGAAAATAAATGAAACAGCTATGAGGATTGGTTGCTATTGATAATCCCTTGATCCCCCCTTTTTGGGATATAGTAAAATGTTATCATTTCCCAATAACTTGGTGTCCTTTCTTCTTACATATACTTAGGAACCAACCCCTGTAGGGTCTCAAAATGGTGCCTCTCCAACCCCGATCTCCTTTGGGGACCCTTAGACTGACGAATCATTCTTCTCTCTTTATGATCTTTTACTTTTCTCATTTCACCAACATAGACTCAGATATTAGAATTCATACGTGATGATTCCACAGTCATTGATGGAGAAAGTATTTTGTTACAGAAAATATTGACAGAACTTTACCATTTTGATCTGTTTATTATCCTTCTAATTTCATCCTTCAATATTCTCAGGGTATCTGGCTTAGTGGGCTTTCATGGTAAGCCTTCTGTAAACTCAGTTTTCCTTTTACCGCTTCTCAGAATTTTATTAGGTAGTACTGCTCACAATCTTCCCCCACACTCTTCCATAAGATTTTACAAGTGAATTTATAATCTAACATAGTGTTGCCCTTGGCTGCTAGATCTCTCTGCTTAGCAAAGAGATCAAGTGTTTGCTGGTTAAGGTGGTTTCTAGGCACTTTTGGTCTCCTTATTGTGGCAATTAGATTATACTAATTAAATTTTTGTAGGAAATGGTCATAGTTTGTTCTTTTATTCATTTCCTATTTTGCTGTGTGAATACTTTACATAGGTCAGGTTGTAGCTATTTTGATATTTTCTCATTCTAATCCTCTCTTCTAATATGTTAATTTTGAATTTCACTTTAAGAAGTTAATGCTTCAACTGTACACACAAAGCTGGTCCCCTTGCCACGCCTCCAAAGACACACACACATCTATAAGTAGTTGTTTCTTATGTAAGAGATAATTAATTTCATTTTTACAATGTTACTTGGTGCCCATCATGGTCAACAAATCACAATTATCTTTACTATTTGTAGAAAAAATTATACATGAATTGGACACTTTCAGAGAAACCTGGAAAGACTTATATGAACTGATGGAGAGTGAAATGAACAGGACCAGAGGGACAATTTATATAATAATAATGCCAACAATATGGTAAAGAAAAAAGTATTCTTGATATATAGATAATAGACTTACATGCTGT
The DNA here is from genome assembly GCA_028646515.1 of Pseudochirops corinnae. NCBI lineage: Eukaryota > Metazoa > Chordata > Mammalia > Diprotodontia > Pseudocheiridae > Pseudochirops > Pseudochirops corinnae. Next base: position 73,849,050 of record CM053590.1, on the reverse strand, counting down.
CTGCAAGGCTTTGTCCATATCTACCAATGTATTTTTTCATCATCATCCCCTTTGCTTTGCAATGAAGTTACCAATTTCAGTGTATCTGTTTGTAACCAGGCACTGGATAACTGCTTCCAGCGGGGAGGCTTAGAGTGTCAGTGATCTGATAACACCAGTTGCCCATCTTCCCATCTAGGCCGACAAGGATTTTTGAGCACAGCTCCTCTGTTCTTTGCCCCTTTTCCCATTCTTGCTGTTAGATCAAACAATATTGTAGACAGAATAGAATATTCTTCGTTACTAACCTTGTGAGCTAAGAAAAGTCTAGAGAATTTTTGAGGTCTCTAGGAACTAGAGTCCATAAAAGTTTTCTGGCAGCAGAACCAGGTGAGACACCAACATTGCCATGGGGATTGACCTGTTTGATCCTGGGAAGGATCTTCAGGGCATACCAGGAACCCAATAGTTAGAGGTGTTGATGTTGATTTAATTCGGAGAGCCTTATTGAGTGTTTTTCTCTAACTTCTCTGCCACAGATGTTGGTGCACAAGCTGCAATTATCTTCATGGTGGTCTTTCTACTTCTGCTCATCGTGAGCACTGTAATACTAGATGCCCGAGTGTCCCATGAAATGATGTTTCTTGTTGCCTTTGGACACACAATAAAACCAATTCCACCAACTCCTTTGTCTGCAGTTCCAAGGAGAACCTGTGAGCAGTTTTCCTATTGAGTGCCAACTTCCTTATATGTTTGGATTTCATTTATTTTGAAAATGTCAATATTGGTAGTTATTATATTACAAAAGTAAAAAAAAAAAAACCAGTGTCATGGCTTCAGAATAATCACAGAGGCAATCACAAACAGGGCAGACTGAAGAACAAAGTTCTTTCAAAAAAAATTTTAAGTGAAAATGTGGTAAGCTGAATTGCAAAGGGTATTGGTTTATTTAAGTAAAGGGGAAGTTAGGAAGTTCTATGAAGCATTTCACAAGGGGAGCTATCTGCTGACATGTTAACTATAGGGACAAACTGGATCTGAGCTGGGGAACGGACATGGTATTTAAGAAGAAGAGTGGGCAGTAACTGTCTCTGGTGTTGGCAGACTGGCTATGAAAGCCCTGCTTCTCCACATATTTGGAGTAAGAAAGGACTGTAGCTGTGGCTTTCTGGGTGTCCTAGCGCCTCCTGTCCTATGGGTGTTATGTGCATACCACTCATTGTACTCACAAATCCACTGGGAACAGGGACTAGAAGAGCAATCATGATGTGTTTTCATCTCTCTTTCCCTCCCACCTCCCCAACATCTCATCTACCCAGGCTGTGCTTGGTTTTTGGAGCCAGGCTTTAGGTCACCTAAAGGGCACCATAAAAATTCAGGTTGGCCAGAGCCTACGTGATTGAATGAGCAGAGCATGCTGAGACTTTTCCTCACTCCTTAGGGATGTGTCTGAGGGTACTTAAAATCTAGTTCAGAGGGTTCTTAAGTTTTTTTGTGAAGGCTATGGATCTCTTCTTAGAATAATGTTTTTAAACACAGAAAATAAAATACATAGGGTTACAAAGGAGACCAATTATTTCAAAATACAATCATCAAATTATTTTTAAAAAACATTCATGGATCCCAGGTTAAAAACCCTTACTAGTAGATGAAAACTCACATTTCTATAATGAAGAGTTGTTTTAATTTTAAAGTTTATTTTTAAGGTTTACAAAGCAATTTTTCCACAATTGACCCTGTGAGTTAAAAAATGAATATTCTTATTATACTGATGTCAAATTGAGACTCAGAGGAGTTAATTGACTTGCCCTGAGTTCCTTAACTAGTAAACTTTAGAGCTCGGATGTTAGGCAGATAAAATATGGAACTGGGAGTCAGGAAGATCTAGGTTCTAATCCTGTCTCCGATGCTTATTAGCTGTGTAACTGCAGGCAAATTGCTTAAGCATTCTAAGCCTCAGTTTACTCATCTATAAAATGATGGAGTTGTATTGAGATGGCCTCTAAGGTCCTTCCAGGACTATGGTCTTATCATCTTTCTTCTCTTTAATTAGTTAAAATATATTGACCAGCCACTCTGTGAAGAGCCCTGTGTACATACAAGGGAAGACAAAGTCATTGCAAAAAGAAGCAGTAGAAACTTAAGTGCAAGAAATTATCACAAAGGTAAAGGGTTATAAACAAGTACTTGATGAAGCAGAAAGAGTGATGGCTGGGAAGGGGAAATTAGGAGAATAATTGGGGTTCTGGAAAGAGTAGGATGAGTGTAGGATGAGTCCTGGATTTGGAGGTGGGGAAGATAAGAGCTAAAAATTCAGAGCTGGATGAAGCTTAGGGATGATATAATCCAACCTCCTTATTTTATATAAATGGTCACTAAGGTTTAAAGGGTGGAAGACCCTTAACCATTGTCATACCAGCAGTGAATAAGTTGTTCCTGTCCGCCCATTCGGCAGGGAGAAGTCTTCAGATACTTGGGATAGGCATCCTCGTAACTCATCAATGAGTTTAAAGCCCATTCTGTGAGTCTGTGAATTAGAAATGATATCAATGATAGCTCCCATCATGTAAATGGTGTTTTGTATGCAAATAGGCCCAGGATTTGTTGAGGACAGAAGCAGATGGTATCCTGACCTTGATTCTTGTAGAATCAATGAAACAAAATCAAATGTTCCCTAACCTAGTACTACCAGTCCATTCCAACTTCTTTTTCTTTAAAATTTTCTTTATTTGTTTTTAGCTCTCAACATTCACTTTTACAAGATTTTGAGTTCTAAATTTTTTCTCTCTCTCTCTCCTTCCCCCTTCCCCAAGATGGTATGCAATCTGATATAGGCTATACATGTACAAGCATAGTAAACATATTTCTACATTAGTCATGTTACAAAAAAAGAATTAGAACCAAAGGGAAAAAACCAAGAGAAAGAAGAAACAAAAGAAAAAGAGAGAAAAAATAGTCTTCTTCAATCCACAGACTCCATAGTTCTTTGTATGTGAATAGTATTTTCCATCATGTGTCTTTGGGAGTTGTCTTAGATCCTTATATTGATGAGAACAGTTAAGTCTACCATAGTTGATCATCACACGTCCATTCCAACTTCTTAAAGAATCAGAGAAAGCAACCTAACAGAAGGTCGGTCAGCCTTCCTCTGAACATCTCCAAGATGGAGAACTCACTACTTCATGAGGCAATTCACTTGATAAGTGAAAGGTTTTCCTGAATAATAATTCCCATTTCTACATGACTCAAATGTTTACAGTGGGCATTTGTCATAACACCCTGTAAGGATGGTAGAATGAGAATTATTATTCCCATTTCCCAATGAGGAAACAGAGATTCCTGTAGGTGTTGTGATCTGCCCAAGATGAATAAAAATCATCATCATCACCACCACAGGCCCTATTTCTACAGGGCTTTAAGATGAATAAAATGTATTCCCAGCAAAACCCTTGTAAGGCAAGTAGTGCAAGTGTTGTTATCTCTATTTTCCAGGTGAGGAAACTGAGGTACAATTCATGTTCACATTACATGAACAAAGTTGTCAAAGCCAGGATCCTGACCTGGGTCTTCCAGTTCCAGGTTCAAGTCTCTTTCTTGTGCATCAAACCAACTTGTCATTTCTAGGAAGTTTTTGCTTATATCAAAATTAAATTAGTCCCTCTAAAATTCCCCCTCCCTCCATTACTCCTAGTTCTGGCATCCAGGGCCAAGTAGAATAAATTTAATCCATCCTCCTTGTCACAGCTCTTCAATTACATGGGCAGATATTCATCCAATAAACATCAATTAATCACCTTGTTGGGGCAAAGCATCATGTGCTGGCTCTGGGGGAGATCCACTGCTCTCATGGAGTTCACAGTCTGAGTGGAGGGAGGGGGTCAAATGTTAATCTCACAGGGTAATTTCCTGAGGGAAGTGCAAATCAGTATGTAAAGTGGGCAGGTTGGTCTAGTCCTTCTCCAGTAATCAGGCAATAGTGACATAGTTCATATTTCTCATGCACTTTAATATTTATAAAGTGTTTTCCCCTCCCTATGTGATAGATAGTTCAAGGGCTATTTTTCCGTTTTTTTTACAGAAGGAGAAACTGAGTCCCCAAAAGGAAAACTCAGCTGGTCCTCAGAATCTAGATCCAGATCTCCCAATTGCTAATTCAGCGTTCTTTCCACTACAACACAGTGATAAAGAGAATCAAAGACCAACCCAACCCAAACTCTGGTACATTCACATTTAGATGGAAGGAGACTCAAAAGGTATAGTATTATGACTATATGGTCCCAGGCCCTGCACCAACTTTGCTTCTAGTATTTAAGCTCACTTGACACTCATCTGAACATTCCACCTTGCTCCAATGCTTAGAGACTAATCCCATTCCTAGAGTTGGGGCATCTAGAGAAAGAACAAGGATAAGAAGCTGTGGCTTCTTCCTTAGACTGTGGCCTCCATAAGGGATGGTGGTTGCATCCTCCCCATGCCTTACCCTTCTATAGCTGTGTGAATTTAAGGGAGTCATTTTCCTCATCTGTAAGATGAGGCAATGTATATGAATAAGACAATGTACATAAAACATTTTGCAAACTTTAAAACACTATATAAAGGTCAGTTAATAATTAATTTTATTAATAATGGATAATAGTGATGATAATAATTCTTACAATGACTGGGCTTTGTAAAACACAGAAAATGACACCTGCAGCTCCCCTTCTTGCAAGGCTTTTTTGGAGGATCAAGTGAGACAATGGATCCAGCCCATGTAGAGACAGCCCTTGTTTCTGGAAATGTGTTCCTTATTTCGAATATGACTCTCCACCTGCTATTTCTAGTTCTATCCCTTATGCAGAAGCAAAATGAATGTAATTCTTCTTCTCCATGACAGTCTTTCAGTTATTTGAACAGTTTATCATCCCTGCCCCTCCCTAGCCATCCTCTCCTCTCCAAGGTAAATATTCCCATTTCCTTCCATCAATCTTTAGATGGCACAATCTTTATCTCCGTCTCCAAATTCTCCTTCCTCCATCACTCCTCCAAGATTCTGGGACAACTTTAGTTTCAGTGGCCTGGGAAGGCAGGAGATAGGTTTCAGGGGAAAGGAGGTGTCATGGAAAGGACAAGTCTCCAGGACAGGATGCCAGGATGAATCATTGGAAAGCTCAGTTCAATGCCAGGAGGTGATGGTCACACCCAGCACCAGGTGCATCCCTTAATCTCCCCTTCCCAAAGGGTTAAATTGGTGGCTTCAAGTCCTTCTTAAGGGAGGGGTTCAAGAAACGGGCTGCCTTTCCAGACAGGTCTGGGGGACAGAAAGTCCCAGGTGAAGGAGGAGCAGAGTCACCATAATTATAGGAACAGAAGAGGCATGTCCTGTTCTCAGAGACCAGCTGTTTGTCTTCCACCGGGAGCCCTGACCCTGGCCACAGAATGAGCTTTGTACCTTGGTTCCAGATGGAGCCTTAACCCCTGGGAAGCAGTAGAAAGCATGATAGATGTGGCATGAGGGTTCCAGGGCTCAAAGCCTGGCAATACCTCTTAGGACCTGCGTGATCTTGGCTGAATCACTTAACCCATCTGGGCCTCAGCTCCTCATGTGTAAAAAGAGAGGATTATGGTCTCTGAGGATCCTTCTAGCATCATAATACCACTAATCCTGATGCTCATCTCTAGATCTTGAAGAATGTAATAAAAGTTTCTTGAATGAATCAATAGCACATCCAGATAGCCATAAGAAGGAACTTCCCCCTAGTGTGTCCTGGAAATCCAGGGGAGGGAAGCTACTTGGTTTGAGGCAAGGGACTGTGTGAGCTGAACCCCCCCCCCCCATCACCCCTCCCCCACTGCCAGGTGCAGGTTTTTTCCTCAGCCTCTCTGTTTGTTTGTTTTCCACTCACCGTTGCCGATGCTCCCCACCCTGGAGGTTATAGGCTGCCCATCCATCACCTTCCCATTCAGTCCTGTCCAAGCTTCTGTCGTCCAGCTCCCAGCAACAGCTCCTTGGGGCAGTGAGCCCACATTTCCACTAAAATGTTTCCAAGGGTTCATTCGTTTGTTCCCTTCCCTCCCTCCCCTTGGAGGAGCCTCCTCTCTGCACACAGGAGGCCTGTCTCTGGGCAGAGGAACCAGGAAGCAGCTGGAGTAGGAAGAATTCTGCACTTGGGAATCTGAGGATCTGAGGACTGAGAGCTGAGAGAGACCTTGAAAGTGAAGTGAAAGGAGGGCTCAGGTTGGACTTAGGGGGTCTGGATTTGAATCTCATCTCTGCTGCCCACTCACTACCCAGAGGATCTTGGGCAAATACCTTTTTCTCCCTGGGCCTGTCTCCTCCTCTGTAAAATAAGGGAGTTGAACCAAATGTCTCGAAGATTCCTTCCAGATCAAAATACTGTTAGAATATATAGTCAGAGCTGGAATAGACTTTGGAGCATGAGACATGAGAGCTGGAGGGATCCAACCCCCCTCATTTTTATAGATGAGGAAATTAAGGTTGTCAGTGGAAGTGGAATTCCCTGAGGTCACACAGCAAGCCAGGAAGGAGCACAGCTCAGGATCTGAACTCTTCTCTTGAATCCCAGGTCCAGTGCTCTTGTCCCATCAGCATAGCTGCTCCCAATGGAGCCTCTCCTTAGTGCCTTATGGGGCTGTGAAGATGCCTGGATCAGAGTCCTTGAATGCTATGCTGGTGGGATGAACTCTCTGGAAGATCTTACCAGTCTGGAAAGGCCTTGAGAACACAGAAGGATAATAATGATGAAGATAACAAGAGTTGGCATTCGTAGATGATTGTACAATTTACAAAATGCCATGTGTACGTTATCTCACCTGGAGATTCAGAACAACCCCATGGTGTGGGTGTTGTTCAGTCATTTCAGGCATGTACAACTCTTTGTGACCCCTTGTGGGATTTTCTTGGCAAAGATACTGGAGTGGTTTGCCATTTCTTTCTCCAGCTTATTTTAGAGATGAGGAAATTGAGGCAAACAAGGTTAAGTGACTTGCCCAGGATCACACAGCTAGTAAGTGTCTAAGGCAGGATCTGAACTCAGGAGGATGAGTCTTCCTGATTCCAAATCCAGTGCCTATCCACTGAGCCACTTGAGATGTGGGTAATGCAAGTATTGCATCCTCTCTACTTTATAGATGAGCGAAGGCTCAGAGAGGGAGGCAGCTATGGTGGGGTAGAAGGAGAGCTGGCATTTTGTCAGAGGACTTACCCTCTCTTCCAAGCACTACCCTGTGACCTTGGGTTATCAATGAATCTCAAAGTGTTTACTGTTTTCTGGGCACTGTTCTAAGTGCTGGAAATACAGAGACAAAAGCAAAGTATTCCCTACCCTCAAGGAGCTTTCCTTCTAACAGAGAAGACAACATGTATATCTGTACATGTATAAATATATAAATATATATATTATATATATATATTATATAGACACACATTATATATAATATATTCACAATAAATATGAAGCTGTTTGGGGAGGGAGGGCAGTACCAGTAGGGGGCTGGGAGAGAGGGGAAAGGCTGGTCAGAAAAGGCTTCGTGGAGAAGATGACTCGAGTCATTTTGAAGGAAAATAGAAATTCCAAGAAGCACAAGTGAAGAGGGCAGAGTATTCTAGGCATAAAGCCAACCAGCGCAAAGCTACAGAGATCGTGTGAGGAATGGCATGGGCAGACCTAGAGAGTGCCTGCATAGGAATAACATATAAGTCAGTCAACAAACCTTTGTTAAGCACTTATGTGCCAGCAGGCATTGTGCCAATAGAGATTCCAAAAAAGGCAAAAAGAGAAGAAGACTAGAAAGATAGGAAATGCCCAGGTTGGGAAGGTCTTTAAATGCCTGACAGAGGAATATAGATTTGGTCTTAGAGGGAAAAGGGGCTCCTTTATTGGAGGAGAAGATGATCCTTTGGTAAGCCTCAGAGCCTTGAAGGTCACTTACTTTGTCTTGCTGCGCCTCAATTTTTCTGTAAAATGACGGGCTTGGACTAGATGACCTCCAGGGTCCCTCCTAGCTTGAAGTCAATGATTCTCTAACTTGCCAAAGATTCCACAGCTATTAGGTGGGCTTGGGGCTCAGATCTTCCTAACTCCAAATGCAGTGGTCCTCTGTTGTCTGAGGACTGACCACCCAAGTTTGGAAAAACTCTTGTTACCGGAACATTGGCCACCAGGGGGTGGATTGTTTCAGCCACATTAACTCATGAATTTGTCTACTAAAGCATGGAGGGGCTGGGATCTGGACTGGTGCTCACAGTGCATGGGATAAGTCATGACCCTTTAGAGAAGGAGTTCTTGACTTAAGATCTATAAAACCACAAGGGCTTATAGTATGACTAGATTTCAAGGAGTTTGTAAACTTCGATGGGGAAAAAAATGACATCTTTCTTTCAATATATCGGCTTTCTTTGTAATCTTATACATATTATTTTTTGTGGCTGCAAACCTTATTTTGAGAAGGGGTCCACAGGCTTCACCAGACTGCCAAAAGGATCCATGACACACACAAAAATGAGAACCCCTGATTCAGACTTTATGAAGTAATAATAGCTTAACATTATAATAGATTTAAGCGAATCACTGCATTTTAGAATTGGAAGGGACCTCATAGGACATGTCCAAGTGCCAATCAAAACATGAATGAATACCCTGCTAGGCAATATCTACAGCAAGTCATCCTCTAAGTCTTCTTTTGATGGCCTCCAGTGATGGGGAGTTCACTATTTCCTACGTCAATTCCTTCCACTTTAGAACAGAATTAGACGTTGGGTATTTTTTCCATATGATGGGTTGAAATCTGCGTCTCTGAAGCCTAATCATAGATGACATTTCTGTGGCATTTTCTAGTTTGTAAAATGCTTTCCATCCAATATCTCATCTGAGCCTTACAATAGTCCTGGAAAGATCAAAATGATGTGGCTCCTTGCCCAAGCACACATGCCACCTCAGCCCCCATGAGCAGCTATGAGCTATGATAATAATGGTAGTAGTCGTAGTAGTAGCTAACATGTATATGCCAACCACTGTGTGTCAGGCATTATGCTAAGTATTGTATAATTATTATCTCATTTGATCTTCACAATAACCCTGAGAAACAGATATTATATTATCCCCATTATATGGATGAGGAAACTGAGGCAAGCAGAGATTAAGTGACTTGTTCAGAGTTACCCAGCCAGTAAGTATTTGAGGCTGGATTGAACTCAGATCTTCCTAATTCCAGACCCAACACTCTATCCCCTGCATCACCCAACTACCTTTAATGCACATGTGATCCCCTAGGATGGATAGGAAACAGAAAAAAAGTTATTCCCTGCAGGAATCTTTCCTTGATTCATCAGATGTAATTAATTAGGACTTCGTATTTGTGTCCTATCTCAGCCGTTAAACTGGAGACTCACCAGAGTGAGGGGGAGCATAGAACCATAGAGAATAAGGGAACCTTAGAGATTCCAGAGTGGGGAACCTCTGCAGCTGTGAGGCCTTGAAGTCAATGATTCTCTAACTTGCCAAAGACACAAAGTTGTGTCCAAACTTCACAGAACAAATCCTCTTAATAAAAGGATTTGTTCTGTAAAATTTGCCTCAGTCAAAAGGCCATACCCAAGGACCTAGAAGTCCTCAGGTTCTCTACCCTCATCCAACCCCCAGGGGAGGGAAGTCAGGTCCAGAAAGGGGAAGCTATATGCCCAAGAACACACAGTGGTTGGGATCTTGTCTTTGTGTTTCTCATATCAACAGTTATGTCTTGCTTTTAAATGGGGAGGTGTTGGTGGAGTATGAGGGCAGGGGGAGTCTTATGTTTTCATTGTAGATCAATGCCCTTAACCAACATAGAACCACAACTCTTCTATCTTCTGCTTGTGACGTCCATGTTAACATCATTCCACAGAGGTCCTATCTACTATGGTAAAAATAACTGAAATGCCTTCCCTGATCTCCCCCAATTATAGAATCACAGGATTTTTCAGAGTTGGAAGAGAGCTCAGAAACCACCTAGTCAAAATCAATACATGAAACAAAAGCCCTGCCCTAACTTACCTGAGAACAGTAATTCAGCCTTTGCTTGAAAAACTTCCTGTGAGGGGGATCCCCTGCCTTCTAAAGCAACCTATTCCACTTTGGAGTTTATGGAGTGTTCAGAGAGGACTAGTACCTCTGGTGTGAGGGCTTGCAAGCCCTTTTTAAAGCTGCTCATTCATCCACCTTTGGTGTTCACCTTTCATCCAACTTTTCACCTGCGGCTCCAAGAAGATATAGCATGCACAATGGCCACACCCTGGTAAAACCATCTTGACAGAGGAGCTGAAACAGGTTAAGGGTAACCAACAGGCCTCAAACATGTTGGTAAGTTAGGGGAGTTCCTACCCCTAAGCATATGAAGACCTCCCCTGGCAGAATGGATGAGTGAAAACAATTTATGCCAATGACTATGAAAGTAATGAAGGAAATGCTGTGAAGGGCTTAGAGCTTGGTCAGAAATCGAAGACGCCAATGTCATACACTACATCCTGGGCCATCACAATTCATCCTGACTTTTGCCTTGTCACTGGACTTTGATGACTATGGAAGAGTGAGGCCGATATCCTTGCGCAACCTGTCTCACTTAAATCCAATCCACACGTGAGTCAAGACATCATCCCATGACATCATTGGTCCTCTTCAAAAACGAAAGACAAACAACAACAAAGAAGCCTATTCCACTTTGGGATGGCTGTAACGGTTAAGCAGTTTTTCTTTATATCTTGACTAAATTTGTCTCTTTTCAATCCCTTCAGATAACTTGAAGACAACCACCCAATTCCCTAATCTTCTCTTCCCTAGGTTCTACAGATCCTTCCCCATATGGCATGGACTCAAGGCCTTTCACTGTCCTGGTTGCTGTCCTCTGACTGCTTCCCAGGTTTATTCTTGCTAAAACATTGTACCCAGATCTGAACACAATACTCTACATATGGTCTAAATAGGGCAAAGCACAGTGAGACCAGCATCTCCTTATATCTGGGAGATCTACAAGTGCAAGCTGGGATCAAAGTAGCTAGCATTCTTGGTTTCCACATCTCCCTATTTAATTATACTGAATGTGTAGGCCAACAAAATCTCCAGATCTTTTTTTCAGGCAAATTGTCATCTACTCATGCTTCCTCTGTCTTGTTCTTTGCAAGTTGATTGTTTGAACCCAAGTGTATGATTTTACATTTGTTGCTATTCAACAATATGACAAGCATTTATTGAGGATCTACTCTATGCCAGGCCCTGTGTTAGAGGTACAAAGACAAAAATGAAACTATCCTTATAAGATCCTTAAGGATCTTACATACTATTGGGGATTAGGGAGGGAATAGCATGTATGCAGATAAATAAATATAAAATATGCAAAAAGTTAATTAAAAGGCTTGGTGAGTTAGCACTAAAATTTGAGGGAATGTTGAAAGGCCTTCTAGGAGGAAGCACTTGAATTGAACCCTGAAGGGGGTTAGGGGTTCCAAGAGTTAGAGATAAGGAGGGAGGGCATTTCAGATACAGGAGACAGGCCATGCAAAAGGAGGTAAGTGGGAATGCAGAATGCATGAGAGGGAATAATATGTAATCAGCCTAGAAAGGTAGATTAGAGTCAAATTATGACTCCAAATGCAAACATATTTCAATTTTATCCTAGAGGCAATAATTTAGCAGGGAAATAGCATAGTAAGAATTGAACCATAGGAATATTAATTAAGTTTCTGTGTGGAGGATGGATTGGAAAAGGGAAAAATTAGCAGGAAGAATAATTAAGAGTGTACATGTATTTATTGCAATAGTGAAGCTGAGACATAGTGAGGGCCTCAGCTATAAGAGTGACCCTTTGAGTGGAGAGAAAGGATAGATTTGGGAGATGTAGAAGAAATAGAATCAAGAAGAGTGGGTAACTAATTGAATGTGGTTGGTGGTGGGATTGAATTTAAGGATGTCTCCTAGATGGTTGACCTGCCTAACTGGAAGAAGGCTGGTATCTTCAAAAAGAAATGGGGAATTTAAGAGGAAGGAATGGGTGGGGTTAGCACTAAAGATAAGAATTCTATTGCTGCTAAAAAACGTCCTCCGGGATAATTACAAATACCCATAAGAGGTAGTATTGTGATTCTACTGGTGGCAATTGCCAAAAAACCAGTGTCCTTGTTTCTGGGAGAGCCAGAGTAATGATGTTCTTTTCCTTCTTTTATTTGGTGTAGAGCAGATTTCAAAGTCAAGAAGGGATCATTATACATTTGTGTGCAAATTAAATATTTAATTTTATTGCCTCTGTAACAAACTTGACTGTTTTTTACATCATTAAAAAAGTTTTAACAATCCATCTGTCCTTTTGTTGCAGTCACTTGTTTTTCCACAATATAGCAATAATTTCCCAAGATTTTAATACATATTTTTTTCAAAGTTTTTCATCATGAAACCATACTTATATCACATTGGCTGTTTTAAGCATTCCTTTCATGAAGTCCATTTTTATAAGTCTAGACTTGATTTAAATTCCATGAATTTTCACTGGGGTGAATTTAAAATCAAATGAGTGCCCAGATCATTGATCATTGAGTGATATTTCTCTCTCTCTCTTTCTCTCTCTCTCTCTCTCTCTCTCTCTCTCTCTCTCCCTAGTGTGTCTTTCCCTCTCTCATATAAATCTCTTAGAATTTTGTGTATGGTGTAAAGCTGTGCTGTAATCTTTCATCTACAATTAGGAAGTTGCATAATTCTGAAATAATTCTGCTTCTCACTATATCAATATATTCATCAGAGTTTATCATTTTCATTTTAAGGACAAGATTTTTTTTTAGGTCCACTGGAAGTAAAAAAATACTCAAAGCATTTTTTCGATGACTGTTTTATAGTTATATAAAGAACCCCAGAACTTATAGACTTACTAGGACTCTGTGGTTTTGGTAGAGACTTGAAAGAAAAAATGAGTTTCATCAGAAAAAAAAAATGGCCTTTTTCTAATCTTTTTCTGCTCTGGATTTTGTATTATCTTGCTCATGACAAATGTTTTTTTCTTTATAGCAATGGTTAACATCCTGCTCTTCTTCCAACTTCTAGACGCTTATGACAAACTATAGAGGAATTAATCAAAACTCCTCCAGCTCTCAAGTCCCTCTGAATGTCAGAAAACTCCTCAGCCTTTGAAGCTACTTCCTTGAAGAGGTGCTAAAGGCATCTTCTGTGCTGCTCTCTTGGTGGAATTCAGAACTAATATCATCTGATGAGCTGCTTTCTCAGTTAATTTTCTTCCAGGCTCCTACTACTATCTGCTCATTCTCTGATGAATAATAGCTGCTAAATTACAATTGTAGTAGAGATTCCTTTTGGTTTATGAGTTAGACTAGAAGGCTACTGAGGTGATTTCCAACTATAAAATTCTTTGATTTTATGATTTTGTGAGTCTGCTATGGGTTGCCTCCTCAGGGGAGTGTTTTCAGTGCTTTTGTGAGTCAGATCCAGACACACCCAGCCAGTACAGCTACAGTCCTTTAGGTTAATCTAAAGTTTTACTGCTTTGTTTCCACCTCAGTGCAATTCCCCTAGTTCTATCTGATATTTGTGTTGGGGTGAGTAAATTCTTTTCAACTCCCATCACAAGTCTGGCATCTAACACTGTGGCCATTTATATTATTCTGAACTTCATTTAACAAGATTAGAGGGAGCAGGGTGGAGCAGGTGACCTTTGTCTTGCTTTCCTATAGCTGCTTTTCCCACATTCACACTTATCTATCAATTTTCACAAATTATCTCCTATGATCCTAACATCAACTCTCTGAGGTAGATAGTTTAGCAGTTATAATCCTCATATTACAGATAAAAAAAACTGAGCCAAAACCCCACCCCGAACTTGTCTGCTTTTTTTTTTCTGTCATATCATTTCTTATAGCAGAGGCTGACTGTTCTAAACATGGCCCTTCTTCCTACCCTGTTTTTTTGGGAGAGAAATTCTTATTGAAATACTTTATGCTTGAAAGTTCATATTCCCATGCTAGGGAGTAGTGTCCTCATTGACCAATCTATGGTTTATCTCTGCCTATGACGTCAGAAATGAATAACCCATGAGAAGCATCTATGACAGCCTCTGCCATTCCTTATAAAAACTCTAACTCTCATTGGCATCATCAGGCTGCCCTAACACAGAAATGCTGAAGGACTCAGGGTAAAGCCATGCACGAGCAATTTTCCAGAGGACTGTTGCTGTGAACAGCTTCAAGTTTTGATTACATAGTATAATGAACTCTCTATTTATTCAGCAGTAAATTAAGGCAAAACATTCATGGAAAATCAAGATACAGCATTCACCATGTCACAACTCAACAACTTAACACTAAAATGGCCATGTAGTTTTTGCCAGAGTGGTCACATAGTTTTAAACAAAGTACATTCATTTAGTCAATCAGAAAGTTCTTAATTCAATCACAAAGTACAAAAGTCAAAGTCCCGCACCCATAGGGTGTGATTAAGTTACAATTTCATCAGTCACTACTCAGTACCTTCTTAAGGGATGGTGGAAAATACAAAGGCCATCCACCCCTAGGTCACAAGTAAGTTACAATTTCATCAGTCACTACTCAGTACCCACAGAGAGGTCTTTTCATCTTAACTCAAGGCAGGCTCTCAGCTTCCATGGTTCCTCTTCCATGGTCCCAGCTCCCACCCAAATCTAACCAACTGCCGCCTGAGTTCAAAGGCAGACAGCTCCCAGTTCCTTGTCCAGATCTCTGTGTGGTTCCTGCTCCACATTGAAGCTCACAGTGTCCAGTCCATCTCAAATCTCTCACAGTCTCTGTTCCTGGGAAGACAAGGGTTAACAAAGCCACAACTACATTGGTACAAAGTACTGGCACCACAGTCATGCTACCTCAGTCTTCGGCAGCTCCGCTGGCCTTTGGAAGTCTTTGGCAGCTCCCAGAAGAAGTTAGTAGCCCCTCATCCTAGTTCTCAGAAGCTCTCAGCAAAAGTTCCCAGAAGAAAAGTCTCAACAGAAGCTCCATTCTCAAAATCAAAATCACTTTCTCCCATGCTCAAAATCAAAATCACTTTTTCCAGCCTCCATGTGGCTGGCTCCAAGAAATTCTCTCATTTTTCAATTCTCATTTCTCTTCTCAGTTCTTCTCAGTTCTCAATGCAGTCTTCAATCCAGCAGTAGCAGCCCAACCTCCAGATGCTCGTTGAGAGAATTTTCTCTCTCTCTCTCTCTGTCTCTCTCTCTCTCTCTCTCTTTTCCTCTCTTCTCTAGCAGTAGCTGCTCTGCCTCCACGATGCTTGACCCAAGAAGCTCTGACTCTCTCAGCTGGGACTTTTTCTTATATATGGTATCAGCTCCTCCCTGTTCAGCCTCTTCCTGTTATGTCAGCAACAGGAGTTCATACCTTCTGTTTCTTTAACAGAGACTTGATATAATTAGCTTGACACTAAGTGCTAAGTACCTGTTAGCTTGCCAATACAAAGGGATCTTCAAATTTCATTACTATTACACCCAGGCAGCCCTACCCATTGACCAGGAGGGGTGATAACCTGGGTGTACCAAGTCTGGGGAGAGGTCTTCTGTAGGACCACTGCTGATCTCCTTCTTTCTCCTGTTGTGGCCTGAACACCATTGTCATCAAACACTTGTTGTTCCACCTCTGGCAGATGCTTCCTTTGTCCTGATCTCTTGTTTTTCTGCCCTCTTTCCCTCATACCCGAACTTGCTAGGCCCTATGCCTTATCCCTATTTGATTTAAAATAAAATACATATGTAATCAAGGCCTATTGCTTTCATTGTTACTGACTTAATGAAGTCTTGTGAAAGCTTTCTAAGTTCCAGGTTGACTATAAGTGTCTGAGACACTCACAATGAAGAGAAGTGATCTGTTTAAGATCATATAGCAAGTAGGTGTTGGAGGACTTCAGAGCCTCTATTCCCAAAGCAGTGGAACATTGGCCTGTGAAGGAACCAGTTCAATTCAGTGCACACCCTGCAATCATGCCAGTCTGTTCTTAAATCTCACCAGAAGTGATGAGCTGGGCCTAAGCCACCTGTGGTCACTGGTATTCAGAAGCTACTCCTCTAACAAGGAAGTTCCTTCTCATAGTTGACTTTTCCCTGCTGCCTCAATTCAAGCTCAAATTATACAATCATGGGGCCTTCAAAGGCATCTACTCATGGATGGCATTGTAGATGAACCTTCCTATCCATGGATTGTGTTCTCCTATTAGAATGTAAGCCCCTTGAGAGCAGAGATAGTATTGTATTTGCATCCCTCGAGCTTAGTACAATAACAAGACATATATACAACAAGAATGAAACTAGCCCTTGAGAAATACTCTATCTCTTTCTTTTATTTTTGTCTTGTCTTTCTTTTTGAGGAGGCAATTGGGGTTAAGTGACTTGCCCAGGGTCACACAGCTAGTAAATATCTAAGGCTGGATTTGAACTCCAGTCCTCCTGAATCCAGGGTCAGTGTTCTACCCACTGTACCACCTAGCTGCCCCATCTAGTGATCTAATTGCCAAATCTAATAGCCTTTTTCTAATTCTCATCCTTCTTGATCTCCCCGCAGCCTCTGACACTGTCAATCACCCTCTTCAATTTGCTACTACTCTCTTCTCCTTAGGTTTCATGATATTGCTGTCTTATTGTTCTCCTCTTAAAAGTCTGACCACCCTTTCTCAAGTCTCACTCAGGTCATACTCATTAATAGTGAGTGTTCCCCAGGGATCTGTCCTGGGCCCTCTTTCATTCTCTCTCTAGTCTATACCATTTTACTTGGGGATCTCACCAGCTCCCATCTACTCAATTATCTCTGTGCTGATCCAGCCCTATCTACTCCTAACTTACCTCCATACCCTAGTCTCCATCTGCCTATTGGACATCTCAAAATGAATGTCCTATGGACATTTAAACTCAACATGTCTAAAACTCATCTTCCCCCACCCCAAACTTCTCCTTTTCTGAACTTTCTGATTACTGTAGCACCTATTTAATAAACCCCAGTGACTTCCTATCACCTCCAGAATCAAACAGAAAGCTCTCTTTTTTGGCTTTTAAAGCCCTTAGTAACCCAACCCTTTCCTACTTTACTCACACAAGACACTCTGTCTCCTAGCTCTGATGCTTGGAATTCTTTCCCTCTCTGTCTTGGTCTTTGGACTTCTGGGCTTTCTATAAATTTCAGCTAACATCCCACTGTCTACAAGAAGTTTTTCTTAAGACACCCCTTAACACTAGTGCCTTCCTTCTGTTGCTTATCCCCAATTTATCTTGCTTATACCTTGTTTGTATATAATTGTTTGCATGTTAACTCCCCCATTAGACTATGATGAGTGCCTTCAGCAGCTGGGCCCCAGGCTCAAACTCAGGTCTGTTGACTCCAAATGCAGAGTTCATTCTCTCACACCTTGCTGCCTTCAACTTTTCCCCTGGTCTTCCATGGCCCCCGAGAGCAACTGCCAACCCCAAACCACATCCTGTCTGGCATCCCATTCTAAGCCAGCACCTGTCCTGATCCATACCCAGACAGCCTTTGGCTAATCCCACCACCTGCCCCTCACTCCGGCTGGCCTGAGTTTTCCAGCCAGGTTCTCAAGAACCAAAACCTCCATATAAGCCATGATGTGGCTTCTCAGAAAGCTCCCACAATGTGAGATTGCATCTATAGAAGTACACAATGCCCAGATCCAGGAAGTAAATCTCCTCTTTTGTTCTCTGTGGCGATGAGATAATATAGAGTGTTATCTACCCCACTAGAATGTGTTCCAAAAGGTCATTTCTAAGTCACTTCTAGAAAGTCTTCAGTTTAGGGCCAAACTTCTTGATGATCATTTTTAAAAGAATTTTATTTTTTTCAGTTAACAAGCATTTATTTTTTCTTCTTTCCACATTCATTCCTCCCTCCCAAAAAAGCCCTCCACATATTTTTGAAAAAATATATTTGAAAAGTAGACATAAGAACCAAACCTTTATAACCAACATGCTTTGTTAAGCCAAACAAATTTCCTCATTGGTCATGTCCTAAAATATACATATCTCATTCTTCGTCATGAGTCTATCCACTCTGTCAGGAGGAGGAGAACATGCTTCCTCACTGGCCCTCTGACATCATGATTGGTCATTGGACTGACTAATTGCTCTCTTCCCAGTATCTTCAGCATAGATGGATTCAATTTGAACAGAGTCATTCACATCTTTAAATGTTTTTCTTTTGCAAGTATTTTGAAATCATGTCATGCTGATACATCCTGTTTCCTTGTGAGTTTCTCAAATATGGGAACTGAGTCTTCCTCATTAAAAAAAAAAAAATCCTAGAATCACAGAGTTCAGGTTGGATGGAACATTAGAAGATATAGCCCAACCTGCTTATTTTGCAGGTGAGGAAAAGGAGACCTTGATCGGTTAAGGGACTTGCCCAAGGTCAGATATGTATCCAGGATTCAGACCCAGATCTCCTATCTCATGCTATCGACCAAAGGAACAAGGACAGGAGATATTTGTGGGGGTCATATAGATAGGATCATATAGATATGGGACTGCAAATTCAGTGTGCGTCAACATTATGACATCAGTGCCCAAAAGAGGGAATGTGACCTTAGACTGCATTAATGAGGC
Organism: Pseudochirops corinnae; assembly: GCA_028646515.1. Classification (NCBI taxonomy): domain Eukaryota; kingdom Metazoa; phylum Chordata; class Mammalia; order Diprotodontia; family Pseudocheiridae; genus Pseudochirops; species Pseudochirops corinnae. Next base: position 73,830,477 of record CM053590.1, on the reverse strand, counting down.
CAAACATCCAGTGGTAGGAAACCAACAATCCCACTGTCCTTTATCCTGTTCAAACCACATCTGTGGAGTGATGATCAGCTTCATGTAGAGCACTGCATTTGAAGAAGGACATTGACAAGTATGAGAAAGACTAGGATGGAAATGGGATTGGGTGCCATACTGTATTGTGCAAATGGGTTGAAAGGATCAGGGATGTTCAGCCTGGGGAAGAGAAGACTTAGGGTTAAGGAGATATGATCAGTGGCTTCCAGTTCTTGAAATATAGTCATGCGGGAAGACCAGATTTGCTCAGCTTGACTTCACTGGGCACAAATAACTAGAGACAACCCATGGAAGATGAAGAAAGCTATATTTCTTCTCAGTCACTCAAGGTATGAATGGGTCATAACTGGCACTGCTAGAGGGAGTTCTCACATCAGTGAGATCATTGATCTATGAAGATATTGAGGGATAAGAGACTAAAAGGAAAAAATAAACCCAACTTCCTAACAATTAAAGCCACACAGAGATGGAAAAAGCTGCCCTTGGTAAGTTGTGAGCTCTCCATCACTGGAGGTCTTCAGGCAAAGGCTGGATGGCTACTTTGCCAGGGATGTTATGGAGAGGATTTGTGATTCAGGAAGGGTTTGGATTAAATGCCCTAGGACTCTTCCAGCCCTCAGATTCTAGTAGTTTGTGACAATGTTGGATCCATGCACCTCCTCCCTCTGTCTTTCCAAGGATGCCTGGTCTAGTTTGAATGTCTAACTTCCCAATCCTGACCACAACCTCCAATTCCACAGTGGAAAAAGAGAATGGAAAAGAAATAGCTGTCCAAACTACCCCCCTCCCCCCGCTTCTTTCCCACCTTCCCCATTTGACCTTTCAACATCAACCAACGGAAAATCCCACCAGACATCCCTTCTGTGGGTGACAACCAGTCTTACCTCCATCAAAGAGATCTGCAGTCCCCAGACCAGGGAATGTTGTTCCCAAATGACCTACCTGACCACACTCTGTCTGCAGAGAGACGGCAGTGGTGGTTGGAGAGGACCTTGGTGGCTACAGCCAGATCCTGGCTCTTTCTTCACTCTCCTCTGCCATGGTTGGGGGGAAGGGAGCAGGGAGGGAGAGGAAGCCTCTGCTCTCTCTCTTGACAACTCATCCATCAAAATATCTGGGAGACCCCCCACGAGGATGGCCAGTCCCCAGGATGGCTGGGGAGCTTCCCAAGGACTCCTCTTCCTGCCTTCCCCCTGCCTCTAGGGTCTTTGGACCCAATGGGTATATGTGTGTGTGTGTGTGTGTGTGTGTGTATGCGCACGCGCACGCGTGCCCATGCATTTGTGGGTTCTTGTGTGGGAGAGCCAGGACCAGCAATACTCCCCTTTCCCCAAGCCCCCTGCATGTGCGAGTCAACATTTGGGGGCTCTGATTTACGGGACTTCTGCACAGTTATAAAATATGCTGTGTTAAGCATCAGCATAAAAATAATATATAGGTTACTGCAACATTTTTATGACCTTAACCAGATCCGCCCTGTAATGCTGTCCCCCTTGACTGCTTTACTCCTGCAGGTGAAAAAACATATTATTTCAGCGGCCTGGAAGCAGCTGTTTGAGCCCAAGCAAGGATGCTGTGGATAGGGAGCCTCAGGGGCAGAGGAGAAAGGAGAAAGTTCAGTTTCAGTCTGGGTCCATCTGTTGACCCCATGTGCCATTGGGATCACAGGGCAAGGGTGTTTGTGATATGTCTAAGCACCTTTGCTCCCTGGACAAGTAGAGAAGAGAGAAGATTCCTGCTTTCCCCTCTCCTCTCTGTCAGTACCTTTATGACTGACCCTTTTTAAAAAAAATTAATTGATACCCCTCATTCATGTGTAATGAGAATAGGAATTTGAAGATCTTCCCTGCCCCTTAGGGCTAGGGGGGAGTTTGAAGACCTCCCCTGCTTTGAAAGTGAACTCTGCCCCCTAAATGTAATCAAATGGAGTCTGTGATGGAGGGAATTTGCTGAAGGGCAGCAGAGCCCACTGGAAGCTTCCCTGCTGTGAAGATAAACTCTGCCCCCTGATAGGCTGAATGTAGTCACATGGAGCCTGTGGTAGGAGGAGTTTGCTGAAGGGAAACAGAGCCCACAGGAAGGTGGTCAGAGCTAGTGAGATGGTGGGGGAGAGAGGATGCTCAGGCAAGGAGATAGAGAGGTTTGTGAGTAAATATTGATCTTGTATTGGTTTGTGGGAAAGCTGAAGGATGCTGTGGCTCTCAGCATTATTATGGCTTCTGAATATCTTTGGTACTATGATGGCTTACTGGTTTTAGGATTCAGTTTTCTGGTATCTAAAAAAATGCCTCAGTTCTATCCTCTATCTGAAGAGTTTGGTATATTTTGTGATGGAATGTCATGCGATACTTAAGGTCATAGTCTTTATGGTGATTGTGGGTGCTGTAAACATTGCATTGGTGCTACATCGTGCAACATGATCATTTTTGGAAATACCATCTCCTTTTGTCCTTTGCCGCCAACCAAAAGAATAATTTAATCCTCCTGTGCAGTAAAGGGATAAAAACATTTAAACAAAACGTCCTATTCAGTGACCTCATCTAATCATGTATACAACCTTCTCTCCTGGTAGTGCTCCCACATTTCTGCTAAGACCATGTGTTCTCTGGGACTATCACTGGTTATTCAGTTACTCAGAATCTGGCTTCCTTTGAGCGATACTTTCATTTCTTTTGCTGTAGTCATGTCATTTTTCTGGTTCTGCTTATTTTATTTTTCATCAGTTCATAGATGTCTTCCAATGTTTCTCTGAATACTTTCTGTAAGCTCATTTTCTCTTCCACAGTCTTCATAATGTGTGATTCCATGTTCTGTAATGTTATGCAAATGAGCTAGTACTCTGTGCTGGTATTGGCTGCCTAGCTCTAAGGACTGAGTTCAAATCTCACCTCTATCACTTACTAAGGCATGTAGGCAGCTGTGGACTTGGCGTCAGGAAGGCTTGAGTTCAAATCCAGCCCCAGACACTTACTAGCTGTGTGTGTCCCTGGACAAGTGACTGCCTGCCTCAGTTTCCTCAACTGTAAAACAGAGATAATATTACCACTTACCTCCCAAAATTATTATGAGGATCAAATGATATATTTGCAAAGTGCCTTATAAACCTTAAAGCGTTATTTAAATGCTAGCAATTGTTCTTGTTACTATCCGTGTAACCTTAGACAAGTTACTTAACCTCTAGGCCTCAATTTTTCTTTGCTAAAATGAGGAAAGTTGAAGGTGATGAGTTGTAAAGGCCCTTCTAATTTTAAATCTATGATCTTAAGTAAAAAACTGTGTAGGGCAGCTGAAAACCTAGAATGCTTATTGCCACTTATAAATATATGTTTATATATTACTTTATACTTTACTTATATATTACTTTTATGTTTATATACTAATATGTACATATATTGATATATTATACATCATATACATGTCTATATATGTGTGTATATCTATCAGTCTATGTATCCATCCATCCATCCTTCTATCTGTCCATCTATCTATCTATCTAAAAAGGAAAGAATTTGGCAGAAAGGAGATGGAGCTCTGTATGAGGTGTTGCTCTTGTCTTTCCCCTTCATCTGCATGGGAGATCTAAAGATGGAGAAAGTATTGAGGAGGCATAAAGATACATCAGGGCTTCAAACCCAGACAGCTCTTGTTAGTTTGCTATATGACTTTTTCAAAAATTGATTTGGGAAAGTACAGATTGGCAAGCAGGAACTGAGACTTTCTAGACCTAAGTAAGCCAGAGACTTGATACAGAGACAATGCCAGTGGTAAACTCAAGGAAGGAGGTGTAAAGACAAAATAAATGCCTGAGGGTATTACTCCACTTCTGTGTTCCAAAAGAGGTTGATTCTTCAAGGAAAAACTTCTTTCAGAGAGAAGAGTGGCTTAAAGCCAGGACTTTGGAAATGGAAATACTCCTTTCCTTTTGAAGAGAAATCAACTAAAAGTTATATTGCTAATCTGATAATGAGTGTGCTAAGGACCTTCCTCCCTCACTAAAAGAACTGAGGCTTAAGGATTTGGCCTTCATACTAAAAGAGGGATAGGTGGAAGAGTAAGACCTTAGCTGAGGACACAGGCTGAAGTCAGAAAGTGGGAGCAGAGAGGAGTTCTGCCCCCATCTGCCCAGCAACAGTCACAAAACCAGTAGGATAGAAATGGCTCACAACATGAGATGGTGTGGAACCAGGGTGGCTACACCAGAAAACATCATTCGCCCTGCAGCTTAGGGGGTGTGACTGGCTCCTTGAAGGTGCCCTAGTCATTTCTGTTCCCCACATGTGTCTCTTCATGTATATTTTTAAGCTACGTCCAGTGTTTGTGGGAGAAACGTTCTATTGTTACTTTTCTTACTCTGCTATTTCATTAAATGCTTTTACTGTGAACTAGTTGTGTTATATTTATGACTAGTAAAAGTAAGCACATTGGTGGGGGCTCATTAGCTATGGTTTTGAGTAGACACAGACTCATCTAGCACCCACATAGAAGCTTGAACTTCAGAGAGCTTTTTTGGGGGGAGACTCAGGTATGAGAGGGAGTCGCTACAGTGCTACACAATCTAGGAAGCCAAGGGAGAAACAAAAGAAAGATCAGAAAAAGTGCTAAAGAAAGATTTCAGGAGAGAGAACATTAAACAGCTAGGAGGTGGAGAGAAGTAGGGAAGGTTACAAAGAAGAGATAGTACCCAAGCTAGTAATTTATTTGCTGAATTAGTTCAACAAATACAGAAGATAGTGTCTATTAGCTTGTCCCCAGGGCTTTGCCCTTGGCTTTGTTCTGATTAATATATTTATCATTGATCTGGATGAAATTTACAAGAACATGATTGTTCAAATTTAGAAGAGACACAACTAACACATTAGATGATGAGTCAGGATCCAATACTATATTGATTGAAAAGAATAAGACACTGAATCAAATAATATGAAATTTAATGAGGAGTAAATGTAAAGTCTCATATTTGAGTTCAAAGAATCAACTGTACTAGTACAGTACAAATGGGAAGCTAAATAATAATTTGAAATGAAAAATGCCAGAGTTCTTTTGTGAATAGCAAACTCATACCAGGTAAGGACAAGAGTCCTGGGAGAGTCTGTTTCCCTCAGGCCACTGGTCCTGCTTTCAAACCAGACCTTAGAGCCATCATCCAGGGAAGAAATTCCTGTGGAGAAGGTGCCAGCCATATCCACCACCTTCCAACCACCCAGTGTGCAAGGAAAATCAGCTTAACTGAATCAGTAACACACCTTGAGGGAGACACAGGAGGCAACATACGCCAGGCAAATAAAACTACCACCACCACCCCAACCACCATCTCCCCTCAGACTTTCAAGGATGCCAAACCCAAGACCCTCTAGAATTGCAAGGCTTCGAGCAAAGTGCCTACAGCCATTATCCTGGGAAGCAATCTCTATGGAGATGCAGCTGCTCCTGCAGGTGCTGTAGTCATTCACATTAAAGACTCAAAAAAGAAAGCTCTTGGCACCATCAAATGGTTCAGTATCAACAACTGATATGTTTTTATCAGTGGAAATAACATTAAAGAAGAAGAATTATCATAATTTTGTTGTGTGTAGACCCAATGGACCTTTCTATCTACTTTGCAGATGACATTTTCCATATATCTTATCTCTCCCCTTTAGAATGTGAGTGCCTTGAGAGCAGGGATTGTCTTATTTTTTCTCTTGGTATCCCCAGTGCTTAGCAGAATGCTTTGAACATGATAAGCACTGAATAAAATGCTTTTTTCATGCATTCATTCATTCATTTAATATAAATGAGCAGTAAAATATAGCAGCCAAAGAAAACCATTCTACATGCTAAAACGCCTTTAATTCTCTGATTTAAGGTCTCCTTTGGATGTAACATTTCATGTTCTATGTCCTCAGCTCCTTTTAAACTCTGTGTGTCCGTCTCATGCTGTATTTCCCAAGGTCTCCCCTAGCTCTGACATTCAATACCTAGGAGCCCTCTGTATGCAACATTCCACGTTCTGCATCTTAGGAGGGACCCAGGATGGACCCAGGGTCCCTCCTAGCTCTGACATTCTACGTTCCAAGGTCTCTTAGCTCCTGACTCTAAAGGATATGTTTGGGAAGGGGTGTGTATGAGTTCTTTCCTTTTTCCATGAAGACGGCTTTTCAGTTATTAACTTATGAGCATTCTTGGGCAGTAATAGCACTGTAGGTCTTTGGTTAAACCAGGCTAAAGCTCAGTTGGGCAAATAAGAACTGCAGGAGGAGGCCACACTATAAACTGTGATTGAAACTTCCCCAGCTCTTAGTGCCAAAGGTTAATCAAAGCTGCCTTTGAGGTGGAAAAGCCACTGAGCCTCCCACAGGGGATAATATTTATACAGCCCCCTGGCCCAAAGAGACCTCGTGCCCTTTGGAAACACGACCTCATAAACTGACTTGACTATTCACTCCTGGATGGAATCAGGACAATGGAGCATCAGAGTCATGGCACCATGCTATTGAGGAAGAGAGGGCTATGGTGGGGATGGAACAGGTCTCTGGGCAGCAGCTGCATCAGGGGCAAAAGGAGCTCCTTTACACTTGTGATTGAGCTCTATTAGAACATTTGGGATAGCCCCTTGACTTTGCCTCTGGAGACCCTGCTGTTGCCTGGACCACCTACCCCAGTACTATGCTTAGTTGGGCATTAAGTAGTGGTTTTACTAAATCACCTACAAATTTTCATCAGCTTTATAATCTCCCTATATACCTTGGGCTTCAAATCCCTATCAACAATTTTTGTTCTGGTCTATCTAATTTCAAAGACTACTCTCTTTAATAGAGAAAATAGAAGGAAAATGAGAGTTCAGTTATATCTTCAGCTAAATTTGAATTGGATCTTTTATATTGTTTCTCATTTATTGTTATTTAATTCTGATACT
>CM053590.1:73766692-73823040 GCA_028646515.1 Pseudochirops corinnae | reverse complement strand
AGTCTTCAGTATGTCTAGTGACCTATTTAGTATATAATAATTGTTTTGTAATTTGGAGCTAGTGGTATTATTGACAAAAGGCAGTATAAAGCCTATAACTGGTTAGTTCTGTTTCAGAAGTTGTTTTGGAATAATGCTTGTGCATAATTAAAGCATTTGATGGGTGGAGTCAAGATGGCAGAGTGAGAGGTAGCATTTTTTTCCTTAGCTTCTCCACAGTCTCCTTTACAACAATATAGAAAGCACAACAGATTGACTTCTGATTGAGAAAGTCAAGAAAAAGTCATATGAATAATTTTTCCAGCCCAGGGCAGCTTGGGAAGATAGACTGAGTGGACATATTGGGGTGAGGGCTAGCCAGGAGAACAGCAGAGCAGAGGTGGAAGTGTAGACACACCTGCAGCAGAGGGGAGAGTTTCAGGGGCCAGGGATGGTAAAGGAAGGAAGCACCTGGTCAGAAAAACATCTCTGGCAACCCCTGTACTAGCGAGGAACAGGTTCCAGAGACATAGCTGACTGTTTCTGAGCATAAGAGCAGAATGGGGACTCCGTTCCCACATTTAGTCCTCCACCTAAGCCTGCAATGGAATAAACTAGGGCAGGAAACCAAAATGAAGGGGAGCCAGCCATTCAGTCACTTTGAACCTACAGGACCTTCTAGCAGTCTAACAGGAGAGACTTATATCATCTGATGCTGAGTGAGGAAAGTAGAACCAGGAGAACTTTGTACACAATTACAGACACAGTTAGTACATCTGTGATGACTAACTTTGATAGACTGGACTCCTCTCAGCAATGCAATGCTATAAGACAACTCCAAAAGACTCAAGATGGAAGGGGCCATCCACAACCAGAGAAAGAATTGCAGAGTCTGAATGCAGATTGAAGAAAACTACTTGCTCTCTCTCTTTTGTATTTTGTTTTGTTCCTTCTTTCTCATTGTTCATTCCATTGGTCATAATTCTTCTTTACAACTTGACTAATCTTTAATGTGAAGGTATCTGTAGAACCTATATTTAACTACATGCTGCCATGGTAGAAGGGGGGAAGAGAGGGAGGGGGACAAAATTTGAAATTCAAGGGATTGTGGAACTGAATGTTACAAACTAAAAGTAAATAAATAAATGTATTAAAAATGTATAAAAATTTAAAACAAGATAGAATTCCTATGCAAATTCCCCCTTTCCTAGTCAGTGGAATCTGTCAGTCCCTACTTTCTTCATTGAAACAATATCCAGCCTGATTCCAGTCTGACACTTTTTTTTCAATGTACTGGCTCTGTGCTGGTGCCCTCCTCAGAACTATTGGCAGTAGCTGTTGCTTGTCTCTTCCCATAATCCACCTGCATGGTAAAAGCATGGTAAAAGCATGGTAAAAGACAGAATCAGAATGGCCCACCCTAGTCCCAACCAGGGAGAACTCCACCTAAGGAAGCCTCTCTTTGCAGCATCTAGCATGCTTTCATGATTGACTGATGCATGCTATCTACCTACTCTACTTCATCACAGTTTTATTGATATTTCTCATTTCCATTGTCTTTAAGTTCAGAAGAGTCTGCCAAAAGCATAATGCTTCCTGGCCTTCTGACTCAAGATGGAATGGCTGTGGGAGGACACATCCTCCTCATACATAGTAGGAATATAATGAAATGTTGCTTAATTGCATGGGGTAGAAGAAGGAGAGTTGGGCTCCCTGACCAACCTCTCTCCCTCTCTCTTCCATTTCAAGATGTAATCACAGAAAGTAATAGGCAAACAACGAGGTATCATTCTAAATGCAGAAATGTGTATATATCCCTTGTCTTCCTTTAAGAAGCATGAAAAAAATTCTGATTTTAATTAGAAGTGACTACCATTGACCAATTGAAGATTGGCCATGCCCCTGGTTGTCTTTAAAAAGTTAAGCTTGTCAGCTCTGCAATTAATCCAGCCAGAAATCAGCTGTTGAGCAAAAACTCAGCCCTTGAGAGAGAATCTTTCTTCACCTCTTGGGAAGGAAGATGAGTTTCTCTCTTCTTCTATTGGTGATGATAACTTTAGCAGAGGGTACTTAATTCAAAAGGAGATTTTACATCCAGCAAGAAGCAATTTGACGAAGTTAAAGCATTGTTAAAATGCATCCATCAGGGAACAGACACGCCTTCTCCAGACAGACAGACAAACAGAGGAAGATAGCATTCCAAGTAGGGAGCAGCTTCAAGGAAATTATCTCTGGCAGCAAACAGAACTAACCATAAATTCAAGGAAGAGATTAGCCTTTGCAGTTGAGAGTTACAGAGAACTTCAGAGAGGAACAGATCCAGGGATCCCAAATAAATAATGCACCTGGAAAAGACCCGGAGCCCTGAGTTCTCATGTGAGAACTTCAGGAGGAAAGAGCATCAGGGGCCAACAGTACCAGTGGCATGAGTTGCCCTGGTCACATGTGTCCCCCACATATGTGCCTTCCTGCTATTGTTCCCTAAGTATGTGTTTTGTATATTTGTGTGAGTGAATCCTAGGTTTCTGGAGGGAATATTTCATAACTATTGTTCTTGGTAGATGCCTTTGTTTTGAGCTAAGTACATCTATGGTTTGACTATTATAGGTGAGCACGTTGATTGGGGCTCATGAGATCTAATCGTAGAAGCTTATACTGTCAAGCCCATGGTATTAGCTCCCCTGCAGGAAACCTTACTTCTGAGTGTGAGTTTGGGGGAAGAAATCAGAGTAGCTACAATAGGGTAGTGTCCCCTTTGTGAGCTACTCTGAGGGCATGTTAGTCTGAGACATGGTACTATACATTCCCAGCATGGATTAAGGGAATTGGAAGAAAGGCTGAAGAAACTAGGTACCTTTAAGTCTCCAGAAGATGGTATAAATATTTGGTTTGAAGTGAATTCACAGAACATTTGACCACTCTATGTTCAAATAGAAGCACAAAAGTCCATTCTCAAGACAAAGAAATTATTTTGAGTTATGTACTCTTTGTGGGGCTTTTGTTTTTCCCATTTTAGGGAAACTCCTGAAATTTGCACAAAACCTCATGATTCATATGAGTCAGCTGATTGCTGACTCTATATGCAATCTTCTTGCTAGGAAGTTAAGAATCACTAGTGAAAGAGAAGAAACTCGTTTATTTATTTCTTCATTTATTTATTGTGCAATCATGCAAATCATTTCCATATTAGTCATTTTGGACAAAAAGTCTTGAGTAAAAAAAAAAATGATGAAAGAAAGTGAAAAGTAGCCTGCTTCAGTCTGTATTCAGACAATATCAATTCTTTCTCTGGAGGCAGATAGCATGCTTCACCATTAGTCCTTTGGGATTGTTTTGGATCATTGTATTGCTGTCATTTACAGTGTTTCATCGCACAATATTGCTGTTACTGTGTGCAACATTCTGTTGGTTCTGCTTACTTCACTTCACATCAGTTCATGCCAGTCTTTCCAGGTTTTTCTGACATCATCCTACTTGTCATTTTTTATAGCACAATAATATTCCATCACAACCATATACCACAACTTGTTTACCATTCCCAATTGATGGACATCCCTTTGATTTCCAATTCTAGCTATCATAAAAAGAAGTGCTATAAATATTTTTGCACAAATAGGTCCTTTTCCCTTTTTGAAAAAGTGTCTTTGGGATATAGATATAGTAATGGTATTGCTGGATCAAAGGGTACAGTTTTATAGTCCTTTGGGCATAAACTCATACATTTATATAATGAATCTTTTACTGATAACCTGAGAGACTGGAAGCTTTTGGGTTAGAAGTCAAAGTTAATTCCTGGATTAGGAGTCAAAAGAGCTAGGTTAGTTTCCTAGGTCTGTGAGAAAATTGGTCTCAATTTCTTAATCTGCATAATGATGGATTTAGGCCAGATTATCTCTGAGATTCCTCCCAACACTCATATTCAAGGAATCAGAGAGTCTTGACTCTTCATAATCTAGCTAATCTGGATCTCCACAGCCCCCAACCTAGGGCTTTTATCTTTTATCTTAATTGGAGCAAGAATGAGCTGGATAGAAGGAAAGACTTCATAAGAGCAAGAAGGGGCAAGGTTGATTGATTTAAATTAAGACTTGAGTGGGTGTATTGGCACATGCCTCTAATCCAGTGGTTCTCAACCTTCCTAATGCCTTGACCCTTTAATACCCGTATATGGGCAAATCTGCATGTGGGTGGACCCACCTGGAGACCAATAAAGGGGATAGAGGAGTGGTGTCTCGGTTCCTAAGACCATTGGAAATATGTGTTTTCTGAGACCCCCAAAGGGGGTTTAGGAGACCCCCAAAGAGGTCATGACCCCACAGGTTGAGAACTGCTGTGTCTAATCCCTGATACTGCAGAAGCTGAGGCTAGAGGAGGTTCTGAGTTGCAGTAGGACAAAAGTCAATCAGGTATCCTCATTAAGTTCAACACTGATGTGGTGAGCACCCAGGAGTAGAGAATCTGTCTTAAGGAGGATTGAACCAACCCGAGGTAGAAATGAAGCAGTTCAAAATACCTGTGCTGATCAGAATGGTATAGAACCAGGGAGTAGGAGGAGGAGAAAGAGAAGGAGAAGGAGGAGGAGGAGGGGGAGGAGGAAGAGGAAAGGATGACAATGACTTGGCAAAATACCTAGATCAACCAGCCAAACTCCATTGGTCTAAAAGAGTTTCCATTAAGGTCTAGCCTATACTTGTTCTAACATTTCCAATGAGGTGGTATTAGGAAAAGTCTTGGATTTGGAGTTGAAGGACTTGAGTTTGAATCCTAACTTTGCTTCTTACTACTTCAGTGACCACAGAGAAGCCACTTCCATTCCCTTTTCATTCTGGGCCTCAGTTTCTAGGATTGGACATAAGGTTGTCGAGGGCTCCTTCCAGCTCTAAATCCTATGATATATGAAACACCACACCAAGCTTTGACCTGGAGGACCTCTGGCAAGATCCTCCCCACCACCTACAGAACCCCACAATGTGGTGAGCATGAGATCATATGGTTTGGTTCCTGGTAGCAAAGCTGGCTCTCGATGCTTTACATCCTCCACTCCAGAGTAGACCACCCAGCTGCAGAGACAACATGCTGGAGCCAGCTGCAGGAGGCAGGCTGGAAAATGGGCAACCCTCTCCAGAGGCTCACAGGCTCATGGGGTCCTAGACCCCAAGCTGGAAGGAACTTCAGAGAACATCCTCATCCCCCTAGGGTTTACAAATAGTCTTTCTCCATCAGACCTCCTGGAGCACTTTGACTGTCTCTCCTGGGCTCATCATGTAACACTGAGACAGAGCTGTCTGTGCCTTATTCTCCTTTAGACTCTTTCCCCTGGAAGCTAGGGTTGTGTCCTGTCATCCAGCTTTGTATTTCCCTCTGGGATCCGCACAGAATAGGTATTGAATTTGCTTGCTCACTCTACTGAATTGAATTTAAATTGGGTTACCGGATGCCTCCCTCTGTCCTCTGCCACTGCCTCCTCAGTACTTGGTCCACAACCCTGCCCTCATGGGTCTCAGGCCCTCTCTGTTACCTGTCTCAGTGTCTGTTTTCTGAATCTGCCTGACTGCAGAAGAGGAATTCAGCTCAGCAGAGCAGTGAGTGAGTAGAGCCCTGAACTTGAGGTCAGAAAGACCAGGCATTTACTAGCAGTGTGACCCTGGGCAAGTCATTAATGATTCACAGCCTCAGTTTCCTCATCAGTAAAATAGGAATGATAATAGCATTTAACTCATAGAGTTGTGAGGATCAAATGAAATAATATATGCAAAACATAGTGCAAACTATTTAAGTGCTGTAACTGTAATTTCCTCATTTCCCTCTTTGCCTTAGTTCATAGCTCATACCCATACCCCCCTCCAGATGTTCCCCACTGTCCTCTCTCTGTCTCCAAATCTTCCCCATCCTTTGTGGCCCAATCTAAATCCCACTTCCTCTCAGAAGCCTTCTCTGACTGCTCCCAGCAACACTGATCTGTCCATCCTGTGCCCCACTTGTCAGAGGAGTTATGGTAGGGATTTCCAGCACTGAATAAGAAGTGGGCCTAGTATGACCCACCTCCTACCTAAAAGGGGTCCTCTAAGGTTGGCCCTTCCTATTCAAAGATCTGATAAGTCTGAGAAATCTTATAGCACTCACCAATTCTCTTCCTTGTATCAAGAGATACTCCTTCAGAACTGTACGTGGAAAGGAAACTAATGCCCAGCGTGGAAAAAGACTTTCCTCAAGTCATGGAGCTAGGAAACAGCACATCAATCAAGATGCAAACCCAGGGAGTCCAAATTAAGGTCTTTGTAGGCCTTGAAGCAATTCTGTTGGTAGGCCCTTTGGGAGATAGATTTTTTTTTTTAAGTGCATCTGGTTTTGCAGTTTAAAAAAACCTCAGAAAGTTATTTTCCTATACTAATTTCTTTCATTTTTCATGTCTTGGCTAGTAGATTTAGAGATGGAAGCAGGGATATGTTGGAGCCAGCTCATACCAATTACTTTTCAGTGTGAGCATTTACGAGTCTGAAATTATCACAAATCAGGGTTTGATTTATTGTTTTGTAGATTGTCTTGTCTTGAGAAAATGACGGGGAAATGCAAATAATTCAGATTAAACTTAAAAGTGTATTATGCTTTTGGAGGGAGCTGGTTGTTAAACCGTCACTGGCACGACCCTGGATGGAGAAGACCTTTGAAACCATCTAGTCCAACCCTTCTCATTTTACAAATAAAGAGACTAAGAACCAGAGGGGTCGTAGCTTGAGCAAGGTTCCCAAGGTAGAAAGTTTCAGAGCTAAAATCTGCAGTTGGAACCCTTGGCTTCCAACTCAGCACTCTCACTGCTTCACATACTTATGAAAGGTTTTGGCTACCATCACGAAGGTTATCCATCCCAGAATTTGAATGGCAGAAGGATCCCAAATGTCTTTGTAGATGACCTTGTGTGAATTGTATCAGAAGTAGCAGCAGCTGGAGTTGCTGTGGTAGTAGTAGTGATGGTAGCAGTGGGGTGATGTCTGTAGTCACGTGGTAGCACTAGCAGATGGCTTCTCTTGCTGTCTGGCTAAGGATGTCCTTACCTTTGGTGCGTTGGGAGGCTATTGTTGGGGGAATGAAGGTCTAAATGAGGGAGGAGGATTGGGGGAGGAAGAAGGTAATCAGGAAAATGCTTTTGGGGTTTTTTTTGGTAAGATTTAGGACAAGAAGGAACTTTAGAGATAATCTAATTGGTTAGTCAGCAAGCGTCTATTAAATGCTTGCCATGTGCTCACCACTGGGGAATACAATCCTCTCATTTTATAGAAGAAGAAACTGAAGTTCAGAGTAGTTGCCCAAGGTTGTACAACTGGTGAGGAGGAAGGTCAGGATTCACACTCTGGTGCTGGAGGTTCATGTCTTAAACACTGGGAGGTGGGAGAAGGAGGGGCTGTGTGGTGATGATAGGGCAGAGCAGGGTAAGAGGGAGGGAGAGGGGGAGATTTAAGTCAGAATTTGGCAGAAGCTTCTTGATGCGAGACCTGGCCTGGATGTCCAAGGAAAGTGGTGGAATTTCCTTTGAAGGTGAGGTTCAAGGCCAGGGAGCCAGTGAACCTTCTCTTGGTTCAGCAGGTGGGGAAGTTGAGAGGGAAGCAGCCTCCCTCTCTTTCTGAGAATTCATGACTGAGGCAAGGGGATGGGCCAGTTGTTTTCCCACCAAGCAGCCAGGCCAGCTGACATGTGGGGAATAGCTCCAAGCTCAAGTCTGCCAAGTGGAGGAACTACATGGCGCTGGCCTCGCCATGACCTTGTCGTCGTTCTGGCTGGCTGGCCCCGACCCCCGGTTCAAGAGGGCTTTGGCATCTAGTGGGGCTGCAGCCCTGGCTCTCTGTGCAGGGCTACCTGCCAAAGGCGTGGTCAGCCTGAATGAATGACTGCCTCTGGGGCTCCTCCAAGGACCAGAAACTGACAGGCATACTTGCTTGCTTTCCCAAGGCCTAGAACTAAGCCCAGCCTCCATCCCTCTGCTGGGAGCAGAAGCTGCCGTTGGTAGCAGGGAATGACCCTGAACACACTGGAGAAATCGGAGAAGGAGCTTTGCTCTTAGACGCAGCCCGGCCCTGAGACATCGGCTATTTAACTGGGGCTCCTGAGAACGCTTCTGGCCGGCTCAGAAAAGGACAGCCTATTTGAATGAAAGTGACCTACAGAGGTCATTGAGATATCAGCTGACCCCAGTCATAAAGTGAGCCCTCAACCTGGCCGGAGCCGGTCCTGATCCTGGTACCTGGAAGACTAAGCCCTGACTCTGGTTACTGGCCGACCCCAGCAGGATGCCTGGTTTCCAGTTCTAGTTTAGAGAGCAACGCATTGTGTGACTTCGGGGACTCCCATCCCCTTCTGGGGTTCACTTCTCTCGTTTGTAGCCTAGGAAAAATGATGATAATGATAATTATTGTTACAATTGTATTTATGAGAATGACTTCTATTCTACACTAGAGGTCTCAGACCTGAGTAAACATTCCACTCCAGTTTTACCAGGGGCTCGTAGGATGACAAGATTCAGAGCTGAAAACAATGGGAGGTGATGTCATCTAGTCCAACCTCTATTTTTTCAGATGATGAAAATTACTTTTCCAAGGTCACACAAATACTAGGCAAAGAGAAGGGATCTGATCATGGGTCCTCGAGATCACAGAATCTTAGAAGGAAATGAGTTCAAATCCAGCCTTCTGCTTGTAGCCTATGTAAAATTAGGGAAAGTTACATCACTCCTCTGGGCCACAGATAACTCTAAAGCTCTATGAGCTGTAACAACCCTTAACTATATTTTAATCTTTCAATCAGTCACCAAGCATTTATTAAGCTCCTACCATGTTCTGGGTACAAGGTGCTGGGGATACAAAGAGAAATGTTTTCAAGGAGTTTCCATTCTAACCCATATCTGAACAGGAACAGTCCTGTCTCCTGATCATCCAGGTTTTATCTGAAGACCTTCAGGGAATGGGATCTCACTACCTTCCAAATACTGGCATTCATAGAGTACCTGCTGGGGGTATTCTATGAGACCTGGGCTGGTGCAGGCAACCTTTACTATTTCTGGACAGCTCCGAGTTTTGGAAGATTTTTGTTTTGCTTTGTTGTCCCCTTGGGATCAAGCTTAAATCTGCCTTTTTACAACTTCAACCCATTGTTCCTAGTTCTGCTTCCTTAGGCAGGGAAATCAGATAAGTCTAATGTTGCAACAGATCTTTCGATCCTTGAAGACATCTCTCAACCCCTTTACCCCCATCTCTAACCTTTAACATTTTCTTCCCCTGGTTAAACAGCCCCAGTTTCCTCAATCTGTTCTTCAGCGTTAACCAAATCCCTGAGCACTGAAATAACTCTTCAACACAATTGCATTGCTACCAGCGATGTCCAAAAACCAATCGATGAGGTTCATCTGGATCTGAGGAAACTTCAAGATGGCACAGTAGATGGAGAACTGGGCCCAGAGTCAGGAAGATCTGAATTTCAGATGCTTACTAGCCAGGTGACCCTGGACAAGTCATCTAACCCCTGTTTGTTTCCATTTCTTCAGCTGCAAAATGGGATGATAATAGCACCCATCTCACAGGTGAAATAATATCTGTAAAATGCTTAGTGCAGGACTGACACGTAGGAGGTGCTATTCTAATCCTTTCTCTCCCCACCATGACCTTTCCTTTTGCCCAGACCCCAATCCCAGCCCCATTGCATCTTTACTGGACCATTGTAATTTGTCTCCTCTAACGGACATCCTTGTCTCCAGGCTCTTCCCTGTCCAATACAGCTTTTCCATGCTGCCATACTCACTTTCATGAAGCATGGTTTGAACACAACACCAAACACTTACTGAGTGCCTGCTGTATTCAGAGCCCTATCCCTGACCTCTTGTCACTAAGAGGATAAGACATAACACTTATGACTATAATACACACTCCTACATGATAAGTTCATTAGAAGGGACAAATATATATATATGTATGTGTGTATATATGTATATATGCGTGTGTATATATATGTGTGTGTGTATATACATACATACATACATATATAGATATTTGAGATCTCAGATTTAGATCTGGAAGGGACCTTAGAAACTACCAACCGTCTTGTTTTATACATGGAGAAATGGAGACCAAAAGAGGTTAAAGGACTTGCCCAGCATGACATAACTGCATCAGGATTTGAACCCAGGCCCTTCCTCACTCCCTGTCCCTATCTGCTCCACTATGCTGGGTTTTACAGAGGAGACTTCCTGGAACAGCAGGTATTTGGGTTGGACTTCAAAGCAGGAACTCAACATTCCTTGAGTCATGGACCCCTTTGGCAGTCTGGGAAAGCCTATGGATTCCTTTTCAGAATCATGTTTTTAAATGCGTAAAATAAAATACATAAGGTTACAAAGGAAACCAAAGATATTGAAATACAGTTGTAAAAATATTTTTAAAAAACACACACACAAGTTCATGGACCTCAGGTTAAGAACCCCTGCTTTAAAGGCTGGGCATGAATGAATTCAATGAGTCGAGGTGGGAGAAAATATTCTAGGTGGAGGCAATTATAGTGAGCAAAGGCATAAAGGCAGGAAATCTCAGGGCGCATTCGGAGGGTAGCAATTAATCTAGTAAGTCTGAAGTGCTACCTCTGTGGAAGAGAGAAGTGTGTGTGTGTGTGTGTGTGTGTGTGTGTGTGTGTGTGTGTGTGTGTGTGTGTGTGTGTGAGAGAGAGAGAGAGAGAGAGAGAGAGAGAGAGAGAGAGAGAGAGAGAAAGAGAGAAAGGGAGAGAGAGAGAGGAAAAAGAGAAAGAGGAAGGGGGGAAGGAAGAGAGGGAGAGAGAGTAGAGACAGACAGAGACAGAGAGAGAAGAGGTAGGAATGAATGTGAAGAGTGCCAGAGAGTCAGAGAAAAAGGGAAGAAAGAGAAAGGAAGGAAGTAGAAGAAAGGAAATTTGGGGAAAGATGAAAGGAATAAACTAAGTGAAAAAGACACAGAGAAAAATTCAAAGAAAAATAACACTGGAGGGCAGGGGGAAGAAACAAAGACGCAGAGAAGGAAGGAAGGAAGGAAAGAGAATGAAACTGTTGGGGGATGGGGAGTGGGAAAGTGGGAAAGAGAGCGTGAGAGAGAGACAGAAGGAGAGGAAGGGAGGGCCAGAGCAGGAGCTCACTGCCGCTGTGGCTGCCAGACAGGAAAGGATAAAAATCAGCATTTCCATGAAGACTAAACAGGTGGGAGAGGAAGGCCCCGCCCCTGAGGAGCCTTGTGGCCAGCTCCACCCAGACTGGTCCCACTCTGCTCTGCCCACCCAGAGAGCACCCTGGTGGGAGTGTGTGTGAATGAGCAAAAGTTGTGTAAGTCTGTGCTGGTGCACAGCATGTGTGTGTGGTTGAAGCAGGACCATTTGTATTCCTGCAGCACTGGGGATGGGCAGGAGGGTGTATGTGCGTAAAGGCTATGTTTCTGAGGCACTGTCCATGTGGATGGGCAAAGATGTGAGGTGTGATAGGTGAGTTTGCACATACTCTCTTCCTATTCCTTCCGTATTTATTCACACATGTGCTTGCACTTTCCCTCACTAGAACATGAACTCCTTGGCATTGGAGATGGTTTCATTCTTCGTTTTTTGTATCCCCAGCACACAGGCCAGTGTGTAGCACACAGTAGGTGTGTAATGAATGCATCGATTGACTGATTGATGGCTAAGGTCTGTGTTGGATGAGTGTTAGATAATGTCTGGGGGTCAGCAATAAGAGGCTGTCTATATGCATGTGATTTTGTGACATTAAGGCACAGCAGGATCTGACTGTACACCTAGTGCGACTTTGTATGGTAGTAGGTGTTTCTCTATGAGGTCACTTTGTAATTAAGGCAAATTAAAGCAACATTGAAAAAATGCATTATTTCAGTAACAGGAAAAACAGAGGTTGCCCACTGTGTGTGGGAGAAACAAGCTCTCAAACCCAGGAGGGAGAGTCTAGTAATGGGAGCATTGAGAAAACATGTACATAAGTGTGTGTGTGTGTGTGTGTGTGTGTGTGAATGCCCATGAAAAAGAGATGGGACATAGAATCAGAGAGGAGAAAGGAAAAGAGCATGTGTGTGTGGCAGTGACAGAGAGACAGATAGAGAAGAAAGGATGGGGTGGGAACAAGAGATATGTGACAGAACCAGAGAGAGGACAAAGTGGGGAGAGGAGCCAGAGGAAGAACGGAGGGAAGGAGGAAGAGAGGGAGAGACAAAGATAGGATGGAGGAGGAAAGAAAGAAGGGAGTATATGAGGGACAAGACAGAGAGACAGAGGAGGGATATTAGGAGAGAGAGAGAGGAAGGGGAATGTGAGTAAGAGAAACAGAGATAGAGGACAGAGTAGGGAAGGAGAGAGACAGAGAAATAGAGGAAGAATGGAGGGGGGGAGAGAGAGCCAAAATGAGTAAGCAAGGGAGAAAGTATTCAAAACAGAAAAAAGCCACCACACCAGGCCAAGAATTAATCCGCTTCATCTGGACAGACGCCTGACACAGGGGAGATTTTCCCACCTCTGCCCCCACCCCCTCCCTCTCTGAGTCTGGCCCTTCCCTTCCTTTCTGTGTGAAAGATGAGTTGAGTCACTTGGTCCCCACCCTGAACTCAGCATAACATTGGATAGAACCATGTGTGGGAGAAGGAGAAGGAGACACAGCTCCATACTTAAGGTCAGGGTTCAGTCTAACCAGAGTCAGTCCCTCCATCTGTGATCAGGATGGGGCTTCATTTATTGACTAGAGGTAAAGCTCAGTCTGCACCCAAAGTTAAGATCAAGTCTATGAGCAGGTTTAGACTAAGGCATATTTGAGGGTCAGACTGTGACCATGATCAGGATTCAATCTGTGACCAGCACTAAAGCCTAGTTCGAGACAAAGGCTAAGCCCGAGTCGGTGGCTGAATTTAAGGTCATTAGGGCTAGAGCTATGATTAAAAATGAGAAGGGACCTTGGGAACCATCTAGTTCAATCCCCTAATTTTACCGCTAGGGAAAGTGAGCCTCGGGGAGTTGAAGTAATCCCAGCTCACATCGCAGGTAGTGAAGAGAAGAGTGGGATTTGAACCCAGGAAGATTCCAGAGTTAGTGCCTCCTAAACTGTAGCTGGGCTGAGGATTCAGTCTCCAATTGGGATTAGGGTTCAATCTATAAGAGGAAATCAGACTCATTTTGGTTAGTGCTGAGAAATAGTTTTCTCTCTCTGAGAAGTCAGTTCTTTGGTATCATGATCAAATCTGTGAGTTTACTGGCACCAACCAATAGGTTAACCAGAACAGCTTCCCCTGGCTGCCACCCTATACCCTAACCTTTGTAGGGAAATGCTCTAGGAGTTTTTTGTCCCATGAGGTAACTCTCACTGTTCCTTTATAGCAGAGAGAGGGAAAAAGATGGAATTCCTTTCCTCTTTGTCCAAGTCCAGGAGTGTGGCAAGCAAGCTGTGGAGAGTAATTGCTATTTGAGATTTAGTCAGGAAGGGGCTGGTGGTATTGACCTGTTATCTTACTATCCTGGAATGTAGGTTCAGTATATAACCCCTTGCCTAGACTAATCCAGCCCACTGATAGCCCCTCCTTCTGGGAAATCAATAGAGTCAAGAGAATGAAACATCCTCTTCCTCCTCCTCCTCTTCCTCCTCCCCATCCTCCTCATTGTTATTAAAATCCAGAGACCCAGCAGAGCAGATAAAAAATCACATGGGAACAGGTTGAAACGCACATCCTGTTGTTCCATCATCTGTATCAAGGATGCTTGCAGAGGATGAATTTACATCCAAATACTCATATTAAATTATAGAAAGCACTTTTTTATCTACCTGTGTGATAGTCAATAAAATTTTAAACATCAAAAATAATATATTAAACAATCATATGAAAAAATGCTCTAAATTGCTAATAATCGGAGAAGTACAAGGTTCTAGCTCTCACCTATCAGACTGGCAAAGGTGACAAAAGAGAAAAATGGCACATGTTGGAGAGACTATGGGAAAACAGGTACAAAAGTGAACTGCTGGTGGACCTGTGAGTTCTGGAAAGTGGTTTGGAGCTATGTCAAGAAAGTTACCAAGCTGGGTGTATCCTCTCGCCAACTATAGCCCCTATGCCCCAAGGAAGGAAGAAAAGGATTCATTCATACAAAAAGTATTTATTACAGGTCTTTTTGTGGTAGAAAAAAGTATAAATTAAAGAGATGTCTTATTGGAGAATGGCTAAACAAATTATGAATGTAAAGCAACATTACTGTGCCATAAGAAATTATGAAAAGGACAATTTCAGAGGAAATTGGGGAGGCCTTTGTGAATTGATGCAGAGTGACATGAGTGGAACTATAACAATTTATATAATGATAGAGAAAAACAACTTTGAAAGACTTTAGAATCTTGATCAATGTAATGATAAAGCAGGAGTCCAGAAGAATGAAGATGAAATAGACGGCTCACTTCCTGAGAGATGATGGAATCAGAATGTAGAATGAGACACGTATTTTTTCGGACATGGTCAGTGTAGATTTGTTTTGTTTGACTATGCATTTTTGTTATAATGGTTTTGTTATACATTTTTCTCCCAGTGGTGAGGGGTAGGAATAGGGAGAGGGAGAAAAAAATTAATGCTTGCTAATTTTTTAATAAAGATTAAAGTGACGCAGAGTCAAAGCAACACAAAGAACAAATAAACTATTCAACGTCAATCAGAAAATAGAGATACCTGAGAAGTAAAGACCATTAGAGGAGAGAGGGAACACTCAGAGAAGGAGGATGGTGACAACTTCTGGTTTTCTCTTTTGTCATAAGCTCAACATAATGAAAATGTATGTTTGATCAAATGACAAGTGGAAAACCTGTGTCATGACATGATGAATTGTCGTCATAGTCATCTAGCATTATATCATTGAGGTAATGAATGGGAGGGCAGTGACTTCCAGAGGGGTGACATTCATTTCTCTGGTTAGTGGTGGGGATGGACAGTCTTCATAATTATGGGCTCAAACTTTTCACAGGGGCCTGCAAATGACTAGTAAAGCCTTCATCCAGCTTCCTCAGGGTTCCTTGTTTATCAAAAGGCATCACATATCTACTACTAAGAGATGAGAATACTAACGAGCCTTTCAAATAGAGGTCAATCATTTCTTGATGTATTCTACATAAGGCAATGGTTCTCAACCTTCGTAATGCCACAGCCCTTTAATACAGTTCCTCATGTTGTGGTGACCCCCAACCATAAAATTATTTTCGTTGCTACTTTATAACTGTAATTTTGCTACTGTTATGAATCATAATGTAAATATCTGATATGCAGGATGTATTTAAATTGAATATAACCCGCAGGTTGAGAACCGCTGATATAAGGCATTTGTAGCTTGTCCCCTTCCCTCCCCCAAAATGATAAACATTTATAAGAACATTATCTATATGTACACACACATTTTACCTGTGATGTATCAATATATACATGCATGTATATATGTATACACATGTGTGTACAGATCTGACTTCACATTCATAAATACACACGTGTATATGTGTGCGTATGTACATATCCACATACACACACTCACATGCACATATACATACACATACACATATATCCATATACTAGCTGTGGAGGAAAAAGTTTGTACCCAAAAGTCCTGGGGTATAAAGGATAACTTATTGATTCAGTAATGACTGGACAAACTACCATAATATTTACAATCTTCATTGATTATTGCAAAGCCTTTGACTCAGTTCCATACTTAAGGCTACATCATGTGCTATAAATATACAAAGAGACCCAGGTATAGTAAGAATCTTAGAGTTTTTGATATCTAAATGGAAAATTGTTTTCTCCTTAAGATGCATTATCAAGACCATAACATCAAGAATAATTGATACAAAATGCCATGTTTAAAGGAGACAGTTTGAGCCCACTATGATTCACTCTAGCCTTAAATAACCATTGTGATCTTGTCTAAGTAGAACTAAGTATTGCCCTCAAGTTAAAAGGGATGTTAAACAAAAATACTCCATTAATCACTTGTTCTATGTGGACAATATCAAGTTACAGGAAACCACACTGCCTGGACTTAGTGCTAAAGGAGATATTGGGATGAAAAGGGTTATGTGCTTCATCATCAAGAAGCTAAATTGAGTTATGGGGGTGAAAACCATCTATCCATCTACTTATCTATCACTGTCCATCTATCTATCTTCTCTCTATCTTCTATCATCTGCCATCTATAATCTTTGGTCTATCTACTATCATCAGTTATCTATGATTTATCTTCTATCTATCATCTACTATCATATACCTTCTGTCATCTATAGTCTACCATCTATCTTCTATGTATCTTCTATCTATCCATCTATCATCTCTATCTTCTATTATCCATTATCTACTATCTATAATCTATTTCTATCTCTCTCTATCTCTCTCTTTTTATCTCTCTTTCCTTCTTTTTATCTATCTATATCTCTCTCTTTTATCTATCTATCTACCTACCTACCTATCTACCTATCTATCTATCATCTATCTCTATTGCTTTCCTTTTATCTATACCTCTCTCTCCCTCCCTCCCTCTCTCTCTCTCTCTCTCTCTCCCCTCCCTCCCTCTCTCTCTCTCTGTCTCTGTCTCTGTCTCTTTCTGTCTCTCTCCCTCCCTCTCTCTCTGTCTCTCTCTCTTTCTCTCTGTCTCTGTCTCTGTCTCTCTCTCTGTCTCTCTCTGTCTCTCTGTCTCTCTCCCTTCAACCTAACTCAGCAAATAGGTATTAAACATCTGTTATGAGTAGAGTCTTATGTGACAAGATGGGGATATAAATGTAGTAAGCAGATTGTGGCCAGGTGTGTGCACACACACACACACACACACACACAGAGGTAAAGCATACTTGTTGCTGGTCACAAATAAAAAATAAAGACAAGAGGAAGACAATGACTTTGCATCTTGAGTTCTTTTTGTCTCTTCTGGAAACTTTTACTCTTCTCACTCATTTGCATGAAAGACCAAAGTAATTTGGGAATTGAAAAATGAAGGCCCCAGAGTCCCTAAAGCTGTTGGAGGAACAGCCTCTAAAATGGATGCTGTTTGTTTCGATGACACAATCTATCCATCTCATTCTCTGCCATCCCCTTTTCCTTTCACCTTCAATCTTTCTTAACGTCAGGATGTTTTCCAATGAGTTCCATCTTTTCATTATGTGGTCAAAGTATTTAAGCTTTAGCTTCAATATTTGTCCTTTCAGTGAGTAGTCTGAATTAATTTCTTTAAGTATTGACTGATTTGATCTCCTTGCTGTCCAAGGAACTCTCAAACCACAATTTGAAGGCATGCATCTGTGGCACTCAACTTTCCTTATAAAGTCATACATTGCTATGAGAAAAACCATAGTTTTGACTATAATACAGACCTTGTTGGCAAGGTAGTGTCTCTGCTTTTTAGTATGCTGTCCAGATTTGCCATAGCTTTTCTTCTGAGGAGCAAGCATCTTTTAATTTCATGGCTACAGTCTCTGTTTGCAGTGATCTTTGAGCCCAAGAATATAAAATCTGACACTGCTTCCATTTCTTCTCCCTCTATTTGCCAGGAAGTGATGGGATCAGTTGCCAAGACCTTTGCTGTTTGGGGTTTATACATATATATATATATATATATATATATATAGCTTCAAGCCAACTTTTACACTCTCCTCTCTCACCCTCACCAAGAAGCTTCTTTATTTCTGTTCACTTTCTGCCATCAGAGTAGCATCGTCTGCATTATCTGAGATTCCAGGAAACCTTAATTCCAGTTTCTGATTCATCCAACCTGGAATTTTACAAGATTTATTTTGCATATAAGTTAAATAAATGAGTTGATTTAAAAAAAAAAACAAATGGATACCAACTGGGAGCCTTGAGAGCCACAAGGGTTTTGTTGTTTTGTTGGGTTTTTTTTTTGAAGTTTTTACACATTTACTTCTCCAACATAGCAAGAATAGAAGTATGAGCCTTCTCCCCTACCGTCAACACAGGGGGCACACTGTCCTTGATACCATCTTGGTCCCTGGGAGGAAAGTGGGCTCAGCTAAACATAATTCCTTCATAGCATCTGCCCTACCAAATTCACTTCCAAATTCAACATGGTGGACATAGGGAGGAGTCTGCATCTCTGCTTCTGCTTGACTGGACCAGGTATGTCAATTGGGACTTCTGTCTTTTTACTTCTCTTCCTCCTAAACTTCTGATGGCTCACTCTCCTGACCTTTCAAAGCCTACAAGGTCATAACCATCTCCAATCTCCTTCATTTAAAAGCAGGAAGATTAGATAAAACAATAACAGGAAAAAAAAATGGCAGCAGGGCCATGTGCTTTTCAGTATCATTAACCCCTTATTTAGTGGGGGAGATGAAGGATTGAAGCTTCTCTCTCCACTGAGGCCTTAGTCCTTGTCTCCTCACTTGAGCACACAAGGCAAGGAAAAGCCAGAGCTTAGAGTGACACAGATTTAGACTACTCTAAACTTAAGTCAGGGTAAAGCCTCCAGGAAATACAAATGAAAAGATAAATTTAAGACTGAAGTCATTAGTTAGTGGGAGTGGTTCTTTCTCTGCATTCCAAAGAGTGTGCACAGCCTGGGGTAAGAAATATTCTTCTGGAGAAGAAAGTCACATTTCAGTCAAGGCTTAACTTCTTTATGGGAGAAAGCCATTGGAGGGTTTCAGGGGTGTGTGTGTATGTGTGTGTGTGTGTGTGTGTGTGTGTCTTACTTAGTAACTATTTTTTGTTAAAGCTAATGTTTGTCCAAAAGACTTGTAGCCTTTGGGATTCAAGCTAAGAGAACAGTGACATAAGTCAGTCCTCCTATGAAGAAGAGGTAGCATCCAGGAGAGGATTCCAGCTGATGCTGAAAACAGAGGAACTCCACAAGTTTATGACTGATGGAGGCCAGTCACACCCTAGGACCAACTGAGCAATGCTGGGTATCAGAGGTGTGAGAGCAGCAACGCCAGGTCGAGACAACATGTCATATCCACACACCCAGTAGAGACTACATAGCCACAGGGGATAGTGTGCCACCATAGACCAGAAGGGACAGGCCTGAAAGGAGCTGCATAGAAAGATGAATAGAAAATACCCAGCACTCTGCAGCATCAGGTACTTTCCCCAAATATGTCTACTCTTCCCATTGATGGTACATGTATTTATGGGCTGGCATACGCCTGGTCTGGTTTTCTTTACTACGCTATTGCTTTGTTATTAAGTGTTTTTTCTTTGAACCATGTCCCCTCGCTGACTAGTAAAGGGAGAAAGGGAACAGGCACTTATTAAGTGACTACTACATACCAAGAAAACCCTTGATTAGAGCTTTGGAACAAAAGAATTGAGTGGATACTGCCATTTAGAGTAACTCGAACCTTGGGTAAACTTATCTGAGGAAGAGAGAAGAGAGAGACTGTGGGCATTGTGTAAAATCAGTGGAGTCAAACAAAAAGGAAAGGATCCCTAAGGCCCCCGTATTTGCCTTAGAAAACCAGCAACCAGCATTATCTACGTTGTATTTTGATTTATTTTTTGTTAAACATTTCCCAATTACATTTTAATCTGGTTCCTTTTAGGAGGACTCCAAGTCCCACACCTCTGGTGTAAATCATTTTCTGTGATCTGCTCACCTCATGCTGTATTCATTCCAATCTTCCAGCATCTTCCTGGATTCTTCATATTTATCACTTCTTCTGACATACGACTCATGATCCACCGCAGTTTGTTTAGCCGTTCCCTGATCAATGGGTACCTACCTTGGTATCAGTGCTTTGTTAATACACACACACACAATTTTATATCTATAGGTATCTATGTGTATGTATATGTTAACACACACAGTTACATACATATTTGTATGCATATTATATACACACACACATATATGTCTGCTATAAATATTTTGGTGTTGATTGGTCTTTTCTCTCTGTCTTTCACTTCCATTCCCTGTTCCGTTGCTAACGAACTTCCCTTCAGTCTAGATTTCTTTACCTCCCATTTGCCATATTATGTGTATCCCTGCCTATATTCCATAGAATTAGAATTCCATAGAATTCTCATGTCCCTCTCCACTCTCCAAACACTAGTACAGAAGGAGGAATTGGAGTATTTTTTGGACCTCACTGTCACTTACAGTCACCAACCTTCCTTTTACTCACTGGGTCTGTCTATAGCAGTAACTGTTTTTTATCTGCTAGAGTCTAAGCCAGTCTCTCTCTTCTCGTGGTGTTTAGGACCTGGTTCTCAATACTCCTCTCAACTCCAATCCTTCTCTCCACAAAAAGAAAAAAAAACACCCTGGTTCTCAAGCTAATCAACTTTCTCCTCTACCATGACTGACATCAATACCTCAGACACCCATTGAGACAAGTGTAGTATAAATCTCACCAGCATCCTGTAATGCAGACTTTGTGCATTCCTTGTTTGAAGAGTCTCTCAGAGCTATGTGTATGGATAATTGTGATTTTTGTCTGTACACATGGGACTATGTATGATGGGGCAATGTTGACTGTGTTGAGACTCCTGTATGGTATTAAGGAAGCAAGTGAAAGGGCATTGTTTATGTCTCCTCAGAGACCCCTGGGGATTATTCTGAGTTGGAACATGAGGACTGTGTTCAAAGTATACCCCTACCTATTTACTAGAGATGGAAACCAGGAGGGAAGATTATAATGTGTCTTTGGTGCATTCCCAAATCATTTAAGATGAAGGCATTCTCACTGGAGGCTCTAAGGGTCTGCTTCTGGGGGAGGACATCCTATGTTGACTTATGACATGGCCTTTTTCCTTTGTCTACATATCCAAAAATGGCTGTTTCTTTAAAATTATCAGACTGAGACAAGACAGTCTTTGTTTTTCTTTCTCTGACTCTGTCTCTTACTGTCTTTCTGTTTCTCTCTTGTCCTTCTCTCTGTGTTTCTCTCTCCCCCCTCCCAGTGGCATCCAAGGTTAAAGGTATTGTGTCTATGGGCACCATACAGGAATTTGGGAAGGGCTGCTTTCTGCATCTCCTTAGGACCTGTGGCCTGGAGAAATGGACTTGGGATTTTGGTTTAATTTGTCCTTTTCAGTTGTAGGCATGTAATGTTAATGGGATATAAGATCTTCCAGTCCATTAATAGGCCTTACATGGAGCCCATTTAGGGAAGCTTGCTTAGGCAAGGCTTGCTAGTAGGAAGGCTTTCACACCTTTTGTTCATTTCTAATTAGGCACTGAGGTCATGCAGTGTATATATACACTCTGAGGTTAGCATTTTGTTTTGAGGCTCACTCATTGGAAGAGTGTTCGTGTGATTTGACCAGATAAGACTCTAGGTAGCCATTAAGGAGCACCCCCTTGCTTTGAAAAACCCAGATGTTGGTGCTTCTCTCTCTCCAGTAACTATGTAGATATTGTCTTGATCAGACAGTTGGATCTGTCTGTTGATCTGTGCTAATTTCTTGGACAGTTAGAAGCCCTGTCTGTTAGTCTTTATTTCTCTGCCTGTATTTTCTTTGTTTGGATTTTCTCTGAAGTTCGGGGTGCTGATTTTTCCCCCTCAACTAATGAATGTAAAAAAGATTTTTGACTCCTTGAACAGCTATCTTTCCTAGTAAAGCAGACCTAGGAACCTGTTCTAGCAGTCATCCTGGGTATGCCCATAGGGTTGTTGCTACAAGAGGCAGATGATAGAGTTCCTTAACCCAGAGAATCTGAAGCCTAGGATTCCAGCCCTTGAGAAATCAAGGTCCTGGGACACAAGCTCAGGGGGCTTGGGACTTGGTGGGAATAATATTATGTAGGAACTGAGTTAAGCTGTGAGCCCAATTCCTCCTTCTTCCCAGAGGAGGTGGGGAGATTATATCCCCAGGTATTAGGGGGTCAGTTTGTTCTTGCTATATCTTTGAAGTGAATATTCTTTTGTAAAAACTAATCTGACTATTAAGTTGTTAAATGGAATTTGGGTTCTTGGATCCTTAAAATTGGGGAGTACAATAGATGGGAGCTTGAGCTAATGGCCGAAGTTAGAGACCCACCCAACCTCCTAAAAGTACCAGAGAACTCTGGGACAAGGTGAAATGTAACAACTGACCTTCAGGCAATGGAGGCCAAAGTAGTCACTGTCTGAACCCATAACTTAGAATGCCATAAATTCTTCTCTCTGATTATGGTTTGCCTACATACATTCTTCATCTTCACCCCAACCTTGAATTCCTCTCATTCTTTGAACTCCCAGAGAATGTGTCTTTACCTAGAGTGTGGGGTGGGGCAGATGAGTCTCAGACAGAGCCTGGTAAAGGGAACCAAGTTCTGGATTCATAGTCCTGAGACTTAGCTCTACCACTTAAAAGCTGACTTTTCAGGTGACAGCTACATGGCTCAGTGAATAGAGTACCAACCCTGGAGTCAGAAGGATCTGAGTTCAAATCCAGTCTCAGACAACGCTTACTAGCTTTGTGACCATGGGCAAGGCACTTACCCCCAACTCCCCTGTCTTCCCCTCTCCAAAAAGACAAAAAAACCCTGACTCTTCATTTCTAACAACTTCTGTTTTGTCCTCTCTAAAATGGGCAAAGTGGTACCTGAAGGGAGGCTCATAGGGCTGTTCTGAGGATCAGATGAGATGACATAAGAGCTATGTAAACCATAAAATGCTGTATAAATGTCAACAGTTATCAATATCTTTATTACTATATGGAAAGAGCAGCCACCATCCCATCCTAGCCCAAAAGGCCCTATGATAAATCAGAAATGATTTGCAGCTACCCAGACTAAGGGCTGATCTGAGCAAAAAACAGTCCCAGGCTTTTCCAGTCTGGGTAGAACCAAGGGATGGAAAGACCTGGACTGAGCCCCAGGTAATATCATTCATCTTCCTGACTCCACTCAGTTCCCAGTAACAGGCAGTGTGGCCTAAAGAACATGGGAATAGATACTAAAAAAATAACCACTAGGAGTTTTGAAGGTACAAAAGTTTGCTGTGGAGACAAAAGAGTTTTAAAACCCTGTCTAAATGTCTGAGACAGAATATTGCATGGGAAGGGGCACTGGACTGAGATTCTGATTCCAGCTGTGTGACCTTGGGCAAGTCACATCGCTTAAGCCTTGGTGTCCTACTCTGTAAGATGAGGGGGTTGGACTAATGTTTATGACCTGTCCCAACTTAGAATACCAGGTTCATCTGAGTAATTATTATTCCCCAAGGCAGAGAAGTCAGCCTCGTCTTTTCTGGTATGGAGGTCCTACTGCTTCCCTCACCTACCTCTCACCTGCTGCCTTGTATGAGGCAAGAAAACCAGTGAACTCATACTTTAGGGCAGCATGTAAAAAAGTATTTGGATGTGGGGTGGGGGGAAGAGGGTGAGCAGGAAGGAGGAGGGCATCCATTAGCAGTGAAATGGATTTGTTGAAACATAGCTTCCTTTGGATAGGAGCTGGGGAGCAGGGTTCGGCAGACAAGGGCAGGAACGCTCCTTGGAAGGCTCTGAGTAAACACAGCTGCCAGACATCTTGGCCAGGGCTGAGGCCAGGCCTGGGCTGGGCTGAGCCATGCTGAGCTCCAGGACCCCCTCATAGCTTCCCTGTGAAGATGGGAGGAAAGGCACTACATGGAGGTCTTGGGGTCTGGGGGAGGACTGCCCAAGCAGACCCTATGAAATTATCTGAACCTCATCCTCTTTACCTCCTCCCCACCCCCAACCCCATCTTAGGGCACAGAGAAAAGGCATTTCTGGGGATTGGGACTGGGGAGATTTGAAAGGTGGGAGAAGTTTGCAGAACTTTGCTAAAATGCTCAGAATTTAAAGTACCACTCTAGGTTGTGTTGATACAGTGCAGCCTGGATCCATTTGCCAAGGAACTGGTTCACGGTGCTATAATGAGGCCAAGACTGCAGGTTTCTGGTGGCCTCACACAAAGAAAAATGCTCTTTCCCAGCAAGAAGCTAAAACCCTCTGTCTGATCACAGACTGAGCCCTAATTCTCTTCTCAGACTGAGCTCCAATCCTGGCCACAGACTGTGAGCCCTGATCCTGGTCATAGACCTAATCTTGACCCTGGTAACGGAATGAGTCCTGACTTTGGTCACAGGCTGAGCCTTAATTTTGATCACAGACTGAGTCCTGAACTTGACTATAGATGGAGCTCCAATCCTGGCCACACAGTGAGCCCTGAGCCTGGTCTGAGGCTTAACCTTGACCCACCTGGTCACTGACTGATCCCCTCTGCTCACCAGTCATCTCCCAAACCTGGGTGGTATGCTATCTGATAAAGGGCTTGTGGATGGCTCAGTGCAACCTATCCCTATTTCTCCAGGTACTGCGAAGAGCCCAGCTGGGCCTGTGCTGCAGCAGAGTAAGGGCAGAGTCTGACTGGGCAGAGACACTCTGTCCTTGGAGGGCCTCAGATATCAGGCCAGACAAGTGAGCTAGGCTGTTGTGAAAACCACTGGATTTGGACCAGAAGTCCTGGATTCGAGTCTTACCATTGGATCTGCTGCTTAACTTCTGCATGACCTCAGTGAGTGGCTCCCTTTTTCTGGGCCTCAGTTTCTTCTTCTACATATGATGGTAATAATAGCATCTAAATTAATATGTCACTTCCTATGTTCCAGCACTATGCTAATTACTTTATAATTATAATCTTATTTGATCCTCACAACAACCCTGGGAGATAGGTGCCACTGTTTCCTTATTTTACAGATGAGGAAACTCAGTCAATCAGGTGAAGTGACTTGCCCAGAGTCACACAGCTAGTAAATGTCTGTGGCTAGATTTAAACTCAAATCTTCTTGACTCCAGCCCCAGTACTCTATCTCCTGCAGCTTCTAACAGCAAAATTAGGAAACTGGACTCGGTGATCCTTTCTTCCTTTCTTCCAATTTGAACTTCCTTGGATGACTTCTTTTAGCCTTATCTCTTGGATGTCTAACGGGCCAGTGACAAGAGGAGAGATGCCAGTTCTGATGAGCATCCTACACTCAGGAAGCAGGGGCAGGAGAGGAGAACCAGGGGACGCTAAACAGGCTGTGTTGTTGTCCTTGTTCATCCACACTGGGGAAGACTGGCAGGTGCCAAGTCCCGTGAAGCCTGGCGTGCTGGCCCATGTAGCCCTATTGCGCAATTGCTTTATTGAGGGGAGGGGAGTGGGAGGAGTGTGCGTGGAACATAGGAGGATAATTGGAGGCCAGCCCACAGAACTGGGCATAAGAGGAAACAGATGTTCAAGACAGATGTTTGGGCCTCTAACAGCTCCCCCACCCCCTCGCCCCAGGGGCTCCTGTCCTCGTGAAACACCCGTCTGACTCTGCCCTTCCCCAGACCCCAGGGTGACCTCAATGGTGGCCCAGTCTGAAACACAACCCAGATCCTTGGTCTAAAGGGAGCTGCTGGTGTGTTTCCCAAATCCTAGGTAGAAGAATTAGCTCCCCTCCACCACCAGCACCATCCTGGATCTGGGAGGATGGTGTCTGAAAAGACGTCAAAGGGAATCCTACTTTGAAGACATGGCCCCAAACCTAACCTCTTCGCCTTATTCTAACTCTCCCCATCTTCCCTAGCAGGTCATCAGAACAGTTGTGTGATACTGATCAAGTCATTCCTTTTCTCTAAATTCCAGGTTTTTCACCTTTAAACTGTGGAGGAAAAGAATTTACTACTTTCCCCCCAGGATTTCCCTGAAGGTCATATGAGATCATCAATACAAAGTGTAGGATCCCCCTGCTTCCCACATAGAGTCCCAGGAAAAGCCATTCCTGGTTCTAGGTATTCTGTGGGCCCACGTCTATAGAAAATTGTATAACCTCCATCAATATGTTTATTTTTACCAGTTGTTCAGAAGACACAATTTGTTCAAAGCAAAGGAAGTTACTTAAACAGAATACTAAGAAAGTAAGAATATAGTGACTCATAATGTCCCATGAAATCTCATGACATCAGTGGGAAGAATGGAGACATATAGGGAGTATGGAGCACATTTGAACAGGGGAAATCAATAAATATTTATTAAACACTTACTGTATGCCAGGTTCTGTGAGTGGGCATCCACGTGGAGAGTCACACGCATAGGGAACATTGATGGCTGGTGTGCGTGCATGGAGGGGCAGCTCATCCATCGAACACTGCAGGGCCCCCAGTATCTTCTGATGATATCATCACGCTGCTACCCATGGACCTACTCCCATTGGGGACTGTTTCCTATTGGACATGGTGTGCTGGGCATTACATTATAGCTAGATCCAAAAGCAGTGATCTTTTCATTACCATTGGCCATGATGGGAACATAAGATAGAGGGATTTACACGTATCCTGTAAGTTATCCCAACTCTCGCTCTAATGCTGTGGTTCTCAGCCTTCCTAATGCTGTATGTGTGCATGTGGGCAGACCCACTTGGAGACAGATAGAAGAGTGGTGTCTCAGTTCCTAAGACCGTCGGAAATATGTGTTTTCTGATGGTCTTAGGTGACCCCTGTGACTCCTGTGAAAGGGTCATTTGACCCCCAAAGGAGTCACAACCCACAGGTTGAGAATTGCTGCTCTAATGGATGAGTTGTGGGTCCCAAAGCAAAGCTACATCTCTTTCTCAGGATGATGTGGTCCTAAGAAGTCAGGGGTGATTCTCTAATGCTATCAGCTCAAGCCCCCACTGGTGTGTCTCCCCCTATTGTTAATTAATATTATTAATATTATTAATTGAAAATCAATGTAGTCATTCAGCCATAGGAAATTTTTAGAAAATGTATTTATTAAGGTGTCAACACTAAGAACAATTGGTACAAAACAACCCCCAGGATCCTGTGAAGCTCTATCTCACAAGAATCCAGAGGAAAGTGGACTCAAGCTTAGAGGGTAACTCATAATTCCTAGTGGCTGGAAGTACTTTTCTTCCATTCATAGGGTGCTCAAGAAGTTGTCAATAAGTATAGTATCATTTCTTTGAAGGGTTCTTTGTGGACTCATGATTTTATGTCTAGTCTCTCCTTGGTTCCCAATGTAGATTCTGCCATCAGCAGATCCACTGATGCCCTTAGGACCCTGATGGGAAGATAGAAAACCTAACATCCTCTAAACCAGTGGTTTTCAACCTGTGGATCACGACCCCTTTGGAGGTTGAACGACCCTTTCACAGGGGTCACAGGGGTCACCTAAGACCATCAGAAAACACGTATTTCCAGGCAGGTCGGCCCATGTGCACACACGCCCACATAGATTGTGGCATTAGGAAGGCTGAGAACCACTGCTCTAAACCCTTCAAGACTCACAAGGTCCTCCTTCAGCCAAAGGGGAGGAAAGGCAGAGATACTCAAGTCAAGGCCAAAATCAAGACCTCTCTTTCTCCTTTAAACAATTACTCTTCAGAGGTGTCCTCTCTTGCCATTCTCCAGAACTTATCAATTTTAGCCAGTTAAATACTTTTATAAAGAACCCAAAGAACATGACAAAATCTGTTTACCAATTGAAGGAGACTTCCAGGAATCATTGCACTTTATCTAATGGCCTTCAGACACTTTTCACCCTTGGTCTAAAGTCTGTGATTAAGATTGACTGAGTATCTGACCAGTTATTGTAAGTGGAGTGGGGCAACCTACTGATTTATTCAATCACTTCATTCTTATATACAACAGATCTAGTAGGGATCTCACTTGGTACATCGAGTCTAATCTAAGTGATTTGCTCAAGGTGACGTAGCACATTGTTGGCCAAGTCAGGCAGTTAGGTGCTGGATTTGGAGTTGGGAAGACTTGAATTCGAATCCTACACCAGACACTTACTAGCTATATGACCCTGGACAAGTGACTTTACTTCCCTCCATCTCAGTTGTCTCATCTGTAAAATTAGGATAATAATAAATAATAGCAGCTGTCTCCCAGAATTGTTGTGAAGATCGAAGATTTGCAAACCTTAAATCTTAGTTATTATTATTATGTCAGGACTCAAACTCAGATCTTTCAGACTGAATTCAGAGCTTATTCCTCTGGACCAGGCTGCGATCAAATCAGGGCCATAGTTACTAAGCCCCTGTTGCAGAATAAGCTCCAGGACCACAGTAGTTTTCATCCTCTCTCCTTCTTTCCTGGTTAGACGTAGTCCATCCCTTGCTGTTAAGGAGCCATGGCCCTGTCAGGCCAGCCTGACCCAGATGTGTGACATGATATCCATCACAGAGCTCCAGACCTCTCCTTTCCAGAGACACAGTCCAGCCCCTGAGGATCCCAGGACTAAAGACAGATGGTCCCTGGGGGGTGACCAGCTCCCACAGGAGGCCAGGCCTGCTTCACGTCAGCTCCACATGTTTGCTGCTGGCCAGTAGCCCAACAGGCTTGAGGGAAGCTGTCCAGGTAGGATGGTCCCCATCAGATTGGTGCTCTGTGGGTCTCATTCCCCAGGGAACACACTGTTCCCTGAGACAGAGCCTGGGCTGGGAAGACAGCCCAACTCCAGAGGTTTTAAAGAAATCCCTTGGTGTGGGGCAGTGGTACTCTGAGCATGCCAAAAACTTCCTCAAATTAAGAACTTGGATGCACAATTTTATAGTTTGCAAAGCATTCTACCATCCGTTATCTCATTTCATCTTTACAACAAGCCTGTGAAAGAAGTTGTTCAGGGATCAATTAAGCCTAGGATCCAGGCTGGATGTTGCTGATAGCGCAACAGCAAAGCCTCAGAAGCCAGGATCCTGAGATGCTACCACAGGGGGTGCTTTGAACTAGAATGAACTGGTACTAATATTATGTAAGAACTGAGGTGAGCTGGAAACCTAATTCCCCTCCTTTCCTCAGAGCCTTGAGTGGTATAGGAAGGATGGCTCTGTGGTATTGGGGGGAAATAATTTACTTGCTATAGCTCTGAAGTAAACAGTCCTCTCTTTTACACAGTCACTCAGTGAACAAGCATTAGGTACCTCCTAATGGTGTGACTGGTACAAAATTCTGGAGATGCCAAGACAGGCAAAAACCAGTGCCTGTCCTCAGGGAGCTAGAGTCTACTGGAGGAGATAACATGATGACAGCTGAGTACAAAGAAGACCTAGGCAGGATAACTTGGAGCCAATCCACAGAGGGAAGTCTCTGGTATAGCAAGGTTCACCATGGCCCTGTTCCCTGAAGCTCAGGTATGCTACCTTCCACCCCTCTGCCAGCATGCTGCAGTACTCTAAGGGAGTTGGGGGGCTGTTCTGCCTTCTCTGCCACTGGACAGAGCCCCCACTGGTTGAATCTCCCCAGTTTTAAAGGCCCCAAATCTTTAGTTCCATTTAACCATCTCACTGATCATCTTTCAGAGAGGACTATTTACTTCAAAGCTATAGCAAATGCAAACATTTCCCCCAATACGACAGAGTCATAACCCGCCCCGCCTATGCCACTCAAGTCTCCAAGGAAAGGAGAGGAACTCGGTTCCCAGCTCACCTCAGTTCTTACATAATATTAGAACCAATTCATTCTAGTTGGAAGCACCCCCTGTGGGAGCATCTCAAGATCCTGACTTCTGAGGCTTTGCTGCTGGGCTATCAGCAACATCCAGCCTGGATCCTAGCACTAAATGATCCCCATAGCCTGAGCTCCTGACTTGGGACTCAACTCTTTCCCTCCATTCCTTCTAGAACAAATGAAAGAGACCAAAACCCTAGGGTGAAGAAACTGGGGCTCCGAGATGTCACGAGACATGATATTGAGAGCTGGCGTGTTCCTTGGACTAGACAGATGACCGCTAAGGCGCTATTAGCGCTAAAGCCTGCAATTCCTCCTCCTTTTAGAAAAGCGGGAACTGTGGTCCGGACACCAGAATTGCAGATGATCAATTTGAACCAAAATTTGTTGTCTTTCTGACCAAAAGTTCAGTAAACTATGCTCACTCTCGCATCGTATTATCGAGGAAAGCACTGGCTCTGGAAGATCTGGTTTCTAGGTCGAGAGACTTGACTTCTGATCCTGGCCCGTGACTTGAGCCCAAGTAACTTTACTTCTCTGGACCTCAGTTTCTCCGTTTGTAAAATAGAATCGATAACACCTACTTTGCTGACCTCATAGGTCATTTTGAAAGTCTGATGGAGGGGAATCCACTTTAGAAAGACATAAGCAAGCATTCAATATGGCAGACATTGTGCTTAGAGCTGGAAACATACAGACACAAATGAAACAGTTCCTGCCCTATCAGAAAAGTCCATATGCATTCATACAAGTGTGTACAAGATATAGACAAAGATATAGGAAATAAGAAAAAGGCTCATGCAGGAGGTAATGCCTGTGCTGAACTTTGTAAGAAATGAGTCAGTCTCAGAGATGGTGAGGAGAGAGTATATTCCAGTTATGGGGGAATTTCATGTGGGGAAGAGGAAGAAAGCCAGTTTGGCTCAACCATTGAGTACATGAAAGAAGGGAATAATATATAATAAGGCTAGAGAGATACTTTGGTGCCAGATTCTAATGGGTTTTAAAAGCCAAACAAAGGAGTCTGCAATAAGGAACTACTGGCATTTATTGAGCTTTGTTAACTGTGTGAAGAGCTTATTGGAGAAGGGGGAGACTTGAGGCAGGGAGACTATTTGGGGGGCTATTGTAATAATCCTGTGATGAATGAAAAGCCCAAGAGACAGTATCTGGGTAATTAATAATCAATCTATTAATTGGGCTAGCAAATAACCAATAAATCGATGGTCAGTGGTCTCTCTCAGTAACCAAAGACAAAACCATGGAGATCCCTGAATGCTTAAATGCTTTTGGAAAAGGAGGTACTCCTGACAGGCGAAAATCAACCCTGATTGGTGAATGAATGAAGAGGTGGGCTAAAAGTCTTCAGATCCTCCTGCTGAGACCATGGCTGAACCATGAGATTCAGCACCTCCAGTGATCTGGACAAAGTAATCCAGCACATCCCAGACCATTCTGATTGTCTTTCCGTTTCATAAACTGAATTACCCTTAACTCCAATGGAGTGGTACAATGACATGGGCTTATTTCCTAAGGGCAAAAATTCACCTAGGCTAGATTCTGTTTATACTTTAATCAGAAGTGTGGTTTTCTAGTTGGGTAGGGTCCCACCAAAGATCTCAGAGCATGTACCCAAAGGATTTGGTCAGTCTTTTCCATCAGCAACGTCCTTTGGAGACTGACTGACTGGCCTACAGGAACTGGTCTCTGAATGAGGAAATAAAGGGGAAAAAACTTAATCCTAATTTAGCAATTGGTTATTAATACAATAGAAGATAATAATTTCTCTCAATTCAGATGAGAGGTGATTAGGACATGATCTAAGGTAGTGGTTGTGTGATTGGAGAGAAGGTAGTTGATAATGGGAGATGTGAAAGAAGAATTGATCAAGTTTGGGGAATGAGAGAGAGGGAAGGGTTAGAATTTGAGTGACTGTGAAGGACTTCTATTTTTCTAAATTGCTCTGTTGACATAGTTAAGGTTTTTAGTTAACCCTGGTCTTGGACTCCTATCTTTTTCAGTCCTACAGCTTCGTAGTAAAGATGGCAGTAGGGGGAAAGGAGATAGGAATGATGGGGATATGGATCAATATGGGGACTGGAATGGGGTAGTCTTGGGGAACTTACCAGATAGAAATTGGATTATGGTATTTCCTATTCATCTGGTCTCCTTTCTCCCTTAACTAATTAGAGACAACATTAGAAGGATGACTTGCTTAATTGCATAAGAATTAGAGCAAGATGGGGGACAAGAGGGAAGATGACCAGTGGAAAATATTTCCTGAAGTTTTCCAAGCAAGCACCCTCAAGAGACACTGTATATGATGGGAAATTGTTTTGATGCCTGGATTTGGTTAAAGTTAGCTGCCCACAGAAAAGAGTAGATAGTTCAGTGGTTAAACCAGGGGGTCCAATAAGACCATTGGGTAGACTCCACTTGAGTCTGTTAGCTTTGTGGAGGAGCAACCACAATTCTTCATACATAGGCTACACCCTAGCAACCATTCTCACAGACTAAGTGCTGTTCCATGGTTCCAACAAGAAAATCAGAGTGAAGACTGGTATCCTGGATTGTGCAGATGGTGCCTGAGGCCTAGCTCAGTCGTCCTAGAAAAGGCCTCAAGAAGTCACTGGCTTCATGTCCTCATCTTTAGAAGAAAAAAAAAATTAGTTCTTTTTCCTAATATGGAGCTTTCTGCCCCATCCAAGGATAAAATCAAACTGGGTGCCCTGAGTATAAGCCTCAGACACTCCTCTAGACTTAGTTCCTCCTTCCCTCCCTCCCCAGCTTCCAAATGTCAGGAGAAAACCCCAGAACTCATGGGAACACAAAAACAAGGAGAAAGGAATCAAGTTATCTTCTGGCCATCAGAGGCATTTTTCTTCAGAACTCTAGAAAAATAAACCTGTCGGGTTGGAAGGGCAGGCTCAGGGAGTGGAATTTCTCTGACTACAAGAGACATTTTTCCCCCCCAAAGTGAGAACTAGAGCAAACTGAGAAGGGGGGGAAAGGATTACAGAGGGGAGGAGAGAGAAAGGATGGTAGAGAAGGGAGAGGGCAGAGAAGATGAGCATGGGAGGGAAGGTGGGGGAGGGGAGGAGGAGGAAGGCAGAGAGGATAGGAGGGAAGGAGAGAGAAGGCAAGTGCTTATTTAACACATGGAATTAAAGTCACTGCCTTTGAAACTCTGCGGACTGTAGACATTCTATGCTTTGGTCACTAAGGTCTCCGCTTCCACTCCTCCTTGCTCACTCAGTTTAAGGTTTTCCCCTCCTGTATCTCATAACTTACCTTAAACACACGGGAAAACAGTACATGCACATACATGTACATATACAGAGACCTACCCAAATGTAGTAATGAAAACTCGACTGCACCCATGGTACACCTAGAGAAACACAAAACAAAGTAGAAATAGGTAGCCAATAAAGATTGATTACATACCTACTATGCTCCAGGCTCTGCGCTAAGTGGTGGGGTGGCAAAGAATGACAAAAGGCAGTCCCTGCCATTGCAAAAGCCCATGGTCCAGCAGGAGAGACAACCTCCAAGCTATTCTGTGCAAACAAGCTCCATAAAGGATAAACCTGTTGGAGAGAATCTTAGAACTACAGGAGATCTTTTTTCCCCTTTTTTTCAGGCAATAAGTGACTTGCTTAGGATCACACAGCTAGCAAGTATTGCAGGCTAGATTGGAACTCAGGTCCTCCTGACCCTAGGGCCAGTGCTCTAACCACTGTACCACCATCTTAAAGAACATCCAGCTACCCCTCATTTTTCAAAGGAGGAAAATGAAGGATTTGCCCAAACACCCACAGACAGGTGATGAGCATAAGGGCTAGAACTCAGGCCTGTGGATTCTCTAGCTAGTCCCTTCCACCTGCTCCTTCCAGCTCACTCACTGTGGCTCCTCAGTGAACACAGACTTAGAGCTGGAAGGCACTTTAGACTTTACCTAGTCTATCTCCCTCATTTTACAGATGAGGAAACTGAGGCTCATGGAGGGGATATGACAAGGAATCCATAAGTGTGAAGAGCTTACTGGGTTTTTCAAGCACTGTGCCCAAGGGAGCACAAGTTTATAAAGGTGCAAGTTATAATTGGCAACACAGGGATTCAAGCCCAGGTCCCTTGAGTCAAAACACAACCCTATTTCCACTGTGCTAGAGCAGACTTAGAAATGTGATTCCAGTTAGGGCAGGGCACTCCCCAGCCATAGCTCTAGGGCCCCAAATATAGGAAAGGGCAGAAGTAATGAGCCAGATACTGGAGCTCACAGAAGGATGAGGATAGGGAAAGAGGAGACTAGAAAAAATACTGGACTTGGACTGGATTCAAATCTCAGCACTGCTGTGAGCTTTAAGACCAAGAGAAATTATTGACTTTTCTAGACCTTAGTTTGATGGGGCCATCAAGTAGAAATACTCAAAAAGACATTCACATAGAAATTATTTGAGCTAGAAGGAACATTAGGACATAAAGAGGCTTTAGTCTATTAGAGACAGAGGGAAACTTAGAACATAGAAAGTCAAAGCTAAGCCTTTTACTTTATTGATGTGTGTACGCTAGTGAGGATATTAATAGAAGGCACACATGTACATAGTTATAGACAGGCATACGAAATGGGGGTCTGGCACATGAGCAGACCTCACCCGCTTGCTTGGCTGATGCATCTTCTCCCAGTGGAGAAGCTAGGGGCCTTGCTTCCAGGAGAATCACGATGATGTGAAATGCAAATGTTTTGGAGATGGTGGACCATATAACATTCTGTTACTGGTGCTGGCTGGCTAACTACACGTCAAAGAGGAGACTCACCACTTGTCTACTCTTGCCCCCTCCTCTTGATTTCATTCAGCGATTCTGCTCACTGTCTAGTGAGACACAAATTGCTACAGGAAAAGGTCACAGACTCTTTCCCCCCTTAAGGATATATGGCCCCATAAAAAGGCCTTGGCCACTGACTTCTGTATTCTTTTCCCTTTTCGGTGAAGAATATCAGAGTCCTCAACAAGTTGGTGAATTTGAAAAGACAGGAGATGCTCCAGCATTCCCTCATTCTGGAATTTAGATTCTGGAAATTGTGCAGCACTGATACCCCAAGAAATAAGGAGTGACCCTTCTGAAAGCTATGAAACATTGATACTCCAAGAAGTAAGGGGTGACCGGGCCAGCGACAGCTGAGCCAATGACTAATCCAACAGGATGCTGCCTTCAGATGTAAATCTGAAGGGACCAATGCTATGCAGGAATGAGCTAAGCTGAGTCTGCTCTCCCCAGAGACTGAGGTGGTGTAAAGGAGAATGACCCCCAAAGTACTGGGAGAAATGTTCGTATGTTTGCTCTTATTACAAAAAGTTAATTGATGTTAATTGGTTAGGGACCTGGGCCATAGTCACAGGTGGGGGCTCCCGCTGATCATAGAATTTAGAGATGGGATGGGAACAAGACCATGATGTGGGGTGCTCATAGCTGGAGCTAACGAGAGAATGTGTCTATCATGTGTGCGTGTTTGCATGTGCGTGCATGCACGTGCATGCATGCGTGTGTATGTGTGCGGGCACGTGTGTGTATGTGGTGAGGATAAGATCACAGACCTTTCATCAGACCCTGCATCCTGTACCTTTCCAGGTGAAGGACAGTGTTCCCTCTCTCACTGATGAGACCAAAGGAGACTTGAATGCCAATTGCATTTTCTTCCATTGCCTGAAAGCAGATTCCTTCTCTGTTCACATCTTTGCACAGCAATTGGTTTGGATCTCTCCTTTGTCCCCTATGCACTCTTCATAGATATTTGTTGTATTTAATTGAATCCAGGGCTCTTTTTCGGGTGAAGGGACAGGTCATTAGCAGAGGAAATTGTGCCAGCCTTCATGGCTAGATGAGGGCCTTCTTAAGAAAGAAAACCGTCCCTCCTGGGATCAGTAACTCATTAGGCCTGTGTTCTGCATTCCCTCTTATTTTTCCTTTCCCTTAGTGGCTATTAAAAAACTTTTCAGAAAACCCACCCTCTATTCCAGTTAAGTGAAGGGGAAGAAGGTGGTTTCCAGGCCAAGGCCAGGAAAGTTGGGGGAAGACCAGGAAG
Organism: Pseudochirops corinnae; assembly: GCA_028646515.1. NCBI lineage: Eukaryota > Metazoa > Chordata > Mammalia > Diprotodontia > Pseudocheiridae > Pseudochirops > Pseudochirops corinnae. The sequence goes on along the minus strand of CM053590.1, from coordinate 73,787,589 downwards.
CTTAAAGTCCAGGCTGGGACAAGGGCCACCGATCTAGTGTCTCTAGGTGAGGCCCAGTCAAAAAGCAGAGCATGAGCTGGGAACTTACATTAAGCCTTGGGGTTCAGCTGCATGTACTGGTTTCTCCCTGTCTTAGGCCATTTCCTGACATTCCTTTGAGGAAAACTTGGTTTTTCCCAGCAGTCAGCCATTCCCACCAAGTTCACAAGGAACCACAGAACTTCTCTGCCCTTCCTGGCAGATTGACACCCATCGTTAATAACACAATTAAGCAGTCCCCCCCATACCATCTCTTAACTCAGCCCTCTCCCGCCAGCTCCCTGCTTCCTAGACACAGGGTGCCTATTTCCCTTCAGACAATTTGAACCCAGCGAGGAGCCTGTGGGATTCAATCCATCCTCCTCCTGTTTGCTACAATATTCCAATGACCTCTTGCCTCTGCTTTTGTCTTTCATCCCCATGTCCCCCCCACTCCACAGCTCCATTCAACTCCCCCACATCTGGACAGAATTTCCTATTCTCAAGGATCCCCAACACCAAAGGAATTCATCAGTTTGGAAACCTTAGAAAAAGAGACCAGAAGGAAATCAGGCTTAGGAGCTCCAAGAAATAGACCTCAATAGCTACTCTTCTCAAGTCAAAATTCTTCCTTGAATATCATAAATCCCTTTATCATGGTACTCATGCAATATCTAAGTCTATCTCTCTACAGAACAAAGTAATCTTCCCCAGCTCTCATGGTCCCTTCCTGGAAGTTTCCCCTTCTGAAGCTGAGAAAAAAGACACCAGACTTTGGAATCAGAGGGTCTTTGTTTGGATCCTGACTCTGTAAGTCAATGGACCTCTTTAGGCCTCACTTTCTTTCTCTATAAAATGAGGCAGCTAGATTTGATGACCTTTACAAGGCTCTTTTCAGAATAAATTCCTATGAACCTATGATTTCAGCCCCCAGGGAGCTTTCTCCATCTGAGTTCCTTCAGCTGGGAAAACCTGAGTCACATAATTTCCAGGATTCTTCTCCATCTGGAGTTCCCTTAGTCTTCTAATCATTTCAGGTAAGCAAACCAGTCAAAGGACTGGAAGGAAAGGGCTTTGGAAGCCTGTTACGACTATAAATATGGACGTATTCTGTACAAAGCCCCATGCTTGATGCTGGGAATGTAGTAATAGAACTCCTTCTCAAGGAGCTCATAAGTAAACAGGGAGGCTTGACTTAGCCCTCTCCTGCAGAGTCCCTGCCCTCAACTAGCTTACCTATCATTGGGGAGACTACAGTACCTATATGAGTATACACAAAATAAATATGACATCATTACGAAAGAGTTTAAAGAGGGAAGGCTCTAGCAGTTTGGAGATCAGGAAAATCTTCATGTTGAAGATAGTAAACTAAGTCTTGCGGGAAGATTCTATGTGATAGAGGAGTGGAGGGAGGGAGGGAATCCCAGGACTGGGGCACAGCTGGGACAAAGGCACATAGATGGGAGATAAAGCATTGTATATGAGGAACAAGAAGAAGACCAGTTTGGCCAGGCTGTAGGATAATGTAAGGAGATTAATGTAAAAAGAGGTTGAAAAGGTAAGTCAGGACCAGTTTGAAGCCGTTCATAAAGGACTTTAACAGTCAAACATAAAAGTTTTTATTTTAATCTTGGAAGCAATGGGCAGTTATCAAAGGGAAAATCCCTTTGGCAGTTGAGTAGGAGATAGTTTGAAGGGGCAAGAGGCTTGAGACAGAGACTAATTGGAAATCTATTGCAATAGCTCGAGCAAGAGAGACTAAGAGCCTGAACTGAGGTAGTGGTTATATTAGTAGGTAGAAGGGGAGAGGCAGATGAGCTATTGTAGAAGTAAAAATTAACAATGGGCCATGTGGGGCAAAGGAAAATGAGGATTCAAGTTTGTGAACCTGGGATTGAAAGGATGGTAATACTTTTAACAGAAATTGTTCTTTCTGTTGTTGTGGTTTGTCCTTTGTTCTCAAAGAGGTCCATGACATCAGGAAGGTGATGTTATGACTTAGAAGTGAATTGGATTTAAGTGAGGGAGGGCTGTGCAAAGTCATCAGCCTCACTTTCTCCTCCACAGCCATCTGGGTCCAGTGGCCAGATATAGATCAGAACTGGAGATGGCCCCCTTTAACAAAAATAGGGATATTCAGAAGAAGGGTAGGTTTTGGAGGAAAAATAATGAGTTCAGTCTTGGATATCCAAATGACAGCTGATCTTGAGTTCAGGGGAGAGATTAAAGCCAAATACTTAGATCTGGGACTCATCTGCTTAGGTGTCAACTGAGATTAATAAATGAGAGGAGAAAAAGAGAGGAAGGGAAGGAGAGAAAGAGGGAGCGAGGGAAAGAAAGAAAGAGAGAGGGAGGGAGGAAGAGAGAGAGAGAGAGAGAGAGAGAGAGAGAGAGAGAGAGCCAAGAAGACTAAAAAGAACTAATCAGATAGGTCAGAGGAGAACTAAGGGAGAAAGTGTCTCTTTAAACCAGAAAGGAGAGTATCCAGTAAAAGAGGTTGCTTAGTATTAAATGCAGTCGCTGACAGGTCAAGGAGGATGGGAACTGAGTAAAGACTCTCTGATTTGATGATTAAGGGATCATGGTTGACTCTAGCGAGACCAGCTTCATTTGTATGATGAGGCCAGGCATCTGATTTCAAAGAGGTGAGAAGTAAGTGATGGGAGAAGTAGAGGCAATCAATATCCATAATTTATCCTGGGAGTTTGACTGAGAAAGAGAAGGGACATATAGGGAAATGGCCAGAAGGATGATGGGTCTAGTAAAGGTTATTTGAGAATAGAGGGACTTGGACATGTGAGGAAGCAGCAGGGAAGGATAAGGAGAGATTAGAGTGGACCAATGGTAATGGAGGAGAGGGGCAATCTGCTGGATAAGGAATGGGTTCTGGAGGGAATGGGTTCAAAGGCATATGTAGAAGGGTTAGCCTTGGCAAGGAGAAGGACCACCTCATTAGCAGAGACAGGAGTAAAGGAGGAGAATGTGGGGGGTGATAACAAGAGGTTTGAGATGAAGACAAGAGAAGAAGAGGGCACAGAGAGCCACAGACAGAGGCAGAGAACACACACATGCCCACATGTGTATACACACAGACAACAAAGCAGAAGAACACAGCTGATGGAACCTCTGAGCTATTAAGAAGCTTAGCCAAGCCCATTGTGAACTCAAGTGCATATGATATACATAAGGGAGAGAATATGGTAGACAAAGAGGGGAGGTCCAAGCAGAGGAGATCAGATAGTCTGGTCTTTCAGACTTTCTCTAGGACCAGGCGAGGCTACATATCTTCATCTCCTGTCTTCTATGTTCTCTAGATTAAGATATGAATCCCCTTGTCCTCAGTCCTCATTGCCCAGAGATCCAAGTTCAGACCTTCTCATTTCTCATTAGCATCAAGGATCATCCAGCTGATGACCTGGGAACAATAGAGTTCACACACCTGAGCTGGTCCTCAGGCTTAGAGTTTAAAAGATGACCCAAGAAGATAGATCAATGGAAATAGAGACAGAGAAAGCCAGAGAGAAGACAGGGCTGCACAATGACCTGAAAGAGGCTTATAGATTCTTGACATCTCTACAGAGAATCATGTGCAGTCATTAGATAGTATAAGAGATGCAGATCTTCCTTTGACACAGAAGAAGAAAGGTGAAGACATTCGGCGTCATCTGGTCTGGAAAAAAGTCCCAAAGACCAAACTGTCTGCTTCTATGCAGCTCCAAAGTGTAAATAAAAAGGATCAGCCCAGCAGGCAACCAAGGGTATCATGGAGCAACCTAAACCTATCCCTTTGTTGGAATTATAAATCATGTGGTTGACATAAGCCTTACATAGGTAGGTTCCTCAAGAAGAATCCACCATCCAGAAGAGGGAAGAAAGTTTTCCTGGTAGTTAAAGGGTTCAGATATTAATCCATCCATTATCTTCTGATGGGCTAAATAAAACTTATCCTGTATTTATTATTCTGCTAGCCTCAGCTCCAAAAGAGCTAAGGTTTCTTAGAGAGACAGCCAAATGTTGATGCTCTTAGGGAAAATTCTGAATGAGGCCAAGAGAAATCCTGGAGATTATTATTGAGGAAGTTGTCTAAGGAGAGCCCAGTCTATCATGTCAATGACTATGGCCCCAAATGACAAATATTATACTAGTTAATAGAATAATAACATCCTACTAATAAATTATAATTAATTATAATGCTGTTGCAAATAAATGCTAAATTGTGTGTTCCAGACTCTAAAAGCTGTAAGAATTCATTTATTCAGCTACCAGGTGCTTACCATATACAAGGACCTTTTCTGGAAACTGAATGAAAAAGAGTCAAGCAGAAGCGTGGGCTGAGATGGTCACAGAAGGTAGAGGTGTAGCTTGGGGGTAAGGTAGCAATCACTTTGGACAAGACAGGATGAGGGCCAGACTATGGAAGGCCTAGAATTCCAGACTGAAGACCACAGAGTCCATCTACATCATCTCATTTCCCCTTCCTTGCTAGTGTATTGTAACAACCCCATCAGTACCCCATTTCACTTGCTTGGTTTTTGTCCTTTCAGATACGGGCAGCTGGCATGGGAAGCAGTGCCGTGAAAGTGCAGGAAATGTAGGATCTTTTGAAGGTGAATGGAGAAGATTGAAGTAGTTGAGATGGAATAATCCTACCTGTTTATTCCAGACATCTCCCTACCTACAGACTTTAATGTCAAGGCAAAATCCAAGGGCTTGATCAAAACCAAAGCATGGACAGCAAGTAGAGCAAAATGATCCAAGGATTGAACTAGCTGAGATGCAATAGGTATGGCAGCAGAAACAACAGCAACTTTGACCTGAATCAGGAGCCCCACAGTGACAAAGTTCCTGGGACGAGACAGTGACTTTAAGACTGTGTAGATAAACTTCATGTTGCCCTCAATGATGGGGCAAATGGATCTCCCAATGTTCTGACTATACTTAAATTCTTCTGTTTCTGCAGGAAACTGGGAAGAATGAAAGAATTTGAATGGGGAGATTAAAATTTGTGCTTATGTGAATAGGTAAATGGGAGTTAATACTAACTCTCATTAACCCTGTTTTATTAGGTTCTTACTAATCTGATTAAATGTTCTAACTATGCATGTGAAGCTTGAGTAATTATGAAAAGCATGCTGAGAAGGAAAGGAAGGAGTGTAGACACATAAGAAGGGAGCAGAGCTAAGAGATCAATTTTCATACATACCTCTAGATGACATAAGACCCCTAGCTATGTAAGGTAGGGAACAGAGCCAATGGGTGCTTGATTGCATACACCTGCATTGATTAAGAGGGCCAGGCAGCTGGCTGTACACTCCCACAGCACCATCTAGTGGTTACTATTGGGTCCTAGGGCAATGAATTTGCAAGTTACACAGAAATTTTCGGGGGTGGGGGAGTGGGAGTGGTCCTGGGGCCAAAGTAATAGAATCATCAATCATAGAATTTTGCAACTGGAGGGTGCCTTAGAACAAAGAATGTCATATCTGGACAGGACTATAGAAATCGTATACTTCAACCTTCTTATATATAGATAAGAAGACTAAGTCCCAGAAAGGGGTAGAATGGAGATTTGAACTCAAGCCTTTGGAATTGTATGCCTAGTACTTTTCTCTACCGTATCAGAGAGATTTCATAGAGGCTGCAAAAGTCCAAGAGTTTTAGGGCTATAGGAAATAAGGATGGTGGGAAAGAAGCATTTACTTAGCACTTATTATGTTCTAGGCACTGTGCTAAGTGCTAGGGATCCAAATGCAAACAAAAAAAAAAAACGGCAGTCCTTGTTTTTGAGGGGCTCACTTTCTAGTGGCGGAAGATAGCACACAAAGGGAAGCTGAAAAGGGGATGGAGATTAAGGTGCTTGGCACTGGGGCAAGGTTTGGGGCGCTGGAGAGTCAGGAACAGGTCCAGGAGAGGGATAAAGACTGGCAGAACTGAGCCCCTCCATAAAAATGGAGACCTCAGAAAGAACTAATCAATGGGAGAAGGGAGTAAGGCTTGCAGAGAGATAGTCCAGGTTGAGAAAGCTACGTGGATATATTTTGCAGAGTGAGGAGACACCGGGTGCTGAGAGAAGTTAGGGAATGAGACAAGAGTAGCAGAGGCATGGTTTTAAGGTCTGGAAAGTCAGAACAAGGCCACAGGAGAACTAAAGGTTGTTGGGCCTTGGCTCTTGCACAAGGAGAAAGCTTGGGAGGAACTATTATAGAAGTATTTGTGTAATCAGAACACAGAAGAGGAGATTGATGGGTTTTAGAGGGTAGATTTAGGTTGCTGTCCCCTTTGGGAAGTGGTATATTATTTCATCACTGAACCTCCAAAAGTTAACCTACAGTCATTGATGTTTTGTTGTTTGTCCTTGGCTCTCAGAGAGGACCATGCCTGTGTCAGCCCTTCCCTCCCCTGTGGGGGTCCTCACAGGCCCTTAGGAGCAGCTCTAGAACCCTGAAGGGAAGATGTAACTACCAGCCCTCTGGAGCACTCACTCATCAGAACAAGTGGGATCTGGGATAAAGTCCTGAGCATTTTATATAGGCTACTTATTTATTTATGAGCTTATCAAACTTTTCCATTCTAATGTAAGTTTCTTGAGGGTGAAGACTTCCTTGTTTTCATATCTGTACCCACCACACCAGGCAAGGGACCTTACACAATAAGTACTTAAAAACGTGTTTGTTGCATGAATGTGAACCCAGTCCTTCCGCCCATCCCCAGACTGGTAAGCATTATCTCATCTCTGTATTACTTCATCTTCATGAATAATCTACAGCCAAGCAACTAACCAATAAATCAGAAAGTATTTATTCAGTACATACTGTGTTCCAGGCACTGCCCTAAGTGCTGGGGAGACAAAGGGAGGCCAAAGTGAAAGGGATCTGCCCTCAAGAGGCTTACATTCTAACAAGAGAGACAGAAGAATAGATACAAAATAAATACAAGGTAGTTCTGGGAGGAGGGACACAAGCCCCTAAGGGCAAGGGGCAGATCAAGAAAAGGTTCATGTGGAAGATGGAACTTGAGTCAAGTTTCAAAAGAAATCAGAGATTCCGAGAAGCAGAGATGAGGAAGGAGTGTGTTCTAGGCATAGGAGAAAGCCAATGCAAAGGTATAGAGTCAGGAGATAGAGATGGAGCAGAAAAGCAAGAAGGCTGATATGGCCAATATGGCGGAATTCATGAAAGGGAGGAAGGTGGCTGAAAGGGGCGTAGTTGTAATGAGCTTTAAACTCCAAACAGACTAAGATGAGGATGGTTTTCTTCAGCTACGAGAGATGAGGGCTGAGAGAGAATAAGATCTACAAAGGAACACAAGAGAGATGATGAGCCTGGGAGATTTGGGTTAGAAGATGACCCCATCATTCATTCACTATGTGTTCTCCAGCAAGCCCATAAGTAAGATCTGCAAAACTGGAAATTTGGGCTTGACATCAGGACAAACTTCCTAACATTGAGAGCTATCCCAAAGTGTAATGGGCCACCTCCAAAGGGAGTAGGTTTCCCCTTTACTGGAGGTCTTCTGGCAGAGGCTGGATGACCATTTGTTGGGTATGTGATAATGAGGATTTCTTTTGTGCATGGGTTGGACTAGAAGGCCTCTGAGGACTCTTCCAACCCTAAAATTCTATGATTCTGCAAACCATTATTCAGAGTATTTAGAGTTAATGAGGGAAGTTGGGGGATAAAGTCTAAGATTGTGTTTTTGTGTGTGTGTGTGTGTGTGTGTGTGTGTGTGTGTGTTGGCAAGGATAGCACATAGGAGGAAGGAAGAGGAGGTCATGGCCTGAGATAGACACAATACTTAATACTTGCTATGTAGGCTAGACTACTGGGGTTATTTCCCTCTAAAAGGCAGGGAAGCTGTCACTGTGTCTTGGGAGCTAAGACTTGAAACATTGAGGAGGATTTCTGGTTGCCTCACACATAAACGGCCAACCCACAAGTAGTCAATATCCTTCAGACGTAGCAGATATCCCACTGCTGGGTGAGTCACCACGTCCAACACACCATGTTGACCAGACATATTTCCACATGGAAACAAGGAGTGGGAAACTGCATCTACCTGAACCAATGCTGTGTCCTTGCTGAGTATCCTTTCCATGCTATGACTCAGTAAACCTCCTTTTGTTGACTTTTAGATGGTCTACAAGTGCCTCATTTTCTTCCAATTCTGTGTAGGAAGCACTAGACCCATCTAAGCCAGGCCCAGCCCAACACTTGGCCTGAGAAAGCACAAAAGCAGCTGGACTGAGGGAAAAATCAGCCTCCCAAAGTTCCACAGGGATGGAGAGGGGACTGGTGAGTAGATCACAAAAATGCTTGGCTGAAGGAGCTGGGAAAATTTAGGCAACAGAAGAGAACCCTGTTGAAGCTATCAAGTAAAATTTGGAGAGCTATTGTGTTGCAGTGGGGTTAGATTTGCCCAAGGAGCACAAAGAGAATTGATGGCAAGTCCAGGGCTCTTTCCACTGGCTTCTTCTGCTTGGTCTCTAAGAGCAGAACAAGGACTGATGGGGAGAATCAGGTTTCCAGGCAGTATCAGGAAAGCTTTCCTAACCATCATGGTGCTCCCAAAGTAGAATGGGCAGCCTCAGAAGGCTGTGAGTTCTTCCCCTCCCCAGAGGGCTTCTTACAGTAGCTGAATTACCATTTGTTTAGGCTGTAGGCAAGATTCCTGTTTGGGTAAAGGTTAAAAGGCATACCTTCAGAGCTCTCATTTAGCTCTGAGAGCCTAGGATTCCAAGAAATGGCCTGTAGAGGGGGCCTTTGTCAATGCCTCTTGCCTGATTTCTTTGCAACTGCTGCCCAGTGGCTCCACAAAGGTGCCTTAAATAAATAAGGGCACAACCCTTCAAAAAGGTCCTGGATTGTGGCAAAGGGTCCAAGCAATGCTATCTCAGCCCTGCCTCCCCTCCCTCCCTTCCCTCTCCTTTTTCAGCACCTCCTCTTAGTGAGTGTCTAGCTAAAAGGAGATGGTCTGGGGAAAGATGAGAGAGATGACTAAGATTGGTTAGATCAGAGGAACCTGACTAAAGACTACATCCAGTAGGTTAGATTGACTCCTGGCTCCGTGTCAGCTTAGGGAAAATTGCTTTGGACTTCATGCCTCAGTTTTCCCGCTGGGATAGGGATGGGAGCATTGGCTCAAGCTGGAAGACTCTGGGTTCAATTCCTCTGCTTTGCAAAAAGTCAGTTCACATTTCCAAGGCCATTCTTTCTCCACCGGGACAAAGGGCCCATGATATCTGCTCTGTTTCCATCCCCTAGCAATTAATGAATCAAGCATTTATTAAGTGCCTACTAGGTACCAGGCGCTGTCCTAGGTACTAAGGATGCGGATGCAAATGTAAACAATGGAACAATGGCTAATCACAATGAGCATATATTCTAATGGGAGAGACAAGTATTTAAAAATATATACAGTATAAAGTGAATAAACACGAATATACACAAAGTAATTAAATACAAGGTGATTTGGGAGGGAGAGTACTAGTAGTTAAGAGGATTGGGAAAGACTTCATGCAGAAAATAGTTCCTGAGCATCTTAAAGCAAGAGAGGGATACTATCAGACAAAGGTTAGAGGGAGGGCATTCCAGGTGGGGGGAACTGCCAGGGCAAAGCCACAGAGATGGGAAATGAGAGACGGAGTCACTGTCCTTTGTGAGAAACAGAAGAAAGTTCAGGTCTCTCTGTTAGCTAGTCTGGCTAGATTGAAGGGAGCACCTGAAAGTGAAGCCTGAAAGAGAGGTTGGGGTCAGGTTGTGAAGGGCATTCAAAGCTGAACAGAAGACTTTATATTTATTTTATCTTTCAGGTTGATAGGGAAATACTGTAGTGGGTCAAATAAAAGAACAACAAAGTCAGATCTGGGCTTAAGAAAAATCACTTTTGGGGTGGCTAGGTGGCGCAGTGAGTAGAGCGCTGGCCCTGGAGTCAGGAGGACCTGAGTTCAAATTCAGCCTCAAACACTTAACACTTACTAGCCATGTGACCTTGGGCAAGTCACTTAACCGCAATTGCCCTGCCCTCCCCCCTCCAAAAAGCCAAACTTTAAAAAAAAAAAAGTCACTTTGGCAGCCCTGTGTAAGATGGACTAGAGTGTGGTGGAGACTGCGGAGGAGGCTGTGACAGTAACACAGGTGACAGGCTTTGAGAACCTGAGCTAAAGGGGCAGTTATGCCACTGGAGAGAATGGGTCCAATTTGAGAGATGTTGTAGAGGTAGAAATATCAAGATTTGTTTGGATACGTTGAGATGAGAAGGAGTAAGAAGTCCATTATAAAGGCAAAATTACAAAACTGGATGACTGGAAGGATAGTTTTGCCTTCAACAGAAATAATAATAATAATAAAAAGAGCAGATATTTATATAATGCCTACTATGGGCCAGGCACATACTGAAGGCTTCCCAATTATTTCCTTTGATTTTCGCAACAACCCTGGGAGGTGGGTGCTGTTCTTAATCTCATTTTACAGATGATGAAACTGAAGCAAACAGGGAGCAGGAGTGGGTTTAATAATGTGAAGAGGCTAAGGGTCTGAAGGGAAAGGGGTTACAGAAATCCAAGGTACCCTTGGGAATTTGGGGTTGAGTGCTAGAAGGGGCATCAGAGATCACCTAAGCCAAATACCTTATCTCAGAGATAAAGAAAGCAGGTCCAGAGTAGAGAAAACTTGCCCAAAGACAAATGAGCAGGTTAGCAGAGGGACAGAATTCAAACCGAGGTCATCTGAGTTTAACTCTATTGCTCCTTGAAGCCCTTGGACAGGTGAGAGTCATGATCCCACCAAGGGCCAAAGGCCAGGGCAAGGAGCAAGGGAGCAGCCCAAGCCTCTGCTCCTGAACCTGCCTAACTGGCCCATCCTCGAAGGGGGCAAGTTCTGGGTGAGCTTCTAGGAAACAATTTGGCAAATAAGAACTACCATTTACATTAAGGTTTGCAAAGTATTTTACAAATATGATGATGTTTTATGCTTATGACAAGCTGCTATGAATTCTCCCCTCTCTCTCGAGAGCCAATCATTAGACATGGGATAAAAATGCTGCACAGATCTAGGGAAGCTCAGAGCTAGAAGAGATCTCAGGAACCCTGGCCAGAGATTTATTCAATTCCTTTTCATGGACATGACATGCTAGGAAGTGCAGTAGCCAGAGTGGTGAACTCAAAATCAGCAAGACTTGAATTAGAATCCTGTTTCAACTACTTATTAGGTCTGTGATCTTGGGCAAATCACTTAATGTCTCAGCCTCAGTTTCCCCATTTGTAAAATGAGGATAATTATAGAACCTACCTCAAAGGGTTATAGTGAGGATCAAGAGATAACATATGGCAAAGCACTCTGCAAATCTTAAGATGCCATATAAATGCACTATTCCTATTATTTCTCTCTCTTTGGCTAAAGACATACTAAAGCCAGGTATGGAGAAGTCTACATCAGCTCCTCCAAAGGGTGAAACTGTAAAAGGAAAATTATGAATGGCCTTTTATGGGGGGGGGGGGGTAATGGTGATAGTGATGATGATGATGAAGGTAATATAACCAGGACTTGATTCACCTGAAACAAAAGCATTTGGGAACAGAGGGGCTGAGAACACAAGAAACATTCTGACTGAGGGGAAGAAGCAGCTTATTCCCTAGAGAGTCTGACCTCACATTCCTACTGACTGTTCGGTGGTGTTGGGGAAGGGGTACTACGGTGATCGGATTCTGGGACAAGGGAAGGAACAGAGGTCATCTGTGTGGTTTAGGCTTCAGGAGGAGCATGGAGAGGCACGGGGAATGACAGTCTCCAGATTGCCATTGAGAGGAAGCACGCCTCCCTTGATGTCAGTGTTCTGGGAAAATACACCAGTTGCCTGTCTTAGTTATGGCTCTGGTGATATTGATGGAGGTGGCTATGAAGGGAACAGCGATGATGGGGACATAGATTGTTATGTTTATGGAAGTTATAATAATGCTAATGATGGGGATCACAGTGACTCTGACTGGGATGGTTTTGGTGATAGTGATAACGACAATGCTGGCAATGCTGGCTATTATCATGATACTGTAGTAATTGCAAAAGCGATAGCAATGGCGATAGAGACTGTGAGGGTGATGGTGAGAGTGATGATGGGGTGGTGGTGATGTATTGTAATGATAACATTAGTGATAGGACGCAGCATGATGTAAGGAAGTCAGAGGGCCTAGGCTCAAACATAAAGTACATACAAAGTAAATATAAGGTGATTTGGAACAAAGAGAGATGCTACCAGCTAGAGGATTCAGAAGCTGGCGCTTGAGCTAATTTTTGGAAGAAACAAGGAATTCTAAGAGTTGGAGAAAACGCATCAAACACGGGGGACAGGCTGTGCAAAGCCGTGTTCATGAGAGAAGGAAAGCCATTTGTGAAGAATAGAGGGTAGGCCATTTGGTCAGGAATGTAGGATAGCCCATAACGTTCCTGTAAAGTAACTTGGAGCCATCTTTCCACGCTAAACTATCATCTCTCACCAGGGCCAGCCCCAAGCTGGGAACAAGTCTCTTCTACAATATCCCTGAATTCCATTGACAAAAAAGTCATCCCCTGCAGAGGCGTTCTATTCTACTTTAGGACAGCTATAGTGGTTCAGAAAGTTTCCTGACAGAAGCCTGAAACTTGCCTCTTTGAAACTTTCCTTCCTTGCTCAGTTCTGCTCTCCCGGGCCAAGAGAACAAGTCTAATTCCCTTAGATCCCTCAGGATAGCAGTCATTTCCTCCTTTGCCTCTGCCCTGCCTTCCTACAGACATACTTTGTCCACTATTGGACCTGGGCTATTGATGAAAGTCTGGCTGAGCAGCCCCTACTCATGTCCCTGTTCATGGTGGTCCACCCCCACGGAACCTCGGTGCTTCACGGCTCAGTCCGGGCACTGTTGAGCAGCCAGCTGGCCTGGTCCCCTAAGGCCTCATTTTTCACATACCTCATGTGAGGGCCAGATCTGATAGGGGAGTTTGGGGCCAGATTCTTTTCACGGAGCTGATTCCCCGCCTGCACTACGCTCCACTCCACTGCTGAAAGGTTAATTGGGCAAAGAGAGCATGGCATCCGCCTGGAATCTAGCCACAGAAAGGGTTGGCTCACCCTCCTGCCTAATCTCCTGGGGATCAGGGTGGGCAGTGGGCCCAGTCCCCCCAGCTCCCAGGCCCCAGGCCATGATGGTCCACATCTCTGTTTCCAGGGTGCTGAGGCCTAAAGGAGAAGACAAAGGGATAGCTTGAGTCTCCTTTCAGTAGGAGGGAACTGTAGATTAAAGCCTTCCCTCCCTCTCTCTCTCCCTTAGTCTTTCCCTCTATTATCACCCCCCCTTCCTTGCCTTCTCTTTCCTCTTCCCCTTATTTGACCCTTTTGGCTTCTCCTCTTTCCCCTTTCCCTCCATCAAAGCTGAAAGACACATAAGGACATTGATTCTAATCCCATCATCTTACTAATGAGGAAAATGAGCCTTAGAGAGGAGAAGATCCTTACCCAAGGCAACATAGCTAATTTTTAAAATTAAATTTTATTTTTTAACTAACAAAATATCTACCTTCTCTCCCTTTCACCCACAAATGAAAAAGAAAAAAAAACCCTTCATAACAAATGTATAGTGTCAGACAAGACAGATTCTGGCACTAAGCATGTTCAAAAAAAATATGTTTCATTCTACACCCTAAGTCCTTGACCTCTTAGTCAGAAGATGGCTCCCTTCATCACTGGTCCTCCGGAATCACGGTTAATCATTGCATCGATCAGAACTCTTAAGTTTTTCAAAGCTGATTGCCTTTGCAATGTTGTTATTGTAGATATTTTTTCTTCTGGTTTTGCTCACATCAGAATTGATCTAAGTCCTTAAGTCTTTCAAAGTCGGTTATCTTTACAATGCCGCTGTTACTGTACAAATCGTTCTCCTGGTTCTTCTCACCTTCCTCTGCATGGGTTCATCCAAGTATTCCCAGGCTTCCCTTCATCAATTCCCACAGCACAGTAGTGTTCTCTCACAGACATATGACATAATCTATTCAGCCATTCCCCAATTGATGGGCACTGCCTCAGTTTCCAGTTCTTTGCCACCACTAAAAGGGCTGCTACAATTATTTTGGTTCATAGATGGATTTTTTTTTTCCCCTTGCTTTCTTGGATCTCTTTTGGGTGTAGACCCAGGAGTGCCATTGCTGGGTTCAAGGGTGTGCATAGCTTGTCAATGCCTAATTCAGGTAATGACCCCAAGTCCAAGACCTTTGACCCCAAGTCCAAAGCCTTTATCCTGCCATGATAAGACTGGGGAGCCCTAGATGAAGGCCTCATGGTACAGAGGCAAGGGCCTGGGGATGGGCTTCAGGAGTCCTCTGTTCTAAGCCAGGCTTTGCTATCTTCTGTGGGACCTCAGATAAATCACTTCCTTTTTATGAGCCCCGTTTTCCTCACTATATAATGGGAATAATCATGCTTACACTAGTAAAGTCAGTGAAAGCTCAGATCAGAAAATCCAAAAATGAGAGCCCTGGAACTGGAAGGGACCTCAGAGGTAATCCAGTTCAAATGTCTCAGTTTACAAATGGGGAAACCAAGGCTCAGGGAATTTAAGTGACTTGACCAACAGACCATAGATTACATGTCCAAGACAGCTCCAATAAAAAAAATGCTACCATGTAATGCTATATAAATTTAAGTTATGATCACTCCTCTTGGCCACAGTCACACAGTCAGAGAGAAGCAGAAAAAGGACTCAAACCCAGCTTTCCTAACTCCCAATTGTCTCCTCTACTATACCACTACCTCCCCACAGAAAATACATAGAGAAACAGTACCAGGTGGAATATGAACAGGGGGGTATAGATTCTACAACTGCCTCATGAAGGAATTACAAATTAGTCAGGAGTAGGGATAACCAGGGAGGGCTTCCTGAAACAACTGGGACTTCAACTGAAACATGAAGAAGAGAGAAGACTTTGGATTGATGGGGTGGAGATTGGGGAGAAAGAGTAGGTGGGACATTCTAGGCAGGGAATGAGAGAAGTAGATCCCACCCCCAGTGAGTTAGTGCCCTATTTGGAAAGGTAAAATATATACTCCTGAAATAGTTAATTAACACTTTGAGGCAAATATGCCTTGGGTCAAATAATGTAAGGGCTGTAGGAGTTCCCAGAAAGAAGGGCCACTTTGGGCTGGGTTGGTTGGAGTTGATTTCCTAGAGGAGCAGAGTTCTGTGCCGGACTCTGAGGAATGAGGAAGAGTTGGCTAAGAAGGGAAACTGAATGACACTGTGGGGGACAGCCAGAGTGGAGACTGGGCAATGGGAGCAAAATTCTAAATGTGGGATAATGCTGAGAATGTGGATGACGGACAAGTTAATGATAATGACAGTGGTAAAGGAGGTGACAATGATGGTGATGGTGACATCCATCATGCTGAGGATTTTATAAGGATACAAGTCACCAGGAGACATATGTAGTATAGATTGTGGGAAGAGTGTAGAGGTAGGGAGATAAGTTAAGAAACTCATGACCAGGGTTCAGATTGAGGTGAAAGAGAAAGTGGGGGGGGGGGGGGCAAAGATTGCAAGTGGAATTAAGAAGGAATCTCCAGGACCTGGTGACTGTCTAGACAGGGACAGAATGACAAAGAAGATAATTGAGATTTCAGGCTTGGGTGCCATGGAGGATGATGGTACCATGTACAGAAGGGAGGAAATCCTGAAGGGGAGTGGTTTTGAAGGGAAGATGATTGTCTCAATTTGGAACTGTGATGTGCTTGAGGTAATGATGTCACTGACAGGTAGATAGAAGGAACCAGAGCTCAGGACATCAGACCTAGACTATGAAGTCATCCCTACAGTGATTATCAATCCATTTTAAAATAGTTAAAGGTTTATAAAGGGAAGGTTCCCCAGCCATCTTGCCACCCACCCGCTGCAACCTCTGCCCTGCCCAGGAAGCTAGATGGTACAATGGACAGAGCACCAGGTCTGAAATAAGGAAGATTTGAGCTTAAAGCCAGACTAGACACTTACTAGCTGTGTGGTCCTGAGCAAGTCACTTACCTTCTGTTTGCCTTAGTTTCCTCATCTGTAAAATGAAGATAATAATAGCACCTGCCACCCAGGGTTGATGTGAGGATCAAACTCAATAATGATGATAAAGAGCTTAACACAGTGCCTGACGTAGCAAACACTGTGTTGTTATTATTATTCCCTTGTAACATACCAGGTAGATAATCCACAGATCTTTTCTGACTATGAATTGTATTCCTGCAATGTCATGTTGATTCCCACATAATAGAGGAGGACATTAACTCTAGGAATTACAGGGTAGGAGGAATCTCTCAGGTGTCATATTTGAATAGAGTAAGATTAAGGAAACACTTCATCAAACATCTTCCTATTAGTCTAGGAAGGCTGCCTAGAGGAGGTGACAATCTGACTTGGCCCTATATGTAGCCTGCCACCTACAGGGTGTGATTTCAGGACCACAGATAAAGTCTCCCAATCCTCAATTTTTTCACATCTGCTTTTCTAGGGTCTGCCTAAGATCTCTTTCTTGAGGGCCATCCCCCTTTCCCCATTCCACTCCCCAGCTTTATTGTGCATTGTTTCTTTTCATGTACATTCTACTCAAGCGAAAATGGACTCCTCACCCTTACCTGATCAAGCCCCGTGATTTCCTTATACTTGAAATAATCTATGATCTTATTGATATAGGCACTGACAATTCCCAATTCCACTGACCGTGAATCATGAACACCTTTACACCCTGCACAGCTCTTGCCCATGACCCCCCACAAGTCCTTGGTAGATATCTATTCAACATGGTAGGGGTTTTCCTTTGGCCATTACATGGATACCAATACAGCACACAGGCTACCTATGACAACCCACTGGTTATCCTTTGTTCCCTCTATGTGACTAATCTCATTCCTTTTTTTGGTTTTCAGACATACTTCAGTTTAATGGTATATTTTACGCCACCCTGCCCTGCCCCAGCTGGCAATATGTGGCAACCTACACATACCCTCCATGTTCCTCTCCCTTAGGGTCACTCACACTTATGACTCCTGAGAGACTGTGGAATTCCACGATTAATGACTGTAAAGCATCACCAAAATAACATTGGATCTTTGTTTCAAGGAAAAGCATTTACAGCTTGACTCAGTTTCTCAATTTAGATCAATTTCTGTTCTTCCTATTCCTTGCACAATGACTGTAAATTTCTGGGCCCCATTTTCTTCATATGTAAAGTGAGGAGAGTAGATAGATTGATCTCTAAGGACATTTCCAATTCTAAATCCTATGACCTTAATCTTACCCAGGCTTAGTTGTATAAACCCATCCTCAGCCAATAGTGTGAGAATCCAGCCTTGGGTTAACACAGTGGTCAGCTTTTTACCAGTTCATTTATTCATTGCACATATTTTCCTTGGCTATCTTGCCAGACAGGGCAACCTATAGCCTCAGAGCTCATGGAAGGAAAGAAGTTGGCCATACCTGACAGCTGAAACTGGGCTCCAGGTCTCAGCCCACCTGTCTTCCACTACTTGTCAATCACATAGACCCACTCAGAAAACACCAAGTTCTATCCTTCTTGGACTTTCCATGCTATGCCTTCAGCATGGAAGGGCATTGATCCCTGCCCACTTCTCCCTACCAGACCTAACCCCAGAACCAATACTAGCCGAGCCTGGGCTCCCCCTGACTTCCCAATACTAGCCAAGTCTCAGACCCTAGACCTTAAACCCACAGACATCCTAACTCCAACCCAAGTCCCATCCAGAGGTAAAATTCTATTTCTTGAGAAGATATAATGCCTTTTTTCTCAGCTGTACATGATATCTTCACAAAAATTGACCATATATCAGGGCATAAAAACTTCACAAACAAATACAAAAATGTAGAAATATTAAATCCACCCCCTTTGGACCAAAATGCAATACAAATTACATTCAATAAAGGACCTTGGAAACACAGGCAAAAAATTGATTTGAAACTACATAATCTAATCCTAAAGAATAAGTGAGTCAAAAAAACAAATCACAGAAATAATCAGTACTTCAATTAAAGATAATAATAACAATAAGACAATATGCTAAAATTTGTAGGATGTAGCCAAGTACTTAGAGGAAATGTATTTCTATCTAACACATTAATAAAAGAGAGAAAGAGACGATCAATGAATTGGGTATGCAATAAAAAAAAAAACTTGAAAAAGAACAAATTAAAAATATTCAATTAAACACCAAAATAGAAATTATGAAAATCAAAGGAGAGATAAATAAAATTGAAAGTTAAAAAACATTGAACTAATAAGTAAAACTAAGAACTGGTTTTATGGGGGGATGGTGGGGAACACAATAAAATAGATAAACCAGGGATGCAAGCAAAACTAAGAAAAGCTCCTTCTTGAGCTACTCAAGATCACATAGCTTGTCAGTATCAGAGGAAAGACCACTCTAAGGCCATATCTCTTTCCACTGAACTACACTCCTAACCAGGCCCTATTCTCATTGAGTTAAGAAAAATAAGAGGGAATGTCAAGGTCAATGATGATAAACTAAGAGGAATTTGAGTAACCCAGAGGACAATCCTATCCTAGTAGAGACCCGATGGAGAAGCAGAAACAAATTTAGACAGGATGTGGTGTGGTTGCCAGTTGCAAGTTCTTATCCATCCTTTTCTGGGGTCAATATTTTACATGTGCAACTTTCTGCTCTATGGGTCCCCACACCACCCTGAGATCAGAATCTCCAGCTGCTCCCCAAATTCAGTGTGCTAATGGAGGTAATTAGCTATTCATACCATGTCCCGAATCCCAACCAATGGCTTCTTTATGTCAGACCGCAACAAAGACATATGAATCTAAAAATATATATATTTAATTAAGGCAGAATTGAAAAGTAAACACTAGGAAAGTGAGTCAGGTGGTCAGCATTGTCTGCACTCACACATAATGACCATTTTCCCTAACTCTACGGGAATAATAATGGAATTTCTCCTTACTTCTTTTGCTTCTCCACCATAGTGGGAGAGGACAGTAATTTCATATTCATGACACCAGTAGTAAATCTTAGGCTCTGATGCCACCTGACTTGTAAGTTTCCTTCAGTCTCAGTAGATCAGGCTGGAGATTTCTGATGCCCTCTGAGTGACAGAAATATTTAAAGCAATGGGCCTTCATTATTATGGGTTTTTTCCCAAAGGAAGGTCTAAGGCCAAAAATGAAACTCATTGGCAGGGACATAAGAGGAAGAAACATTTAGGTCAAAGAACACCAAAAAAGTCTCAATCACTGGAAAAGGCAGATACATCTGGGTCACTTTCCCTAGAGGGGATAATTACCAGAGGCCATGGGTGATGGTCTTCAATTGTGGCAGGAGGAGAACCTGTTGTCCTGCCAACGGGGCCTTCATAAAGGTTGCCCTTGGCAGTGACATATCCAATTTTGCCTAGTAATCTTTAGCTCCTTCTAGTTGATGTTTGGAACATCTGGGTTCCCACCCCCTCCAGAACAGGACAACTCCTTGAGGCAACTAAAAGTCATGGTTTTCATAGAAAAGGGGTGGTGCAGCTGGTTGGTTTCAATCAAGCAATGTACAAGCAGTTTTTTAAAAATTAGATTGTATTTTTTTAATTATAAAATATTTATCTTTTTTCCCTCCCTCACCCGCTGAAAACTAAACAAAACCAACCCCTTTAAAAAAAAACTCTTGACTATGAGTCAATCAAAACACATTCCCACATTGGCCATGTCCAAAAATGTGTGTCTCATTCTTCGTGTTAGTTCACTGCCTCTCTATGAGAAGGTGGGTAACATTCTTCATCATTGGTCCTCTGCAATCATGGTTGATCATTACATTGATCAGTTCTTGAGTCTTTCAAAAGTGTTTGTTTTTGCAATGTTGTTATAATATATAAATTATCTTCCCAGTTCTGCTTCCTTCATTCTGGATCAGTTCATTCAAGTCTTCCCAGGTTTCTCTGGAATTTTTCATCATTTTCTTACATCACAATAATATTTCATTACATTTATATACCATAATTTGTTCAGCCACTGCCTAGAGATGTGCAAACTTAGAGACATCTCCACCCAGAATGTTCATATGGGCTATTTACTTGTGACTGACCTGTAGTAAAGCATTCCAATCTTGTATTGGTCTGATCAGTCACAGCCAGACACACTGTAACTTGACTCCAACATGGTGATGCCATTTTGGTTCTCTTTGAGAAAGAACAACCAACCAAATGATGGACATCCCCTTAGTTTCTAGTTCTTTGCCGCTATAAAAAAAATGTTATAAATATTTTAGGGCAGCTCCTTGAGGGAAGGGGTTCTTTTTTCCTTTCTTTGTATCATTCCCTTTCTGCCCCTTTAACAGGGCACATAATAAATGCTTATTGAAATCACTCTAATTCATGGTTGGTAGAACTGTGAATTGGTTAATCTTTTCTGAAAAGCAATTGGGAATCCTAAAAGTTACTGAACTGTGAATACTCTTTTACCCAGAAACAGACTACTTGGTCTATTTCCCAAAAAGATCAAAGAAAAAGGAAAAGATCTTATACGTACAAAAATATTTCTATTTTTGTTCAGTTGTTTCAGTCATGTCCAACTTTTGCGAACATGTTTGGAGTTTTCATGGCAAAGATACTGGGATGGTTTGTTGTTTCCTTCTACAATTCATTTTACAGACGAGGAAACTCTGGAAAACAAGGTTAAATGACTTGCCCAGGGTCACATGGCTAGTAAGTGCCTTGAGGTCACATTTGAACTCAGGTCCTTCTGACTCTAGGGCCAGTGCTCTATACACTGTGCCATCTATCTGATATATGTGTGTGTGTTATACATATAAATATATAAAAATATGTTTATATTTATATCCAACTCTCTCTCTCT
>CM053590.1:73739159-73766192 GCA_028646515.1 Pseudochirops corinnae | reverse complement strand
AGGAAGGGAGGGAGGGAGGAAGGAAGGAAGGGAGAAAGGAAGGAAGGAAGGAAGGAAGGAAGGAAGGGAGGGAGGGAGAAAGGAAGGAAGGAAGGGAGGGAGGAAGGAAGGAAGGAAGGGAGGGAGGAAGGAAGGAAGGAAGGAAGGAAGGGAGGGAAGAAGGGAGAAAGGGAGAAAGGAAGGAAGGAAGGAAGGAAGGAAGGAAGGGAGGGAGGGAGGGAAGGAGAAAGGGAGGAAGGGATGGAGAAAGAAAACATTTATTAAGCACCTACTATATGCCAAGCAATGGAATAAACACTTTACAACTATTATCTCATTTAATCCTCACAATAACCCTGGGAAGTGGATGCTATTATTACCCCCGTTTTACAGCTGAGGAAATGAAGGTTAAGTGGCTTCCCCACGATCACACAGTTAGTAAGTGTTTAAGGTCAGATTTGAATTCACGTCTTCCTGACTTCAGACCTAGTATACTATCTATTGGTAGATAGCATACATCATGGTCTGGGAGATGAGAGAGAGAGAGAGAGAGAGAGAGAGAGAGAGAGAGAGTCCGGTGAATTTATGTTCACCATCAGAGCAAACGAAGTCCAGAGTAGACAGAGACCGGAATAGAGTTTCAAAGTTATATCAGCTCCCCAATAGGAGAGGGAGACCTTCAGACCTTCAGAGTCCCCTCTGGGTCTCTGGAGACCTGCTCTGGATAGTATTATAATAAGTAAGGAAAAGGAGAAGCTGCCTTAGGGAAGATGGCTAGGTATCCATCATAGATGGCCAGAAAATAATACTTATTCTAGCTGCTTCACACAGTACTATAGAAATGGGATATGTTGCTATTATGATTCTGTGGTTTACTGAATAAAGATTGAATTAGTAGCTAAGAGATACTAGTCAGAGTGTCAGGTCACCCCCTAATTAGCTGTGTGCCCTGTCTGAATTTCTGTTTCCTCCTGTGTAACATGATGGGGTCAGACTAGATGACCTCTCAGGTTCAGAGGATCCCCCCTATAGTTCTGGGTTTTGTGATCCTGTGATCCCATGACTCCAGAGCTGGTAGTCTTTCTGCTAGACCAAGCTGCTCCCCATCCACCCAGACAGGGTGGAGGTGAGGAAAGGGAACAAGGGTGCGGCTTCCCAACAGCTGTGCCAGCCAAACCGTCTGTAACCGGCCTTCGATATTTCAGAACATCCATGATATCATCAGTGTGGGTGCTCCCTGCAGACGAAGAGCCTGCCCCCTCTCTACCTTAATAAATGGTTTTCATGAGTTAATCCAGCCCAAAATATTCATCCCTTGGTGACCAGCCCTCAGTGACGAGCATCTCCATCCTTAGCCAGGCTGCTCTTGGTATGGCAGACACCCAGTCCATTGCCAGGACCAGTCAAAGACTCCTGAGCTTGACAGGACTAGTCAAGAGTGTGGGCTTCTCTGCTCTAGCCTTACAGAGCACAGGCTTAATTTACTTTCACCAAGGTGAGGCCTCAGAGGAGGACTCTAAGGATGGAGGAGGTGTGGCTTTCCTTAGGATAAAAGAACCGAAGGTAAAGAAAAGTGGGCTCTATTGACTATGTGTGTGATTTCTCTTACCATCATCAATACAATTTCCCTCATCACTACTACAATAATCACCCCCAAACCTTTATCAATCATTTAACTGGTCAAAAGTTTGTTCTGTTTTTTTTTGGGGGGGGGGGAAGGTAAATGGGAGAGGGAATAGATTTGCAAAGAAAATAGGGAGCTCCCATGGAAGAACATCCTATACCAAAGTAGACTGGCATCATCTCTATAGCTTAGCATCTTAGGATGTTGATTCCTGGGGCCACTATGTATTTAAATGATTTGCCCAGGGTTAGCCATACAGAGACTTGATTCCAGGTCTTCCTGATTTCAAGGACACCTCTCTGCCCCTTAATCCATGGTTATTCATCTTGTTCTATTTACTGTGTACAAAAAGCAGTATGGAGTTAGCCCCAGGAGAGAGCAGTGGAGTCTTTCTGGGACTCAGAGCCATCTTGGGCCTCCCAATGAGCTTAGAACCTGGAGGAGGTAACCTTCCCTGGGTTATCAAGAAGAGGAGCCCTGGTGAAGCCAGGCCTTCATCTTCACTCCTGTGGAATTCATCCTTATTGGCTCATGTCCTCTTTGGTCATAGCTGTCTCTGCTTGAGTCCTTTCCAAAAATAAAAAGATGACAAGTCCACGTTCTACAAATACTGACCCTAAAATGTCCTTGAGAATTCAACGAATGAACTGAATTAGAACTGGACATTAACACAGAGCAAATTGTTGCCCACAATCACCTGGTCACATTGATCAGTATATAGCCAACTACCATGTATTTAGGAGATTTTGCCATATTAAATAGCCCCAAACTATGTGGCATTAAAAGCTTTCAGAGTAGATGTCACCTCTGTTAGCCTGACCACTGCTGGCCAAGACCTGCCTGCCTGTAGCCCCACCCACGGTTTCTAATACTCTTCACTGGGGCCAAGATGGGTTCAGGGAGTCAACAGAAGATGAGCTTACATTCCAATCTTCCCATTCAATTACAAAAAGCAGTTATTAGCCTTGCCTGTTCATCAGCCTGCAGAACATAAAATAGAAAAGAATAATGTAAGGATGGGGACTTGTCCCAGGATTATTTCTAAACTTAAAAAGTCACAAAGTGCTTTCTTCATAGCACAACTTGCACACAGTAGGCACTTTAAAAAGACCATGATATAGCCAACATTTTTACAAGATGTTAATGTCTGCAAAGTCCTTCTTCTATGTGATCGTTTGCTCCTCCCAGCAATGCTGGGAAATAGGTGACATTATTATACCTATTTTACAGATGATGACATTGAGGCTGAGAGACAATAAGTGACTTGGCTAGAGGGACACAGGTGATAAAGGACTGAGGCAGGATTTGAACTCAGGTCTTTTGGACTCAAAAGCCAGCATTCCATCTACTGTGCCCGCCTGGAAGCCTTGGGATGAGGAGCAGGAAGCAGCGTATTTCTGGTTAGAAGATCCTGCTTATTCTTCATTCCTGTATGACCTTGAACAAGACCCAGTTTGGCCATCTTTAAATTTGAAGATTGAGCCAGATCATCTCCATGGTCCTATAGATAAGTTAGGTTTATTGACCCCAGTTCAAAGATGAAGAAAATATGGTCCAGAGAGGATGAGTAACATGCCTAGGGGGACACAATTTGCAACGGCTTGGACCCAGGTCTTCTGACCCCAAACTTGGAGTTGTTTTTCTACTATCAAGGTAGAAGCTATGAGCCTTATCAGCTCCTGCTCTCACAAAGGAGGTCTTAGACCTCCCTAACAATAGTCACAACTTGAAAGTCATATATTACAACAGCCAAAGGCTTTCTGGGTGTTGGGAGGCATAACCAACAGAAGAATGGAGGAGATGGCATATTAATGGAGTCCTGCCATTTGAATTTGATATTAGAATCTTGAATTTGGAAGAGACTTTGGAGGCCATCTAGATCAAGCTCCCAGCCAGTGGGGGGAAGTCCTCCATTCCACACCCATCAGATGGTCATGCCTTTCTCAACATTGGGGACTACAAGGCTCTTAGTTTGTTTTTGTTTTTTTTTTTTTGCTGAGACAGCCTATTCCATTGTTGGATAGCTTTCATTGTGATAAAATTCTTCATCATATTCCATTGCATCTATGTCCCCCTATCCCAGGAATGAGGAACCTGCAGCCTCAAGGCTGCATCTTTTCCACCCCTGCCTAGCCCAAGGGTCCTTAACCTATTTTGTGTCATAGACCCCTTTGGCAGTCTGAGTAAGTCCTTCTCAGAGTCATGTTTTTAGATGCATAACATAAAAATATGTAGGATTATAAAGAAAGCCAATTATATGGAAATCTCTATATATGTGTATACATTTATGTTTGTACACACACACATACACACATACACATATACATATACAGACAGAGACAGAGAGAGAAAAAGAGGGGCGGGGGGAATGTTCAGATAGTGCTTAAAAACAAGTTCACAGACCCTAGGGTGAGAATTCCTACTTCAACTTATCCCAGTTGCTCCTAGATTTGCCTTTTTGGAGCCTAAAATCACAGGCAGTCAGAGAGAACCTAGTGCAGCCCATTCCTGATTAAGCAGCATCATCCAACCAATTGCTTTGGATCTGCTGGAATCCCTCCTCTACCTCACGAGCTAGTCTGTTTCTTTTAAAAAGCCCTCCTTGTCACTAAATCTGTGCCTACATTGAGCCCCAATCAGCCTGTCTCCCTGGAGCCCTCAGGCTCATTCTGTCCTCTGGGCTCAGGAAATGCAAGAGGACCACCATTTCCACATGACAGTATGTCAAATGCTTAATTAAACACAACACTCATGTCCCTCTCTCCGTGGGCACAATGTTCTTGTTTGTCGAAGTCCCTCTGGGAATAAAATGTGGTCAGAGAGAAAGGGGCTATATTCTCTGCTCACCTACCTCAAGGCCATCTTACCTCCCTATCTCTTTTCTATTCCCTCTTATTAAGATTGGGGGACAGTAAGGGAATCCCACTGAGTCAGAGAGAATGTGGGTCTGGTTCAACATTGATGAGTCCCTGGGGATTGGGGCTAGTTTAGAGAAATTTGGGGAGTGAGGGAGAGCAGGGTTTAACTTACTGGGATGGCTGGGCTGGCAGCCAGATTCCAGTCACTGGAGAAGAGTGTTTGCTGCCCTCCCCCTTCCCTCCTCTCTAAAGCCTCCATGAACTATGTGGTTTCCTGTAGGGGGGAACTTGTGGTTGTGTGGGATTGGTGATGAGACTCCCTCCCTGACTCCCAAGCTAGCTCCTTTCCCATTCCCTACTACAATCCACGGAGACATAGCTCTGCTCCCTCCAACCCCCCAAATTCTGAGTCGTGTCTCCAAAAACAGGAATGAATCACTTTGAGCTGTCCACACATTCTCTGGCCTCCCTTATGATTCCCAGCACTCTGGGAGATACCTGGTTGGAGGAGAGGGAATTTAGGCTTAGGGCTCACTCTGTGACCAGGCTTGGGACTCAGTCCTTGGCCAAAGTCAAAGCTCATGCCTTGACCAAGGTCAGGGTTCAGTCTATTACCAAGGTCAGAGCTCAATCTATGGTCAAGGTCAGGGTCTCATTTTGTGACTGAGGTCAGGGTTCACTCTGTAACCAGGATCACAGCTGAGTTTATAATCAGGGTTAGGGCTCAGTCTGTGAACAGGGTCAAGGCTCAGTCTATGGCCAAAGTCAGGGTTCTGACTCTGTGAACAAGGTTAGGACCTTCCACTTGGGTCAGGTTCCAGTAACTCTTGCCTTGGCTTCATGGGAGGGCTCTGTTCCCTGATTCAAAACCTTCTGGGGAAGCATTCTGCTCCTTTCTAACCTGACTCAAAAAGGGTTCTGGTCTCCTGGGATTGCAGGTGATCCTCACTCAGAGGCATCTGTACTTCCAGAGCTCTGCCAGGTCCGGTAGGTAACGTGCTCCTTGTCCCATCAGAGCTGATGGCTCATCAGAGCATCAGCCATAATCCTGACACCTAAGGCAAGTTTGGTTAGGTTTCCCAAGCTGGGGAGGAGGGGGAAAGATGGGAGGAGAAACACACTCTCCATCCAAAAACTGGTCCTCATAGTCAGACCCCAAGGGACACAGGACAACTCAGCAGACACAAAGGGAGTCAGGGTGGCCTGGAGGCCGTGGGAAGAAGGTGAGAGATGGGGACAGCAGTCTCTAAACCTCGGTGGAGAAAAATCCTACCTCCCCAGAACTGGATACCTGAGAAAAGCTCTTAGCTTACATGTGGCCCCTTTTGCCCATTTTAAAGATAAAGAAGCTTAAGATCCAAAAGAAAAAGAAATTGAAGCCTTAAAACTTATAGCTAGTAAGTTGTAGAGCTGGGATTTGAACCCCGTGCTCTTTCTATATTATTGCATGGGTAGACACCACATAGGTCTGTGCTTCCATCACTATAAGTTCTCCTTCCATCTATGCAGACCCTTTCATTGAGATCAGCCTTTGAAGCCTGATGTGCTATGGCTAAAATTGTCATCCCCGGGCAGATAGCACTCTGGTAATGAGCCTGCCTGCCCTCAGTTGGGTTGATACTCAGTCAACAGGTACGCTGCTGGCCCTATCCCAGAAGCCTGTCCAACTTGGTAGGATTGTCTAGGGCTTATGCTCCACTGGCAGAACCTTCAAGAACCCAGGTTTATCTTTGTACCATGACAAGGTATTGGAGGAAAACTTTTTTGAAGGAATATTTAGCTAGACCCAAGGGCCATAGGAGGTCCTGCCTGAGAGGAGGGGCAGGTGAATTTAGTGATAGGAAGTGGGGCGGCAAGGAGGATGAAGGGGGAAAAAACCAGACTTGGAAATTTGCCTGTTCATTCTCAACGTGAGTTTGTGGGGCAGCTGGACAAGGCCTCCGTGGGCTGTAACTGTCATTCTGTGTGCCCAACAGGAGTCATAAAGGATCCCCCCTTCTCCACCATCCCTATCCCCATGAACTTGCTACCCTACTTCCAACCATCTGCCCCTTCCCCAGGGTCTGGGGGCCTCCACAAACACTGGAGCTCAGACTCATAGACTGAGGTCATTCCTGATCTGCAGATCCCAGATGTGAAGGGACAACTGACCCAGACCAGAGGGGCCCTGGGAATGGCTGCTTGAATGATAGATAGGAGAACAGTGGTCCCAAGAATCAGGAGACACCCTCTTCTGGGCCCAGGGTACAAGCTAGAGATGAGGAGACATAGCCCCTGTCCTCAGATAACTGGGGGTTTTAGGGGAAATGTGTTACCAGACTATGAAAGCCAGGATCATGTTTCCTCCTTCTCCCTCTGCATCCTTCTTCCCCCAGTCCCCAGTCTGGCAATGCCCTGAGCTTCTCCCCACAAGCCAGAGGCTTGGTCCCTGCTGACAGGACCCTTGCCCGCTACCTGACCTTCCTGCCACTGCCAAGTTGTTGAGCCACTGCTGAGCCCTGAGCCACTGGGCTGGGCCCTGAGGTACCCCTTCCCTTCCCTCCCCTTCCCAGCAGGCCCATCAAGGTTCCTCCTTGTGGTTGAAGAAACCTGATCCTCATCAGGCCCCAAGCCAGGAGCCTCATCTTGAGGGCCCTGTCCTCTAACAATTGGACCACCCAGCCGCCTACCTTCTGCAGGTTGGGTTGGACCCTTCTCTAGGGAGATGTCAATCATGGGACTGGCTGCTTGTACTTGGGGCTGGGACCAAAGAGCCCTGGGGAGCCAGAGCTCAGCTTTCCCCAGACAGGATGTACTGGGGCTCCACCCACCAGGTTATTAACCAGTCATTGCCAGTTAGAAATAGGTCTTCCATGTGGGAACTCACATAGACCCAACAGGCAAGCTCCTTCACATTCACACTCAGAGATATATACACAGAGGGCAACTCCCACCTGGACACACAAACATGCAAACACACACAAACCCATGAACACACATTGATCTGTCAAGGAGTGCCCAACAAGCAACAGCCACACAAAAGTACAAAAAGGGAGATGCAGCACAAATGCAATAGAAATGCGCTACAAAGAAATATACACGTCCTCAGCTACATAAAGCGAGCAGGTAAACAGGCACGGACACACGCGCCTACACAAACACGCCAGAACGCATCAGTGTTTATAGACACATATCAAAAAGCACAAACATACACAGTCCCTGATGGGCTCGTGTACCCATGAACACAAAGACAAACAGAGACGCGGGAGACTAACACACAAAGGAGGCCAGACGACCCTGGTATCCCAATATGTGTGAGGTCAGGCACAGAAAGGACACAAGTGCAGAGACACACGTTTCATACCTGCATCCACAGATCTGAACAGATACATACAAGAACACGAATTCCCACATGAACACACAAGTAAAGGTATTTATAGATGGTAAGAATCATGAAGACGATCACGCGAAGTGCTTGTTGTTGTATTTCACTCATGTCCAGTTGGGATTTTCTTGGCAAAGATACTGGAGTGGTTTACCATTTCCTTCTCCAGTTCAGTTTACAGATGAGGAAACTGAGGCAAACAGGGTTAAGTGACTTGCCCAGGGTCACATAGATAGTAAATGTCTGATATTGAATTTGAACTCAGGTCTTCCTGTATCTAGGTCTGGCATTCTACCCACTGAGCCACCTAACTCATTATTTTAACTCATTTGATCATTATAACAACAGCGTCCTACAGTGAAAAGAGGGCTAACTCTGGATTTAGAGGTTCATATATGACCCTGGTACTTATTAGCTATGTGGTATAACCAGCTTCTCTGTAAAATGAGGAAGTTAAACTAGATGGCCTTTGAGATGCTTTCTAGACATTAATCTGCTGTGAGGGAGCAGACCCAAAGAGGGAAAGTGCTTTGGCCAAACAGAGTAAGATCTAGAACCTAGATCTCCTGATTCCTAACCCCGGCCTGTTTCTACCTTAGACTGCCTCTCCTAGGTGGGAAGAGATAAGGATTGGAGGAGGAAGAGAAGGAGGATTGGATGGTTAGAGAAAGAGAAGATCGAGGAAGCGAATGCTTCATTTTATAAATGAAGAATTTGTAGCCCAGAAAAATACTTCACCCTTCTTATCCAACACTTTCTATGTAGACAGAATAGAGTTTAAATGATAGGTTTATGAAACTACTAATGACCTGAGGCTAGAAGAGAGACAACATATTGGAAGAAAGACGCAAAATCTAGAAAGTTATTGGCAGTTTGGAATGATAGACCAGACACAAGAAGTTAAATATATCAAGGATAAATGTAAAAACTTTGCTAGGATTTTAAAAAAATCAACCACACAAGCGCATGAGGAGAGAGACATGAGTAAGCAACAGTTCACGTGGAAAAACATGGAATTCTTAGTGGACTTAAGTGTCAGTAGTGTAACTGGCTACCAAAATAGCTTGTCCTTGATTGCATTAATGGAGTGCCCAGAAGGAAGAAGGTGGTCTCGTATTCCTGATGTCCTAATAATTTCACTTACTGTCATTAATTGTCAGTGTTATGATTCTGGTTGACACCATGATATAGAGGACAATTACCGCCAAAGGAACAAAGGTGTAAATGGGAATTCTGTTCCTGGAAAAGAATTCCTGCAGAAGGCAGAGGGAGGAAGAAGCCTTGGGAAAAGCATAGAGCTGGACTGAGCACATGAAGCCAGGCAAATAGGGTCTCACATTCTCCAGGAAGCCTTCCCCACCTCCTCTTGATTCCAAGTCTTCCCTCTGTTAATCATTTCCTATTTCTCCTGTATTTGGCTTGTTTTGTATATATGTTTCTACATGTTGTCTCTCCCATTAGACTGTAAGCTCTTTGAAGGCAGGTGCATTCTTTTGCCTCTTTTCATGTCCCTAGCACATGGTAGGCACTTCATAAATGTTTATTGATTGATTGAGGGATAGGCAAGAGAAGGCAATACAGTGTGCATTAATCATAGCTCACATTTCCTTACAGCTTGTAGGTAAGTGGTGCAAATATTGATACCCCCACTTTCCAGATGAGAAAACCGATACTCACTTTTGACTTTGCTTATGACTTGCCTAAAGTCATATAGCCAGCAAGTGGGAGAGCTGGAACCCAACCCAGACGTCCTAGTGACCCTACTCTGGTACCCTAACTACTCTGGCACGATGGGGGTTGGGACAGATCCATGAGAGGTATGCCTGTAGTCCCACTGTCCTCTGCCCTAGTCAGACAACATCTAGGGTGTCCAGTTCTGAGTGCCACCTTCTAGGAAGAATGTATGATGTAGCAAAAAGAGCTATCAGAAGACCCTGGTTCCAATCCCTGTTCTGTCACTTTCTACAAGTGTGACTTCGAGGAAATCACTTATCCTCTCTGGGCTTTGGTTGAGCTAAGTGACTGCTAAGGTTCCTTACAGCTCAAATCTATGAGCTTGAATGTGTCCAGAGAAGTCAGTGTGTTTCAGTGGAAAAAGCATGCTTGCTGCCCTGTGACCTTGGGCCTCTATGGGCCTCAGTTTACTCATCTATAAAATAAAGCAGAGTGTACTAGATGGTCTCTGAGGTCGTTTCTAGATTTATGGTCTTATGAGGGTCAACCAGGATAGAGTAGAAGACTAGAAGCCATGCCACGTGGAGATGGAGGAATGGGGAATGTTCAGGGACATGATAGTTGTTTCTAAAGGGCTCATGGGTGGAAGAATGATTAGAATTATTTTTCCTGGCCTCAGAGCAACGGAGGGAACTTGAAGGGAGCTATAGTTCAACTGAACATAAAGAAAAACATCCTAGCCATGAGAGCTGTTCCAAAGTGGAATGAGATGCCTCTGGAGCTTGTGAGCTCTCCATCATTGGAAGTCTTTTAGTGGAGGTTGAATGATCAGTTGAGAGAGGTTTCCTGAATGGCTCCAAGATGCTGAGATTTCTTGTCTCTGGTCACCCTACAATGCTCCCCCACCCAGGGCTAGACTGTGCCCCAATATAGAAAGTTACTGGGGGCACACTAAACCTCCTGGTTCACTTGCAAGTCCAGGCAGATTCCTCCAGGGTAGCCTTTGACCTGCTGTTCCTGGCTGCCTCCCCCTCCCTCTCAGTCTCACTTCAAGGGCCAGGAGATGAAAGCAGCCTGCCAAAAGCATTCTCCAGTCCCTATGGGCCACAGCAAGGCTAGAGGGAAGCTGACGCAGCAAAATATTTTCCCAATGAAAATTGGGATCAGATGTTCTTTGTCTGGGCCCAGCTTCTGGATCTTGAAGAGCAGGGCTGACCCTTGGATGAGCTGCAGCACCCAAACCTGCTCCTTCTGCCTACCTGCTTCCTCCCACTCCTCTCCTGCCAGTCTATGTGTAGTCTCCCTTCCAGCCCTTCCTCCAGGAAGTCCTCCATATTAACTCAATCTTACTTTCTCTGAGTGAGGAGATACAACTCCATCCTTTAGAAGCCCCTTCCTTGTCTGATGGGGAAAGTGGCTTTACCCTAACCTCGTCTAAAAAGAGAAACAGTCTTTGTCTCCAGGGAGACCCTGCTCTGAAAAGGAAGCACAGCGTCTTCTCCCCCACCTTCAAGGAGATTTTTGTCTGAGGGTGAAGCAGGATCTTGTCTTCAAGAGCCCCACTAACTATATGACCCTGAACAAGTTACTTCGCTTCTCTGGGCTTATTTTTTTTTTTATTTGTAAAATGAGTTGGACTCAGTGGCTTATAAGGTAATTTCCAGAACTATGATCCCATGATTCTATGAATGCTTATTATGTTCAGTAGAAAGAATGTGGTCTTAGGAGACCTGCCACTAAGTCCTTGGGCTAGTCCCTTCACTTTCCTGGGAAATGGGAATCAGAGTGACTCAATTTTTTAGAAAAGCATTGTTCTTGAAGTCAAGAGAATCCTATTCCATTTCCTGTCCCTGAAGCTTACCAGCTAGGGAACCCTGGGGAAGTGAATTCTTCTCTCAGACTCAGTTTTCACATTTGCAAAAAAGGAGACACTCATATTTGTTTATCTCTCTTACAAGGCTGTTGGGCGGAAAGTGATTTCTATATCTAAAGAGCTGGAGAAATGGCATTTATTATTGTCCTTCTAGAATAGTTCTTTATCCTAACCTCTAGGGTCATCTCCTCCCATGTTGTCACCATTGCAGTAGAAGAGAGAAAGGAAGGGTTGGAGGGGAAGGGTCTTCTCTTTTGAGTTGTGTTACTTGAGTACATGCATCAAGCATGCATCAGGCTGTGGAACCAGTACAAGGAACAAAAATTTCAAGGAAAGTAGGAAGAGTAATGGATTTGGAGTCAGAAGACCTGGGTTAGAATTCCTCCTCTGTCACTTGGCAAATACGTGACCCTGTGAAAGTCATTTCATTCATTGATTCATTGATTCATCCATCCATCCATCCATCCATTATGTCAGGTCATTAATTCTGGGTTCACATCCCAAGTCTGATACTTAATACATGTGTGACCTGGGCATCTATTTTCACTGGGTCTCAGTTTCCTTGGCTCTAAAATAAGCTGGTCACTCTGAATTGTCCCTACAATTCTTTCCCACTCTACATCCTACAATCCTGTTAATTTATGAGCTTTTCCAACCCCTACAATGGACCAAGCAGTTAAAATTGAAAGACAAAAGCAAAATGGCCCCAACCCTGTAGGGGCTTACATTTGATTGGTGGTAGAAGGAGAGAAAGGAAGGAGGGGGCAGGAAATGACACATTTGATCCTAAGTCAATACAAGATATATACCAAGTCATTTTTCTGAGTAGTGGGCAAAAGCACTAACAAGAAAGGAAAGAAGGAATCAAACACTTATTAGGCACCTACCATATGTCAGGTGCCAATCTAAAAAACATTTCATTTGAACCTCACAACAATCCTGCTGTTATTATCCCCATGTTACAGGTGAGAGAACTGAGACAGGCAGAGTTAAATGACTCACCAAGGGTCAGACAGCTAGTAAGTGTCTGAGGCTGGATTTGAACCCAGATCTTCCTGACTCCATGCCCAGAGCTCCATCACTGGGCTACCTAACATCCTTGAATTAGGGGAAGTCATAAGGTCTTGAGCAGGAGGGGGCAGTTGAGCCAAACCTTGCCTGGGGCTAAGGATTCCAAGCTGAGGGGGACAGTCTGTACAGAGGTACAAAGACTTTGTGCCTCTGGATGGAATATCATTTTCAGGGAAAGCTAAGCATAAAGCAATGTGCAATCAGTCCAGAAAGATGGTTGGAGTCATCATGAGGGAGTCGTAAATGCCAAGTAGAGGCATCGAAAATTTATCCTAGAGACAATGGGAAGCCACAGAAGTTTCTTGAATGGGGGGCAGTAAGGTGGTAAGGACTGTATTTTTGCAATATCAGTTTGGCAGTTGTGTGAAGGACTGATTAGAAAGGAGAGAGATTGGAAGCAGGGAGACCAATGAGGTTAGCTTAGAGCTATAGGTTAGGAAGAAAGTTACAGTTGAATGGATGTGATTTAAATAACTAGAACTTGAAGGGATCTTAGATGTCATGTAGTCCAGATACCTAAAGAGGAAGGGCTTTGTCCAAAGTCCACTCTTTTGGCAAATTAACAGAGGTGTCACCTGAACCTAGGATGGAGATCTGAACAAGTGGATAGATTGGTGAATCGCTAAAGAGATGAATGAATTGTTAGATGGATGAATACATATAACCATATAAATGAATGTATAACTTGACTGACAATATATTCTTGGATGACTATCAATCAATTGGTCAATAAGCATTTAGGAAGCACTCATTCTTTGACAGGCACTGGTTAGACACTGGGTATGGACAAATTGATGGACAGATTGATAACAATATGTATCTGCAGGTATGAATATATTAAAATGGATAGATCAATAAAGAGATGAAGCATAGAATAACTTATTGATTGGTTAATTACTTATTTTTAGAAAGTATTTTACTTTGGAGACAATTTCCTGCGTGGCAGCTACAATTCATAATATTTGAAGCCTAATGGTTAGGGTTAGCATAGCAGAAAATCAGTTAAAATAAAAGTTGCATCATTCCCTTGATAAAAATAGCCCCAAATCCAAATTCACTCTAAAATGTCCAATTTCTATTCTGCCTTAGCATTTATTTCTTCAAGATTAAAAGATTAAATGTCCATATATTATATCTTTTCTCAGTTTCTCTCTCTCTCTCTCTCTCTCTCTCTCTCTCTCTCTCTCTCTCTCTCCCTCCCTCCCTCTCTCTCTCTCTCTTCTCCCCCCCCCCCATACAACATATAAAATAGTTCATCAATGGAAAAGCATTTGTTAAGTACTTACTACAAACTGACCTATGTGTTCAGCTCTGGGGAGAAAAGCAAGACAGTTTCTGCTCACATTATAACTGGGGAACATGAAGAATATATGGAGATTTAAATGTAAGGCTAATCCTAAGGCCCAGGGGTCTTTAGAATGCATAGGCAAATCAGCTGGCAGTGTGGAGGTCCAGAGGGCACAGCAACACAGTGGTCCTTAGGGCATAGTAGCAGGGCAGAAGATAAAGCCTAGTGGTCCTCCATCCTGAATGAATATAAAGACAGGTGAAAGGGGGAATGGGAGCTAGAGGAAAGAGAAACAGAGAGGAGAAAAATACAATAAAGAATAAGAATAAGAGAAAAGAATGATACCAAGGAAAAAGAGAAGAAAGAAAACAGAAGCAGATGTGGTTTTTAAAAAGCAGAAAGGAAAAAAGAGATGAGAGACAGAGTAAGAAGCAAGGAGAGAGACACAGAGAGGAGGAGGGAGGAGGGGAAAGTAGAAGAGGGATTTGATCCAATTTTTAAACTTGTAAATTTAAAACAAACAGCTGGATCAGTGGGGAAAAACATCTGCTCAGCAAGTTTCCCTAGCTTGTCTGTTCACTCGGGAGATTCTTGATGCTTAAAGATTAAAAGTCCCTAGATTCAGTTTCTTTGTCGAGGCCAAGAATGCAGGAATCCTGGGGACAAGCCAGTCCCAGAGGGAAAGCAGCCCAAGGCTTCCCCCAGCTCTGAGGATCTCCAGAAATTGTCTCTTCTGTCTGTATAAATGAAGGTAATACACTAGTGCTTGAAGGAGATAGAAAAGGAGGGAGGGAGGGCGGGTAGAAGGAAGGTTCTCTTTGCTTGGACAGGCAGAGAAAAAATTCCTGATGAGGGCAATAGGGCTTGGGAAGTAGGAGCTTTGGAGTAAAGGGCCCTTTTTTGGTCTCCTTCTGGGGGATGGGAGGTGTCAAAAGGCTGGTGAGCATTGAGCACTTTGGAGGGATGTGGGGTGAGGGGACTTAGTCCTAGCTGATCTCAACCTGGAGCCAGAACATGGAGAGATTCCCTCAGAAGCAGAGGGCCAGTCTGAGCTCTGTTACCCGTGAGCCCCCACTCTGGACTTCCACTCCCTGCTTTGTAAAATGGAGAAGCTGGACTAGGTGCTCATCCAAGGTCCCCTTTGACCCTTCACTCTCATGACATTGCAGCCTCCACCTAAATTATGTAGTGCCAAAACTCAAAGGGAAAATCCCAACCCTTGGGCGTTCCCTTCCTCCTCCTCATAGGCAAAGAAGGTCATTGCCAGAACCAGCTGTCACCCCCAGGAAATTGTACCTGCTCTTTGGATTTATGCCCTGTAATTAAACAGAAGATGGAAGACAACAAACTTTTATCCGTCATTTATAGGGCCTGGCATTTAAGTACCCCTTAATAAAAGAGAATTAAAATGAAATGAAATTATTTGAATTGACACCTTGAGAAGATTAATCTTGGGGGATCAGCTAAGAACATTGCAGGCAACAACATCAGGACCTGGGGTCATTTCATTCAGAGACTCTGCTACCTTTAGGGCCCAGTTCAGAGTACTGGATTCGGGGTCAGGAGATGGAGGTTCAAATCCCAGGCTTGGCATTGACATTCTCTGTGAAGCTGAATGATTTCTATCTCTTCCGTGGAACTCAACGCCCCCCCTCCCCACCCCACTCCCATAAAATGGAAGAGGGCTGCTGAATTAAGGAGTCCAAGGGTATGCTGACAAATGTTTTACAATAGACTCTCAGGAAATGTACCCACGGCACACTTTTCAACCTAATCTGCATTATTATAATTTTCTCCAACATTTCTCAAGTCTAGAAAATTAACAAAGCAATAAATCAAGTCCTGATCTGTAGTATTTGCCAATTTCTGGAGGTGTAAATTCTCACACTGAAAACTGAACAATTGAAAGCTAGTTCTAACTGGTTCCAAAACGGTTCCCTTGAACGGACCCCTTTGGCAATTTGGTGAAGCCTACAGACCCCTTCTCAGAAACAATTTTTAAAAATCATAATTGAAGAAAATGTTAAGTTTCAGTTAGAGCTTAATGAAAACAAAGATGTAGTTTCTTTAACCTAACCAAGTTCATGGATCCCCTGATATTTATCCATGGTTAAGAGCTCTGATGGTAAATAATCACAAAGGTTTTTGGTTTAGTTTGTTTGTTTGTTTTTCCAGCCACACCCTCCACAGACTTTTCCCTGAATACTTGAATGGTCTTCCATCTTTGTTCTTTCCTCAGAACTCCTGAGCCACCTGTAATATGAACCACATTTAATTTTGATCTGCCTGTGTACAAGTAAGGATTCCCTTACAAGTTGGCTCCCTGCTCATGTATCCCCTCCACTCTTTTTATCTAAACGTACTTAATTCTGTCATACACAGGTTTACTCTTTTTGTATCTTAAGGGAGAAGGATATAAGGAGATCAAGGGTGTTGGTGGCACTGCATTCACTTTGGACCCTGGTTCCAGCAACCAGGCTCTGGTCATATTCCCTTTTAACCAGACCTACTCCTGAAAAGTATCCTGATGGATGAGTCCCTATCTTGTCTCCTAATGGGTTAAGTCATAGAATCACAGAATTTCAGAGTCAGAAGTAGCCTCAGAGGGCAACCTAAGAATAATAATATAGGGCTTTACATTTTTCCAAGTGTCTTACCTGTGTGATCTCATTTAAACAGGAATCGCCTCCATAATATCCCCCACAACTGATTATCCAGACGTGCCTGAAGATTTCCAACAGTCATAGGAAACCACTATGTCCCAGAGGAGCCCACTGACCTTTGGAATGGCTCTAATCATAATCTAATCATAAGAAGTTTGTTTTTTTTTTTAATTTATTCAAAGGGATCCAAAGCCTCATCCCCACCTCCTGCCTTTAGAACACCAAGTCAGTCCTTGAAATCTTTGAAGACACTAGACCAGGTCTGTTTCCCACTAAGTAAACCTTCTTTTCTCCAAGCTCCATCTTTTCTTTCAGCTGATTTTCTTGGGTAAGGGTCAACAAATTAGAGAATGGGGACAAATCCATCTGATTGCCTGCAATGCTCTCTGCACATTCAGATGAAGCAAAGGAGTTTGCCTCCCCTTGCACTTAGGTCCTCGTTTCCAGGGCCATCACCATCCTGCTCCTGCTCAAGATGGTCTATCCATCCTAAAAGTCAGGGACCCAAACTGGCCCTGAGGTTCCAGCTTTGGTCCTTCTAGGGAAGGACCCAGTGATATATTCACATCCCCATTTAGGATGCTCTTTCTCTCTTCATGTAGCTTTTTGGGGCTGTAATGTTGTCACACTGAAGTATGTGGTCCCCTTGAAGAGACAAGATTCAGTCCCTGTTCTGATAGAGGGCCTGGCCTTATAGCAGACACAGGACACTCACAAATAGCCACAGGGCAAGGCTAGCAGGCAATCACTGCTATGAGAGTCAAAAAAAGTCACTGGGGATTCAGAGGCAGGAGGAATCAGTTCTGATGGGGAGAATGAGAGAAGGTCTTGGATGAGTGGCATCTGAGCTGGGCCTTGAAGGATAGGGGGATTTTGACAAAGGGCAAGCATTTATTAAGTACCTGCTACTTCCCAAGCATTGAGTCTTTAAAGACAGAGGAAAGAAAGAAAGAAAGAAAGAAAGAAAGAAAGAAAGAAAGGAAGGAAGGAAGGAAGAAAGAAGGGAGGAAGGGAGGAAGGAAGGGAGGAAAGAAGGAAGGAAGGAAGGAAGGAGTGAAGGAAGGAAGGAAGGAGGGAGGGAAGGAGGGAGGGAGGGAGGGAAGGAGGGAGGAAGAAAGAAATCATCAGGGAGCTCAACTAGAGTTAGGATAGGATTATTTAAATACAGGTATGACTTGTCTGACCCAACTGGGTAGCGATAGTAGAACAGTGGAAAACACCCTGGTTCTGAAGTCAAAAGACATGGGTTAAAATCCTACCTTTGACTCTCTTTGTGGGACATTGGGGACAGAGCTTCTCTGCCATGGATAGCCTTTTTGTGAAATGAGGCACCCACTCTAAATGGCCCCTGAAGTTCATTCCAGCCCTCCATTTATGATGCTATGGTCCATCACACTCCAATGTCCCCATTGGCAGGGCAGCCATTTCCTGGGAGACCCAAGTAGCTGAGATACAACTCAAAGGGAGCCTGAGCCAGGACTGGGCTGTCTGGCTAGTAGTACTAAATGTCAGGAAGTAGTAGGTAAATCACATCTGGCCTCCAGGCACCATTTGAAAAGACTCTCCAAACCACATCCTCACCTCACTCCTCCCAGTTAACTGAGGCTAAAGCTAAATGCTGTTTGCATTTCTCCTGTCTATCACCCATCTCTGTCTTCGCCAGAGAGCACAGCCATATGAAACAATAACTTCCATTTATCTATGAATGCATTAGTTCATCTGTTTTCCTGCCTTCCTATCTATAATTCTGCCCATCAATATATTCAAGGACACTTGTGTAAATCTGCCCTGTTCACACTTTTCCAGCTGAGCTCCTGAACATTATGCTCCATGGATTGGAATCCTGGGACTGCAACCAGCCACCTTATGAGTGTTCAATTAAAAAGCAGCATGGCAGAAGAAAAACAGCATGAGTCAGAATTCCTGGCTCTGGCACTGACCACATGTGTGACCTTAGGCAAGTCACTTAATCTCTGAGAGACTTGGTTTCTTCATTTGTAAAATGAAGTTGTCAGAGATAGATAGATAGATAGATAGACAGACAGATAGGTAGATAGATAGAATCCTTACTACACCTCCAAGCTCTAAAATTCTATTTGCCATTTTAATCCTTTAAAAAAAATTTTTTTAATCCAACCAGTGATATATCTATTTTTTACACTCATCTACTCATCAGTCTTTCTCTTATTTCTTTCTTTCTTTGTTTTTTGTTTTTTGCTTTTCTGGAGGTGGAAATGCAGGGCAACTGGGGTTAAATGGCTTGCCCAAGGTCTTATGGCTATTAAGTGTTAAGTGTCTGAGGTCAGATTTGAACTCAGGTCCTCCTCACTCCAGGGCCAGTGCTCTATTCACTGTGCCACCTGGCCACCCCCTTTCTCTTATTTCTATCCATCAATATGTCTCTAGCACTCTCTCTAATTTACTATCATCTATATTTCTATATACCTCTTTTTATCTCTATCTGAATTTCTGTCTTTCTATCTCTCTCTGTCTACAGCTATCTCTCTATCTCTATCTTTCTGTAAATTTCTTTTATCCTTCCTGTTTTTCTCTCTATATATTTCTATCTATATCTCTATCTTTTCTGTCTATATCTTTGTCTATATCTTTCTGTAAATTCTGTAAATGTTCTTTCCATCCTTCCCTTTCCTTCCTTCCTCCCTCCCTTCCTTTCTCCCTCTTTTCCTCTCTCTTTTTTCTCATCTATCATCTATCATCTATCTATCATCTATCTATCATCTATCTATCTATCTATCTATCTATCTGTATATCTTTCTATCTGTATCTGTCTATCTATCTATCTACCTATCTATCTACCTTGCTATCATCTCAAAGAGAGAGTGTGCTACAGTGAAAAGAACAGTGGATTTAGAATCAGAAGACCTAGATTTGAATCACAGCTTTGTTACTTACTGTGTGACCTTAGAGAAGTCATTTAACCTCTATGGACATCAGTTTCCTCATCTATAAAATGAAAGGGTTGGATTAGACAACCTCTGTTGTTCCTTCCAGCTCTAAATCTCATATCATAGGACCTGTGATCTGTCTTTTAACTGTCTAAACCCACCTCTTCCACAAAGCCCTCCCTAGGACACATATACATATACATATATATAGACATACATGCATACATTATATATACATACACATTGACACACATACCTACTACGCATATATACCCACACATACACATACATGTACATACATACATATAGCTATAGATATAGGTATAGGCATAGATATAGATATAGATTATAGATATAGATGTGGATAGATATGAAAAGGGAGCACACATGGTCTTGTTTTGATAGTTCTTCACTTATTTTTCAATGGAATTGTAGCTATTTCTCAAAGCATAGTAGGATTAATAAGTCCCAGATCTGGGCCTTGGTTCCAAAAGTCTTCTCCCTCAGACCCTTGCCCTTCCCATGTTGGATCCATGGAGTTCTGACATGCAGGTGCAAACTCCTTCCATACACTTTTAAACATTCTCCTAATGACTTCTTGGTCAACAAAGATTTAATTTTCTTCAAAGTGGTTTTTATGTGACTGGGCCCTTCTTGCCTTCCCATTCTTTGAATATTAGTCATTTGAAAACATGGCAGCCACATAAGAGCAGTACTGATTACCCCCTTACTCAGGCTGGTAGAAAGAGATAGAATGCCTGGTAACAGACTGTCAACTGACAAATTCTGATTGAGCACCTGCTGTGTGTGCTGTGGGCTGACCCTCTCCCTAGGTTCTTGGGGGTGGGGGGAGAGACAGAGAATTTTACCACATTGTGTCTTCCCTAGAGGAGCTCCCAGTCTAGAAGGTGAAACAAGACGTAATCTGTGTTATCAGACATGATATGTGTGTGGGTATATATATATAAATATACATAAATGTTACCTTTCTTGATAATACATAAACTCCTTGAAAGTATGGATTGTTGAATTTTTTAATCCCTAACACGTAAAATAGGGCTTTGCATATAAAAGTGATTAACAAATGTTTGTTGAATGATTCAAACACATTAAATGCCATAGAAATTGAAGACAGAGGGGACTCTTTTGCATGAGGGGTAGTGCAAAGAGACCTAATCCTGGAGTCAGAAGAACTCTCTTTGCCACTTGCTGTGTGACATTTGGTAAGTGACTTTACTCTTCTGATCTTCAGTTGACTCATCTGTACAATGGGCATAATCATTTTTGGACTATTTACTTTACAGGACAGGGTTGTTTTGGGGAAACTCCTTTGGGGAGTGTGAAGTGTTATAAAAGCATAATATTACCAAACTGGCTCCTGTAAGTCAGAGAATACTTCATGAAGATGGTTTTTGAGCTAGGCCTGGAAGACTGGGTAGGATTTCAATGAATGAAAATGGAAGGGGATGAACAAACTCCTGGAGGCAGGAAAATGCTGGATATGTTCAAGGAATAGAGAACAGGTAGTTTAGCTAGCACAGAGGTAAAAAAAAAAAAATGGCAAGAAATAAAGCTAGAAAAGTAGCTTGAGACCTGTGATAGAAGGCCTTTAATGTTAGGCTAAGGACTTCGGGCTCTTTTAAACACTTGCTATCCAGGTCACAGGGTTGAGCTCTCAAAAATTTTTCAGAAGAGGAGTGAGATGAGTCAAACTCTGAATTAGGAGATTAGTCAAAGAGATTGGAGTAGGGAGAACCTAGAGGCAGAGAGACAGGAGGTGATGACCACAATTCAGTTGAGATGTGAGGAAGGCCTGAATTTGATGATGGCAGAGGAGAGAAGGGGATGGATATAGGAAGTCTTATGGAGAGCTTATTATAAAATCTATACAACTTGGAAACTGATTGGATATAGAGATAAAAAATGAACCATTCAACTTTCTGGTAATGAATCTCTCCATACTTAGCCCCACTAGTCCTTTGAAAACAAACCATCACCAGGCTCAAATTCAGACACTTTATGGATTTGTTAGGACCTCCCTAACAAAGACCTGGAACTCCAATGGTAAAATCTTTGGTAACTTACACTTACTACAGGAAGAAGAGGAAGATAATTACAGATTCATAAGAAAGCTCATCAAAAATTCACCACTGCTAGTGAATGGCAAACCAGCCACATTGCTAGAACATCACTGAGGTACAATTGATACACACCAAGTTGAGATAGGAATGAAAAAATAGTGTAATTTCTGCACCCTCAGATTGCTGGGGCCCAGTCCTATTTCTATGTCCTGCCTGAATTGTATGATTCTTTGTGGTTTTCTAATTCAAGAATAATGTTAGAAGAACAAGTCCTTTTGGTGTGTTCTCCAGGGGAGTGAAATTCTTCAGGGGTTGTTTGTGTAAGCCTCATATGAGGTAAGCTAAGAATTAAGCTAAAAACTCAGTCCACTTCATGTAAATTAGAATTCATCTGTGAGAAGTTTCAACTCTAGGCTCTTGGTTAGCCATACCTGAAGGCATTTTTCTGTCATTCATCCCATCCAATTAAGTAGCAGGAGTAGGGAAAAGCAGAGGATCTTCAGATCAGGATTCAGACCGTTTTCTATGTAAATATGTCCTTTGACAGGGTAAAAGAGCCCCCAGCAGAGAAGTCATAAATATATGGAGTCAGAGCAGATGAGGAATTAGCAATAGACTAGGCAAGGATGATGGTATCTTCAAGGTGCTACACTCACATGGCAGAAACAGGAGCGCCTCAGACAAGAAAGAAACCAGCATCATCTCTGGTAATTCATCAATGACCTTCTTTCCTAGTCACTCCATTAAGGACACCTCCCCAGTTCCTTCTATCTACTCTTTCAAGAAACAATGAGATGAGATCTGGAGTCAGACCTAAATTGTCAAGTTCCAAAGAAATCATACAGATTCATTTAAATGGACAAAAGAAAAAATTCCCCCCTACTACAAGCATGATGGTTCCTGATTCAAATGATCACACAAACATTTATACTAAGAAGCCCATTGTGTCTTTCTAAAGTACTTTACCCAGCAAGAGTGTGGAAAAGTGACCAGGTCAGATCACCAGCTCAGAGCCTCAGACTTTTATAGCTCACTAGATCTGGACAGGAAAAGGAAGTTTCACCTTCATGCTTGCTATGACTTCATTCTCCTGCTT
This sequence comes from Pseudochirops corinnae, assembly GCA_028646515.1. Classification (NCBI taxonomy): domain Eukaryota; kingdom Metazoa; phylum Chordata; class Mammalia; order Diprotodontia; family Pseudocheiridae; genus Pseudochirops; species Pseudochirops corinnae. Next base: position 73,743,715 of record CM053590.1, on the reverse strand, counting down.
TTTATTTATTTGGTTGTGTGCTTGTTTATTTTCTTTCTAGTTTAGTGTTTTGTCAGCTTCACAATACATCTTACATGAGAGGCGGAGACTTCCTAGAACCCACATAGCCTTGTTTGGCTGAAAAGTTTGGCTATTTCTTATTGCTCATAGACTTACAAAACGTCAATGCTCAAAGAGACCTCAGAGATCATCTAGTCTGTGGGTTCCTAACCTGGAATCCATAGACCCCGAAGAGGTCTATGGACATGTTTCAGGGGTCTTTAAATTTGTTTTAATATATTGATAACTATTTTAATATACTTGGTTTCCTTTGTAACTCTATGTATTTTTATGCATTTAAATTATTATTCTTTGAAGGGATCTATAGGCTTCACCAAAAGGATCCATGACATAAAAAAGGCTAGAAATCCTTGATCATGTCCAATCCCTTCATTTTACCAATGGGGAAACTGTGGCCTAGAGAAGCAAAATAATTTTGCCCAATGGCTCTAAGCTAATAAGTGTCATTAAACCTAGGCAACTATGACTTTGGCCAGGCATCTTTTAAAAACACTACATTGCAAGAGGATGGTGGCCTTTCCCAAGCAGTTGTGGTCTTGTTTTTCTAATTCAGATACCTCTATAGCTACATCTAGGTCATCGTGTGATGTAGTCAATAAGCAGGCAATTAAGCATAAAAGAAAGAACAAAAGGAGGTCATATTAAAAGGGGTTCAGTGGAATGAAACAGACAACCGAATCCTAGCTCTTCACTTACTAGTTCTATGACCATTTTCTGTTCTCTGGGTCTATTTCCCCATTTGGGAAATCAGAGTGTTAGACTCAGCCTTCTCTAAGGGATCTTCCTCTTCTACATCCTGTGATAACATGATGCTCAATCAACCCAAAACGAGTGGTCATGAATTAAGAAAATTCAAGGAACAGGGCTAAAGTGAACAGGGGCACCAAGTGACAGGTCCTACTCAGAGAGGCAGCCTCTTGGCCCACCTTCTAGGAGATACATGCTGAGAAAAAGGGATAGACAATATGGTGCAGTGGATGAAGAACTGATCTTAGGAAAATATCAGGAAAATCTGGCTCTAAATCCTGCCTTTGACAGACTGGCTCCGTGATCCTTGGTAAGTCAACACTCTAGGCAACTTTCTAAGACAATGAAAATTGCAAAGAAGGTGCTGATTTGCCCAGATAGCAGGACTTTTCCTCACCTGGGAGTTCACAACACTAAGGAAATCATGGGTGCATCTCCTATCCATTGGCACCTGGTGGAGATGAGAGTCGATGGTCAATATCATCTCCTGGTGTGCAAAAGCAGCAGTGGCATATGGAGGGAGGCCTCCATGATTTAGTGGAAAGATATCTGATGCCTGGGCTTCGAGTCTGAAGATGTGAGTTGGAATCCTGTCTCTGAACTTTATTCCCTGTGTGACTTTATGTCAAGGTGTAGAACATAGCAAAATGAAAAGGGCTTGTAAATAGCAATCTGATTCCCAAAAAAGAATGCTACGTCCAGCAGAGTTGCATGGACGAAACCAACCATTTTGCTGGTCCCATCTATGCTGACCTCCATAATTTTGGGTTTTTTTTAGCTATACACGTTTTCATTCAGTCTTTTCCACAATCTCCACTAGGATTCTTTGTCTATCCATGCTTGCTTACTTTTCCTCATAATAGTTATTTCATTTATAAAAAAAAAAAAAAAAGATACTTGTTTTATTCCCTACTTCCCTCACTGACCACTTCATCTTTCCATAGGACCCTTCCTTGGAAAGAAAGCTATGGCAAATCTGGAAAGCATACTAAAAAGCAGAGATAGCACCTTACTGACAAAGGTCCCTATAGTCAAAGCTATGGTTTTTCCAGTAGCAATATATGGCTGTGAGCATGGGACAATAAGGAAAGCTAAGCACCACAGAATCGATATTTTCTAATTATTGTGCTGGAGAAGATTTTTGAAAGTCCCTGGGACAACAAGGAGAGCAAATCAGTCAATACTTAAAGAAGGTAATTCAGGCTATTCACTGGAAAGTCAAATACTAAAGCTGAAGCTTAAACACTTTAGCTATATCATGAGAAGGCAGGATTCATTAGAAAAGACCCTGATATCGGGAAATATTGAAGGCAAAAGGAAAAGGGGATGGCAGAGGATGAGATGGTTAGATATTGTCATGGAAACAGCCAACATGAACTTGGACAGGCTTTGAGAGACAGTGGAGAACAGAAGGGCCTGGTGTGCTATGGTCTACGGGGTCATGAAGAGTTGGACACAGCAACAAAATCACCATTGGTAATGATGTGTCATCATCAGAACAATAGTAACGAACCATTCTGTTGCCTAAATCTGGGCTAGACTCTCCCACAATGCCATGCAGTGTGGGTGGAAAGAGTGGGCCCCCACAGAGAGAATAATACTAGCAGAATATCTCACATGTAGGGAATGCATGTGATCCAGACAGCTCATGTCTGTCACTCTGGAGCCCTGTGTCCCTTCCCTTTTCATGCTTCTCTCCCTGGGTGTAGCATCTCTGCAAGGCAGGTTGTCTAGACATCCAGGGCTAGCTCTTGACTCAACTCACAGAGATCATATATGGTCTTCAGAACTGTTTCCTGCCTTAAATCCTAGGGCCTTATACCTCTTGGGTCCAAGCTGTCCTAATGGCCAAGGAGCTCCTTTGCCAAACATTATGGCTGATGGGGATAAAGGAAAAAAAGTCTCCATCCCAAAAGGAAAAAATGGGCTGGGTTCTTCATAAATGGCTTACTTCTCCACTTCCAATAATCATGGATGGATAGAGCATTGGGCCTAGAGTCAAGAGTTTATATTTGTCTCAGACACTTATTGTTCCTGTGACCTTGGCAAGTCATTAGACCTCTGTCTGCCTCAGTTTCCTCTACTGTAAAATGAAGATAATAAAGAATAGCATCTTCCTCAAAACACTGTTGTGAAGATCAAATGAGATATTATCTGTAAAGCATTTAGCACAGTGCCTGGCACACGAGGATGCTATGTAAGTGTTATCTGTCATTATTATGAAGATGTTCTTCAGAGTCATCTGCTGCCTATGCTGACTCCTTAGAGAGTCTATCTTATTTTTTAAAGGGGGGAAAGGAGAGAGGGAAAGATGTATGTAGGTCCTTGGTCAGCCTTAGTTAGCTACTCTCTAATTCCATCAATTCTGATCCGAGGACAGCTCATAAATGAATGACAAAGTATAAACCTTTCTTTACATTTCATTTAAGACTTTTACACCACCATTGTTTTTTGGTATTTGCACCTTATTTACCGTTATTTCATCAACTAGGATGGGGAAGAGGGAAAAAATAATCTGATTGGGCATGCTCAGTCAATCTCCCCATTACACTGAAATACTTTATTTTTAAAGAAAGTACATAGGGGGCGGCTAGGTGGCACAGTAAATAGAGCACCAGCCCTGGAGTCAGGAGGACTTGAGTTCAAATCTGGCCTCAGACACTTAACATACACACAAAAACTAGTTGTGTGATCTTGGACAAGTCACTTAACCCCAACTGCCCTTCCTTCCCCCCTCCAAAAAGCAAAAATCAAAAGAAAAGAAAAAAGAAAGAAAGTACATAGTACACAAAATAATGGGTTAAGGATTGTAGACTGAGGATGGAGCCAAGATGGCTAAGTGCAAAAAGGACAGTCAAGCTTTAACTCACAATTCCAAACAGGTCTGGAAAATGCACCAAGGGGGCCAAGATGGCAGCGTAGAAGCAGCGAGGTTTCACAGTTCACACATAGCCACCTCAAATACCCATAAGATATGATTCTAAACAAATTTTAGGCTCCAAAACTCACACAAAAATACAGAAAAACACATCTCCCGCTAAAGGCAGCTCAGCAGGAAGGACTCATCACAGCACACTGAGAGCCAAAACCAGCCCAGCCTGAAACCGTGGCTTGGTACTGGGGCAGACAGCTCGAGCTGCAGCTGGAGCCTTCAGGAGAGTGGATCAGCAGCAGCTGTGGCAGTTTCCAGAATTATCAAGCTATAAGAAACAAGGACTAAGTAAAAGGTCAGTGGATCTCAGCTAAATCTGGGGGAGAAAAGCAGTCCCAGCCAAACTGCCTCCAGGGCAAAGAAGTGGCAGAAGCAGCAGGTGGCTGCTTCAGAGCTCCCAGACTGCAGACTGCAGGGGCGCGAAGCGATTGTTCAGAGGCTAAGTGCTCTTGCATTGAGCAATCTGGATCCAAATCGTGGTCTTAGGTGGTGGTCATGGGGTGTGTTTTCAGTGAGCCAAAGCTGGTGGGGGCTGCAGCCCCCTCCTAATAGCTCCAGCAGCTTCAAAAACCCCAGTGATTTGGGACAGAGCTTTCCCCCCTGGAAGCAGAATTCCACAGAGCTAAAAAATCAAGTAATTCACTGGCAACATGAGCAGGCAAAGGAAGCAAAGTAAGAAAAGCAACCAAACTCTAGAATCCCTTTTTGGGGACAAAAAGGATCAAAGTATGGAACAGGAGGAAGACAACCCAGTCAGAACTCCCACACCAAAAGCTTCCAAGAAACATGAAGATTTCCTACAAGCCATAGAGCAGAT
>CM053590.1:73718760-73738659 GCA_028646515.1 Pseudochirops corinnae | reverse complement strand
TTGGTGTTTATTAAATTCAGAATTTAAAATTTAAAAAACGATTTAATTCCATTGAACTAGCAGTGGAATGTAAGCTCCTGGAAAGCAAAGATTGTATGTTTTGGTTTTTTTTTCTTTGTCTCCCTGGGCATCTAACACAGGATCTGGTGTAAGGGAGAACTGGCCAATAAGCCCAGTCCTTATGAGCTTTTGAAGCATGCTCTTCTGATACAATGTCCAATTGGCCTTGAGCACAAACAGGTATTGTCTCTAGTCTTCATGCTACATGAAGAAGAGGGGCCCTTGAAATGGTTGCTGGGCTGGAACCCAGCATGCATTTAAAAGGCACTAACAACAGGTCAAGGCATTTTCTCTTTCCTCATTGGCTTTGTTTGAGTGAGGATGCCAGGACCCTCATTGATTAGAGAAAGGCCCTGGGCTCTGTGTGTGAGCACGTGGCCCCACTGGTGCCTTTCTCTCTGGTGTGCCTGCTTTAGAGGAAAGAGTATTGGTGATAGAACATACTAGGCCATGACCTTCTCAGTTTTCAAAGGTCAAGAGAGAGAGCCGCTGGAGGCCTGAGAGACGAAGTCCAAGTCAGTCCTCTAGCACAGCCTCAGGAAGCTCATGGGATCCAGAGTAGCGGTGCATTGATCCTATAGACAAGAAGCCTCTGACAAGAGGAAAGGGCTCAGCTGTAAGCAGTACCACATTCAGAAGTGAGCTTGATGGGGTGAAATCTTGGTCAAAACCATGCCAAGTTGGAGCCTACTCTTCCCCAGAACTGAGGCAGTACAGGGGAAATATGTTCCCTGGTGTTGGTGGAAAATACACGTATTTCCCATTTTTCTACCATTCTTTTTGTAAAAACTATTGGATGTCAATTGATGAAATGAATCTGGGATCATTGATCACTCACTGGTGCTTAACATAGGGGAAAACATCCCAGAATCATGGTCTTAGAGAGTAACCCCAACTCTGAAGAGATATCCCCAGAATGCTAAAGGGGAGAGAAAGCCTTGTTGGGGACTAAGTTCTTAGTGTGATTTAGGATAAAGATCCTCACAGTTTATAAGGACAGATGCTTATTAAATTAGAAAAAAAAAACCCTGCTCAAATACTTCTTCCATGAAATCATACCCATTTACCCAAGCCAGAAATGATCTTTCACTTTTCTGAATCCTTCTCTACATCTCCTTCTACCTCTTAGGGGTTGTCGTATTTGTCCTTCTGGAGGACCAGGTGGCCCAGGATGCAATAGGAGACTTTGGCCCTTTTAGGCTAAGGTCTTTTTAGGGTACTTTGGACACATCACATATTGTCTTGTGTTTTTGCTAGTTATATATGAATGTGTGTATGCAATATACACATATGTATGTATGCATGCGTGCATGTATGCATATATGTATATATACACACATATATACATGTACACACATATAATATACATACATATTCAATAAGCTTACAGTTGGTGAATACTTAGAAAACACGAGCTAGCATGTTTGCTTGTTCATTCCTTTATCAAGGTTCACATTTTTAAAATTTCAATTTTATGTTATTTATAGTTACAAATTATTTCCCTTTCCTACCCATTGTGTTTATTTTTTAAAAATTATAGCTGTCTTTTGTTTTTATATCACCTACATTTCCCAATGTATCTTTCTCTCCTTCCCCAGCCAGAGAGCCATCCCTTATAGCAAATGAAAAAGAGGAAGAGAAGGTTCAGCCAAACGAACCAACACCCCAGAAAAGCTCGGCATTCTATGCAGGGTTCCATACCCATGATCCACACCTCTGCAAGCAAGTAGGGGAGGTACATTCTCATATCTCTTCTTTGGGGTCAAGCTTGTTCTTTAGAATTTCATAACATTCAGGTTCAGTTACTTTGTGATTGTTGGTTTTTCCACTTACGTCGTTGTCATCATTGCGTATGCTGTTTTCCTGGTTCTGCTTATTTCACTTGATAGAAATACATGTAGGTCCTTCCATGCTTTTCTATATTCATTGCATATATCATTTCTTATGACACAGTAATATTACATTACATGTGTGTTACACAGCTTGGTTAGCCATGGCCCAGTTAATGGGCAACGGCTTTGCTTCTATGTCTTTGCTAGCACAAAAAGTTCTGCTATAAATATTTTGGTGTATACGATGTCTTTGCTTTTATTATGGTTCCCCCATGAGGTATCTTCCTAGCAGTGGAATCTCTAGATCAAAGGGTGTCATTTTGTCACTTTCATTGAATAATTCTAAGTTATTTTCCAGAACGATTGGACCAATTCACGGCTTCACCAACAGCACATCAATGTGCCCATGTTTCTACGATCCCACCCACGTTAACTATTCCCATCTTTCATCATCTTTAGCAATTTTCTGGATATGATGTAAAACCGTGGAGTTATTTTGATTTGCATCTCTCTTATTACTAGTGACTTAGGGTAGTTGTTAATGGGGATATTAATAATTTGCAATTATTTTGAGAACTGTTTGTGGGATCAGTTCACAATTGCATGAGCTATGCACTGCTGTCCCCATCTTTGAACAATACCTCCAAAATGGACTCACTTTTTTAATCATCTGTGCCAATTTGGTGGGGATGAGGTAACACCTGGGGGTTATTTGATCTGTGAATCTCCTATTATTAGTGTAAAGGGAGAAATTTACTTAAGGAGACATCTCTTCTTTTGAAAGCAGCTTGCCTCTGTTAGTGGTCAATGAATGGGGATAAATACCACAGGGGCGTGGTGTTGTTCAGTCATTTCAGTCCTGCCCAACTCTTTGTGACCCTATGGGGGGCTTTCCTGGCAAAAATAATGGAGCGGTTTTCCATTTCCTTCTCCAGCTCATTTTACAGATGAGGAAATTGAGGCAGAGTTAAGTGACTTACCCAGGGTCACCCAACTGGCAAGTGTCTGAGACCAGATTTGAATTCAGTTAGATGAGTCTTTCAGACTCAGTCCTGGTGCTCTACCTAGCTCCCCCATTTTAGTAAATGCCTTTGGGGCTAAAAAATAATTAAGTCTACTGGCTGATTATGAATAGGAACCACGCTGGTGGTATCAAGCAAACTAACAGTAGAACTAACACACCTCCAGCCATAGGTGTATTGCCGATAGAATTACCCCTAGAACCTAAGGTAGTAGTTATCCAGAAAGGGTTCTTGTTATACTGTGGGTGATTGCTCAAGTCCTCTGACCATTCATATGCAGGGAATGGCTTTTGATTTTATAATCTTTTATCTATGTATCTTGGGTATCAGGATCTTACCAGAGATATTTAATACAATTTTCCTCTCATATGATTGCTTTGCTAATTATCCTGGTAGTGCAAAAATTTTTAAAAATTTATAAAATGGAAATTATTTTATCTTTTGCAATCACCTCTATCCATTGTTTGGTTAGGAATTCATTGCCTAGTCATATCTGTGGATATCTTACTTATCTTGTTCTCTTCTCTCTCTGTCTCTGTCTGTCTGTCTGTCTGTCTCTGTGTCTCTCTTTTTTTAGGGGATATGACTTTAAATACATCACACATCCAGCTTGAGTTTATTGTGGTATATAGTATAAGATGTTAGTTTAAACCTGATTTCTGCCAGGTGTGTTTATTTATTTGTTTGTTTTCTTCAGAACCTGCTGTTTTAGTGGTATAGAGAACTTCTGCAGAAATTTCTTTTTTTTTTTTGAGAAATTTCTTTTTTTCAATCAACAATTGCCCTGCAACTTAGGAGTGCTAGAGAATTATCTGGGGACATTGAGAGATTAAGTGACTGTACCAGACTGTCAGTACTTGTGGGAGGAAGCAGTGTTGGGATTTGAACCTAGGTTTTTCTTACTCCAAGGCCAAGCCTTAGCCACTATATCATACTCTTTATTATTAAGAGGCAGTATGAATAATGGTAAGAATTTAGAACAGGTAAAAAAGATCCTAGTTCAGATCTCTACCCTGACACATCTTAGCTATGTGGCCACGCTCACTAACTCACTTATGCTCTGTAAGCCTTGGGCAGCCTTCTATCTAGGACTAGTCTACCAAGTTAGAGCTTGATTCCAGATCTACTTTGGTAGAGGGAGTTCCCCGCTGAATCTTTAACATATTATCATTAGGGCAATGTATTGTTTATGGATCTGTATTTTCTCTTTTTTCTTCTGTATAAATCTTAGAAAACACATTTTTTTTTTTTGTTGTGATTTGGAATATATTGTTACAGGATTAAAACAGGAAAGAGGGAACAGATATCAGACTTAGGCTTTCAGTTATGGTGACAATAACAGGAGAAACGGGTCAAAGTAATTTGAGAGCAAGGACAGTAAATTTTTGCAACCAGCAGCCAGGCCAGTTTAGGAGACAGAAAGATCAGGGGTTTGAGATCTCAAAGCAAGGGTTAGAAAACAGTTTATTAGTAATTACTGGAGGAATACCTGTGCTAGAGGGCAAAGTCCACTGGACTGAACCAGAGGATCCCAGGAAACTGATGTGATGGAGTGAGGCCTATGGTGCAGAGGCAAACCCTTTATAGAGGACCACCCTGGTCTCCTTCCTATAGAACAATCTGATGTTTGATTCTCTGGCCTTCCCTGGCCACTATCCCCATCTACTGGACCTTGTTGGCCAGGACAGGACACCTCATCTCTCTCTCTGTCTCTCTGTCTGTCTCTCTCTGTCTCTCTGTCTCTGTCTCTGTCTCTCATCTTCTTCATGTCTCCCTATCTCTACCCTTCCTTTTCTGTCTCTCCCTCCCCACCTCTCTCTCTCCCCCTCTTCTTTCTCTCTTCTCCTCTTCCCTCCTCCCTCCCTCTCCCTCTTCTTCTCCTCTCCTCTCCTCTTCTCTCTCTCTCTCTCTCTCTCTCTCTCTCTCATCTTCCTGTCTCCCTATCTCTCCCTTCCTCCCTCTCTCTGTCTCTCCTCTTTCTCTGTCTGTATCTGTCTCCCTCCCCCTCTCTTCTTCCTCTCTTCTTCTACTCTTCCCTCACTCCCTCTCCCTCTCTCTTCTCCTCTCCTCTCTCTCTCTCTCCTTTCTCTCTCTCTTATCTTCTTCCTCTCTCCCTCTCTATCTCTCCCCCTCTTCTTTCTCTCTTCTCCTCTTCTCTGTCTCTGTTTCTATCTTGTTTCACTCTCTGTGGCTCTACCTCTCTGTATCTCTGATATCAATCTATAAATCAATCTTTTATTAAGCACCAACTCTGTGGCAGGCACCAAGCTAGACACTGAAAGAACCGGTGCCTCCAAGGGGTTTACAATATTACAGTGAGGGGAGACTACACATCCATGTTTACCTACAAGCAAACTACCGAGAGGGAAGGCTTAGTGAGAGGGAGCCTCAGGAAGGGCTTCATGCCCAAGATGGAGCTTGGGCTCAGCTTGGAAGGAGGTGGTTGTGAGGAGGAAGCTGCATGCTAAGGATGGAGGATGGCCAGTACAGAGGCTGGAGAGAGGAGATGGATGCTGTACTGTGTGTAAGATAAAAGCAGTGAGAAGGGCAGTTTCGTTGTGTATGGAGGACAGTAATGTGTACAGAGACTGGAATGACAGGGAGGGAAAGGGAGTTGCTATAGGTGTTTGGGGGGTGTTGGCATGTCATTTGTAGACATATTATCTTATCTACAGGTTCATAAAGGAGAAAGGATTCATCTAAAGTTGCATAGTCACTGGAGAACTGGAGCTTGGACCTAAATCTTTGTGAAGATTCCCTGCTTACATGGGGTTGGGGTCATAGGGGCCTCAGGAGGGTAGGAGACTCCAGAGTTCTGACTTTCTGCTCAGCATTCTGTATTACCTTGGTCAAGCACCAAAATCTGTGTGGGACTTAGCATCCTTTTTTTTGCAAAGGAGAGACTATCCTGGCCCTTCTCCACTAGGGAGAAGGTGAGGTGCCGGGAGACAAGAGGAAGAGAGGACAATCTTAAATCCAAATTCTCCCTGTCTTTGTCTCTATAGGTGTTCCTCTGCTGTCCACAACAACATAAGGAGAGTTAGGGTGGGGGCAGCGAAAATCTTTGCTACAGATAACCACAGATAATCTAATAATTACTTCGTTGTATTTTGGAGGACAAATCTCACTGATTGCTTGGGAAGGCAGCAACAGTTTTACCTTCATAATTCTATCTGAACACAAGTGAGATCTTGATGCCAGTGCTGAGCAACACCTTCCAAAGCATCCCAGAGCTGGGTGACTTTTCCTGTGATCATGTCTGTCCCAGGCAGCAGTGAGAGGAGGAGGCAGCTGGTGCAGAAGGAGAGCCCTGGCCCTGGAGTTCAAGAACCTGGAGTGGAATCTCAGCTTGGATACTTACTACCTGTGTGACCTCAGAAAGGAAGGCCTTCTCCTCACTGGGCCTCAGCTCCCTCCTCTATGAAATGAGGATGACCCAAGCCCCCTTACAGCTCAAAATTCTATGGCCCTTGTAGCTGACATCCTCCAGCACTTGGTATGTGGTAAAGGAACTCCGATGAACTCAATGATGGATCTTTGTTTCAGGGACTAGTCTGGGATTGTTTGTGAACTGTAAGGCCTGGTCCTTTCTCTCATTGGTGAACTTCCATTTGGTGAAGGGGTCTAGACCAACTTCCTGGCCCTGTTCCTTGCCTGCTGGACTTTAAAATCATGCCTTTACTGCTCTCATTCTGGAACTTTCTTCAGTACCTAGGGACTCTTTATCCTGGATTGTCCACCACTGCTCAGACTGATCACTATGGAAAATCCCTCTACAAACTCTTTTCCCTTTCTTTCATTGGTAAGTTTCTTGGAGCCTCCATTTCCTTCCTTCCTTCCTTCCCCCTTCCTCCCTCCACCCCTCCCTCCCTCCTTTCCTTTTTTCACTTCCTTCCTTCCTTCCTCCTTTCCTCCCTCCCTCCACCCCTTTCCTCCTTCTTTCCCTCCCTCCTTTCTTCCTTCCTTCCCTCCCTTCCTTCTTCCCTCCCTTCCTTTCCTTCCTTCCTTCCTTCCTTCCTTCCTTCCTTCCTTCCTTCCTTCCTTCCTTCCTTTCTTTCTTCCTTCCTTCCCTCCTTCCTTCCCTCCTTCCTATAAACCACTGTACAAATGTAAGGCCCTCATCCCAGCTTCACCCTGCATCTCCATCCTCCGGTGTTTGCCCCTTCTTGGGGGAGGGAACATCATGGCACACCACCAGATGCTCTGGATTTGAAGTCAAGTGATATGAGCTCAAGTTCCATCTCTGCTACTAACTCACTGTTTGACTTTAGGCACATCAGCTCTTCTCTCAGGTCCTCAGTTTCTTTTATTATAAAATGAGGGATTTGGGTCAGAGTCCTAGAGGTTCTTTACCAGGGGCCCATAAACTTGGATTCTTTTTTTAATCTGGTTTTTTTTTTATATTTTGACAACTACATTTTGATATAACTTATTTCTTTTGTAATCCTTTGTCTTTTACTTTATGCATTTAACAACATGATTCTGAGAAGGGTCCTTAGGGTTCACCAGACACCATCTGAGGGGTCCAGGACACAAACATAGGTTAAGAAGCCCTGGAGCAGACAGTCTCTAAGGGATAGTCTTTGCAGCTGGTTTTCTTTATAGTACATTTGAAAGTTTAGGCAATGATAGGATCATAAATTTATCATAAATTTAAATCTAGAAGGTCATCCTGTCCAACTCCCTCATTTAACACACCAGGAACCAGAAGCCTAGAGATGTTTCATGACTTGCCCAGGGTCATAGAGGTATTATGGAACAGAGTTAGGATCCAAACTCAGGTCATCTAAATACCAGTCCAGACCTCTTTCCACTGTTCTGTGCTGGGTTGAAGGAGAGGAGGGAGCCGGCCTGAGTTAGAGGGGATGGAAGCAGATAGCATCTAGTTGACTTTCTTAATGATTGGGGAAGGGAAGTTCACTGCACTTTCAGAGTTTGACCTTGGGAGACTGAATCTATGGGCCCACGGGAAGGACAGAAAAGACAGGCCCAAGCAGAGGAGAGGCAGAAGAGCCTGGATTTAGGGCCAGCTCCAATAGCCATTTCACTCTCAAGTTATTACACCATAACTGTGCTCTCTTTCACTGTCAAATTCCCAGAGAAGAACTTGCAGTGCACTCAATGACTCTGCTTCTTTACCTTGTATTCATGTCCCAACCCCTCACAGCTCAGTGGATAGGGCACTGGGCCTGGGGTCTAGCCTCAGACTGGCTGCGTGACCTTGGGTCAATCATTTCACCTGTGTTTGCCTCAGTTCCCTCAATTATAAACCAGAAATAACCATTGTACTTACTTCTTAGGGTTATCCGGAGGCTCAAGAGATTCTATCTGTAACACACTTAGCCCAGTGTCTGGCACATCGTAGGCACCTTATGAATGCCTAATAAATAAATAAATAGTATTATTGCAATTATCACCTTGTGGAAAAGCAAATCGAATGAGACAATATATGTGAGGTGCTTCCAAAACTTAAAATCTGCTATAAATGCGTTGTTATTTATTATCAGATCTTTCTTCTCAGCTTTTTTCGACAAGGTTCAGATAGAGATGGTCCTGGTCAAGTCACTCACTCTCTTTCTATTATACTTTTGTTGCTGTTCAGTCATTTTCAGTCATTTCCAACTCTGTCACACAGCTAGTTAGTGTCGGAGCCTAGATTTGAACTCAGCTGGATGAGTCTTCCTGACTCTAGGCCTGACACTCTATCCACTGCATCACCTAGTTGCCCTGTTAATCATTCGACTGCTTAATTGATATTGTACAGGTAATCAATTAATCTTTGGCTGGACCTGTGATTTCATTTTTGTAGGGAGTTCCTAGTGAGGAAATTCCTCTGCTAACACAAGTCAGTATCTTCCTTGCAACTTATGGACTTGGAGAACTGTTTCAGTCCCTGAGGAGTTAAGTGACTTGTCTAGGGTCACATAGTCAATGTGGCATGAGTGGAACTTGAACCCAAGTTTTCTTTATTTCATAGTCAGCTCTCTACCCATTATGCCCATCAGCCTCTTATCATCACCACCACCACCACCACCACCATAATCGTCACTACCACCCCATCTACCTCCCATTCCCTTGTTGTGTTCCTATCTTTTTTGATGACTTTGACATAGAAATAATCCAGGGACAGGTTGCCGTCCTTTGAGGATTCTTTTATATTTAAAGTTCTGTGGACCATTGGAGAGATAAAGAAAATGCCCATCTTTGTAACTGGGTAAGAGTATTGGGTTCATGGAAGCCCATCTTTTATAGACTCACTGAAAGCATCTTCGGGATGTTTTCAGGGGCAGATAGGACAACAGGGATGATGTATACCTTGTCCTGTTCTCACATGGTTTTAATTTCTAACATTTAACAAAGTCAAATGGAGTATACCTGCTGTCAGCCTTTCCTCCTACGTAGTGGAATGGGGTCTCTCTGTTCCAAATGCAAAGACATAATTGGCCTATATTTGGAGGGGCCATAGGTGGTCTCAATTTTGTGGATAACTGTGTGGCACCTCTATAAAGAAAGATGGAATTAAGTTTGTACAAGGGAGGAAACCGCTAAAATGCTTTGCCAGTAATTTATGCACCACTATGAAGCATTTGAGCCAGAAGTGATGGAATTCATCTGGAGCTACTGCTTTCCAGTTTGGTAGAGAAGCTAGAGTTTCCATCACCTTGCTTGGGGTGACTGTTCTGTCTTCCATTATATTAATGGTATGAAGGCTTTCTGTTTCCTGTTTGATCTAACTTGTGTTTCTGTTGTGTTGGAATTCTTCCAACGATACTGACCACTTGAATATTTCCATGTCTTTTTTTTTCTGCTGAAGTTCTCTTTCTTCTCTAAAGTTCTCTTTCTTCTTGAAAGCTGCTATAATTTTTGATTGAATGGGGAATTATTTATTTTGGTCTTTATGCTGTTTTGACTTCTTAGCTCACCTTAGATTTGGGGCTCTCACTTTCAATCCTTGATTGAGGGGATCAAGGATTTCTGATATACTTTGCTTTGTGGATTCCATTCTATGCATTTCATTTTGTTGCCTTTAATCAAGCAATATGATATCCAGGTTTCCTGTCATGTGTGCTGGCTAGAGATTGATTTAATCTTCACGTGTCTTTCTGAAGGTCTTCAATGATTTTCTCAAGCCGCTTTGACTTTGCTGTGATCTGATGCTTCTCCTTAGGAATATTGCTAGATAGTGCCACTGTTCCACTTAGAATCTGGAGTCAGAAAGATTCCCATCTCAGGTGCTTCCTAGCTATGTGGCTGTGGGCAAGTCACTTTGCCTCAGTTTCCTTATCTGTAAAATGGGGTTAATAATAATAATAGACCTACCTCTCAAAGTTGTTGTGAAATAATTTTTATAGAGCACTTAAGACATTTCTGGTATATAGGAGACACTTGTAAATTTTTATTCCTTCTTCCCGCCTCTCCTAGTGTTGGCATGCACTATTGTGTGGAGTCCTGAAATGATTTTATACTTTCTGTCAAATATTATAGGTAAATATTTGTTCATGATGGTTACTGCCTTTAAAAATTACTTTGTTTTGGTGTAGTTGATCCATTAGTTGGATTCTTGCTGTCAAACTCGAGAAGAGTTTTTCAAAATTCCATTCTAAGTATGCCCGCGTCCTTTTCAAAAATCATTTGAGACGTTGGCATTATTTTTGCCGACCATTTCACTGTTACGTAGTGTTTCTGGAGTTTGGATCAAGTGTAGGTTTCCAAGTACTTTCAGGCTCTCTTCAGTCCTTCCTTCTTTGGATGTAAGTAACTACTCAATTTCTGTTGTTATTTCACCTAATTTGGGTTTAGGAATAAACTTCTCTATGACAATTGTCCTTCATTGATCTGGAACATGTTTTTGTGTAACTTGGGGCTGAGATACAGTGGACAAAATGCAGTAGGAAGTCTTTGCTTGTCATTGGTAAGATCTACTCCCAGTCTTGCTGTGGGTGGTCCTGGTACATGGTAAAAGCGTGGATGTCTTCCATCAATTTCCTTCTCACTTGTCATTTGCCAGAATTCATAATCAGAGCCATCTGCATTGAAGCATTTCCAGCAGGTGGGGTATTGGCACTTCTGAATAGTTTTGGTGTATTTCCCCTTCTTATGGTATCAGAACTCAAAAATGCACCCCTCCATTCACTGTCACATTGATCATCATGGCAGATCCAAGGAGAGCCATCCTGTATTCAGTTCTGTGACACTCCAATGGTTCCTTAGGTTCCCAGGTATTGTTACATCGCTCTGCCAGGGCGCTAACTCAATGTATGGCATCATCAGAGCCCAAAGAGTCATCAGTTTCAGATTCCAATTTAGTATTTAGTATTTAATATTCCTATTTAGATTACATACAACATCTTCATAGGTGCTGTAGGGATTTCAGGCGCACAAAGTCCCCATTGTACACTGGCTTTGCTGGTGTTCTCTTCCTTTGTCATGTACTCTATGCCCCCATAACATAGATGATAGAGCGGGCTTTGAGGGGGTTGTTATTACTATTGTAACAGTTGGCATTTACATAGGGTGTTAAGATTTGCAAAGCACTTCATAGACATTGTGTCATTTGATCCTCACAACAACCCTTAGAGATAGAAACTATTATTATCTGCATTTTCAATGAGAAAACCAAGGTAAATAGAGGCTAAGTGGCTCGCCCAGGGTCATAGAGCTAGTTAGGGTCTGGAGCAGGATTCAAACTCAAGTCTCCCTGTTTCTATGCCCAGCGTTGCCACTCTGATTGTTATTATTATCTCATTATCATCTTATTCAACGGGAAGTCAGATAGAAGTGGTCCTAGAATTATCATCATCACCGCCTTCATCATCATTGCCATCTGGCTTCCGATCCAATCACTAGACTAGAGTTTCTTACTCCAAGGTGACCAGTAATCTCTGAACTGATGAATCTTCTGGCGCCTTTTCAGTTCTCATGCTCCTTGACCCTTCTGCACGTTTTGGTCCTTCTCCCTCTCTTCCTTCTCCTGGCTTCTATGACACTGTTCTCTTTTGGTGTTTCTCCTATCTGTCTGACCACTGCTGTCCCCTTTGTTGGATCTCTATCATCATCTCCCCCAACTCTCCAATCTTGGGTGTCCCCCATGGCTCTCCTGGGCCCTTTTCTTTTCTCTATCTAGACTCTGTTGGAGATATCATCAGCTCCTATGAATCCAATTACCAGTTCTGTGAAGGTGATTTGACATTTGACCCCACTCTTTTCCAAACTCCAGGACCACCTAACCCACCCCCTTGGTGGGCATCTCCTCCTGAAAGGCCTGGCAGTATCTCAAACTCATCCTTGCCCCAATCTGAGCCCATCTTCCTTCTACAACCTCCAAGTAACCCTGCCTCTAAACTTCCCAATTTCTGATAAGTTACTCTACCATCTTGGTTACCAAAATTCCAAACCTCAGAGTCATCTCTGACTTTTCATTTTCCATCTTCCTCACCTCCCAGATCTAATCAGTTGTCAAATTCTATTGATTCTGCTTCTATAGCATCTCTTGAGTCTGTCTCCCACTTTATATTCTAGTCTAGTTCAGGACCTTAATATCTCCTACCTGGACTATTATAATAGTTTCTTGGCCTTCAGTCTTTTTCCTGCCTAATCCATTTTTCAAACAGCTAACAAAATAATCTCCCTAAGGCATAGGTCTGACCATCTTACTTCCTTGCTCATACACCTCCAGTGACTCCCTATTGCCTCTAACATATAACAAAAACACTCTCCTTAACCTAGCAATTAAGGCTTAACACAACATGATTTCAACCTACCTCTTCAGACAATTTCACAAGACTCCTGTTTCATGTACGCTCTGTTCCAGCCAAATTGGACCTACTAGCAGTTCCCTGAACTCAATATTCCATCTCTTGCCTGCTTGTATTTGCACAAAGGCATATTGCATGCCTGGAATGTCTGTTTATTTCCTACGCTCAGAATCCTCCTCTATCTTCTTCCAAGACTCAGCTCCAACACCACCATCTCTCTGATTACCCTCCTCTTCCTCCCAGGTGTTTTCTTCCCTCCTCAAATATTCTTAGAGCACTTAGTCTGTGTCTCTCCTTTGCCTTTAGGTACATATGTGTACATATGCTATGCCTCCCTCCTCTCCTCCCTCCCTGCCATCACCTGGGGAGTCAGTCAGTCAATGAGAATTTGTTTAACACCTACTACAGGCCAGGCACTGTGGAACATAGGATCCTTGAGGGCAGGAATCACTTCGTGGCCACCCTCATCTCTCCAATGCCTCAAATATAGTAAACATTTATTAAATATTAAATATTTAAGGAATGAACCTGAATGGAAGTGACTTCCATGGGGGTTCATAGGTGGTAAAATGCAGGGATGTGTGTGCAATGGGAAGAATTCTAGATTTGGAGTCAGAGAACCTGGGTTCAAATCCCAGCTCTGCTACTTTTTGCATGTGTAACCTTGGACGAGTCACTTACCCTATTTGGGCTTCAGTTTCCTCATTTGTAAAAATGAGAGAGTTGGATTAGGTGGCCTCTAAAGTCCCTTTAAGTTGCTGACCCCCTGGATCTGCGTCATCTGCCTCCACATTCAGGGCTCTTCCCATTAAAACAGCCTGCCTTCATCAGGCATTCCTGTTTTTAATTGGAAGGGAAAAGATACTGGTGAGATCATGCAAGTAAATAATGAAAGAAGCTCATTTATGGGCAGGGGCCATGACTATCCATGGGTCACAAGGCTTACTGGGAGTTTGAGCCCCATGGCACAGATGCCAGCTGCTACTCTGTGGAAAGGCCCAGGGTACTCTATGTACGGTAGGGTGATTGGGACAGAAGAGCAAGGCCCTAACAGATCCTGCTGACCTTTCCTGGGAATGCAGATAAATGGACACCAAGCATCAAGTAGGAATAAGCTTGTAAGTACTCCTTCCTTGGAAGTGAGGTACCCCAGGGCCCAGACCTATTGCCTGACTACAGTCAGGTGAGATTTAAAAGAAGTTATGGGAAAAGATGGCCCTCTTCTGAGAGGGCAGGGCCTCCTGGACTTCTGGGACCCTTAGTTTGAAGTAGGGTAGGAAGACAATAGTCTGAGAGGGAGACTCTTGGTTTGGTGGGGCCAGAGACAGAGATGTTAAAAGTGTAGGGTAGGGGTGGGGAACAGAATCAAGGATGGTGAAGGGAGGGAGTCTGGGTTGGTAGAAGGAACACTGGATTTGAAGATAAGGTCTCAGATCTGTAACGTTCTGCCTATGTGACCTTGGGCAAGTCATTTCCCCTCTGTGGGCCCCAATACTCTCTTTTGTGAAATGAGAGGGCTGGACAAAATGATCTTGAAGGTTCTTGCAGTTCTCATGTCTTCTGATCTGGTCATGCAGTCTTTCTGGGAGATGCAGGGCAGCCTTACTGAAAATCATTATGATGATGAGAATGGCGATCATGGTGATTAGGGAAAGCTTCCTAGAAGAGGAGAGAAAGCAACTGAGTTGGGCCTTAAAGAATTGGAAATAGTTCATGTGTCTTGGTGTTGGAGGTACCGGAGAGTAGATAAACAAAGGTGTCAATGAGGGATAGAGTTGGATTGGCAGGGGTGGTGGTGAATGAATGGTCTATTTGACTTGAGTTGGTGTTATTCAGTTGTGTCCAATTCCTTGGGACTCCATTCAGGGTTTTCCTACCTTGTTCTTCCTCCATCTGACAAATTCCTTTCCCCAGAAAGAATAATTGGGGAAATGACGATGAAGAGGAAGGTCCAATCATCTGCATGTACATTTACAAAAGGAAAGCAAAGATAACATCTGCAAACATCTGTTCAAGTCTTTCAACACCTGGGAGATGGGGGCTTATAGAGACAGAGAGAGTTCTTCTAGAAAGCAGATATTAATGGGGAGGCCCATTTAATCTCAGCTAGAGAGATAAGAGGCCCAGAACTGATGGTGAATGTCCAGGATTCTCCAGGGAGGGCATTCCCAGCCTTATGGCCCCACATCATTCCTCAATGCTACTGGGAAAACACCCGCCCTGCCACCCCCACTTCTGCTGTCTCTCCCTTTTCCCCCACCCCAAGGATCCTCACCTGACAGGTCCATAAAGAGTCAGGAAGAGAGAACCTCATGGGTCAGGCTCAGATCTGGGGCAGAGCCAGAACAGAAGAGGGGCAGGAAAAGGAGAGGAGGACAAAATCCATGGGGTTTGCCTCCTATCACTTTTTCTCTGAAATAACTTTAGAAAAATGAAGCCTGGGATTGCGTAGAGTAACAGGCAGCACCATAGCTGGGGGGTGAGATCAGAGGGTCAGTGCCCCCCCCCCCCACTTCCTCCTAACCCTTCTCCAGCCTGGCCTGTTTGCTGGAGCTCACGGCTCTCTAGGGGCAGTCACCCATCCAAGGAGGGAGGCTCCTGCCAGGGAAGCTGGATTCAGCACCTCTCTGACTGAGGAGCGAGTGTCCAGGGACCTTCTCCATGACCCTCCGGGCTTTCAACATGTCTGAGGCTCAGCCCCCTCCTTTTCCCTTCCAGCTGCTCCAAAATCAGACAGGCCCTGTTCTTGTCTCCTGAAATTACTGTGTGAAAGCTGGAGGAATAAAGCAAGATTGTCAGGCTTCTGCCAAGGAGGCTGCATAGTAGAGAGGAAAGAATGTTGGGTCTAAAGTTGGGGCACCCGGGTTCAAATCCTTTCTCTTACACTTATTGGGAGAGAGAAGATTATATAGAGAAGAGGAAGGGAAAGTTTGTGACCCTGGCAAACCACTCTACCTCCCCTGAGCTTTTCTTCATCTGCAAAATCAGTGATTTTACTCTGAGGTCAGTTCTAGAACTATGATCCTAAGTCCATCTCCCCATTCAGTGAGAGGAAAGGGGACTTGGGGTGCCCTGATTTTGGAGATGCCCTGGAGTTCTGTCAGGAAGTTAGCTACCTAATCCAGGAGGGAGACCTGCTCTGACCTCAGGGACCTGCCAGTATGAGGGCAAGACAACCCCTGATCTCAGGGGGCTCGTTTTTTGGGCTTCAGATGCTTCATTTAAGAGTAACGGTTCTGCCTCCCTCACAGGGCTGATTTTGAAAATCGGAACCTCTGAGTTCAAATGCTAGTTCAACCACTTACTAGCTGGGTGGCTTGAACCCTGACCCCACACCACCTAGGGTCTCCATTTCCTCACCCATTAGGATGAGATGATCTCAAAAATCCCAGTATTCTGGGGCTGGGGTGGGGGAAGAGAACATGCAAAAATGCTTTGAAAAATGTAAAGTCGTATAAGATGGCAGGGATTGTGGCCACTGCATGGTCCTCCTTTGAAGTCTTCTGGTCCTCATATTTTTCTGAAAAGAGGAAAGGATTGAGGTTGGGGGTGCCTCGGGGCAGAGGAAAACATGAAATGACCTCTCTGTGTTGTTGACCCCCAGAGTCCCCATCTGAAATAAACATCCTGTGTCCCCAGCTCCCGGGCGACCTTGGCTTACTGATTCCTAGTTTAAACACAGGTTTCTAGAAGTTCAAGTTTTCTTCCTGCCTCTCCATTCTTCTCTCTCATTTCCCCCTTCATTTTTTCCATCCTTCTTTCCCCCTCAAATGGGCCCACTCCAGCCCCCATGCTCACGTTCTGAAGTCAACTCTGGAAAGGGCAGCGTGGAGGAAATGAGTTCCAGGCTCCGGCCCTTCCGAGACGTTACCTAAACACCAGCGATTGGTGTTACCTAATCGCCCAGATATCTCCCTCCAGTCGAGAGGAGGCAGCGCTGGGTGTCCAAGATCCTGCTCAGATGGGGTTGCGGGGGGGGGGGGGGGGGCAGGAATTTCACCAGGAGGAATGGGCAGGACAACCTCATTCCCCGAACCCCACCCACCCCTGAATGTTGAGGAAGTGTGGGAGAGAAGTCAGGAGACTATGGGCTCTGGTCAGTCGGCCAGTGACTGATTCATGCCATGACCTTGGACAAGTCACTTCTCTGTAGCCCTCTGTTTCCTGATTTGTCAAATGAGGCAATTGGCCTTCCTTGTTGAACTTTGACATTCTATGTGCTGAGGTCCCTTCCAGCTATCTCATTATTCTATGCTCCATATTCTAAGGTTCCTTCTAGCTCTGAGTCTCATCCATTCCAGTTGTCTAAATAATGCATATCCTTCCTCCCTTCACCTCCTCTCTCTAAAAAGCACCTTAAAGGACGTTGTGGGGTAGGGTTCGATGCCCATGCTCAGGGCAGAACAGTTAGTTAGTAGCTGGCTTGACTCTAATGATATTAGCAGGCTCATATGTGCCTTTCTTCAAAGTCTTAACCTTTTCTCAAAGCTTCTTCTCCCTGTCTTAAAGCCCCAGGGAGTCAGGGTTTCCAACTCCATTCTGCACATGGAGATTCTTGAGTCCAGAGAAATTGATATAATCACAATCATATGGCATGAGTGGTGAAACCAGATTTCGAGGCTAGGTATTCTGATAAGCCAGAGCCCACCCAGAGGAAGGAAATCAGGATGGTGAGGGGACTGGAGACCATGCCATCAGAGAATCAGTGGAAGGAATATTTACTGATATTTAGCCTGTGGAAAATGATAACTTCCGTTAAGAATTTGAAGAACTGTATCATGGAAAAAAAGATGCGATTTGTTTTGTTTGGCATCAGAAGGTAGAGAGGCAGATTTTAGGTCAACATAAAGAATTTTTTAAAAACACTTAGACCTGTCCTAAGGGAGAATCCAGCTGTCTATACAGGTAGTGAGTTCCCCATCATCACTGGATGCCCTCAGATAAAGACTGGATGACCACCTGGGTCTATTAGAGAAGTGGTTCTTATTCATGTGAGGGCTGGAGGTAGGGCTAGACCTCAGCACATAGAATGTCAAGGTCCTTTGAGGTTTCTGTACTTCTGTGACTCTTAGTCTGGGGTTGAGTCTGGGTAGGTCAGCACATCTCACCCAGTGTGTTGGCGATCTTTGGGCTAATTTTTGTTCTTGGATGAGGACTGGTGGTGATGGTCAAGACTAGTTTAAGGCACTGGGGGCACAAAGCTAGACACAAAGACCCAGCTTCTAAGGATCCTAAAATATACTGTAAGCAAGACTGTATGCAAATAATGAGAATGTCTAATTCAGAGGGGACATCTATGAAAGAAGCTAGGAAAAATGGAAAGTAAGATTATCAGGGAAAGCTTCATGGAGGAGGTGGCTGGGAGCTGGGCCTTGAAAGGAAAGAGATTTTAGCTGACAGAAGTAAGAGTGGGTGAGAGGACACAGTGCAAGGAGATGAAAGGAGAGGGCAGGAAGGGGACAGATGGACATGAGCAGCCCAGTTTGGCTGAAACTTATGCTACCTGAAAGGGCTGGAAAGGAGGGTTGAGGAGATCTGGTGGGGTTCATACCTGCCTCAGTGGGCAGTGGAGAGAGACAGTGAAAGAAGCAGGCCAGCGTTACCTGCAAGGATGAGATGGGAGGCTCCAGTCTATAGGTCAGTTGCCCCAGCACTAATGATGGATATTGTGTGGTCAAGGGGAAGAAGGGTTGGGTTGTGTAGGTCTGAATCTCTCTCTCTCTCTCTCTCTCTCTCTCTCTCTCTCTCTCTCTCTCTCTCTCTCTCTGTATAAAAGAGAGAAAGACACAGAAATATAGAAACAGAGAGACAGAAACAAAGAGAGAAGAGAGAAAGAGGGAAAAAAAGAAGAGAGAAAGAGAGGAGAGAGAATGAAGACAGAAAGAGAAAAAAGAAAGAAAGAGAGAGGAGATAAAGAAAGGGAGGCAGAGAATAAGGAGAGAGAGAGGAGGGAAGAGAGAGAGAGAGAGAGAGAGAGAGAGAGAGTCAGAGAGAGGGAGAGGAGAGGGGAGAGGGGAGGGGAGGTGAGGGAAAGATCTATCCTTAGACTCACAAAATCTCAGAGATGAAAGAGATTCTGTGGATTTAGATCCAACCATAATCCGTTAGTCAGGCAGAAATCTCCTCTGTATTGTTCGTGAGGGTGCTCATTCACTCCCTGCTGAATCATTACTGACAGAGAGCTCACTCCGACTGGAGGCAGCCCATTCCACTCAGGAACAGCTCTCATCGTTAGGAACGATGCCCACTGGCAGTGAGATGGTGCATTGGTTGGGAACCATATAGACCAACTCTTTTTCATCCACAAACTATTCAATGGATCCATGAGCTCATGAGTGTAGGCACTCCCTGCTCTGGCACGGCTCCTATATCTTTGCCCTCTCCTCCCGAATGACTCTTCTCCATGTTAGCTGGAAAGTCCTAATTGCTGACTTTTATATAATCCTTTCAGGTATGCAAAGCACTCAGCATGCATTACATCATTTGTCTCCATGCCAATGTTATGATGTAGGTAACACATGTGTTATTATCAGCATTTTGTAGGTAAGGAAGCTGAGGTCCAGGGAAGGGAGGTGAATTATCTAAGATCATATAGTGATTAAGTGTCAGAAGCCTGAAGAAACTTACTTTCTACTATTGGAGGAGGGGAAAGGAGAACTTTGTTATCTGAGCTCCTATAACATGAGTCTGACCCCCTCCCCCCACCCATTACCACCCCTTACTCAAATTACAGTGGGTTGGCACTGAAAGGACTTTAGAACAGAGAATGTCAGAGATGCATGGGTCGTTAGAACCTAGAACATAAAATGTTCTAGATGGAAGGGACATCCGAAAATAAACAGTCAAAGCTGAAACGGACCTTAGAACATAGCCTGTCCTAGCTGGAAAGAACATTAGAATTTAGAAAGTCAAAGGTAGGGGGGAACTTAGAACATAGAATATCACATGAAGGGACCTTAGAACATAAAAATAATCAAAGCCGAGAGGGACCTTAGAATACAGAATGTCAGAGCTGAGAGGAACCTTAGGATCTAGAATGTCAGAATTAGAAGGAACATTGGGATATGCCAAGTCAAAGCTGGAAGCAGCCTTATAATACAGAACTTCTGAGCTGGGAGGGGGCTTTGAAATAGGATGTCAGGGCTGGAAGAGATTTTAGAACAGAGGATGTCAAAGCTGGGAGGAGCTTTAGAACATAGGATGTCAGGGCTGGGAGGGGCTTTAGAACAT
>CM053590.1:73700315-73718260 GCA_028646515.1 Pseudochirops corinnae | reverse complement strand
CAGATAGTAGAAAACAGTATTTTATATATATATATATATACATATACATATATATATGTGTATATATATACATGTATATATAAATATATATGTGTATATATATACATACACACACACACACACACATATAAACTTCTGATTCTAGGTCCAGCAATCTTTCATGATGCCTGCATGAGATCCTCCCCATGTGCACTTTAACAAAAGACAATGGCCTACTAACTCAAGGGAGAAACTTTTTTTTTTTTGGAAGAGAGAAGGAATGTTTTTAGTTTGGCGGGACCTTCTAGGATCTTTTATGTTATAACAGTTTAGGCCTAGGACCAACCTTGGCCAAAGGTAATGAAACCTTATGCTTGAATTAAAAGAAGCATGGTATCTAGAATGAGGGAGATGACAGGTCACTCTTTGTTCTGCCCACATCATGAGCACTGGGTTCCATGTTTTAGGAAAGGCATTGACAAATGTAGAGCTCTTCCAAGAAATGTTAGCCCAGGTGAGGAGAGAGCTCTCCATGTATTACAAGGATCAGGGTAAAAAAAAAAAAATACCCCGGAGAACAGAAAATGAGGAGGGGGAGAGTGATAAAGTGAGGGGAGAGTAGCAGGGAATGTGGAGAAGAGATATCTGAAAGGCCAGTAGGTACAAGTTACAGAGCAGTACGTTTCTGGCCAATATAAGGAAAGATTTCCTAACAATCATGGCTATCCCAGAGTCTCATGGGTTACCTCAAGAGGTATCCACTGGGTTTTCTGACCCTGGACCTCTTCAGTTCAAAGCCAGATGACCATTTGTCTCGGGTGTCTTAGAGGGCTCTCTGGGAGAAATACTGGTTGGACTGGATTTTCTGAGGTGTCACAGCTCAGAAAGTCTGTGAGTTTGTTGCCAAAAATGCTGGCTCTGGAACTGCCTATGAGTTAGCAGTTTTTAGAGGGCAAACTTTGGGTCTCCAAACTATTCTCCACAGTACCAGGGGGCCTCCTCTGATCCCCAAAGCATCCTGTGCTGCCCCACACTCTCCTCCCTTTGGGCTGCCCTCTCTAAACTCTCCCATATGCTAATAGAAGATGATTTCACCTCCTTGGAATCCAGCAGAGTACAGTTATTTACATAAATATTCCACAGAGGGCCCAAGAACCCTGATGAAAGGAATAGTTTTCTGCATTCCCTTCTCCATCTCACCCGCTCCACCCCCCCCCCCCCCCCAATCCTCCACACACGCTCATCTCCCTTCTGACTTTCAAGAATGGAGGAATAAGGTGGGGCCTGGAGACAGGTTCCATTTAGTGCCAGAGTCATCAAATGTCAGACCTGGAAGAAGTCAGAAAAGCATAGATTTAGAATCACAAAGAACCTCATAAGACCAAACTCCTTATTTTTCAGATGGGTAAACTGAGGCCCCAGAAGGAAAGTGATTTCCCCAAGGACACAAAAATAGTAAATAGCCAAGCCAGGATTCTAGGAAGGTAAGGTCTTTCGACTCCAAAACATGGTATAATTCCCACTGTCCCACTCTGCCTCCTTAAAACCCAAGTGGAAAGAATTTAAGACATCAAAAAGTTCAGCCCCCACATATTTCAGATGAGACAACTGAGACCTAGAGAAGAGAAAGGAGTGCTAGACAGCATAGTAGTAGTAGAAAGACCTCTAGATTTAGGGTTGAAGGAACCAAATTCAAATCCTGGCCATTCTTACTATCTATGTGACCTTGCCCTCTCTGAATCTCAACTTCCTCTGTGGTCTAATGGGGAGATTATCCCAGATTATCTCTGAGGTCCCTTCTGCTTCCAAATCCTGTGATTCTGCGTCTATAATCAAAGAGCATATAGGCATGGACTGTGACATTCTACCTCAGATTCTAGGAAACGTGAAATCTTTCTAAAAGCCAGGGAAAAACCGTAGAGCTAGGAGTCTGAGTGGCCTGGCTTCTCTCCCCTCCTGCCTCCTGCTCCATCAGGGCAGGAAGGGGGCAGGTTAGCTGAAGGTGCGTAATTCACAAATTTGAATTTTCCACAAATTATTGCCTATCTCAGCTTCCATCTCTCAACCTGTAGAACAGGGACAAATAGCTTCAGGAGAAAGTGCCACAAGGGTCATTTCAGAGTTGGTGTGATTTGTTTTGGGGAGCCCAAGTCTAAAGCCCCGAGCCTCTTTTTGCCCCTACTCCCACCCCTTTCAGTCCCAGAGACTACCTGCCCTCCATTCCCTACCCTCAGTAAAGCTTACCATAGAAACTTCTTCACACTGACAAGGCAGTGACTGATGACAGTTTCCAGTCTGTTCCCATCTGCAAGAGGAATGGCATTTTAATAGGCATCAAAGACTAAGCTAAAGGAATAAATATTTCTTGAATGAAAGAATGAATGAGTGGATGGAATGGTACTAGAGAACTTTCTGACATCACCTAGCAGGTTGAAAAAATATTATGCCATCCTAGGATAACAAGGTTAAAGCTGGAAGGTACCTTAACAGCCATCTTGATTTTACAGATAAAGAAACTGAGGCCCAGAGAAGTTAAGAGGGAAGGAAGGAAGAAAAAGGAAGGAAGGAGGGAAGGAAAGAAGAAGAAGGAAGGAAGGAAGGAAGGAAGGAAGGAAGGAAGGAAGGAAGGAAGGAAGGAAGGAAGGAAGGAATGGAGGGAGGAATGGAAGGAGGGAAGGAAGGAAGGGAGAAAGGAAGGAAGGAAGGAAGGAGGAAGAGAGGGAAGGAAGGAAAGAAGAAGTAAGAGATAAAATCAGATATCATAGAATGTGGGCTTGGAAGGGACCTTAGAGATCATTTAATCCATCCCTCTCATTTTAAAGAGCAAACTGAGAGTCAGAGAAGCTACTTGTAGCCCATGGACAGACTAGAACAGTGCTGGGATTCCAATCCAGACTTGCTGATTCTGTATTCAGTGCTCTCTGTTTTTTGGGGGGGGTGGGGGGACTTCCACAGAGACCCAAAAGTCATTACCACATACTTGGCTGCCAATATTACCTACACGTGAAGCCAACCCTAAAGACCAAGAAGCCTTGACATTCTCTTCCATTTCTAACATTATCTGAAATCACAAAATGGCGGCACCTTGGAAGTGACTCAGAACATGGAAAATCCAAGCTAGAAGGAACCCTAGAGCTCATCTGTCTCAATGACCCCATTTTACAGAGGAGAAAACTAAGTGGCAACCAGAACTAGAACCCATGACCTTTGATGGCAAGTCTAGCACTCTCTCCAAATCCATGCTGCTCCACAACTAACTCATTTTGTGACCTTGAGCAAATCACTCCTCCATCCCTAGACTTTCTTTTCTTCTTTCTTTCCTCTGAGGCAGTTAGGTGGCACAGTGAATGGGGCACTGGGTCAAGTGTTGAGAAGACCTGAGTTGAAATCCAACCTCAGACATTTACCAGCTGTGTGATTGTGGGCAAAACTCACTTAACCTCCATCTGCCTCAGTTTTCTTGACTGAAAATGAGACTAATGATAGCACCTACATCTCAGGGCTGTTGTTCGAATTAAATGAAGTGATATTTGTAGAGCAAGGCTCAGCACAAAGCCCAGCACATAGTAGGTGTTTAATAAAAGCATGTTTCCTTCCTTTCTCTTCTGCAGAGTTAGGAACTTGAAATACATGCTCTTTACATTCCCTTTCATCCCTGATATTCTATGTTCCATAGTCCAAGGACCCTTTAACAGTTTACAGGTGAGAAAAATGAAGTGCAGACAGGGAAGTGACTTGCCCAGAGTCACACAGCTAGACAATATTAGTAGCACTGAAACTACAATCCAGGACCCCTGACCCCCGAACCAGATCTCTTTTCACCCGATCATGCTGAAAATTGTCAATGCAGTTTTGCTGGTCGGTAAGGCAGCCGGGGAGAGAGTGGAAGGGTCGGTGCCACCGTGACTCCTGGATTAAGATGCACGCACAATTCAAAGATGCTCATTGTATGGAGAGCAGGTCAGTATCACTCGCACACGGAAGAATGAAGGTGCCCCTCCACTGGCCCCTTGCTCCACGTATGTGCCTTTCTCCTACAAGAAGCAATCCGTCTAAAAGCACATGCTTGCTCCCAAGTCTCACCTGCCGGGGGCTTTGCTACGCGCAGAGAAGGAACTCATTGTCCCCAAATGGAGAAATGTTTCATAATGCCTCTGGATGAAGATGGAAACAGCATTAAGTGGTGGTGTGGAAAGAGCACTGGACCTGGAAGGAAGACCCTAGTTCCAATCTAACCTGAGACATTTATTGGCTGTGTTCCTGGGCAAGTGACTTAACCTTTGTCTGTCTCAGTCTCCACATCTTTAAAATGGGAACAACAGCACTTCCCTCCAAGGCTCTTGTGAAGATGAAATGAGATAATATTTATAAAGTTACTGATATATAGTAGATGCTTAATAAATGCTGGTTTCCTTCCTTCAGTACTGACTCTTGCCTCCTACTTACTTACACGATGCTTCACTTTTCTGAGGCTCAGTTTCCTGGTCTATTAGTGTTATTAATTCTCAATCTACTTACCCTAGAGTTATATGATCCTATCTCTGCAGCTAGAATGGTCCTCAGAAGTCATCTAGTCCAACATTCTCATTTTACAGATGAAGAAACAGAGGCTAAAGGGACTTAAGTGACTTGACCAAAGTCATAGGGGTCCTAAGTGATAGTCAGGATTTGAACCCAGGCTCTGTGACTCCAAAACCAATGTTGTTTCCAGATCTCTGTGAGGAAAGTATTTGATAAATCTTAGAGTGCTATGAAAATGTGATTGATTATTCTTAATACTGTCTGGGGGGGAAATACTTATTCCCTGTTGTCTAACACTCTACTAATGAGACAATTTCACTTAACGGTGTTGTTGTGTGAGCAGACCTGTCTCTCTGACTTGGAAGAATTCATGAAAGCCAGACAAGCAGATTACATTGTGAGCCCCTTGAGAGCAGGGACTGTCTTTTGCCTCTTTTTGTATCTGCTGAATCGGGCACATAATAGGTCCTCAATCAGTGTTGATTGACTGATTGGCAGCATAGCAGTACTTTTTTATTCACTTTGCCTCAGTTTTCACTTCTGTAAAATGAGCTAGAGAAGGAAACAGCAAACCACTCCTGTATCTTTGCCAAGAAAACCCCAAATGGGGTCACAAAGAGTCAGACATGACTGGAAAAGACTGAATGACAAAGAACAACCAGAAAAGAATACCATCACCACAAACCATTCCTTGGGAAGAGATGGTCATTCCAGTTGTCTTCATAAACATGTGCAGAATAAAGATTTGAAGTTGTGAGCATTTAGAGATGGTGCCTCCCTGCCTTTCTGCCCCCACCTCAGGGAAGCAGAAGAGAGTTGGCCAAAAGAAGTTGGGCTCAAGGATCTCACTGGCCACAGACTGACTCCTGACCCATGTCACCGTCTAAACCCTAACCTTAGTCACGGTCTGAGTTCTAATCCCAGCCATAGACTGAGCCCTGACCCCAGTCACATACCAAGCCTTAAAGGGTGGAGAACAGAGAGATCAGAGGGACAGTGCAGGGAGAAGGAGCTAGACAGAGACAGAAGAATCCCCATGAAAGAGAAGAGGAGTGACCCTTAGGGAGAGGTCACAATGGCCAACCAGCTGCTGCCAGAATCAAAGATCAAGATGTTGCTGTTCCTAGGATGCAAAATAAATGCCTAAGAAATGGCCATATCTATGGGCCTCCACTTCAGTCTTTAAACCTACAACTGCTATCTCAGCAAATGGGTCTGCCATGATTCATCTTGTTCCCGGCTCCGCCGCACCCCCTGTCATTCCTGCTGATTAGTGTGGTAGCCGGCACTCCAGTTCTCTTGACAATATTTCTTATGTGCTGACAAACTGAGCCCCAGCTCTGGGGAGCTTTGGGGAAGGGCAGTCAGGGGGATGGGCTGGGGGCTGGGATACATCAGACTGGATTAGCTCTTAGTGAAAGCCCACAGCCCACAGGGCCTAGGATTGAGAGGCGAGGCTGGTGAAGGGGAGTAGGGAGTAGGGAGACCTGTGTTTTACAGCCCAGTGAGCAGGATGATTTTAAACAAGTCAGCTCCCCTCTCTGAAGGGGGTTAGGCTACATGAGCCCCAAGATTCTTTCCAGCTCTGTATTCTGTTGACACAGTAGAAAGAACACTGGGTTTGGAGCCAGAGGACCTTGAGGTCCAGTAATTCCATTCTTGAACCACCAGGTAACCATGGGCAAGTCATTCGGGCCTCAGTTTCTTCATCTGTAAAATGAGAGTTTCTACTTAGTGGCCTCCAAAATCTCTTCCACTTCTAGAACTACGAGGCTATGACAGGTATCCCCATTGATATTGAATAGTTATGACTCCCTAGCTGTCCCCCAGGCTTGGAATGCTCTTCTTCCTCACCTCTGCTCTGCTCTGGCACCATCTCCTATGGGACGCCTTTCCTGATCTCCCCAGAGGCTAGTGCCCCTTCCCCCCTCTCCCACAAACCATCCCATATTAATTTCATAGATACTCTAGACCTACTTGTACAAGTACATTTTTTTTTATGCATTTTTCCTTCTCCCCCTTTAGAATGTAAGCTCCTTGAGGGTAGCTGTCCTTTTGAATTTGTATCCCCAGGGCTTAGCACAATGCCTGGCATATGTTGCTTGTTGTGTCACTTTTCAGTCCTCTCCAAGGCTTCATCAGCACTGCAAAGACATCCAGGAGGCTGCCTTTAATCCAGTGTTCCCCCCCCCCCCACTCCACTTCTCTTCCCTTTTCCCCAATAGATCTCCTGGATCAATTATGCCTCATGACATAATTGATAGAGCACTGGGCATGGATTCAGGAAGACCTGAGTTCAAATCTAGCCTCTAACACTTATTAGCTGTGTGACCTTGGGGAAGTCCCTTCACCTCTGTCTGCCTCTGTTTTGAAAGTGAGGCTGGTAAATTTGCATAATTCTGCCTCACTTCAGTGTCAAGTCAAGACAGGACCTAAGATGCCATTGGTCCTCTCTGAAAACATAAGACAAACAACAACCCAAGAACCTCGTCTGAAATAAGGGTAATATAGCCCCTACCTTCCAGGGCTGTGAGAATCTAATGAGATAATAAATATAAAGCGCTTAGCACAGTATGTCTGGCACTTAGCAAGCACTATTTAAATACTAGCTGTTATTATTATGGATGGTAGGGAGCAGGATTATATCTCTTCCCAGTTCCAGGTCATCCAAAGAGACACACTGATGTAGCAGATAGAATACTGACCTTGGAGTCAAGGAGACTCAAGGTCAAGCCTAGCCTCTGATGCATGCTAGTTGTGTGACCTTGGGCAAGTCATTTAACCCATAATTGCCCCAGATAACACTCAAACACTATTAGTTGCATGAGTGACTGATCTGTATTGGTGAAGGAGTTTCCACACTGGAAGTTTCCTATTCTGCAAAAGTCACAGGTGTGAATCCAAAAAGACCAAAGTAATAAATGTTCTGGCCACCTGATAGGGGAATAACAGCTCTTAACCTTGGTAAATTCTCAGTCTAATGAGATCCAGACCATAAGCTCAGGGATCCCAGGATCTGGGTGGACCAGGGATGAGCTATGGCACTCTGTCTAGATTCTTGTGATGGCCAACTCCCATGGCCAGAGGCTTCAGTGCCTGAGGGAAGCAGTGGTCTCTACCTGACTTAGACTGGGGAGCTTTGGGCACCAAACCATGACTTAAACTATCTATTTCTTTCTTCCACTGGGTTGGGAGTTTTCTCAGTTTCCCCATCTGTTAAAGTGGCAATACTGATCATTTTGTTGCCTACCTTAGGATCAAAGCTCATTCAATCAATAACCATTTATTAAGTGCCTACTACATACCAGGCACTGTGCTAGGCTATGGAATCTGCCCCTGGAAGCAACCTCGGGGCCAACTGGTCCAGTCTGTTCATTTTGCAGGTGAGAGACTAGAGGCCCAAGATGGCAGACTCAAGTCTGAGAAGCCCTGCATCAGCATCCTCCATCACTCGGGAGGCAGCCACCCAGGTGTAGGTTCTGGGAATGCTCACAGCTAGATTTCATTCCTTCTTGCCACATAGTTCTTCTATTTCATTGAATGCTATTCTCTTTGAACTTACATACTTTCTGACTGGGTTTGGTAAAGGGAAACATCAGACAGAGGCCTGGGGGCTATGAGTTTGAATAGATGCTAACCCAGAGGACCCTGGATCTTCCTTTCAGAGATCACAATGGTAGAAGGAGAGCAAGGGCATGGGCTGTACTTAAAGTATGACCATAAGTGTTAGAGAGTGGTATTGGTGGCAGATTGGAGGGAGCAGGTGAAAGGGAGGAAGGCTGCCTAGAGGAGGTGTATCCAAACACTCATCTTATCCAACCAATCTGAAAATATAGGAGAGGGCAAGGGGAGAATACCACTGGAGATCGAAGATCAAGGATCCAAAGTCAGAGTTTACAGGAGACATCTGACAACGCAGGAGATCAGGAAAAGTTGTGTAATGGGAGGGGAGAGCCATTAGACTGTGAAATTGTATCCTAGGGGCTAGGGGGTAAGAGAGAGAAGAGTTGAGTGGCCCGTCGGCCTGGACTGCAGGGAGCAATTTGTCAACAGTGTTGAGGTCTGTTGGCTCCCCTGGACCCATTCCATTCTAGCCATCTATCATCCTAAAAAACAATCCAGCTTTGGGCTGTAAAGTCACACCTGCTGTTACTCTGACCTCCACCTCCTGGCTCCCTCCCACTGTCCCTCTGCAGGAGCCTGGGACAGGCTACATGGCCTGGCTGGCTTCTCATTTCTCCACCCAGGCTCCTGGGGTTTCATTGGCCAGGGTGCACAGGCCTGGAGTTTTCTGGGCCTCAGCAGCCTACAGCCTGCTCTAATCCCTAGGGAGAGGGGAAAGGAGAGTTAATGCTAAAATGCTTTTGGCTGCCTGAGTCCCCCTAGGAGCTAGAATCCATGACTCCCCAGTGCTGTTAGCTATCCCATAGAGAAAAGGGAACGGGATCTGGTGGCCAAAGTTTAGCTTTTTGGTTCTTCCAGTAGCTCTTCAGATGTGACCTTGAACAAAATACTACTTTTTCTCTTGAAGCCTCAGTTTCCACACCTGTAGAATAATCAAGCTGTTGGAATAGATGGTCACTGAAACTCTTTCCAGTTCTGACCTTCTTTGCTCAAAGGGGCTTTTTAGTATAACTGGAGAACTAGGGAACTTCAAGTCAGGAAACCTGGGTTTGAATATTGGCTTCAAAACTGACCGACTGTGTAACCCTAGGCAAATCACTTTTGCCTCTTAGTTAATTAGTTTTAGTCTTGGTTTCTTTATCTGGGAAATGGGTATATTACCTACCCCACAAGACTGCAATGAGGAAAGTGTTTTGTAAACTTCCATGTGCTGTTTTAAGTGTGAGTTGCTATTAACATAAGAGTGGTATGGTAGGAAGAATGCTAAACTTGGAGCCAGGAAAAACCTGGGTTCAAATTTTAGGTTTTCCATTTACTGTCATTATGACAATGGGTAAGGCACTTAACTTCTCTGATATTCAGTTGTCTAATCTGTAAACTGAGAACAGTAATGCTTGTAGCACCTAACTTGGCAGAGTTGCTGTAAACTGTAAGGTATACAATAAGATAATCCATGAAAAGTACTTTGAAAATTGTTGCTCTGTCATTTCAGTCATGTCTGACTCTTTACAATCCTTTTTTGGGTTTTCTTGGCAGAGATACTGGAATAGTTTGCCATTTCCTTCTCCAGCTCATTTTACAGATGGGGAAACTGAGGCAAACAAGGTTAAGTGACTTGTCCAAGGTCACACAGATAGTAAGTGTCCGAGGCCAGATTCAAACTGAGGTCTTCCCGACTCCAGGCCCGGTGCTCTATCCACTGAGTTACTCAGCTGCCCTTGAACACCTGAAAACATTATTAAAGTGTCTATTATTGTTGTCATTACATTCACTATTATTAGAAGGGTGTTTTCAGTTCTAATATTTTTTTATTCTAAGATCACTACCAATTCTGAAATTCTGTGGGTATAGGATGCTTGACTGAGAGAGTTCCCTGATCAATTTGATGAGGTTAAGGGTTGATGCACATCCCTAAAGAGGGTGTGGACAAGCCTACTGACACCTTGTAGAGGTGGTTGAGAACATCTCCTGAGCCTGAGTACTAAGGGAAACACTTTACAGAGGATATTAGGATTCACTCTCCACAATTGGAAATCATTTGATTGGCTCCTGCTACATGGTCCTTTTTTATTGGGTCTATAAAAGATTCTTCATGGAAGCATGGGCTTGGAGAGCAGGGGAAGGAATCCTGAAAGAGCTGGCATAGACTGGAAAATTTTACTAGAGCTAAAAGTGGACCTAGGTCCTAGAAGGAGGGTCTGTGTGTCCACACAGCCTTCTAAACCACTAAGGACATGCACCAATCCCCATACACTCTTAAGGGGGTCAGTGGGAGGCTGTGGCAGAACTATCATCAATCCCTCCCCCAGCCCCCCAGGATGGCTTTGCCTGGTTGAATCTCCTCAATGCAGAGGAAGGATTTGCTGGGCAATGTCCTGAGGCTTTGGAGAGTCCTGAGAGCCAGGCTTCTTGGGGTTAGAAGGAGATCCTAATTGTTGTCAATCTCTTAGAGAGAAGTGGATTGTGCATGTGACCCCAGGGCTAGGAGATTTTAGGAATAAATAGACTCAGAGTTAGAAGAGACCTCAGAGGCCATCTGGTTCAATCTCACACATTTTACAGATGCAGAAACTGAGATCCAAGGATCTTGTCCGCAGGTACACAGGTAGTAGCTGTCAGAGGGAGGTTCTGAACTCAGGTCCACTGACTCTAGGACCAATGAGCTATCTACTGTACCATACAACAGAAGCAAAAAGCTGGGCTTATCTCTCTGTTACTACTGTGAGTTGCAGATAGTATAGACCCAGTAGAAAAGGAAGGAGTCACATCTCTAGCAGACCCAAATTGATTTCCTCTGGGAAGAGTCTATGACAACACCATAAAAATGGAGGTTGAGATGGGTTCCTGACGGTCAAGGTATGACTCCCGGGAATGGCAGAGGGGTTACTCTGCCTCTCTAGCAACTAACTCCAAGTTTGTTTCCTTTATGAAGGCAACTCAAACCAGAAGGTGACACTATGAGTCTAGAGGACTAATCGGTCACTGGTGGGAAGGGAGAACTCACCAGAGAAGGAGGAGAATTGTATTTTCTGTGGGTTACTGTGAGTCTTTTTATCAGTGAAATCAAACAAAAGTTGTCCTGAAACTGATAAGTCTTGAGTGCTTGCACAGGAAATGGGGATCTTTTACCCACATTTGAGAGGAAATAGACCAGTCATTTTCCAAGATTTCCCAAAGGAACTCTGAGTGGGGGTAAAATGAGCCAAAGAAATTCTGGAGAGCTTCCAAGATTGAACCTGGTCCATGTAACCCTCAGAGTTTGGGCCACTGAATCCCAGGTCAACATAATTTAAGACTCTAAAATTCCAAAATTCTCTTCACACTCCAGTTTTCTCATCTTTCAACTGAGATATTAATCCTTGTCCTGCCTCTGTAGTACATGAGATGTTTGAGAACTTTGTAACATTAAGACACTACACTAATGTAACAACATATATTGAGCACCTACTGTTTTTGAGGGACCTGTGAGAGGCCCTAGGGTGGGAGGGGGAGGAATACAGTGAGCAATGAAAATCCTTGACTTCGTGGAACTTATCATTTACTTGAACAAGCTTTTTATTCAGTTGTTTTATAGTCATGCACAACTCTTTGTGACCCCATTTGGGGTTTTCTTGGCAAAGACACCAGAGTGGTTTGCCTTTTCCTTCTCCGGATCATTTTTACAGATGAGGAAACTGAGACAAACAGGATAAAATGACTTGTCCAGGGTCAAATAGCTAGTAAGTATGTAAGGCCAGATTTGAATTCAGGGAGAGAAGTCTTTCTGACTCCAGACCTGGTGCTCTATTCACTGAAATACCCAGGTGCCCCTGAAGAAATTAGGAACACCCATTGATTGTTCCTGCTAGAATTTCTTTCTTGAGGGTTAGAAAATAAGAATGTGAGGAATTATTAGAAAATTACAATGACTTAGATGAGAGAAATCTAAGTCAGAGGTAGGAAGAACTTGATTGCCCAAGACAAGCTTTTGAATGTTTAACCTGACAGGAAAGGGGAGTAGGTATGAACCATTCCATCATGTCTAAGCCAAATCAGGTGTATTGTGTTCTAGCTGTAGCAGGAAGAACTTCATTTGGATCAAGGAGGGACTTCCTAATGGAAGATGGACACAGGGTCAGAGAATATTGGAGGGACCCCAAAACAACCAAAGAGAATGTCAGTCCTGGGAGAGTCCTTAGAACAGAGAACAGATCTGGGAAGGACCTGAGAACAGAGAATGTCAGCATTGGGAGGGACCTCAGAACAGAGAACATAGGATGACAGAGCTGGGAAGGACCTGAGAATAGAGAATATCAGAGCTGGGAGAAATCTTAGAACATTCTGAGAAAATGTCAGAACTAAGAGGGACCCCAGAACAAAGAACAGAGAATGTCAGAGCTGGGAAGAGCCTTAAAATATAAACTATAAGAGATGAGAAGAACCTTAGAACATAGAACTCAGAAAGACAGAGATCTGAAGGCATTTCAAACCCAAAACATAGAATATCCAACCTGAGAGAGACCTCAGAACACAGAACTGGAATGGACCTCAGAACAGAGAGCATTAGAGCTGGGAGTGGACAGTCCTGGCCACTGAGACTGAAAACCCTGTAGAAAAAGATTTGCATCAGCCTTTGTGTCTCCATCTCAAAGGCACTCTGTGCTCACTCTCTATCAAACAGCTGGGGAGAAAAATCTGCTCTCCTATTTCCCACTCAGCAGAAGAGCATCCTAGGTCTCTGTAAAGTGGACAGGCAGTCCAGGACACCTTTTTTCTCTGGCTAAGATCTCAGGAGGCACTTTACAGGGAACATGATGGAGAGTTCTTAACACACACACACACACACACACACACACACACACACACACACACACACACAGAGACTAATCCTCGCCTCAGGCACTAATCCCCTCACTTGCTCCCAGACTCTCACTCTATCTTTCTGTTTCTTTTTTCCACTAGGTTAGGCATCACCTAGCCAGAGGGGAGAAGCCCAGACCCTGCCCTGAGTCTGGTGGGGAGGCTGGATACCCAGCAAGCACACAGAAGAACATAGGTGAACCAAGTCTAAGCAGACACAGCTGCAGAGCTCAGCCTTGTCCAAAGTACCGGGGAGGCCTGAGCAGGGACGACAGCCAGGGGAGTGAGGATGTGGACAAGTGTGGGGAGCAGGGAGTGGGGAGTTGGGAGGCGGTGGGGAAACTGGAGCAATAGCTTGTGCTGATTCCAAAAAAGAAGCAAAAAGACTGGCTGGAATCCAGCCAGGGACGGAGCCCCAGCCTGGGAGCCTAGATCCCTATGATGGGTTCTTCCCTACTGTACAACGCGCTGTGTGACCTTCTCAGAGGCTTGATTTCTGCCCCCAGACACCTCCAGCCCCATAACCCAAGGATCTTCCTGGCTCTCTCTCCTGCCTCCCAGCAGGGTAGAGGGTGGGGGAGTATTGGGGGGGACTGGAGCTGCATGAAGTCTAGAGAACAGCTGGGGGAACAGGGCCTCTGCACATTCCAAGTTCTCATCGAAGCATGACTCTCTGCTCTCAGAGACACAGTCCATTCCAGGACACCTTGGGGCGGGGGCAGGCGGGGGGGAAGGGGAAGCGAAGAAGGAAGGGAAGGAGGGAGGTTCTCCAGAAAGTCTTATTTCAGTATGAAAGACTTGAACTTGGAGTGGGAACCAAAGCATCCCAGTTCCTGCTCTACCACAGACACACTGTGACTTTGGACAAGTCCCTTCACATTCTTGGGTCTGGAGTTTCCTTCTCTATAAAATGAAGTGACATATCAACTAATCCCTTCAAGATTTGACAGCCTCTCTTCTCTGCTCCTTCGAGACACACACAATGTTTGATTTGGAGTGAAGACCTAGCACTTAATTTTTTTGAGCCTATTTCCGGTAGATAACACACAGGACTGAGATCATCAAGTGAGTTTATTTTTTTTTTAAATGCTTTACAAATTTTAAAACACTATATAGGATCATATTATTATGGTGCTGGGGCACATTTTATATTGTAACAATTACAATAGCTAATATTCATTCACATTATGATACCTCCTGCATCTTCCTGCCATACTGCCTGGCACTCTTCACCCCCTGATTCTGAGAGAGTCACGCACCTCCTGTCCTCTGTCACTGACTGCTGAGAACTCACCATACATATCTAGCCTGGCCCCAGACTCACAATAATTCAAATCCATCCTCCCAATACCCCTTTCTTTTCCACCTCTTGCTCTGGGAATAGTAATCAGATCAATACCCCCATTCCTTCTAAGGTCAACTTCCCTATGAGTCACTTCAACATCCCTCTGACTTCCCAGACTAAAACACCCTTGCATGGCCACTACCCCTCTATGACTATTGTCTTCCTCTATTCCACTGTAAGCTCCTCAAGGGCAGGGTCTGTCTTGCTTTTTGTATTAGTATCCCCAGCCCCTTAGTACAATGCCTGATACATAGTAATTATATCATAAATGATTTTCATTCATTCACTCATTCCAAGGTCTCTTTCAGCTCTTAACATTCATCAGTTACACATGATTTTCATTCATTCACTCATTCCAAGGTCTCTTTCAGCTCTTAACATTCATCAGTTACACACACACACACACACACACACACACACACACACACACACAAAATATTAAGTGTGTAAGGGACTGGGAATACAAGGGTAAAAGTGAAAAGCATCCCTGCCCTCAAGAAACTTACATTCTACTTGGTGGGAGTGGGGGCAGAGAAGAGAGGTGCAAGACATAGGATATCTACACAGATAAGTGAGTACAAGGCAATGCATGCAGGGAGAGAAAGCTAGAAACAAGGAGGGAAAGTCAGGGCAGGCTTCACAAAGGAGGTGGCTTCAGACCCAAGTGGTGAGGGAAGCTAAGGATTCTGAAAAAATGCATTCCAAGCATGGGGAACAGGTGCCTTATGCCAAGGAGGTAGAGGGCTGAGTTCAGGGAACCAGTGGTTAGAAAGTCAGTTTCCGTGGAATTCAGAGTACAAGGGGAGTGATTAGACATAAATCGGGGTGGGACCTGGTTGTGAAGGGTCTTAAACACCCATCAGGTTGAGAAGCTGGAATTATATCCTAGAGATTTTATTTTATTTTATTTTATGTTATTTTTTATTTATTTTTAATTTTTTTATTTTTGGCCAGGGAGAGTGACACGGTCAGAGCTATGTTCTGGCACCATCTGCTTTCTCAATCCTAAGGTCCTTTCTAGATCTGGTGCCATGGGATGCTGGAATTCTAAAATGATATCCCTTGTGATCTGAAAGGGTGGGGGCAGAGAAGAAGGGAAATGTAGGGGGTGATATGCTCCACCCAGAGCTAAGGCAGACCCCAGACTCCCCTTTCAATCATCCTCTAACTTGAGCTGCCAGCACTGACTCATGAAATGTCCTCTGTTCCCATAAGTTCCTCCTTTGGGTCCCTCTGTCTTGGCTCTCTCTGATCTCTAGGCCTCCCTGGACCCCTGCTGAAGGGGCCCTGAATGTCAGACTTGGCATTACCACCACTGGCCTTGCTTCTGGGTGGATTTTCCTAAGGTGAGTTCAGGCCAGGCTCTTAGAATGTAGACCGCTCCTATTCTTAGCCCACCCAGTAGGCTCAAGTAGGGCTCTGGATATAGTGGCCACTTAATAAGTATACGTTGAATTGAACTGGATCAAATTTTTAATAGAATAGAATTGAATTTTGAATTGAATTGAATTGGTAGGAATGTTAGCAGCCATTCTGGCCAGCTTTGTACCCAGAAGCCTCTAGGGTCCTGCAACTACTAAGGGTTTATAAAACTCAGGAATGCAGACCCAAATCTTCCTAAAGCCAGATCCTGGAGTTCAGGGTGGAGAGGAAATGGGTGGCACACATAAGCGGGAAGAGGTGGGGGACAGTCTACACCAGAGAGCTGGCTCACTTCAGGGCCAGGGCCAGTAGAGTTTGTAGCCAAAATTCTATCTGGCAGCCAAGGATCTCCTACCCCTCCCTCTCCACATGAAAACTCAGGGCTGATGACCCTAGAAGCAGCAAAGGACAGCCAGAAGGGGACCATGCCATGAAGGTGAGTGAGGCTGCTTGGCCCAGGAAGAGATTGTCAGTGCTGGGAAGTGGACCAGATCAGGCTTAGGCCAGAGTCTCCAGCTCAGCTCAGGGAGAGAAAGAACCAGGGGTGGCAGGAGGAGTGATTGTCTCCAGATGTGGCTATAGGATTTCTCTTCACTTAGGGTGGGTGGGGGGAGATGGAGCAAAAGAGGGAATGGGGGAGGGAACAAGGAAGGCTGGTGGGCATATGGGGACCTCCGTGGGCTTGGGGAACCAGGAATGTGAAAGAAGAAATTCATAGTCCCACCCCCTCCTCCTAGAATCACACACACACACACACACACACACACACACACACACACGCACTGCCCCCATATCTCCCCCTATTCAAATCATACACACTGAGAACATAACTGAAGGATACCTGGGGATGGATGATCAAGCTCCACCAAGCTCATGAGTGAACAGTGAAGGGACCGATGGGCTCTTTGAGGGAGGGGAGGTGGGAAGTGAGAGGACAGGGTGGTGGAAATGGCAGGAGTGATGGTCTAGGACTGAGGCACCAGATGGGGAGGAATTTTGCTCCTGAGACAGTAGAAATGTTGATAAGGATCATATCCATGGGAGACAGGAGGCATCTTTTCCAACCTTCCTAACCCTAATGCCTGCCCCCTGTAAATCATTCCCAATGTAGCTTGTTTGTGTATATGCATTTGCTGGTGGGCCCTCGCTCCCATTAGATCGTGAGGTCCTTGAGGGTGGAAACTCCCTTTTGCTTCTTTTCATCTCCGCAGCTTTGAAGATAGTGCCGGAAGCATAGTAGGCTCTTTTATTGCCTTCACTAACTGACTTTTCGAAGTGAGGGATGGTGATCTGGTGGTGAGTGTAATCTGAAGATTCTGCTTTGAAAGGCTGTAATGTTAATGGGATTTAAGATCTTCCCCCCTCCCCCTTAATAGGCCTTAGCTGGAGCCCATTAAGGGAAGCTTACTTAGGGGAGGCTTGCTTGCAGGAAGGCTTTCATACCTTTTGTTAACTTCTAATTAGGCACTGAGTCATGAGGGCTGTGATGCCTTCTGGCTCTGAGAAGTGTATATATACTCCAAGGTTAACATTTTGCTTTGGGAGCTTGTTTATGAGAAGGATCTTATGATTCCCTGGTCGTGATTCTGAATGGCCATGTGTTCAGAGCTTCCCAACTGCTCAGATGTAAAAACTCTCTTGATCTAGGGATATATGTAAAGTACATAGTTGAATTAGACAGTCAGAGACTTGTCTTTTGGTCTTTATTTCTCTGCTTGTATTTTCTCTATATTTTCTCTGAAGTTCAGGGTGCTGACTTTTCCCCTGAACTAGTGAATGTAATTTAAAAAGGTTGCTGACCCCTTAAACAGCTAACTTTCCTAGTAAAGCAGATCTAAGAACCTGTGCTAGTAGCCATCCTGAGTATGCCAGTGTGGTTGCCACTACAAAGGCCACCTTCTCTGAGAAAGTGTTATGCCCCCAGGGACAGTGTTACACCCCAGGAGAAGGCTTAGAGACTCTGGTGTTTGGGAGCAGAGGAAGAGTGAATAGAGCATTGCACCAGAGATAAGATGGCCTTTGAGATGGAGTCTGATCCAATGTTCCCCCTGCTTCAGTCCCACCTCCACCAAGAAACCTTGCATACTTACTTCAAACCTAGACAACCTTGCCCTCATCCAAGGCCTTTTCTGTACCTTACTGTATATGGCCCTCATTTGGCCCAAAACATCAATGTCCTGAGATTGTGAACATTATTTTTTTTAATTTTATTATA
>CM053590.1:73674281-73699815 GCA_028646515.1 Pseudochirops corinnae | reverse complement strand
AAGGAAGGAAGGAAGGAAGGAAGGAAGGAAGGAAGGAAGGAAGGAAGGAAGGAAGAAGGAAGGAAGAAGGAAGGAAGGGAGGGAGGGAAGAGGGAAGAGGGAGGGAGGGAGAAGAAGGGAAAGAGAAGAAAAGGGAAAGAAAGAGAAGGAAAAAGAAAATGTCTTTCATTTCAATAGAACTAGGAGGTTTACAAATTGCTGTTTTCCATAACAACCTCATGAGGTAGGTGGTATAAATATTGTTAACCCTGTTTTGCAGAGGAGGAAACTGAGTTCCCCTCAGTGGGGAAATCACATACCAGTAGAGCTGGTCCTAGCAAAGACCTCCTCAGGTCTCCTGAATCCAAGTCCAGTGGCTACCTCTCAATCACAGCTCCTTCGCCTTGCTTCTTTGCAGTATCCAAAGCACTCTGCCAACAATAACCTTGAGAGCTTAGTTGTGCCAGGATTCCTACCCCCATTTTCCAGAAGAAAGAACCTGTCTCAGCAGAGCTGCACACCTCATGTCAGACCCAGGACTAGATCCCAGGACATGGGCTTCCCCATCTGGGTCTACACAACACTGAAGAAGATAACAAGTTAATTTCTTGGGCCGCGGTTGGACTCTCCTGTCCCAGCTAGTTTGAGGAAGAATTCCGATACACCTGCCTGCCCCAAAGCACTGTCCTCCCCAAGTCAAGCTGGTTGATCTCTTCCTTGGGTCAGAATGACAGGAATCCAGTGGATGAATCTCCCCCTCCTGGGTGGGTTGGCACCAGAGCCACGGCTCAGGACATCAGTGGGTCTCTCATTTATTTTCCCACCTGCGGTATAGAGGCCCATCCCAGCTCAGTCCAGCTCTTAGTCATGGGAAACTACTAAAGAAAATAGGTTATTGGCAGAGGATGAAGGT
This sequence comes from Pseudochirops corinnae, assembly GCA_028646515.1. Lineage (NCBI taxonomy): Eukaryota > Metazoa > Chordata > Mammalia > Diprotodontia > Pseudocheiridae > Pseudochirops > Pseudochirops corinnae. The sequence continues at coordinate 73,698,923 of CM053590.1, read as the reverse complement.
CTCCGTGCATCCCCATCCCCCACACCACCAGATTCACTCTCTGATTTGAACATACAGAGAAGACGTATAAAGTGGGTGTTCTGTGAAATACAGCAGGTTGGATTTTTTAAAAAAGTACTGGCTGAGGTGGGTGGGATGAAATAAAGTAAAAGGGGAGGGGGACAGTGCAGCTTAGGAGACTAAGACCCACTTCTTACTTGGCACTAAGTCCTGGCTGAGAAATTGCTTGGTTTATTGGACCATAAAATATGAAGCTGGAAATAACTTCATAGATCATCAAGTCCAAATTCTCCATTTCACAGGTCTGAAAACTGAGACCCAGAAAGATATGACTTGCTCAAAGTCACCAACATAGTAAGTGGAAGAACTAGGATTCTAATCCAGGTTGTTGCTGATTAAAATCCTCTGGCATTCAAAGCTCTTCATAACCTTCCTGCCTCCCTGACCTTTCTAGTCTTCTTACCTGTGGATGCAGATAGGGGGAGACCTAGTTCACCCACTGACATCAGTCTCCTCAATGTTACTCCACCTTCTGAATCTGGGCGTTTCAACAACTGTTTTCTCCCTCATCATCTCCACTTTCCCCATACCCCTTTAATTCTAGTGCCTTCCTCGCACAGGTTATTTCCTACTTATCCAATGTGCTTATACATGGTTGTTGTAATGTTGTCTCTCCCATTAGACTGTGAGCTCCTTGAAGGGAGGGGCTGCCTTATGCCTTTCTTTCGATCCTCAGCAATTAGCATAGAGCAGTAGTTCTCAACCTGTGGGTTGCGACCCCTTTGGGAGTCGAACAGGGTCGCCTAAGACCATGAGAAAACACATATTTCTGATGGTCTTAGGAACTGAGACATCGCTCCTCTATTCATCTTCAGGAGGGTCCACCCACATGCAGATACGCCCACATACGAATATTAAAGGGTCGTGGCATCAGGAAGGTTGAGAACCACTGGCATAGAGTCTGGCAGCACCAGACTTTCAGTCACTCTGATTTACAACCTCAGAGTCATTCCTGATTCTTCTCTAACCTTTATCCTATCAATTGCCAAGTCTTGATCGGTCCCTCTACCCAACATCTCTCACCTCCACATTTTTCCTTCCACTTGCAAGACCACTGTCCTTGTTCAGACCATTATCACTACTCACCCAGACTATCATTGCTAACTCTTAATTTGGCCCCCTGCCTTTCATTCTTTCTCTAATCCATCCTCCATATAACTGCCAATGTAATCTTGTTAAGGTTCAGATGTGACCACTTCTCTCTCATCCTCAAAAACCATCAGTGGCTCCCTATTTCCCACAACATAAGATACCTTCTCTTCATCCTAGAATTTAATTTCTTCCACAATCTGGCTCCAACGCACCTTCTCACTCTTCTTTCATAGTACTCTGCTTCCTATACTCTGTTCCAGTCAAACTGCATTGGGAGCTATTTCCCCAAATTCAGTATTCCAGAACCCTCCATCTTACATTTCCATAGGCATTCTCCCATGGCTAGAGTGCACTTCCTCCTCAGCTCAGTCTCTCACAATTCTTGTCTTTTTAAAAGTTCATCTCAGGCACCACCTCCTCCATGAAGTCCTTCATGGTGACCCCAGCTAATGATGCCCTCTCCTTCCTCAAATGTACCTAGAACACTTAGCCTGGGACATTCCTTACCTTGTATCATGCCTGCCTGTGTATAGAGGCCCTATCCCCCCAGTAGAATATAAACTCCTTGAGCTCAGGAATCCTGCCGCCTTTTTCTATGTATACTGATTAGCTTACATGTAATAATACACTTTATTTTTTTATTTATGTTGTTGAACTGTATAGGCCCCTCATCTCTTGGTCCCTTTATCTTCACTCCAGGATTCCTAGAGACCCATCTTCTTCATGGTCCCCAAATTGTCTCCAAAATGCTACTCACTTACCTAGGACCCTCAATCTTTTCACCCACTACTTCTGAAGGAAGCACAGTATAGTAAAGAGAGTGGTGGATTTTAAGTCAGAAGACCCAGGTTAAAACCCAATTCTGCTACAAGATCACTTGGAAAAGTAACAACCTCTCTGATCTCAGTTTTCCCAGATACAAAATTAGAGGCTTAGATTAGATCATCTCACAGGCTCCTTCTAGCCCTAAATCTAGGACATTAGCTCTCTCCCATTCATGGCCCAGGGCCAACTCCCAAACAGGTAGCCCTGAGGACCCCTTGATATTTTACCTTCATGTCACTCAAGCCTCCTCCCCCTCATCCCACTGCCACCAGCGACAACCTTCTGATGTGAGGGACTGAGTGACCCAGGAGGAACTCCCAATTCCCTCCATCCCAGCCTCCCACTCAGCTGCCTTTGAGATCTCTGCTCATGGCACCTCAACTTCTGGTGGTCCAGCTGTCTCAGGGCAACCCCTTCTGAGCTGACTCAAGGTATGGAGTGACCCCCGGTCCTTTCCCAGTGTCTCAGCCTCATAAGTCTCTACAACTTCCCTATCAAGTGTTTATCTGGCATCCCTTTTAAAAGAGTAATGAGGAGCTCACCACCTCCCAAGACTGCCCTCCCACTTTTAGGCAGCTCTGGCTGTTGGCAAGGTTTTGCTTCTATCAAGTGTTTCCTGCAACATTCTCCGAGAAGGCTTCTCAAATAATGTGACATAGTCTAGTTCATTTCTTTGGGGCCACCCCCATTTGTCTCTCCCATCTGGGATTATCATCTGGTTATACTGTATATATCTTATATGTATGTAGTTTTTACCTACTGTCACCCTCATTAGAATGTAATCTCCTTGAGGGCAAAGGTGGTTTTCGCCTTTCTTTGTATCCTCAGCAGTTAGCATAGGCCCTGGCACATTGAAAGTTTCCTTGATTGTTTCCTGGCTGCTTGATTGGTGCAAGGGCACAAGGGACACACAACTCTTCACTAAGTCAGACCTGAAGTCATTCCACGAGGTACTCTGAGAGCCCAGATTTGTAGCCTCCAGAACTTCCTGGACACTATGATGAGGAGCCAGAAGAAGATGACAGTGAAGCCATGGCTGTGATAGGGATGATGGTAATAATAAGTCAACTTTTCTAATGACCTTTTTGAGTTGGTCATTCAAGTTCCCCAGGATTATAGATATAGGACCCATCAAATCTTCTCCCCTATTGTACAGATGAGGAAGCTGATTCCCAGAGAGGTTAAGTGATTTGTCCAGGGTCATTCAGCCTAGTAAGTATCTAGGGCAAGACTTGAATCTGGGTCTTCCCGTCTCCAAACCCAATCCTCTATCGATTATGTCACAATCGCCCCCCCTCCCATTTTACAGACTGAGAAAGAGAGGGTCAGGGAAATGGAGTTATGGAAGTAACAGAGAACTGGCCCATAGCTTAGAAATACTGCAGCTGGGTTTTGAACCAGATTGGGAGTCACGGGACCTGGGTTTGAATCTTGGCTCCATCACTGATTGCTTGTATCACTTTGGGAAAGTCATTTTCCCTTTGGAGTTTCCGTTTCCTCATCTGTGAAAAAAAGAGGACTGAACTCTAAGATCCTGGCCTCTGTGATCTCAGGACTCCAAATACATCCTCCACCAGCCTGCTTTATGCCAAACCATGGAGAGAAAGCATCGCCCTCAGTCCATGAAATCATGTAGCAATTTTAAAAGGATTTTTTGCTGGTTTTGAAGTCATAGAAGGGCAGCAGACAAGGATACCCCCCATGGAGAATGTGGAAAGCAACAAGGTTATAGTTGTCTAAAGACAAGTTGGTTCTACTTTGAGCTGTGTCTCAAATGCTCTGTGTGACCTGGACCAGTCTCATGCCTTGGATTTAGTTTCTTAATCTGCAAAATGGGGATTCAACTCAAACCAATGCAAGAGCCATTTATTAAGCACATATTGTATTTATGAAGGGCTAAAGGGGACCATGGGGAAAGAGCAGGTGCTCCAGTCAAGGGGTCTGGATTTTAATTTGAAGTCAGATACTTATAGTTGTGTGACTCTAGACAAGTCCCTTCTCCTCTCCAGACCACCATTTCCTTCTCTGTGAAATGGGGATAACAATTTTGTCTCCATACTTCACAAAGCTAGACAAGAAGAGTACCAAACGCCATGAGATCGGATGTAGGGGAAGATTATTTTTACTACGGAGATCAGAGAAAGCTTCCTGGAAGAGGTGATGTTTGAGTTGGGGCTTGAAGGAAACTAAGGATGCTAAGTAATAGATGAGAAAAGATATTTTCAGGGAAGTGCATCACTGGTCCCAACTCAAGGTACCCATAAGGGAGAAAGTCTGAAAAGGTCTGGTGATATAGAGTCCTAAACTCGGAGGCTACAGGACCTGAGCTCAAATCCTGATTCTGTCCCTTTGATGACTCTGGGTAAGCCATTTAAAACCCTTCGGTCTCAGTTTCATCATCTATAAGATAAAGGAATTGGACTGATAAATTCTAAGCTTCCCTTGCTCTATGATCCTGAGTTAGGTAGAGAGGAGCTGGGTTGTAAAAAACCTTAAATTTCAAACTAGGTGTAGAATTAATTCCGGAAGACACTGGGAAGCCACGGAAGGCGAGAACTGGTCTTGCCTCCTTAAGGACAGGCTCCGAGGTTGAGTGTGCTGGTGTTTGGTAGAAGCTGGAAGAATCCCAAACATCAGTGTTTGCAGCCTGCTGGTTGTGCCACGGTGGCACATACTGTTTCCATGCCTGCTGAGAGAATTCAAAGAAAGGGAACCATTATCAGGGTGATTGGATGAAGTTTCTGGGAGATCATTGGGATTTGAACTGGGTCTTGCAGGGTGGGGAGAGTCCTGGGAGGAGAGGACATTCCTCATAAGGGCGAGGCTTGAAAAATCCAAAGCCCAGAAGTCCCAAGTTTGAAATACAAATCAGGTAGACCAAGATATTTGTTTTGGGGGAAGGAAGGAAGGGTGGGTGACTCCTGATCTATACACTGGGGGCCTACGCCCAGGAATGTACAGTCTGGCCTCCTTGAAATGTATACCGTCCCTGCTCAGTACAGAACCAACCATCTTTTCTCTACACACTGAGCCCCCAAACCTCCTTCCAAGAGGCCAACTACATAGTATAATGGTCAAAGCATTGAATTTGGAGGCAAGGATCTGGATTCAAATTCCAGCTCTGCTAGAATATAAGCTCCTTGAGGACAGGGACTATTCCATTTTTTTTTTAATTTTTTTTGGGGGGCTTTTTGGAGGAGGGAAGGCAGGGCAATTGGGGTTAAGTGACTTGCCCAAGGTCACATGGCTAGTAAGTGTTAAGTGTCTGAGATCAGATTTGAACTCAGGTCCTCCTGACTCCAGGGCTGGTGCTCTCTATTCACTATGCCACCTAGCCACCCCTCTTTTTTTATTCTTGTATCCACAGCCCCATAGCACAGTGCTTAACACATAATAGCTAACAAATGCTTATTAATTCCCTGATGTTTGGGTTTGGACAAGTCTATTTTCTTCTCTGTGCCTCAGTTTCCTCATCTGTAAAATGAGGAGGTTGTGTTAAGTGCCCTCTGGTTGTCTTCCAGTACCAGGGCTTATGATACCATGATGGCTCTCCCACCCACAGTAGACTACCTCCATTCACAGTGCCTGGAGACCATATTTGGAAAAGAATTTTTGAAGAAAAAAAATTTCTGGGGATTTTTGTTTGTTCATTTTTGCTTTATTATGATTTTTTAAAAAAGATTTTCCCATCTAAGGTATAAGGGATTCCTTCACAAACACCATCCCTACAATCCAGGTGAGAACTTTCCTGGCATAAGCCCGTCCAACCTAGAGGCTTCAAGGAAGGGTTTCATGGATGCTGTCCCTATTGGGCTCCCAGTTTGAAGAAGGTGTTGTGGCTTCCCCAGATCTCACTGTCCTCCAAGGTTGGAATCCTGGGAGTGAAGATGGGCTAATGGAGAGGACCTTATCAGGGAAATGTGTGCCTCAACCAGCCCCCAGCTGCTCCCTACCATCTCACAGCCCGAGAAGTGAATCCTGGAGGTGGGGAGCAGAAAAGCTCTGGGTCAGGGAAGGGGGATAGACAGAAGCATGTGGGCCTTGGGCTGGGCTGGGGCTGGGCCAAGAATTCTCTTGGAAAAAGTGACTGTGTCTACACCTCCGGGGAACAGGAGGGAATGTGTGAATCATACACCCCCTAATCCCTGGGTTTAGCTACAAAGGACACGTACCCCCTCCAGCCTCTCTGTTCCCATCTCCACCTGCTGCCCATCAGCCCTGGGAGCTTTAGCAGGAGGAGATTGAGTGTGAAGAGTCCTGGGGGCCCAGCGTGGGCACTCTACTCATGGAAATCACAGAATCTTAGCACTAGAAGGGTCTGAGAACAGAAGATGTCAAACCTCAGAACATACTACAAACATTAGAGCAGGAAGGCACCTTGGAACGCAGAAGATGAGCAGAGGAGACTTTAGGACTGAGAACACAGAATTTCAGACTTAGAAGGGTATTAGAAATCATCTAATCCAAGCCCTTGATGTTACAGCGGAAGCAATTGAGGCCCAAAGAAAGGGAGGGACTTGATCTGGGTCTGGCAGCTACTTGCTGGGCTTTATAAAGGTGGGGGCTGGGCAGAGTGAGGCCTCAGGGAAGAAAGAAAGGAAGTGTGTATGTTCACTCCTTTCTTCCCAAGTTACTGGAGCGAAATTCCTCCGGCAAAGTAGTTATCTGAGCTCATTTTCCAAGGTTAGGAATAATTATTTGTATATTTGTCTTTGAGCTAAAACCTCTCCAAAGTAATCAATATCGAGTTTAATGCCCTATTTGACGAACTTACATACAAAGAAGGGCCTGTGAGAATACAGAGTGGTGGGACCCGATCTGCCCAGACGTACTTATTACCAGCAGGTAAGAGAGGCTTATTTCAGGAGATTCTGGGCAGATGCCTGAGAGAAGCCTATTTTCCCAGCAGGAGACTCAGGAACATAAGAGCCGGGGGTTTTCAAGTATGATCATTGGGCCCATCTCCATTTAAAGGGGAATTCTGAGGCCCTGGAGGTTAAGTGACTGGTCCAAGGTAAGTTAGTGATGAAGCTGAGCATCGAACCCAGGTTTTCAGACTCCAAAGTCTGTACTTTTCTCACTACATTCTGATTCCTCTCTAAGAAGTCATAACAGAAAAGGGAACTGTCAGGACAAGTATCTAGTAAGTGACTTAATTTTCACCTGGTGAAAAGGTTCCACCAGTCCAGGATGAGATCTCTGGAGCTCTTCACACCCAAGCTGATGGCTGATGACTCGGGAGGCTGATTCTGAGTTCAGCAGCCTTGATTACCCCGAAGAAAATATGCCCAGACTATGAATGGGGATACAGGTACTAGGCACCAGCCCTTGGAGGTAGGAGGAGGGCAGACAGGTCTCCTGCCTCCTGGTCCGGGGCTCATTCCTCCCTCAGTGATTGATGCATCCTGCTCCCTCCCCTCCCCAACCTTGCCCTCTCTGCCCTCCTCCTCCCCCTATTCCTGTCCTGGGGTCATCTCTGATTGTCCATGAACTTGGCCTCATCAGTCCCGACAGGTTAAGTGAATTGTAAGCAGTCAGGATGTGTGCCCCAGTCAGTATTGGCTATTCCAAGCACCTACCTTGCTGAATTGAACCTGGGCCCCATAGGACAGCTAAGGGAACTTCAGCGTAGCTCAAGCAGCCCTGGCCTTGGGAAAAGTTGTAAAACCAGAAAGTTTGCTCTTAGAAAATGAGAGTGAGCTGGCTTCACTGACAAGAACATTTGTGTGAGTGTTATGGGGAGGAGGGGATACGGGGCAGGGCTTGGGAGAGTAGAAGAGGGAGACCATAAGCCAAGCTGGCCAGCTCCCTCCTGACCCGAGCAGCTCAGCTCAGCCTTTCTCTTCTGATTCTGAGGAAATTAGCCAGCAGGCATAAAGGAAATCTGGCTCTGGGGTCATTCAGCAAGAAAAATCGGTCCCATCTTTAGTCTCTGTTCTGAAGGGGAGCACGGACTCTGTCACTGAGATTGAGTTGGAGCGGAGGTCTAAGTGAGCAGCAGAAAGGAGAGCTGGGAGAAAGAAAAATGAGAAAAGGTGGGTAAGAGAGGAGAGAGGCCAGGTTATCCTTAGGCTCTTAGAATGACAAGTTTAGAGCTGGAGAAGATCCCCAAAGCCACCTGGTCCAACTCCCTCAATGAAGAAACTGGGGCCCGGAAAGCTTAAGCATTTCATCCGCTTAAGGGAAGAGGTGAAGAAAGGCTTTCCGAAAGATCTGTCTTCTAGGTTGGGCTTGAAAGGGTGAGTAGCAGCTGCCAGGTGGCACCACAGAGCATAGAGACACTCCTCTTCCTGAGTTCAAATCCAGCCCTAGACACTTTCTAGTTGTGTGACCCTGGGCAAGTCACTTAACTCTGTTTGCTTCAATTTCCTCATCTGTAAAATGAGCTGGAGAAGGAAATGGCAAACTATTCCAGTATCTTTGCCAAGAAAACTCCAAATGGGGTCATGAAGAGTCATATATGACTGAAAAAGACTAAAGAAAAAGAAGATATTCAGTAGACAAAGATGGAGAGGAGGGCCAGTGCAGGCACAGAAAAGAACCTGAGAGAAAAACAGAGGACAGGAAAAACTGGGGTCAATGACAGGTGTCAGGAGATGGAAAGGCCCTTCTGAGTCACTGCATATGTGTATTCACATATGCGCATGTCTGTATATACATATGTGTGTGAATACATGCATACATGCATACTTGCAAGCTCAGCATCGTTCTAACATCAGGAGTGCACCATTGTTTTCATATCTTGTCTTCCTAACAAGATGACCTCATGGAGTCAATAACCTCTCCATTCCTCAGTTTCCTAGGATTGTTCAACATGATCATAAGGCCACAGGATCATAGACTTTGAGCCAAAAGGGTCCTCAGAAGTCACGGTCTCCAACCTTTCCATTTTACAGATCTGAAAATAGTTTCCAACTTCTAGGTTTCAATGTTTGTTAAAGAAAGATGACTTCTTAACCCCGATTGCCTCATGTACCCCCTCAGAAAGATGGCTTGTCCCAATGGATGGAGAGCTGACCAACAAGTCAAGAAGATCTGGGTTGAGATCCTGCTTCTGACCCACACTGGCTCTATGACCCCAGGCAATTCACTTAACCTGTCAGCAGCCCCAGGTGACTCTCTAAGGCTAACCTGCCAATAGGTACCTCTTTGGTAGTCAACAAGCATTTATTATACATTTATTATATATTATTATATTATATGTTGTACATTATCAGTACATGCTAGGCAGGGATCATTCTGTTGAGGGAGGACAACATGTAAACATTGGATATGTAATACAATGGAAGGTCATCTGAAAGGGAAAGTCATTGATAGTTGGGGGTCATGGTGTTAGTGGTAGACCAGGAAGGACTCCTACAAGAAGATGAGCTTTGGGTTGAGCCATGAAGGAAGCCAAGGAAAAGAAGATTTAGGGGTGAGGGGACGAAGTATTTCAGGGTTGGTGACAGCCAATGCAAAGGCACAGAGTGGCAAGATGGACTGTGTTATAAAGGTAAAGAGCCAGGACAGATGGGCTACACTTTAGAAAAACTTTGGCAGCTAAGTGGAGGAGGTATTGGAATGGGAAGAGATTTGAGACTGAGAGACCAGCTAGCCGGCTATTGTGGTAGCCCAGGGTGGAGGCAATAAGGGTCTGAGCCAGAGTTGTGATTATATTAATGGAGAGAAGGGGACATATAGGAGAGGTGATGTGAAATGAAAAAACAGGATTTGGGAACAGATTGGATATTTGGGATGAGTGAGTGAGGAATCAAAGTTGATACTAAAGTTTTGAGCCTAGGAGGATGATGATAACCTCAATAGTAAGAGAGAAGTTCAGTATACTAGAAAGTTGCCCTACTAGAAAGTTAAGGGGGTGGGAGAGGATATAAGAGAGAACAGATTGGGGAAAGGGCTTTTCAGTAGACTCACTATCTTGGGGTGGGGGTTGGGGAAAGATGGAGAGAAAATTTGTAACTCAAAATCTTGTGGAAATGAATGTTGAAAACTAAAAATAAATAAATGGGAAAAAAAAGAAGTTCAGGAGGGAGGGGGAAGATAATGAGTTATGTTTTAGACATGTTGAGTTTAAAATACTTTCAGGACATGCCATTCAGGATGTCCAGGAGCTATGTTCATGTTGTTCAGGAGAAAGGTTAGGATATAGATCTGGGAATCATCTACATAGAAGTCATACTGAACCCATGGGAATTGATGAGACCACCCAGTGAGAAAGTAGAGAGTAAAAGGAGAAGAGGCCTCAAAACAGAGCCTTGGAGGACCCGTAGTTACTGGGTATGCCCCAAATGGAGACCCAGAAAAGGAGGCTGAGAAGGGGCAATCAGGTAAGAAGAGAGGGCAATAGGGAGTTCCTCATAATCATTAAAACCACTGGTCTTGTTGAGAGAACACTGAATGTAAGGGCTTAGAGGGACCTCAGAGACCATCTACTCTCTGATGAATAATTATAAATTTAACACATATATTGACCTCCAGCTCTGTGCCCTCTACTTTGCTATGAACTGGGTAAGGAGATTAGGAGTCAAAGAAGGGATGGGGCACCTCCCCTCCGGGAAGTTAAAATCTAGTTGGAAGACAAGACACACACAAATGAATGAAAAATCATGTTTAAGCACTTCTGTGGTCCTAAGCTCTGAGGATACAAGCCAAAAATCAAGAACATTTTTGCTCTCAAGGAGTTCCTGTCCTATTGGGGGAGATAGCACATAGTGAAGAGTTTGGCTAGTGGAAAGACCAAGTGACCTTTGGAGTTCGGTAGCAGAGTGGATGAAAAGTTAATTAAAAGTACAAGAAACAGGTCAACTTCATAATATGTCAGCCAAAAGAGAATGCAGTTTTCAGCTGCATTGGGAGAGGTACAGGGTCCAGAAGGACACAGGCAATCATCTCATTGTCTTCTGTGCCCTGGTTAGACCCCATCAACAGGATAGTTTCAATTCTGAACACAAGCCTTTCAGAAGCATATTAATAAGCTGGACAATGTCCAGAGGAGAACAAACAAGAGAGCAAAGGCACAGGAAACCATGGAATAAGCAGACCCGTGAGGTTACTGTGCATATTTATTCTAGCCCGTGGAAAAGATTTATGGGGGCATTTGAAAAGCCATCATGGAACCACAGAAATCCATAGGCATATGATCTTCTGCCCCTTGGCCTCTGCAAGGCATCCCCCTCTGCCTAGAATGCCCTCCCTCCTCACCATCTGCCTATTGCAAAGGTCTTCTGGTTGGGGTGCTCTCCTGGCCCCTCACCTCACTATGGCCCATCCATCAGTCAGACTGACCCTTCCTAAAGCACAAGTCTTAACATATCACCCCTCCATTCGAACAATTATTCCCAGGACCCACAATCTTCTGTTGGAAATTTAAAGTCCTCCATGACTCGGCTCCTTCCTACCTTTCCAGACTTTCTACACTTCCCCATCACCACCTGCCCCTCTACATACTCTGTGATCCAGCGACTCAGGCCTCCGACGACCTCCATCACCCAATCCCAGGCATTTCCGCCAGCTGTCCCTGACCCAAGCCGGCATCTCTCCCTTTCCTTATCTCTGCATCCCGAGTTCCTTCAAGTCCTAGCCTTTTTCAAGAAGCTTTTCCCAGTCCTGCTTAATCTTAAATTCCCTCCTTCTGAGATCATTGCATTTTCTCCCACATACATTTAATTTGTAAAGTCATCTAAGTGTTGTCCCCTCCCTTAAACTATTTCTTGGCCATTGACTGATTCTTTGGGCATCTCTTTTTATCCCCAGTGCCCAGTATAGAGTAGGCACTTAATAAATGTTTATTGACTTTACTTGATTTTTTCATGACTGCTATTGAGAAGAGTCAACAGAATTTTTGGTGATAGAAGATGAAAAGCATTCAATTTGAAGCTATGTTTCCATCTTCAGAGCCTGGACCAAACCCCAAGGATTATAGTGTGCTACAGGGATTCCCAACCCAGGGTATAGGGGATGAGGGGTGTGGGGAGGGGCAAGGATGATTTGGTAAATAACTATATTGTCCTATTGAAGTATCAGAAATTCTGAATTTATTAAATGAACTTAAATGTTGGTATACCATTGGAGAAGTAAAATAAATTTATTTTCTTATGTGCATAGGCATGGTAAAGATTAGAATTCATTTGGTTTTTTTTTTATGTTGAATAAGGAGTTAATGAAGATTTACCAAGGGGCACAGGGACAGGAAAAGGTTGAATATTCGTGATAGGACAAGAAGAGAAGATGAGTTCTAACCCCAACTTTGCTATTTAGTATATATATATTTTACCTTTGGCAGTTTTTTTTTTTCCTTTCTCTGGGCATCTATTTCTTCATTAGCCAATAGAAGGGGCTGTACCAGATGGTCCCCAAGGTCCTGTCCTCCTATAAAATTGCTAGCATCCTGTGATCTCACACACATCACTTTGCCCTTCTCCAATATGCTTGGGACTCCAGAGCCATACTTGGCTGGCCAAGACATCTGGCCACTGTGAGTTTTTCACACCGTATGGATATGAGGCAAATATGAACTATATGTTCAGCCATGCCACAAAGTGCTGGGACAATGTAAGTGTGATGGATTGTTGTTTCATATTTTAAGTATTTGGTCATTCACACTTACGTCTTTTGTGTTCTAGGTATTTATGTTGCGGAGGAAATAAAGTCCTGTCCCATATCTCCAGTCTACTTTGTTCACAAAGTACCTTTTCCGGAAGTGTTCTTATTAATCTCTTTTAGGGGAGACTTTAGGCATGAGCTACATCTAAATCTTTGTCACAGAGATATTTTTCATCATGGGTGGTAGGGAGAGACAATGAACAAATGTATGAGAAAAATTAGATCATCTGAAATAAAGGGTTTAGTTCCCCAAGGACCGAACTTGGCTTTAGGTGAATCTAGAGCATGGGCCAATAGAATGGCACCCACTGGGTCAAGGATAGGAACTGTTTCTACATGTTTGGGTCTTCTCTTTTCATATAGCCTGTGAGAGAAATGATTATTAATAACTAATGATCAGGGGAGATCCAGAGTCTTCTCCCTTTTTTATTGTCCTGATTTCTCCTCTATCCAACCCCACCCAACCTTACAAGGAATCTCTATCCTAAGGTTGGGTAGAGATAGATGCTTTGTCTAGCTTGCCCAAGGCTGGGGGTGGTCTGGGCATAGGGATACTCTCTCTGCCCAAGAGTGACATGGTGTCATTCTCAGCCCCACATTGTAATATTCATTCTCTCATCAACTTTTAACCAGTTGACCATCACCCTCAGGAACACCCCTCTTCCAAGGGCATACAAACCACAAGCCCACTGCCATGATTTTCCTTGATATTCAAGAGTGTCACTAAGCTCTTATTAAAAATGCTGGCCTTATTAAGTTACTAATTACTCAGAAATTATGTCTCTCGAACTTTTTAAATGTCACAACTGTGAGCTCCATGTGGGCCAAGATGGGCTCCTAGCTGACCTATTTTATATTTCACCTAGAGCTCAACTTAGGCTCTGTACACAGGAGATACTTTAATGTCTATTCAATTAAATATTCTGTCCCCGAATATCTTTCCCTTTGTCATGTCCCTCCTCCTCCTCCTCCTCTGCCTTCTACCCAAACTGAGCAGTGAAAGACAGACACCAACTATAATTTAAAATACATTTATTTATTGTTTTCATTTTGTTCTCAGGTTGTTATACAAAGGTGTTAAATAATTTAAATACATTCTCCACAGTCACTCAGAATCAGATTTATACCTACAAGCTGTACACATGAGGTAGAGAAAATAATTTAGGCTCTCATAAGACACAAAAAAGAATACACAAATTCTTCATAGGTTAGTGTTCACTTTTCCCAAGGCCCTATCCCTTCCACCCCACCCCACCCCCAGCCCAGCCCAGGCCCTCTGTCTTCCTCCCTCTCTAACAAGGTTATTCTTGTCCGAAACAAATACCAAAGTTCATGTTCTTAGCAGGCCAGGCCTGGCTTGGGAGGGGGACAGAGACGAAGGGGCTGGACTGGTCTCCTGGCCAGGCCAGGTAGGGGGAATTGATCGGTTCTAAAAAGGAACTCCCTTAATTAAAACTAGTTTCAGCTTCTTCCACTGGACTACAGGGTTTCCAGACCCTTAAACATCTCGGCCACCCTTCTTAGATCTAGCTCCAGTTTTGAGAGAAAGAAAAAGGTGCTCACAGACACAAAGAAATGGAGGGAGTAGGGAGGAAGGGAAAGGATTGGAGTAGAATCAGAGAGAATCTCTATGCTAGAAAAGCCCTTCTAGAAGGAGCTTGAGAGACCATCTAATCTAATCCTATCATTTTACAGATAAGGAAACTGAGGCCAGAGCAGCTAAGCAAACAGTTGCCCAAGGTCACAATCAGTGCTGATAATCAAACCAAGGACCTCTGACAAAAACTCCAACACTCCTACAGATGAGATGTATGGACTCTTTCAGATCTAAAAACCATGATCTGAGCATAAGATCAAAGTATAGCTGAGAGAATGCACAGGGGCACAAGAAAAGGAGAGAGGGAGAAGAGGCCCTTGGTCCCATCCCTACCTCCCAACTCTGGAAACCTTTCCCAGAGGGGATGGTCTTAGACCTTTCAATGGTGGGAGGAAACAGAGGGTGGCAAGGGGGAGAAGAGCAACTCTATGGGGCTCCCCAAGTCAAAGCTGGAAGCTGGCAATGATAAGGGGAGGCTCCCTCTGAGGACACCCTGCTTGTCTGTTATCATTCCTGGCTTCAGGAATGGGAAAGGGGAAGAACACACATACATACAGAGACACAGAAACACAGAGACCAGAAACACACAGAGTCACACAGACCAGACACACACACACATATACACAGTCACACAGACCAGACTCTCTCTCTGTCTCTCTCTCTCTCTCTCTCTCTCTCTCTCTCACACACACACACACACACACACACACACACACACACACACACACACACACACACACACACACCCTTGAACTAATCCCTTCTGGAGCTATGGGCCCATTCCACTTGGCCAGAGGTGGGAAGAACACATGTTCTTAGTTCTTGGCAGGGTTGATAGGGTTTCCAGAGAGAAGACCAAAGTTTCAGGCTACTTTTGGATTCCTTCTCCATACATACGTGTACAGAGCCCTAACCAGGAATTTTTTCATCCAGGGCAAGGAACACAGATACTGACAAGGGGTAGGAAAGTCATCGTCAGTAGAAAGGGAGAAGGAAGAATGCCAGGTTGGATGCTGCCCCTTGTGTGTGCTGGGTGATGGTGGTACAGGGTGTCAGGGGGACACAGATTACCGTCTGGTAGTTTCTGGTTTAGTCTAATTATTTTTGCTAAGTGCTAAGCTCTTTTTTATCCTCACTCCTAAAAAATTGCAAATGCTGTCAGTGCCTCTAAATTTCACACCCTTGGGCAAAGCCCCAGTCACCGTGCCTTAGGTAGGATTCTATACATCAGAGGCATTAAAATGTAGTGGATAGAGAGCTTAGCTTGGAGTATTCCTCCTAGAAATCTCGGCCACACAAGTCCAATAAATAAGAGTACATGGGTATAATAGGTACAGGCAGAGAACCACTTCACTTAAATCTGAACATATGTACACACGCACACACACACACATTGCACAATACACACATACACTACACTCACACAGGAAATAAACCAGCAAATATTTTTGATTTGCCTCGTTTAAAAAAATATTACGTTTTCTTAATATTTTTGAAATAAAGCTAAATGAGATAATTGATTTTTTTAAAAATCCTCTTCCTTCATCTTGGGACCTTCCCCTAAAGAGACATAAATAAATGGATGCCCTATGCCTTGGCCTGGGCAATCTTGTCATTGAGGGTATGAATAGTTTCATCCCTCCGCCTCGGCGGAGCCCAACGATTTCAAAGGCAAGAATGGGGAATGGAAGAGATGAGAAAAGGAGCCCCTCCTCCCCAGCCCCCAACTCTTTTGAAAGTTATATCTGCCAATAACTTTGGGGAGAGTACAGGGCAGTGGGGGAGGAGGGTTGTTTTCTTTAAAAACAATTTTTTTTTAAAAAAAGCCTTTAAACTTGGCTTCCCTTGTCAGAACAGTGTGACTGTCTGTACTCTCACCTTCTCCCCCAAAATACCCATCAGCCTGTGTCTGGAGATTAAGTAAACAGAGGACAAGTCAAGCAAAACTAAAACCTAACTCTCTAACAAAACCCCACCCCCATTCCAGGCTCAGCGGTGCAGTAAAAAGAGCATTGACTACTTCAAACCAGATATCCTGCTAAGACTAGCCCGTATGACTTTGGTCAAGTCACTTCTTAGTGTTTTCTCCTCCGTAAAATGCCAGGACAGCAGGGGGGTGGGACAGGAAATTGACCTCAAAGGTCCCTTTCAGCTCTGAATCTATGACATCTACGCCGTCTTTAGGTCCTGACTGGTATTTCCCCAACGCTGGAGAGCTCAGAATTCATATGCCACCTGTTAGTATATGAGGTGAGTCTATATTATTTCATTCCAATATTTTTTTTTGCTTCTTTTTTTCTTCTGGACCACAGGAGAATAAACCTTACTATTTACAATATATAACAGAAAGCGAGATATCTACATGAACATAAATATGTTTTGTTTTGGTTTTTATTTTTTAAATACAGTGACTCTCCAGGCTTCAGTGTGTGAATTAGGACACCAGGATTTCCCTTTCAGTAGTTCCTCATGTCTGCTCCTGACTCTGCACTTTTCTCTAAGAATGATCTCCTAGTTTTCTCTCACCTGTCAAACACGTGGCTTGGAAAAAGAAAAAATTATACACACACGCATTTTATATTTATATATATACATACATACACACATTGCTCATATATACATATATACACACACATACATATACACACAAAGAGAAATATACATATATTTATATATAATATATATATAAAACACTGTCACAAGCTATTGTATTACCCATTCAGCTCCTTTACCCTTTACTTCTAAAACACACAATTAGGCATGGCAGAATAACTCGAAATTCTATGACCTAAAAACTCTCTCTAGGTAACACAACCCCAAAAGCCATCAGGCCCCATCCTGGTATCCATCTGCCTTCCTCACCCCTAAGAGAAAGGGCCTCACTTGGACTGTGAGCTCCTTGAGGGCAGGGACTGTCTTTTGCCCTTCTCGGTATCCCAGCACTGGCACTTAACGTTTTGACTGACTTCAGCACATGAGAGAACGAAGAGGGAGAGAGACACACACAGGCAGGGCCTTACAATCGAGCCTAATGATACCACGCTCAAACCAGAAGTTTCTTTGGAAGAGTTTGTGACAATAAATACATGTTCTTTTGAGAGCAGGGAGGGCTACCCAGTAATGCAGCCCTTCCTACTGCATCCTATTCCAGTTGAGCCAATAAGATGGTGTTTTACAAATGGCTTCCTCCTCTTCCATCAACCTGAAGCCATTTCCTCCCCCTTCACCACCAAAAAAACTCATGGCAGCCCAAGTCCTTTGTCTCCCCAATCCTACCTTCTTACCACCCCAATGGGTCTTGATCTCCAAACACTCAAAAGAAATAGCGTTTGTTTCATATGATCTCAACCCAAGAGAATTTCTTCTCTCTCCCATTCCCCACCAATCTTAGAAAATCTCACCCCAGAATGTCTCTTCCCACCCCCACGACCCCTCAGTAGAAGCACAAGAGTAAGGAGGGGCTACCACATGGATTAACATATCCAAAGGACCTTCAGACATCCCTTCTTCCTCAGGTCCTTCCCCTTGTCCTCCCACCCCTCAAAGGCCAAGCTCAGGAGAATCCAGTCAAAGGAAACTCAGCCAAATCTTCCAGTCCCAGGGAAAGGCAAAGCAAAACAAATCCAAAGGGTCGCCCTGGTTATCACTGCTTCAACCTACACTAGGAACCCTGGCCTACAGCTCATGAAATCCCAGGAGAGAGGAACAAAGGGCTAGATGCCTCATTGAATCCCAGCGCACTCAAAGGTTCCTAAGAGGACATGGGGGGTGTTGGATTCCACTTCACAGCTTTAGAAGCATGGATTTTTCTTTAATTGGGGGAGAGAAAGGTCAGTCCTCATAATGTTACCCCCTCTACGCAGGCAGAGAAGGCACTAGGTTTCACCATCCCAGATTACTAAGTGGATAGGAACAGGTTTGTGTCTTTGTGTGTGTTTTTATGTCTTTTCTGTTTCATTTTATTTGAAAATAAATTCTTCAATTTAGTGGTTTCCAGAAAAAAAAATCAACACATCAAGCAGAGTCAAGGGAAGAAGGAGACAGGGCAAGGGAGAGGTAGAGGGTGGGCCAGCTATACCAGCTGGATAGACCACCAATGGATAAAGACCAGATGGATACAATCCCCTTATCTAGATGTGAGGGTCTTACTGCCCCCATTCAGTCTCTACCCATCCCTTCAGAAGTAAGAAATGTGCGCATATATAAGACAAGATGCGCAGGGGGGGGAATAATAATAATTAATAATAATATTAATAATAACAACAAAAGACAACAAAAAATAATCACTGCCATTTGCTCTAACTAGAAGAGAAGTGCCTGGTGTCATTCTAGAAAAGAAGGGAAGGGAAAATCCAATTAACTCAATCCCTGGTAGGACAGGATGGGGGAAGGAACAGGGACCAAACATCCAATTCCCTGATTCAAAGACAGCCTTCTAGTGGTCTTGCTTTCCAAAGTCAGTGATAGTGCTAAGAAAGGGGAGGGGGCTTAGGGAACCAGCTAGGCGAGTCATGAGCCTCCTTCCTCTGGACTCCTGTCTCTTTGGGGGTCTGAATTCCTCCCCTGTTCCATTACCCCTGTTGGTGAGGAGCCTAGGGGAGAGCTGGGGAGTGTAAGTCCTAGAATAAGAAGCCAGAAGGCTGGACCACAAAATCTTTAAGCTGGATGAGAGCTCAGACAGCTTCTCTCCAAGATTAACCTGTACATGAAGCATGAATCCCTGAAACAGTATCCAGCAAAAGAGAACCCACTACCTGCTCAAAAAGCCCATTACACTTTAGGGCATCTCCCATCATTAGAAAGTCTTTCCCACACATTGGGTGAAAATCTCCCTTTCTCCAATGATGAGTCAGTCATGCCCTAAGGTTTGCCCTAGGACCTATTTTCATGCCCAGGTTGCACCCCTTCACTCAGCTGCTAATGAGACTGTGGGCAAAGGCAGGTTCCTCGCCTCCCGAGGCTTCAGGGGACTGAACTCAAAAGTCTCTTCCAACTTAAAAATTGTTTCTTTGCCACTGGAGCCTCTTTGGGCAGTACTACTGGCTTCAGTAAGGACCTTAAGCTGCCCTCCTCCACGCTGGCCTCCAAAAAAAAGGAGACACCTACCAGACTCCCTCCTCTTCCTCTCTGTTCCCTCAGCCCTAACCAAAGAAAGACTGGGAGAAGAGAATGCAGGAATGGGGAAAGGAGTCCCACATGTATGCTGGACTTCTTAGCTCAGTTTGGGGGGTGGGGACAGTCAGCAAGTTAAGATGTGGGAGAAAATGCATGGAATCAGGGAGGGGGTGGACTGAGACACTGGTTAGAATAGTTCAGACTGAATTGGCAGCTGGGGTCCCAGAGTCAAACATTGATGTGGAGGGCAGGGAAGGAAGAGAGGGAAGGGCTTGAAGATCAATACAGCTAGGTTGCCCCACCAGCCCCCAGTGCGCGCACAGGCACACACAACCACACACACGCGCACACACTCACGCACACACACACAAAAGTGCTTACATCATCAACATTGCCTTCTGAATTCGAGAACCGCCTCTGTCAAACCCTGTGTGTCTGTCTGGAGGCCAGAGTCAGAGCAGAGTCTTGTCCCCTCCCACCCCGGCCCCAAATGGGGAGGAGAAGGCAACTGGACGGCTGGCAGGCGGTCAGTCTTTGCAGGTGTAGACCTCCTCCCTCTGGGTGCATTGTTTGCACTCCACATAGCAGCACCAGCGTACCTGGCACTGGCAGGGCCGAGTCACCACCCGGCTCTGCGTGTTGTGCCCACGCCCACAGCACATGCTCTCACAGTTCTTGTCCTTGTAGCACTTCCGGCCAGCTGTGCCCGGGGAGAACCGGCTCGCCAGGCAGAAGCTGGGGGAGTCATCCAAGTGCACCAGGTCTGGGGTGCGCGGGAGAGGGTCAGTGCCAGGGCCTGAAGAACCCAGGGCCCTTCTCGGAGGTGGGATGTCTCCAGTCTCACCGGTGGCCTCGTTGGTGGTGCTCCCCACCTTGAGGGAGGCCTCATATTTCTGCTTCAGCTGTTTGCCCACCTCGTGGAATGGTGAGAGCTGGCGCCAGCAAGTGCGGACAGTGCAGGAGCCAGATACCCCATGGCATTTGCAGGTGGTCTCCACACCAGCCTTAATCACCTGGGGAAGAAAGGAAACAGGTGGGGAGAGTCATGGGGGGAAGAGGAGGAACCAAGCACCCCTGCAGCCTGCTCAGCTACACCAAAACCAAAGAGATGAGAAAGACGGTCCTTGGTCTATTGGAGAAACAACCTCATTCCACAAACGTGGATTAAACAGCTGTTACTTACCTGGCACCTGTGCTTCAGGAATGGCCCAACTCCTGCCCTCAGGAAACTAGCAATCCAATGAAGGGGAAGAAGGAGAGGAATAAGACAGCAAAGCAAACAACAATGGGAAGGAGAACGGGATCCGTGTAACCTAGGGCTGTGATGGATTTGAGAAGGAAGAGATCAATGACCACTTCCACCATGAGAAGGGGAGGGGTAAGCCATGGAAGGCATGAAGGAGAAAGTACTGTCTGAACCCAGGGCTGGAACAAAGATTTGGACAAACCAACAATTCATTCAGGACAAGAAAGAAGCAGGGAGGGAGAGGAAACCGGTGCACCTGAAATGCAGTGCCCAGCAAGGGGAGTAATGGGTAAGATGAACTGGGGCCATGATCACAGGGAGCCTTGAATGCAGGGTCCCCGTCCGAGGCATCTCCGTTTTACTCAATAAGGAGGAGCCTGAGGAGCCACCATGATCTCTGTATTTGGAAGATTACTCTGGTGGCACATATGAGGTGCACTGGAAAGGCAGCTTTGGGCGGGGGCACGGGGAGACCTGGAGGCAGGGAGAGCTGTTTAAGAGGCTCTATTAAGACTGGGCAGACCAGAGGTAAAGAAGATCTAAACTGGGGCGAGAGGCGAGAGTAAGGAAGATGCCAAGAAATATTTGGATACGTCAAGACCCAGCAACTGATCAGATGCATGGGATGAGGGGAAGAGAAGTCAAAGGTGAGGTTGAGATTTGAAGCCTTCATGACTAGCAGGATGGTGGCATTCCTTCATTCTGTTCCACCCACCCCCATCAGGCTCACCTTCCTGACATGCTATTTTTGACACATCACTGTCTTCCTCAAAAGTCATTGCTTCAGGACAAAGGCCAGACTCCTAAGTCTGACAGTCAAGGCCCTCCACCATCTTGCTTCTACCCTCCCTGCCTTACCTTCTTCTCCAACATGCTTCCTCCACTCCAGCCATACCAGTCTCCTCCTTATTGCTACACAGGCTCATGTAATCAAGACCCACCAAACAAATCAAGACCCTTTTGTCTCTGGTGCTTGGAACTCCACCTATCACTTAGTCTGGATGCCAGAGTCAGTTGTCATCCCTTCTTCCTCCCCCTTGCCACCTGGAAAATGGGCATAACATCTCACTTCTTGTGCTGGGCCGGAAGTCAGTGGGAAGAGCATGACTTTTACCTAGCTAGAATAATAGCAGGTCCCAATTTGAGAGTAGTTTGGAAGGTTTACAAAGCCCATTCCTCCTCATAGCCCTCTTTATGGAGGCAGTATAAAGTTTGTTATTCCAATTTTGAAGAGGGGAGAAGTGAGGTTCAGAGGAGGCGAAGGGATTGACCCACTCAGGGTCAATTTATAACCCATATTTTCTTATTCCCAGGTCCCATGCAAATGCCCCAAAGCAAGGAAGGGCTTCAAGAAACCAACAGTCCATTCTTGGCACAAGGATGACTTGAAGAAAGGAAAGAAAACAGAAGGAGCAAGAACTAGGGAAAGGCAAAGCAGGGGCAATATTCCTGTTCTCTCTCTGCTATTCTTCCCTGCTCCCCCACCCCCAAGGGTGATCTGAAGTCTCAGCACTTAGTCTGGGGCCCTTGAGCTAAGGATCTCTTGGCAACATGTCTCAAATCTCAGAAACAGTTCAACAGGACTCTGCAAAGGGACAGTGACTGCCCTTCCATCTTCTTTCTACATGCTTGGCATAGGTGCCTCTGTCCCTGGGAAACCCTCTCCCATCAGCTAAAAGTGAGGTCTCCCAATTCACATTTTCCTAGAGCGTTCTGGCTGGATCTCTCCATTGACGACCTCATCAGTGCCTAGTATAGTGCCTGGTTCACATTAGGTATCTGATAAATGCCTACTGAAGAACAAAACTGAATACTGTAGAATTCTAATGACTCACCTTGACCCCAAAGAAAGAAATGATGTCCCTCCTTTCCTTCTTTGCAAAGGCAGAGGAGCATTAAATATACTATGACTCAGTTGGTTAATTTCCTCTTTCCGTTTCTTTTTACTATTTTCTTGCTCTTGTTACAAGGGATGGCTTGTTGAGGTGTGGAAGAACAAGAGAGATATTCAGAAATGAAAATAAGAACAAAAGCTATCTAGATTGTGTACTGCCTCTGGGAGGGGGGAAGAAGGGGAAGGAGGAATAGAATTTGGAACTCAAAACTTGGGTTTTTTATGTTAAAAAAAAGTGTTAACATGGAATTGGGGAAAAATAAAATATTATTTAAAATAAAACATAAATAAAAAACAAAAGATATCAACAATTAAAAAATAAATTCTTGTTGAATTTGATTGAATCAAAAGACCTGGGTTCAGGTCATGACTGGTACTGTTACACAGCTGTGTGAACATAAGCAAATTGTATAAAAACTCTAAGCCTCAAATTTCTCATCTATAAAAGGAAGATACTCTTTGCCTCAGAAGCCTGTGGGAGGAAAACACTCTACAACCTACAAACACACCTAGAACCCAGAGAGATTATAATCATGGCTATGGATAGACTCATGCTCAGCACTGGAAGAGAGATTAAATTTAGATAAAATGTGGTCACAGCTTATACACAATTTATGGCATAGTAAACCAAACTCTCTGGGTCTAATTTCTTTATACAGCTTTGTGATCTTAGAAGACTCAAGTCTGAGCCTCAATTTCCCCATCTACAAAATGGGTGGGAAGGAAGGAGAGAAGACTTGGCACGACCTGCCTCACAGGATATCTGGGTAGAAAACACTTTATATACCTGCAAGTGCAGCAACTATGGATAGGTCAGTGAGGAAGACCCTTCTGAGTCTTCTGTGTAACACTGGACAAGTCATTTCCTTTCCCCTTGTAAAGACTGAGACATTTCCCAGGTTATCTCTAAAGCTGCTCTCAGATGGTCCTATGATTTTTAAAAATTGTCATTAATACACCTGGAAATTCAACAACCATTTATTAAGGGACTACTATGTGCCAGATGCTGGCGATACACAGGCCAAAAGGATATAAGCTCCTGATTCCAAGGAGTTTACTTATTAATGGGGAAAATATGGTATGTTCTAGATGTGTATGCTCTCTGCCCACTGAGGGCAGGTCCCAGAGTAGTGAGTCCTGGACACTGCTGCACACAAGGACCAAGGACAAATGTGTGGCACTGGGCCCCTGGGGTCTAGAGGGACCGGAAAGGTGAGAGGAGGAAAGAGGGGAACCTCACTGTGTTGTTTGTAAGCATCAGGGCCCATAGCAAGAAGAGACTAAGCCAATGATTTATGTGTACATGGAGGGGCTTGGGGCAGGGACAGAGAGAAGCAAGAAGGGGATGGAGATGATTAACTACTTTGATCAAGGAGCTAAGGGAAGTTTGTCTGAACCTGGAGACTTATCGCCCCAAGGACTTTGGAATCCGGGCATCATCCAATCCCTTCTCCCAACAATAGCCTCACCCTTGAGGGCAGGGGAAGGGCACATTAAAATCCAAAGTCATCAGCTGACATATCACAGACTTGCCTTCACACACCAGGCTCCCATCAACTCCTCGACAGGCAGAGGCCTTGAGATGGGAAAATAAACACTGGATTTAGGGGTCAGCAGACTTGGGTTTGAGTCCTTCTTTCTGTTACTTGTAGGACCTGGAACAAGTCTCTTCCCTTTCCTGGGCTTTAGCTTCCCCAGGGTACAAAATGGGAAAATTGGACCAGATGACCTCTCTGGTCCCTCCTAGCTCAAAACCTGGGCTTCCTACCCTGACTGCAATCCATGGAGCTCCAAGGAGAGTGTGGATAGATTTCTGACAGTCTGTGAATTTGGACAGTGAAAAAAAACCACATCTTTATTTTCATGATCCTTTGAAATCCTTCAGATTTTATGTCACACACTTAAAAACATGACTCTGACTCGAGGTCCTCAGGCTTCACAGGATTGCCAAAGCATCCAGCTCTCAATTCTATGACTAAGCAGGACTGGTCCAGCCTGTTTCATTGCACACACATAATTCAAGGCGATAGGATGGGGAGACTGAAGAAATTAAAGAAGAGAAGGCTAGATGGCGGCGTAGCAGCAGCAACATATTGCAGCTCTCACATAGCCACCCCAAAATACACATAAAATAGGACTCTAAACCAATCCTAGAACTCCAAAACACACACAAAGATACTTTCCACTAAAGTCAGCTCGGCTACAAGGAAC
>CM053590.1:73634712-73673781 GCA_028646515.1 Pseudochirops corinnae | reverse complement strand
CTCCCTTGATCTAGCACTCCAGTCACCATCCCACTCAGTAAAGCCCCCCCGCCTCAGGCCTCATATAGCACAATTATTATTGTAATGTATCTTGCAGCTATCTATGTACAAGGGCTGTGTTTTACATTCCATTTTTACATTGGCCCTAGAGCCTATCCCAGGCTCAACACACAGAAAGTGCTTCCTGGGGAGCATGGAACCCAGCACCCTTATTTTGCAAATAAGATAACCAAAGCCCTGGGCAGAGGAAGGGCCTTGCCCCAAGAGGGTAGGAGGAAAGTTATTTGAGGGGGAGAAATCTCAGAATTGGGGGTGGGGGAGGGAGGGATATACCAACAAATCTAGGCAGTCCCTGAGACCCTCACAAAATAGCTCCCTCAACCACCAAGGGGTACCTACAATTCTCTAAGTAAAGCTCACTGCTCACTGAAGCTTCTGATCCTTAGCCCAACAAAGATTTGGGGAGGATTCTGTTTGCAATGGCTAGACTTGGAATAAGGAAAATCTAGGTCTGAAGCCATCCCAGAACTTTACTATCTGTGTGACCCTGGGCAAGTCATTTAACCCTTGGGAGTCTATTTCCTCATCTGTAAAATGAAAGGATTGGACTTTCTAGCTCTAAATCTATAAACCTTTGAGGAATAATCATTAACCCTAAATCAGTCATCCATAACAGCTGCCAAATGACCTTTAAAGGCTATGATCAATATCCCTGAGGTTCAGATTCAATTTCCCAAATATTTCTTAAAACCTTACTGTGGATAAAATCCTGTACTGCTAGGGAGGAAGCACAGTTTAGCTAAGATGTGGTTGACTCTTACCCTCATGGAACTTTCATTCCAGAAGGTCAAGACATAAATATGGCTGCTATTGCCTGATAATATATATTATTATAATGAAATATCTCATAGAGAAGAAAAAAAGTTCAGCCTAAAGTTGGGGCAGTTTCCTAGAGAGTTTGACATTTGAAGTAGCTTTAGCAGATGGGTAAGAATTTCAACAGTCAAAGACAAGAAGGGCCTGAGTATATATAGTCCAGGAGACCTGATGCCCACAAGGCAGCAGATCTATAGCAGAAATAATATAGCCCTAGAATTGGGAGACCTGTTGGAGTCTCAGATGCTACTTTGTAGTTGCGGAACCTGGAGCAAGACACCTGATAAACAAAAGTGTCAGACTAAAAGAACCATAAGCTTTCCATCCTTTTTCCTAGAGGCTGTAACGAGGGACAGCTAGAGAGAACACAAGAGTACAAAATAAAGACAGTAGGGAAAAGGGCACCAATCAGGAAAGGGAGGACTGTCTACCTTTTTACCCATAGTATCACCCTAAGGACAGGTAAGCAAAAGCTAGAGTGTTAGATATGGGCAGCAGGTACACTCCCACTCAGTTCCCTTGGGTAACTTAGGGTCACCCAACTTAGGATTACCCCTGGATTTATTAGAGCAGGCTCCAGGTAAGTCTGGTTCTCCCAAATACTCCCCCAACATTTCCCTGGATCATCTTTGTACCCCTTTTGTACCTGTTTAATCTCCACCCAGCTTTTGAAGTCTACTTCCAATGGTGCCATTCCCAATGGTACACCTCCTTGGAGGACTCTTCCTTTACTCTGCCCAGTTAGTAACAGAACATTCCCTCCAGTCTAAGACTTCACCTGCACCTCTCTGATGAACTCACCTTGAAATACTGCATAGCTTACCTGCATATCATATCCCCCTACTAAACTGAGTCATAGAAGGCCAGGGAGGCAAGACTTTGTGTCTATCTAAATCTCCTGTGTTTGTCCCCTGGTCTGAAACACAAAGAAATGCTTGTTAAACTGAAGCATTTAAGGAGAAAGTCATTTTGCCAAAGGCAAGGTGTCTGAGCAGAAGGGTGTAAAGTGCCAGGTAGGTAGGACTGGTTTCAGCAAGGCCCAGGGCTAAAGACCCCATATTTTAGCTTTAACTTCTATCTTCAGTCCCCTTCCCTATTTGCCAGAAGCCCCGAGAGACAGATGTGTATGAAAGCAGGAGAACCACTTTCCCCTTATCTATGCTCACCCATAGTCCATTTGTGTATGCATCCCAGATCGTCCCTCCTATCTCAGGTTCCCTTAGCCTTATCCTGGCTGCAGATGAAGTGTGAGTGTGGACTGTAGGGAAAAGTCCCTGTTTATGCCCCAAATGTCTTCTAGAAGAATCGTAAATTCACAGACCATCAGAGCTGGAAGAGACTTTAGAAACTACAACATGAAAGGATGGTCATTGAGCCCAATCCTCTCATTTTACTGATGAGGACACTGAGGCTCAGTGACCTGACCACAGTAACATAACTAGTAAGTTCCTAAGACAGGAACTCAGTTTCCTCATCTGTAAAATGAACTGGAGTAGGAAATGACAAACCACTTCAGTATCCTTATGAAGAAAACCCCAAAAGGGAGTCATGAAGAATCTGAAATGACTTGACCAAAATAACTCAACTCCTGTTGAGTTCTCTCGAGCACACCACCCCCTGTCACATGGCCATGTCAGGAGGAAGATGATCAGGATGACGAACCTGGAGACCTTGCCTAATTCATAAATCAACAAAAGGAACAGCAAAGGTTTACTTAGCCTGGAGAAGATTTGAGTGGGGCACAAGGGGCTATGAATGATGACAGCTGTCTTCACGTATCTGAAAAGCTTCCATAGTGGTTCAAAGGGCATTGAATCTGGAGTTCAAATTCTGATTTTCGCACTTAGTGTTTATATGACCCTAGGCAATCTCCTGAACCTCAGTTTCCTCATCTGTCAAATGGGGGCAATGGGGGGGGGGCGGTCAATGACTTCTAAGGTCCTTTCCAACTCCGGATCTCTGGTGCTGTGATTAGATTGTTCTGCTGGACCTCACAGGGAAGAACAAGGTGGGCATCATGGGCCAGCACAACAGTTCCCAATTCCCTGGTTCTTTGAGTTCCACAGAACCCACCTCTCACAATGATCCTTTTCAAGACTTGTCAGTTCACAGATACTGATGCTACTTCTGAGGGACATTGTGGGGCTCAATTTAGGCCAAGGAAAGGGACTTTGATAAATTAGGAACATAAGACAAGCGTGAGAGACTGTGCTACCTGAGGAAAGAAAAATCTCTGTAGCCAGAGAAAGCCAGGATAAAGCCCAAGGAAGGTGAAGAATGAGAGGAATGGTGACCTCATGAAGTTAAGGACCAGAGGCTTGGGCCCAGGTCCCAGTCCTAACAAACTGTGTGACTGTGGTCAAGTCACTCAGCCTCTGTAGGCCCACACTGCCTACCCCAGGCCCCCTGACCCCCCAGGGTTGTCGTGAGGATCAGATGAGATAAAGGGTAAAAGGAAATCTGGAAACCAAAATGAGGTGTATACATGACAGCCACTTGACAGAGGACTGGGAAGAGGCAGCTACTTGGACTTCTTTGAGGGCTGTCTAAGGGGTAATCTCTCATAAACCTGAAGGCTATGCCTGGAGAAACAAGCCAAAGGGCCACAGATTCCTCGAAGGGGCTAAGCTACCTAGAACTCTTAAAAACATTTTTTTAAAATTAAATCAGGCAATGCTGGCTATCTATCTATAACTTAGCCTGTGTATAGCTGGGACGTAGATTTTTAGTTGCTATGTGATTACACAGTCAGTCCCAGAAAAAGGGAATGATGATTTATCAAAGCCCCTACTAAGTGGTAGCAGTTAGGGACTTTACAACTATTACCTCATTTTTAACAAAATATCCTGAAGCTGAACCCAGGTCTTTGTGATTCCAAATCCTGGTATCCCTGATACCAGGAGGGAAACAGCAGCCCAGAGAGTGAAAAGGACTTCCCCAAGGTCACACAGCCTAGTATGTACTGGAAGCAGGATTGGGGCCAACGGTTTCCTGGCTTCCATCACACCAATTCCCTTTTTACAGCATGGGAAACTAAGGCCCAGAGAATGAAAGTGATTTCTCAAGGACACACAATGAGCCAGTGTCCAGGGTGTGATTCTCCTCACTTCAAATTCACAGCTTTAAGGATTTGTTAAGAACCTACTAAGTAGTAATATATAGGGGCTTTCCAAATATTACCTCAGTTTTATTCTGGTATCCCCAGTTTTACAGATGGGGAAACTGAGGCAGACAGAGATCAAGCAACTTGCCTAGGGTCACTGAGGCCAGATTTGAACTCGATTCAAGTCTTCTTGGCTTTGGGCCCCGTGTTTCTATCCACTGCACCACATAGTTCCCTATGCCTGAAAGGGACCTGAAAGTCCAACCCTAATGTCATCTAACCCTTTAGTTTTAGAAGGTAAGCTCCTTGAGGGCAGGGCCTGTGTCATTTTCTTTCATCTGTATCCTCAGCACCTACCATAGTTCCTGGCACCTAGGAGGCACATAATAAATGTTTGTTGATTGATTTCATAGGATGTGGAGAGACCCACCATTACACACAGGCTGAATGATAAGGTCAGCAATCTCCATACTTAAAGCCATTTATTGTGCTATTAAAATACAGGCTCAAACTGACATTTGCAAATGATTTTATAGAGGAGAGAGTGAAGACCTAAGGCTTTAGCCTCAGAAAGGAAAGCTCCCTTCTTTGAGGCCCTTGGGTGGTATAGCTGCAGACATGACCAGCCGAAAATATTTATTTCATCACCCGTAGGCTATGCCAGCTTCATGCTATGTAGCCATCTGCCCAGTCAATGTGTGGCCCAGTCCAGGTGGGTGGTAAAGCCGACCTGGACCACGGAGTCCTAGCTCAGCAGCTCACGGGCTGGGGGACTTTGGGCAAATCCCTTCTCTTTTGGGGACCTTGGCTGTCTCATCTATAAAATAGGGGACAGGGCAGATATTCTCCAGCTCTAAACTCCCTAATCTTTCAACATCCAACCACCAACCTACTGGGACAAATGTATTTGACCATTCTGCCCTGGATGATGCCCAACAGGTGGTTGGTGGTAGGGGAGGGCATGGGGTATGTGCCCAGGAAGGGGTACCATCCCCCAAGGGGAGAGAACAGCACAGCCTGGGCCCCTCGATGCCCAGCACATCAGGAACACTGATCCCCATTCTCTGACAGCTGAACGGAAGCTTACATACCATTACCTTCTGGAGCCCTCCCTCTCCCTGTCCACCACCCCCCAGCCCCCACAGGCCACAGCCTTCCCTCTCCTGGTCCTACATTGAGTTTGAGGCTGGGGCAGGGGGAAACTGAAGGTATAGAAGAGAGAGGTAAGTTTGCATTCAACTCTCCTCCCTTTTCTAACCCCAATTGTCTCCTTCCTCCTTCCTCCTTCCTCCTGCCCGAGGGAGACTTTCTAAGAGAAATTGTTCTTCGTCAGATAGAAGGAAGTTTGATCTCCAAGTTGTTCCCAACACACACACACACACACACACACACACACACACACACACACACACGGCCCTGGGTTCTCGCCAGTGCCCAAACTGTCTCCACTGGGTGCTATTTGATTGCATGAGATATTCTGTAACAAGATAATAAGCTCCCAATCAATGCAACCATTCTAACCCCGGGTGCCTCCCCCACCCTGCCAGCCATGAGGCACCAGCCCTGTGGCTGGGATCAATTCCCAAGTCTCCCTAAAAAGCCCCATACCACACACCCTCCCCCCCAAAAAAGAAAAAAAATCTTATGAAATAACTTCTGCTTACTCTAACTATCAAGCTCAACTCCAAACCTAGGTGCCAGGGGAAACTTTAAAAAAAAAGAAAGAAACAGTATGGAAGGACGGATGGATCCTGTAACTATAGACAGGGCCAGCCCTAACCAGCAAAATGGCGGCAAGAGCCCAATTGGCCTTTCCTGTCCCTAGGCTCCTAGAGGTCCACACGAATCCTTCCCAATCCCATCTCCCCTTGTCAGGTGCTCGTTCCTTCTGACTTTATCACTATCCCTACCCTCAAAGCCAGATGTGAGGAAAGGGTGCCATGGGCTCACTCAGCTGTTAGCAGTCCTTTCTACCTCATGGATAGAGTGGACAGAAGCCCTCCCATCCCCTCCTGAACCATAGGAAATCAGAGCTAGGAGAGACCTCAGAATGGAGAATCTCATAACCCTTAGGGATCCTGAATTTCTACCCAGTCCCTCACCTCAACCCCCCAAAACCCAGTTGTATAGGTGGGGAAGCTGGGAACTAGAGTTAAGTAGCTTACCCAAGGTTGCCCAAGCAGGTCAGTGCCCAACCCCCCAGCCAAGCCTCCTGTCCCTCCTTCTTCCTTTAGTCTCACCCTCCTCCCCCAGCTCCAAAGACTGACCTCTCTTCAGCAGGCTGGCCCGATATCGACCCTCCAGAGTACAGTTCCAGCGTTCAAATCGGAACTGGTACTGGCACTCAAGGGCACTCATGCTGATGGCCTCCATAAGAGTCTCAGCCACACCTGGATCCCGCCGGCACATGCGTCTCTGCTTCTTCTCCAGCTTGAGCCGGTCACACACCTTGTAGTGGGCCTTTGTGGCAGCCTCCTCCATTTCTGTCGTCAGTGGGAGGATGGTCAGGGGCTCACTGCCTGTCAGCCTGGGGACAGGAGACAGGGATACAGTCAGCTAGGCACCCTAACCACCCATGACTTTTGTTGTTGGACCGTTACCTAACATAGTACAAAAAGTAGGGGGTTTTGAAGGATGAGGAGGATGTTGGAGCAGGGGAGCAGGGAATATAAGAGAAGGCATACAGTCTCAAGTGAGTGCCACAAATATAGGAGCTACACAGTGGGGAACAGAAGAGACAGACAGCAGAGGGGCTTAAAAGTCAGGCATGGGAGCTGAAACAAGTGGCACAGAGTAAGCACTTGATAATCAATGCTAGCTCATTGAACAGCACAAAGACAACCAAAAGCTACTGAAGGATCCTAGGAAAATAGACAACTGTCCTGCTGGGTTTGCCTAGAACTGGGGTTCTTAACCAGGAGTTGGTAAACTTGTTTTAAAAGTTTGGTGACCATATTTCAGCATAGTTTCCCTTGCAATCTTGTGTATTTTATCTTATGCATTTAAAAACATTATTCTCGGGCAGGTAGGTGTTGCAGTGAATAGAGCACCAGTCCTGGAGTCAGGAAGACCTGAGTTCAAATCCAACTTCAGACACTTGACATATTTACTAGCTGTGTGACCCTGGGAAAGTCACTTAACCCCAATTGCCTTGCCTTTCCTCCTCAAAAAAAAAAAAATCATCTTTCTGAAAAGGAATCTATAGGCTTCCCCTGGGTCCATGAGATGAAGAACCCTTGACCTAAGAAGCAGGACTAAATCTTGGATCTGCCATTATCTCTCTAAAGCATACTGAATTACTAGGTCTATTTTCAGATGTCATCTCTGCCTCTTAATCTTAAGCAAGTCCCTTCCCATTTTCTGAGTCTCAGTTTCCCCCTTTGTAAAATTAGGGTGTCAGATTAGATTATCTTGGCCCTCTGTTAACTTTAAGTCCCAAGGTGAGACCCCCCCCACAGATTCCAGAGACCCGACTTCCCAGGAGCCAACTCAGTAATTATGAACTGAACCCTTCTCAGCTCAGAGAGGATACACACTGTCAGAACCATTGATTTGTCTAAACAGCTAGCATCTGGCAACTAGACTGAGTAGTTGAACATGGAGTCAGGAAGACCCGAGTTCAAATTTGACCTCAAATATTTACTGGTTGTATGATCCTGAACAAGTCTGCCTCAGTCTGAGGATAATAATGGCAACATTTCCCAGGGTGGTTAAAATGAGATATTTGAGGAATTCTTTGGAAAACTTAGAGAATTCTTCTTCTTTTCCTCCTCCTCGTCCTCTTCCTCCTTTTCTTCCCTCCCCTTCAAGTTGGAGTATCAGCTCAGGAATCTGCTGTCCATTCCTGGAACCACTATTCTTCTCTTTCAAGGAAACCAAATTGTCTTCCTCAAATCACCCAATGTCATACGTCAAAGACACTTCAAAAGTCATCCAGCTCAGCCCACCACAGAGCAGGAAACTCTTCTCCGCTCTCCCCAATAACTGGTCAACCAACCTCTACTTAAACAATACAACAACTTGGATGAGTACTTCCTCTGCCCCAACACCTGCAATCAGCTTGCTTTTCTCATCTGTTTAATGAGGAGCACAATCTGTAGGATAAACACTTATCAGGCACCTGCTGTATGCGAGGGTATGTGTTGAGAGTTAACAGCACAAACCAGATTGTGTCCTCAAGGTTATAATTTAAAGGAGTTGTTACAACATGTATTCAAATTTTTAAACTATGTACAAAATAGAATGTAACAGGGAAAAGGAAAGATTTTAACAAAGGACTCAGGAAATTTGGGAAGAAAGAATATATTCATGGTGTCATGGAAAAAGCACTACATTTGAAGTCAGAGGATCTGGGTTCAAATTCAGACTGCATCAATCTACCTTCAGGACCTTGGACAAGTCATACTCCTAGGGATTTACATTTCCTGGACTGTAAAATGAAGAGGTTACACTAAATATACTTACTCTAGACTCAAACACTTATTAAGCGCTTCCTGTATGCAGCACTGGGAATACAAATAGCAAATTAATAATAATAATAATAATAATAGACCCTGCCCTCAAGAACCTTACATTCTAATGGGAGGGGGAGGGAAACAATAGTTTCACAGGGTCACAGACTTAGAGCTGGAAGGACTTGGGAAGTCATGTAGTTCAATTTCTCCATTTTACAGACAGCAAAACTGAGGCAGAAAGAAATAAGGTAAGTTTCCAAGTGTTACACAGCTGATACGTGTCTGAAGTGGGATTGAACCAGGTTGTTCAAACTCTGAATTCAGTGCTCTATCCTCTATGACACACTGCTTCGGTAACATACCTAAAAAGGTATATACAAAACACGTATAGCTGGGGTGGAGGGAGGATTTGGGATCTTCATCAAAGTGGTAACTTCTTGAAAGAAGAGAAGGGATTCAAGAGATTTAAAGGGGAGGAGCATTTCAAAAGGGGGAAGCCAGTCTAGGTGCACAGAAGATGAGACTGGAAGGAGAAAGATGAGTTTGGGAGACAGAGAATAATCCAGTTTGGTTTAATACAGAATGGATGAAGCAGGAGAGGGTGAGATCAGGATGGAAAGGCAGAATGAAGCCTTCTCTGGGACTCTTTTTTTCCATGAAGAAAATGTTTTCCCCCAGATGCTAGTAAAGTATAAAAGACAATGGTACCCCCTCCTCCATTTGATGCTGAGTGGGAAGATGCCCCAGGTAGGCAAATCTTTATCTGGAAATCCAAGAGCAGATTGAACAACAGAACCATAAAAGGGGCCATGATTTGATTAGAGCTGTCCAAAAGCAGAATGATAATGAATCAGTCCCCCATCACTCAGGGTATGCAAGTGGAGGCAATAGACTCTATGAAAAGTGGTCAATCAGAGAGCTGGATCTCCAAGAGCCCTTTGAGCACTGTGATTCTAGGATTTGATGAACGGCAGCCAACAGCTCCACTTGCCAGGCACAGGGAAGGGATGCTGCAAGCACTTGGCATGACTTTAGTTGATGGGAATGGGAACTGGTTGGGCAGGAATGAGGATCTTCTCCTCAACCCCCAGGAGAGCTCAGCCACACAATCCCCTCTGAGGCTGGAGGTACATGCAAACCTCCCTGTGGTATCTGATTCCTGATGGAAGCAGATAGGAGGCCTTGGGAGAGGAAAAAACAGGTGCCTCTGAAGGATCCCTGCTGGGTTACAGGGGTGTGGGGGAACACAGCCACTTGCTCCGTCCTGAACATCCCCAACTGATGCTTCTTGGGGGACCAGATCTGTCTTCAACAAAGGACAGTTAGCCACTTAAGGGGGCCATCTGTAGGGTATAATGCTCTGCCAAATTATTCAGGAACATCTGCTTATCTTCTCCCTCCTAGACTCCATCCCCATCTCCAGATAGGTTGCCCTAGATAGCTAATAGCTGACATTATATAGTGCTTTGGGGCAGCTAGATGGTGCACACAGTCTGGACCTGGAGTCAGGAAGACTCTTCTTCCAGAGTTCAAATCTGGCCTCAGACACTCAGTAGCTGTGTGACCCTGGGCAAGTCACTTAACCCTGTTCACCTCAGTTTCCCTATCTGTAGAATGACCTAGAGAAGGAAATGGAAAACCACACCATATCTTTGCCAAGAAAACCCCAAATGGGATCATGAAAAGTTGGACATGACACAAATGACCAAACAACATATATATATATATGTATGTATATATGTATGTGTGTGTGTATATATATATATATACATATTGCTTTAAGGTTTACAAAGCACTTTACATATATTAACTCATTCCAGCCTCCCAACAACTCTGTGAGATGGGTGATATTATAATCCCCATTTTTACAGATGATCAAAATGAGGCTGAGAGGTTATGTACCTAGAGTCACCCAGTTAGTTTCTGAGGCAGGATTCAAATTCAGGTCTCCCTGACTCCAAGTCCTGTGTTCTATCCACTGAGCTGCCTGGTTGGCCTAAAGACTCAAAATCTCTAATACTGGTCTCTCTGAATGTCAAAGCTGGAAGACAGCTTAGAAAGGAAGAATCAATAGCTCCTGTTTTCAAAGGGATATAGACTTAGAGCTGTCAGAGTCCTCCAAAGCCATCAAGTCCAGATCCCTTATTTTACAGATGAGAAAATAGTGATTTAAGGAAAGGAAGGGATTGATCCCTGATCACATTGGTCCACATCACATCTGCTAAGGAGTAGCAGAGTCAGACAGAAAAACCAGGTCTCCCTTTGCGGTGCAGTGTACCCCCTTCTCACACCTTCCAAGCTATTCCTGCAAAGGCTTCCAGAGCCACATTCCAAGGATCAGGTTGCTCCCTTCTTTAAAATCCAGCTGTGGCTCACCATTGCCTACAGTGGAATTCACCAAGCCTTGCTCTGAGAAACCTACTGCTCCCTGGGACATGAATGGGACTTCTATGAGAAAAATCTCAGTTCTGATGCTATTTACACCCCAAAATATTAAGTATGAGCCCATGTAACATGCATCCCTCCTCCTTCAATGAATGCCAATAATTAATTTCCCCCAAAATAATATTTTGGCGTAGCTAGTAGATAAAGTGCCTAGACTGAAGTCAGGAAGACTCTTCTTTCTGAATTCAAGTCTGGCCTCAGACATTTAGTAGCTGTGTGATCCTGGGCAAATCACTTAACTCTTTCTGCCTCGGTTTTCTCATCTGTAAAATGAGCCAAAGAAGGAAATAGCAAACCATTCCATTGTCTTTGTCAAGAAAAACCCAAGTAGGTCATGAAGAATTGGACACAACTGAAATGGCTGAACAATATTGTGATCTCCACGGTACAGAGAGAGAGGAAAACGGAGGAGAAGGGAAATGGTTTGCCCAATGAGACACATGAAGTGTCAGAGTCAGGACTGGATTCTAAGCCTTTCCTCATACACCAGACTCTCAAGCAAAGCTCTGTCAAATGACATCACATTAGGGTTTCCCTTTTCCCTTGTCCTTCCCAAAGAGCCCCAAATGGGTAGAAAGCCTCCCAGAGGATACTTTACTAAGTCAGGGACAGGGCCCAAGGCTGATCCTTATGCTCTCCCTTCCCCTTCTGACTAAGGGGGGAGCAGCAAGGCAGTCTACTCCACTTCTGTGTCCTGGTGTTATGTCCTAACTCCTAGTCATTCCACCCTCGGGCATGCCTGGCCTCCCGCCAGCCGTCCTCTACTCCCTTCTCCACCCCCTCCCTTAACCCACCATGTGTTGGCATCCATCCGTCTCCTCTCCTCTCTGCCCAGACGGTGCCAAAGGACACATTGGAGTGGGTCATGAATCACCCAGTTGGTCTGTGGGATGCCTTGGGCTGTCAATCACTCAGTCAGTCAACAAGCATTTATGGAGTGGAATCGCTGGGAATGGGGCCCTGAGTTGGGGAGCAGGAGAAGGGATTGGCGAAGAAGGAAGAAGTCAGGAAAGTGAATACAAAAGAATCAGAAAATACAGCTCTGGCCCTGAAGAAATTCACATAGTACAGCTGGGGTAAAGCTAGGTACAGGAAGCCAATGGAGAACAAATCAAGTCAGCATCATCAGACCTTCATATCAGAACTGGAAGAGGCCTTCAAACATCCTTAAAGGTCACCTAGTCCAATTTTTCATTTTACATTTGAGGAAGCTGAGGCTCAGAAGACACTTGCCCAGCTTCCCTGACCCACCTGGGGAGCAGGGAAAATAACTCATTTCCTAAGCAGAGCAGGGATTCAAACTCGGGTCTTCTGATGCCCAATCCAGAGCTCTTTCCCTGATGGTATGTGCCATGCAGTGTAGTAAAGGGCAGAAGAGCTGATTCAAAGTAGGTCAGGCGGGCATAAGACCCTGGATTTACTGCACTAGGTCAAAAGTTCTATGATCTTCTCAGTTTCCACAATCGCCTCCTAAACCCTCCAAGGTCTTAGAGGATTTTGTGAATTGCTGTAGCCCATCATGGGGTTCGGGGCCAACCTGGTAAAGAGCTTCTCTGAACTGAGCTAGACTAAGGCCTTGGGGACACTTAGTCAATCTCTCAGCAGCCTTGTAACTCAAAACCTTTTTCAGCTAGGCAGGACTTGCCTGGGCTTACCTGACTTTTTATTGACAAACTCGGGGCCATCTCCCAGTCATGCTAAGCCTACAAGAGAGGCTGCTGGTTTTAAACAGAGGTTTAAAAAAAGAAACACTATGCCTGTCCTCAGGAAACTTCCAGTCTAACAGAGGTATGGCATGAGAGACTGCCCTAGAGGCTGGGGAATAGCAAAGGTTGAGCCCCAGGAAGAAGCTTAGGCCTGGCCTCCTTCCCAAGCCTAGTTTCGGGCCTGTATCAGTTGAAGTAACTTTCCCCATGGGGCCCCCAGAAGAGACACAGGGAAGCATTTGGCCTGAGCCCCAGCCTGTCACATCATCAGCTCTATTCCGGGAGCAGCTCAGTAGCCTGACTATCTCTCTCAGCACACAGCAATGCCAGCTAAGCTGCTCTGGCCCCAACCTTCATGTTTGTCACATTATCTTTGGGGCAACTGAATCTCTCTCAATTTCTGTTTCTCAGAATCATGGAGTCTCAGAGCTGGAAGGGACTCTACCAAGCACTCATTTCAACCTGCAATGGAATTATTTCTTAAGAATTAGAGCATACGATATCTTTAATGAAACCCCTACTAGAACAGGTGTCCATTTCCAACAAGCGATCATCAACCCTCACTTGTAGTCTCTCTCTCCTCCCTTCTTCTTCCCCCTCCCGTCTCTGTCTGTCTGTCTGTCTGTCTCTTTCACACACACACACACACACACACACACACACACACACACACACACACACACACTAACCCAGGAGAACAGGATGCAAAGTAGGTGCCTGGAGACAATGTACTTTACATCAACCCCAGTCCAAGAAAGCTGGCCCAAAGGGAAGGGACTTTTTTTAAGCAGCATGAAGCAAAAAACAAAAAATAAGCACCCTGTGCCATCAGGGATGGTTGATCTGTCTCCATTAACCTCTTCCCACTCTGTTGCCATCTTGCCCCCAATCCTACCCCGCCATCTGCGTTCTTTCTGCTGCTCCCAGTCATGGGTCAGACAAACTTGCCCACAGCCCACACAGGGAAACGTTTCCCTCATGCTTTGTAATTAGGTATATCTATATGTTCGCATGTCTCCCTTGTAAGAGCCCTGGGCCACAGATTCCTAATCTGTAAAATGAGGGGGTCAGGCCAAATAGTGTCTGAGATGCCTTTCAGCTCTGAAGCTGTGGTCTTTGAAGGTAGGGAGTATTTTTATTTTCATCCTTGTATTTCCAACACCCCACAGTGCCTAGCATGTAGCAGGTACTTACCAAATGCTTGCTGATTAATTGGTCAAGATCCTTGTATAAGTCAACTCCCCCAATTGGTCTCTCTACCACCAACTTCTCCTCCCTCCAATTCATCCAACACAAGAATATTATACTTGAAAATAAAGAGACTTGAGTTTGAAACCTAGCTCTAACTTGCGAAGTGATCCTGGGTCAGTCACTTCTCTTTTCTGAGTCTCAGTTTCTCTGAAAATGAAAACAACAATAATCCTCAAACCTCTTACCTCATAGGGTTCTTTGTGAGAGGTGCTTTGTAAAATAGCCCTAGAAATGTTCTCAAGACAAGGGCTTATTCCTCATGATGGCCTAGAGGAGATTCTGGGCTGGATCCTTCAGAGTTTCTGCCCCCATCATACCAACAGGCTATAGAATAGGGCTTTGGGCTACAGCTAGATCTCAGCTGGCCTCTGGGTAGCCTCCAAGCTACTCTAAGAATGGGTCACCAATCTAACCTGACAGATCTGCCTTCTAAAAAAATTCTGTTAAGTCTATAAAGCAACACATGATGATGAAGGGTTTTCTCATCTATTCCCCATCATCATTTGGAACCTCCCTATAGCCCCGTGAAAGAGACAGGGCTGTAGAAGAATGATTTCAGAGAACCTTGAGATGACCTTAC
Organism: Pseudochirops corinnae; assembly: GCA_028646515.1. Taxonomy (NCBI): domain Eukaryota; kingdom Metazoa; phylum Chordata; class Mammalia; order Diprotodontia; family Pseudocheiridae; genus Pseudochirops; species Pseudochirops corinnae. The sequence goes on along the minus strand of CM053590.1, from coordinate 73,659,366 downwards.
AAACTGATACAGAGTAAAGTGAACAGAAACAGGAGAACACTTTATACAATAAGAACATTATAAAAACAAAATTTTGAAAGATATAAGAATGCTGATCAATTCAGTAAGGAAGTAAAATTTTCAGAGACCCAGTGATATATCAGGCTACCCAGAAGGATGACAGATTCAATATATAGAATAAGACAGATATAGATATAAATGTAGATACAGATACACACACATAATACACATATATGTATATATACATACATTATATAGATAGATGATAACTAGACAAGATGGAGGGAGTGTGAGAGAGAGGAGGAAGATGGGGAGGACATGGTCAAAATGGGAATTTGTTTTCAGCAGGGAGTGCGGGTAAGGAGAGAAAAGAAAGTAAATGCTTTTTAATGGAAAAAAAAATACAATTTAACTGAAAAAGAAAGGTATTGGATACAAGAGAGAAAACAACAATAGTAACAATAGTAAAAACAGTTGCCATTTATATTCTGAGTTACCATTCACAAATTACTTCCCTTCTGGCTGCCTCACACAGTAGGTGAAAATAGAGACCGCCATGTTAGGTAGTGCTACATAGACATGGTATGGAAGCCGAAAGATGCAAAGATGGGATAGGATTCAAAGACAAATGTGGAAGTGGGCAGAGACAAGGACAGGGAAAGAATGAGAGAGAGAAACACATAGTCATAGGTATGGAAAGGGTATGTGAAAGAAACTCAGGCATGACTAGGCACCTGAAAGCATATATTTAAAGCCAGAAGGTACCTAGAAAGTCAACTACTCCATCTCCCTTCCCCCTTTTTACAGATGAGGAAACTGAGAGCTAGAGAAGATGAAAAATTTATTCAAGGTCACACAAGTCATGAAGAACAGAGCAGACATTCAAAGCCAGCACTCCTATTCCATATATATGAGGGTGGGAATGGGGGTGGGAGGAGATAAAGACAGGCAGAGGTAGGTTAGAAAAAGATAAAAAGCCAAGGAATAGCAGGCCAATTGGAGAGAGATATGGCAGTGAGAGGTCAGAAAAGGTTCCTTGTCCCTTGGGGGGTAGAGGTAGGAGACAATCCTATCTAATAACAAGAATGAAGTCTACAAAGCTTTCATGTTTAAAAAATACTTTCTTCACAACAATTTGGTGAAATACAATAAATGTGTTATCCCCATTTTATATAGGAGGAAACTAAGCCTTCCTAAGAAGCTAAGCAATCTGCCTGTTGTTGCACAGCTAGGAAGGAATAGAACAAACATTCTAACCCAGATCTCCTGAATCCCAACCCAAAACTCATTTTCTCCAGACCACACAGCCAGTATGAAATTGCTGGGTGAAAGCTGTGGGTTCCACTATTTTGGCCAACCCAGACATACAGACCCTGTGATCCCTGCCTTCCCCACCCCATACCCCTTGTCAAAGAAGGCCAGCAGACAGGAATGTGGAAGAGACCGCCAGCAGCTGCCTCATGCCCCTGCAGTGGGCCTGCCCTCCAGGTCAGCCCAGCCGTTCCAGGATTCAAGAGGGTCACCAACACAATCCCATTCATTAAGAGCAAGAATCACCAGTTGCTTTAGGGAATTTACACTTCCAGACAGAGAGAGAGGGGAGACCCAGAGGGCAATCTGGTGTGGGGCAAGGAGCCCTGGACTAGGAGTCAGGCGCCCTGGCTTCCCATCTAGCTCTTCTGTTTTCCTCTGGACAAAGAAAGCACTTTCTCTCTCTGTTATAAAATAGAGGGGGATCATATTGGGGCTGCCAACCTTACATGATTGTGGTGAGGAAAATGCTTTATAAATTACAAGCTGTTTATAGAAATGGGAGCTCTGAATTCAAGTAACCAACATTTATTAAGTGTCTGCTGTCTACAAGGCACAATGCAACATACTGGTGATTCAAAGAAAATGAGAAACAGTAGCACTCAAGGAGATTAAGGAGACACACGATAGCTTGAGGGCAAGGGAATGAACACAAGGGTTCAGGAGAAGGAAATGGTGTCTAAGTGAAGCCCTGATACAAGGTAGGAATCAAGATGGAAGTGAAGAGGCAGTGCATTCTAGGCATAGGAAACAGCCTGAGCAAAGGTATGGAAGTAGGAGATGAAATGTTAAGTTCAAATAATAATGAGGAGGGGAACAACAACATTAAATCTGGAAAGGTAACTGGAGTGAGTTTATGAAGAAGGGCTACAAACGCCGAGCTTGCAAGTTTGGATTTTGTATTAGCAGCAATAAAGAGACGTTGATATGTCCCGACCAAGGGAGTAGAATATTATTTTAGCGACTATGTGGAAGAGAGATTAGAGAGGAGAGAGGGAATATAGGAAAAGTCAACCAAGGTTGCACTATTCAACAAGCCTTTATGAGGCAACTAAGTCCAGGCATATCAGTTTTGACCATAAATGCAAGAATGAGGTTGTTGTCACTTGAAGGAACTTTAGAGGAGATCTGGTCCAGCCCCATAAACTTATGATAAGGAAAGCATCACCTAGAGAGGGGAAAGGGACTTGCCAGAAAGGTCCCAACCAATAATAAATAGAGCTGGGATTCAAACAGACCATCTGATTCCTAATCCAATGTGTGTCTCATTCTCTACACCACTAGTAGCCACTGTTATACCAGGCTACCTGGCCACTACTAGGAACCACCACGAGGTTCTAAGATCGGCAACTGCAGTCCCAAACCTGCCATTGACTGCCCAGTAATTAGGCAACTCCCCATTTTACAGGGGAGGAAACCGAGGACAATAAGGGCCCCATCTACCTCATTGTGGTGGCAACAATGAAAATATGCCTTTTTTTGCATGGTGCGTTATGACCTTTCCAACCCAGCATGCAATTTTCTCTCCATTAGATTCAAATATTTAAGTGTGTACTCTATGCTGAGATAAATAAAGTTTAGATTAGCCCCAGTACCTGCTCCAGCAGAGAGCCCACAGGCTAGTACAATGATAAGACACATGCACAGGTTTGCTAAAAGACCTCAGCATTTGAGTGTGCAATGAAAGAGGAGCTGTTTTTCAGTGGACAGTAGGGAGGGGGGGAGAAGAGAGGCTCTGTACAAGGAAGAAGATTGCAGAAAAGAAGACAGGCTTATTTGGGGATTGTAAGGAGTCCAGTATGGCTAGATATAGGATGATTGAAGGGATATTGTGCCAAGACTAGGCTAAGATATTGTGGTAGGCCTTAAATTCCAAGTCAAAGAGTTTGGCAGTAGGAAATCACTGAAGGATTTTGAGCAGGAGAATGATGAGATAAAAACTATAACTCACTTTATAGTTACAAAGCACTTCACAAAGAGTCTCCTTTGATCATCCCACTACCCTTCTAGGGCATGATGGAACCTGTACATTAGGAAGGTTATTCAGGCATTGTGCGCAGGATGGGACAGGTAGGTGATATAGTAGATAGAGTATGGGGGCTGGAGTCAGGAAGATTCATCTTCCTGAGTTCAAATCTGGCCTCAGACACTTAGTAGCTGTGTGACCCCAGGCAAGTCATTTCACTCTGTCTGCCTCAGTTTCCTCATCTGTAAAATAAGAGAAGAAAATGACAAACCACTCCACGTCTTTGCTAAGAAAACCCAAAAGGAGATCATGGACTGTCGGACACAACTAAAACAAGCGACCCCCAACAAAAATGTGCAGGATGGATCTGATGGGGAGAGAACAGAAGCAGGAACATTAGCTATGAAGCATTCCCATCATCCAGGAGGGAAACAACTTGGGCCTGTGCTTGAGTGAGAACCTGGGGAGAGGAAAGGAAGGATTAGAATCGAATTCAAGAAATACCACAGCAGTAGAATCAGTAGGGCTCGGCAAACAATTAGATGTGATGGAGCTAGAGAAGAACCAGGAGTCTAGCTGGATTCTCCAAGCAAATATGTGGTGTCAGCTGGCTGGACACTGCCCCCATTTTAGAGGTGAAAAAACCAACGACCATAGAGATGGAAGTCCCTTCCCCTCTGTGTGTTCCTTCTTCTGAAGAGTGAAGGGTTTTAACAGATCACTGCTGTATACTACATTGCCAGTGGCAGAGGCAAGATTCCATCCAGAAGCAAGACATGAGAAGATGGGGGACCTTGAAGAGCTGGGGGGAAGGGGAGCAAGAATGGTCACATGACTGAGCAGTCTAGTTATTATTAATTATAATTATTAGTTATATGACCTAGGTAAGTCAGTTTCCTCTTTGGACCTGGGTTACCTCATCCCCAAAATGGGAGATAGATGGATAGATAGGTGTGTACATATATGTGTGTATACACATATGTGTATGTGCATGCATGTATACGTGTATATACATATATGTATATGTATACCTATATTTACTATCTGCCTCACAAGGCTCTTTGGAAGCAGGTTCTGCATGAGCCTTAAAGGCTACAAGAACAGAAGCTATAATTATTACACACATACATACACACACACACACCCCCCACCTCCTAGGAACTGTTTCTAGCACCAAGTGAAAAGACAGTGGAGAAAGCCTTTGGGGAAGTACCAAGGCCCCAGACAAAAACAGAAGAAGGGATCTGGCTTTGTTTTGTTTTGTTGTAGTAGGGTGGGATGGAGGCCTCCTGTCTGCTCTGCTGGTTGTTAGGGGCTTTTCAGAAGAGCAGATGGAAAGGACAACACGCTTACTCGTCCATCCTGGCTCTTGGGCTGGGATCTCTCACAGCTGCTGTCTAGCCACAAGCACAACCAAAGTCTGCTTTAGTCTACCAAAAGGAAGAGCCATGCTTAGTAAGCATGGCCTGGCCCTCCTGATAATCCACCGTGTGACCTTGGGCGAATCATGCCCCTTCTCCCCAGCCTCAATAAAAACAAGGCATTTGAGGCCCTTCCCAGCATTGACATCCTGTGTTCTATGTTCCAATGTCTCTCCAAGTTCTGAAGTTCTATGAAACCATGATCTCCCATCCCCCACTCCCCAAGGTTCAATGACACATCCACAAATATCCATTGTTCATGATATACTTTGTGCGATGCACTAAGGCTAGAGGTCTAGGAGCTGACCTGAAATAGGAAGACAGAGGCAAGATAGCTCTTCTGGGAAGCCTCAGTCTTCCCTGATTATCCTGGCTTTCTCTGTCCTGAGACTACAACATCTAGCTGCTCCCCTTGGGACAGGGGTGGGGAACCTGTGGCCTCAAGGCCACATGTGGCCCTCTAGGTCCTCAAGTGTGGCCCTTTGACTGCCTTGGGAGAAGCTGATCTTCCTAGCCAGATTGGAAGCTCCCTGAAGAAAGTCATCTTATCTCTGTGACCCATCTCCCTCTCACAAAAGCACCTGGGACAGCATTAAGCCCATGGGAATTATTCAGTGGCTACCTGGATTGAGGTACCAGCCCATGGTCTCAGATCCTGAAACCACCTTTGAAGATGTTCCCAGAGTGGGTTGATGTAAAGACTTCAGGTGTGAAGAGGCAGATGTCCCAGTTTAGACACCACTGACTATATATGACCCCAGAAAAGAAATTTCATCCCTAAGTCTCAGATGCCTCATCTATAAAGTAGAAGTAATACTAGCTTTCTTTACCTCATTGTGGTCTTGCAAAGTGCTTTTCTTGTTTTAAAGGATTAGAGAAATAGCTGTTTATAATTATGATTATCCTATGAGTATAGGTGGTCTTCAAAACAGTCCCCCAAGTGTCTGACCCAATGACAGCAGCTACTTTGTAAGAATTCTTTGAGAGGACATTGGGCAGGCCCAAATGACCAAATATTTTTCCTATCAGTTTCCCCCCACTTCCCTGCTACCCTTCTAAAATCCCACCATTAACTTCATTCCTTGGAGAGAAACATCACCCTCTCCATGGCCCTCTTTTAAAATACTCCTAATCCTCAATGGGATGAGATTTTGTCTGGGGTTTCTTGGTCGGAAGGAACAGGCCTAGGGAGGCAAGAAGCCCTTGGATACTTGTTAGAAAGCTAAGTTCCCAAGGCTAGAAGAGAGCTCAAGGGAAAGGATGTAGTAAAGCAGCCCCTCCAACACAGGAACTCCCATTCAGCCATCTTTGACAAGTGACCATCCAATCTCTGCTTAGAGGCCTCCAGGGGCCCAGAACCTCCCAAAAACAAGAGCTAAGTTGGATTCTGCCTGTCTCTCTGTAACTCCCGAGGACCTTCTAAGCCAAGCAGAACAAGTGTGATCTCTTCTCTCCCAAACAGCCATCATGTTCCCATCAGACCTACTAGAGAAGACAGAATCCAGTCATTGATGTATGGGTAGAAGGAAGGTGCCCTGCCTGCCTTTTCTTAGACCACCTTTTACAGGGGCTATTTTAAAGGGGGGAAAGAACCTTTGTTAGATTTTTAAGAAATTAGAGGTGCCCCTCTCTCTTCCCACTTTGTTTTTGCAAATGGAAATCCTTTTCTTCTTCCTAGGGTAGCTCAGGCTACTTCATCAGGTGGGGGGGGGGGGGGGGAAGGGCCAGAATGCCCTAAGATCAGGAATCACACCTACTATGTGCTAGGTAGTGTGATAAACACTGTAGATACAAATCCCCAAAAAAAGGTCAGGCAGGACTGAGGACAGAAGTGGGGAGCAAAGGTTGGTTAGGAAGGAAAGTGCAGACTTCCTCCATTACAACAGTTTTAATCAAGGCTGCACTGCCCTGGAGGCAGATCAAAGGTCACAAGCTGTCCATCCCACCACCAGAGAAGGGAGGGGGAATAAGGAAGCACAGAGATAATCAAGCACCAGAAATCCGGGTATGGGAATGAAGGGGAGGGAGCGGGGAAAGGGTGGGAAGAGATTGGCTCCCTCTGCTCCTAACCTGAAGCCAATAAAGGTGAAGGATTACACACAAGCAGGCCTGGATACAAGGCCTATTGTTTGGACCCTGGAGGAAGTCATGGCTGGAGGAGGCTGATAGATGGCACCTTATTGATGGATAGGGGGGCCAAGCCCAAGGCTCCTGGGCCTAACTTCCTGGAGGGGGAGGGGAAGGGACCACACAGGATCTGAGAGTTTGCAGTGAGGCCCTTTGACATTATCTAGTCTGACCCCCTCCTCATTTCAATGAAGAAACTGGCCCAGAGACGGAAAGGGATTTTACCCAAGGTCAGAATAAGTGTCAGAACCAAGACTTGAGCCAGGGTCTATAGAATCTTAAGTTCAAACCTCTTTTCTCTAGGCCACAGGGCCTCTCCTGGGATTCTACCTGCCAAAACAGGACTCAGAAACAGAGTCTCACCAGGCTTAGCCTATGAGTATAAAGTGACCTGTACAGAGCTGGCCCCTCACATCACCATCTGACTGTCATGTTTGGAAGCCCCACCATTCTGTTAGCACCTTCCCTTAGGACAGGGATGGGGAACCTGTGGCCTCAAGGCCATATGTAGCCCTCTAGGTCCTCAACTGCAGCCCTTTGACTGAATCCAAACCCCACGGAACAAATCCCCTTAATAAAAGTATTTGTTCTATAAAACTTGGACTCAGTTAAAAGACCACACCCAAAGACCTAGAAGGCCACATGTGGCCTTAAGGCCAAAGGTTCCCCACCGGTCTTAGGAGATCACCTCCAACTTATGCTGCCTACATCTTGTTTGTACATAGTTGTTTTCATGCTAGATTGTAAACTCCTTGAGGGCAGGAATTGGTTTTTGACTCTTCGTTGTACAAGTAATAAATACATAGGAAGCACTTAACAAACGACTTACTGTTCTCACCCATATATGTTACTCTTGACCTATACTAATGCTTGAAATTATCCCATTAGAGTTGCATTTCTTTAAAGTGTTGATAAGCACTAGGTGTAATCAGTTACTGATACCCTGGAACCCAAGAGTTAACACACTGTAGAAGGAGATATAATAAAGCACTTTACAGGTTTACAAAATATAGAGTCTTTATTTTGGTCCTCATAATACCAGGTGGACGGAAATGCCCACTTTAAGGATGGGGAAATTGAGGCTGAGAAATGGAAAGGGACTTATCCAAACCTGCTTTTTACCTAGGAGCTGACAAAGCTGAGCCATGGGAAATAAGCAAGACAGAATATTATTCCACAGATAGGGAAAACTAAGGTTGTAGGTCAAGTGAAGTGACATCCAGGGTCACATCTTCCTAAAACACAAGTTTCATCATGCCATTCTCCTACTCCTTCAGAAACCTTCAGTACCTTCCCATTTTTTATAGAAATCCCCTCACCCCACTCCTAACCACCCCCCAACATGCACCATCCTTAGCCTGGCATTCAAAGCCTCTACCATATGGCCCCAAGTTATCTCTCCAGCCTCCTCTCAAGTTACCCCCATCCATTCACTCTAGGTTCCAGTCAAATTGGACTGTTCTCTGTGTCCCTCGCTTACATCCTATGCTCTCCTGACCCAGAATTCATTGACCCAGGGCATGCCTCACACTGGAACCCCTTCCAATGCTGAAATCCTTTTCTTCTTTCAAGGCCAGCTCAGGTAACATCTCCATCACATTTTTCTCCATTCTCTGCCTCCCCAGCTTTTCTTACAACAAATGGTAACTCCCTTTCCTCATGCCTCCTTCTACTTTGTACTGTACTCATTTGCATATGTTTAACATACCCCCCTTCTACTTCAGTTTTCTCCCTTCTTAACCTCTCTATCTTCACATACCCAGTCTGGCACTCAGGAAGTAATTAATAAATGTTCGATGGATACATCACTTTACAAAGGGATTCACTCACAACTTGTCATATCTGCTCTTCACAATAACCCAAAAGGGGTTCATGTCCATGTGATTAAGATCACACATTTCTCCCCATTTACAGATAAAGAGACAAATTCAAAGAATAGCAGGAACCCGCCTGGGGTCAAACAGTAAGTAAATGAAAGCAGGGGTCTTGCTGCTGCACTAAAATGCCTCAATTTCCACATCTATAAAATGGGTGTAGTAAGCCTTGAACCATATACCTCAATGGGGAAGCCCGTGAGTAAACCTTGATGTCCTATAGAGACAGGAACTCTTATTCTCACCATCATCATCATCAGTATCATGACTTTTCATGCTTCTGGGGCTCAGCCAGTCTGGCAGACAGAACCCAGTCGGGATAGGGGGAGCTGGACTCAGGGCGACACGGTTGGGGCCAAGGAGGGAGGAGGGCCCATGACAGCCCCAGCAGGTGTTGGGAGACCTGCCAGGCACCCCACCCCAGAGGAGATGGGCCAGGAGTAGCCAAGCCAGGCAGTACTCAGCCTCTGGGATTGGGGTTGGGAGGGGAGGACTTGGTATAGGGGCTCTGGGGGCAAACAACTGACACTTTGGAGCCAGCCCAGCGTGGGCGATGGCCCCCCGGAACCTGGAAGCAGGAGGCACGACCCAGCTCCCCCAAGCCAAACCAAACCACAGCCCCCCAGACAGGAATCCCGACAGCTGTGCTGGGAACAGCGCCCGTCAGGAAACAAGCACGTCTCCAAACCTGCCCAGGCCCCCCGCCCGGATTCCTCAGGATTATCAGAGTTCCAAGGCAGTTGCCAGGACATTCCCGGAGTCCTGCTCCAGAGCTCCCTTAGCCCCCCAGCCCAAGGGTGACCAGAAGTCACAGATCATATGTTCAACATCATGGATAAAAGAATGTCCAAGCCAGGAGGGACCCGAGGGGTCATCTGGTCCAATGAGAAGCCTGAGGCTCCCAAAAGGGAAGGGAAATACTCAAGGGTCACCCATTTAATTAGTGGCAGAGCTGTGACTGGGACCCAGACCGTCTGGCTCCAGGGTTCAGTACCCTTTCCACTGGTCTATGCTGACTCCAAACACAACTGAATTGGATTCAACAAACTTTCATTAAGCACTATGTGTACGACCCTAGGCCAAAAGCACAGACTCCTTCAGGAGTTTTGCCAGCATAGAATGCTGCTTCTTTGCTGTGGGCTGCCTAAGGTCACACAGCATGATTGCCCTCTCTGGGACTCAGTGAACCCTAGAACTAGCCCAGGAGGAATGGGGCCTTGCCCCAAGTGCCAATACCCTAAGGAGGAATGAACCCAAGATGCATCTCCAACTGCTCTGCATTCCCCAGGGGCCTGCCACCCCAGCATCCCATCTCTGTAGCAGCCTTCTTCCCATTACATTGTAAGCTCCTTGAGGGCAGGGACTGCCTTTTGTCTCTTTTTGTATCTCCAGTACTTGGCATAGTGCCTAGTACATAGTAGATGCTTAATAAATATTTACTGATCGATTGCCTGATCCCCCACATCCTGAAGGGGTGGAGGTCAGATTATCCCTCTCTTACAAATCCTCAGCTGGATTGTCCTAGGGCATCATTGGCCCAGATATTCCCCGTCCATAATAAGGGAGGTTGGATAGAGGATCACTGGGCCTTCTAGCTAGCAGGGAAGGGGGGCCAAGGAGACCCCCACAACCTTCCAGTCATCCTCAATAGCTGGGAGTGGGGACAAAACTTTGCCAGTGGAATTGGAAATCTGGAGTTAGGTGTTTTAGCCCCAATATTTGTTAGCTCTATGACTTCCTTCTCCTAAGCCTCAGTTCCTCATCTACAAAAGGGGAGATAATCTTTTATCAGGATTGCTTTGAGAAAAATTCTTCATGAAACAAAATCCTACAGAAACAAGAGCTATTATCTTGAGATTCCACTCCCTCCAGCCCACATCTAGTCAGTCATCAGGTCCTACCTACTCTTTACACCAAGCTCTCATATATCTCATCTTTTCTTCCAGGAAGTTACAGTGCGTAGAGCGCCAGACCTGAGTTCAAATCTGCATTCAGACACTTAACTAGCCATGTTTCTTGTGCAAGTCACTTAAACTCTCTGACTCAATTTCCTCAACTATAAAGAGGGAAGTGGTAAAAATAGTACCTACCTTATAGAATTACTGTGAGGACCAAAGGAAATAATACCTGTAAAGCATTTATAACCATGCCTGGAACACAACAGGTGTTTAATAAATGCTTTATCTCTTCCCTTCCTCTCTCTTCCTCCTACCCCAATCACCTCTTAGCTTGATAGGATAGCCTTCTGACTGCTCTCCCAGCCTTCGATCATTCCTTATACAAAACATCTTACACACAATTTCCATGTAACATACTCCCTTGGTCAAACTTGGAGTGATTGCCCATTGCCTAAGATAAAATAGGAATTCTTTATCCTGGCATTCAAGGCTTTCTACCACTGGGTACCAAATGACCTTTGTGGACTTTTCTCCCATTATCTTCCTAGATGCCCCTTCCCCCTTGCTAGCAGAGTTCTTTCCTCACAATGCTACACTTACTCCAATCTTTCCATCTCTGCCCTCTCTTCCCCAAAGCAGAAATGTCCTCCCTCTTCCAATTTCTTTCCAAACTGTGTCCAATATTTCAAGGCTCTGACCAAATGTCACCACCTCTGGAAAGCCTTCACTGACTAGCCCAGCTGTAAAGGATTCCTCCTTTGGCTGAGCTCCATCACAGGAGTGCCTGCCTGGTGCTGCCCCACTCCCACCCAGGGAGAAGGACCAATGGAATGCCTACCTACACAGAACATAGGGTGACGTATTAATGCCAGCCATTCCTCTCAACTGCCACTTACCCCAAAGTCACATCTGTAGGCTTCTGAAGTCTCGTCTCCCTTCCTAGATTGGAAGCTCCTGAAGGCAAGGCTTCATCTCTGCAACCACTCACGCCCCATACACATCAATTCAGGGGACCTTAGGATTTAGGGCTAGAAAAAGACCTTCGAGGAAATCCTATACAGCTTCTTTGTTTTTCTGGCCTAGAGGGCTGAAGTGACTTCTTCCAAGCCCCTTGGGTGGATGATTCATGGCAGAAAAAGGAGTCCTAACCAACATGTCTGAGTTCAAGCCTCACACTCTTTCCACTGAGCCACACATCCCTTTTATTGCACCCACTTTCAGGGGCCTGGGACATAGGAAAAAGGAGGCAAGAGACCTGGCATAGAGGTTGGGTTCCATTACTCCCTATGTAACATCAGACATATCTTCCCTCAGGCCTTGGTGTCCTGTCTAAGAGGAGGGCACTGGACCACATGACCTCTTAAGTCCTTCTTAGCCCTACTGGCTATGGTCTTAGCCCAGGCCTTCTCTGCCAAGACCTCACTGTCCCCCAGCTGGAGAATTCCATTTTGAGAGAGCTCACCCACCCATGGGCAAGAAGGGCACTCAGCTCCAGTTGGCAGAGCCTCTAACACCAGCTGCTGGTACCATGCTATGCCCTTCCACCCCCTAGCCGGAATGCACCTGGTGCCCAGAGATCAATGCAGCTGCTGCCCCAGGTTCTCTGGACCCCAGACAAGGGAAGGGGGAGGGAGAGAAGGGGAAGAGGGACAGACACAGACTTCAGTCAGCGGGGGAGGGGAGAAGGGGGAGGATGGAGGAGCACTGGGGTGGAAGATCACAGGATAATTCAAGCGTTGCTTGCCCCCACAGTCAAGCACTTCTGAGCCTTCTCCTTTGAGAGGTCCCCATGAGCCAGGAGCAGCTAACATAGCCAAAGAGAGTCAGTCATTTACAGGAGTTCAGACAATGTAAAGCCAGAAGGACACCCAGAGATCTAGCCCTATGCTATCATTTTACTGATGTGGAAACTGAGGCCCAGGACATGAAATGACCTGCCTAGTGTCACAGAGATAGTATGCACTGGAGTCAGGATTTGAACACAGGCCCTCTACCTCCAAATCCAGCTACCCCTCCAGTATACGTAAGCACCTGTCCTGTGCTCAGCTATGCAGTGATCCCAGGAGACGGGGCAGGCTAATCAGCCAACTAGCATTTTATTAAGTGTCTGCCCTGTGCTGGGCACTAGGTGATGGTGCAGGAGGTCCTTGCCATCATCATGGTGCATGGTAAATTGCACTCCAAGTCAGAAGACCTAGGGCCAAATCTTGTCTCAGACACCTGACCCTGAGTAAGCTCCAGTCTCTCAGTTTCCTCACCTGGGAAGTTAGGAGACTGGACTCACAGGCTCATAATGTTCCTTCCAACTCTAAAAACTCATGATACTTTATATAAAGTGCTTTCTCTCCAGAAGCAGAGAGGATTCCCAAACACATGATGATCACTCAAGGCCAAATGTCAATGCGTTCTACCTGAGGATCAAAGGAAGGAAAGGGAGAGAGAGAGAAGATAATTCACACTTATTAAACACCTACTGTGTGCTAGGAACTCTGCTACGCTCTTTGCAAGTATCATCCCATATGATCCTTACACCAACATTGTGAGGCGATCACTATTATTATCCCCCACTTTACAGCTGGGGAAACTGAGGCAGACAGATGTTAAGTGACTTGCTCAGGAAGTGTCTGAGGCTAGATCTGAAGTCAGGTCATCCTGATTTCAGGCCTAGCACTCTATCTACCAGCAAGGAAACAGCTCTATGGACTAGAAACAAGATGAGGGAGTTGTTCAGAGGTCTCTGACTCTTTGTGGCCCCATTTGGACTTTTCTTGGCAAAGATACTGGAGCAGTTTGCCATTTCTTTCTCCAACTCATTTTACAGATGAGGAAACTGAGGCAAACAGGGTTAAGTGACTTGCCCAGGATCACATAGCTAGTAAGCATCTGAGGCCAGATTTGAATTCAGGAAGATTCATCATCCCAACTCCAGGCTGGGCCCTCTATCCATTGTCACCGAGGCAGCAGCATGTGAGCTGGCCCTTTAAGGACAAGGAAAGACTTGAATTGATAGAGTTTTGCTGGCAGAGGAATGAGACTATTCCAAACAGAGGGTAAGAATTTGAGCAAAGGCCTCCCTCCCTCTCCCTACAGCCTCTAACACTATTTATTTGTCTGTGTCAACCTACTGTGTGCCTAACACCAGCCATGAGCTTCAGGGCTGGGCAGAGATGTAGGTTAAAGAAGCTGGTAATCAGCTCCACAGAGGCTCTGACCTAACCCATGAGGGCACTTTCTCCACGGGGGGAGATGGCAAACCTTCTCATCCTGTCCCCCTGATGTGCTGCCAAGGCTATCCACACTGGGCTAGAGGCCCTTCCTCTAGGAAGGTCTTTTTAAAACTTCAGTGCCACAAGGGCAGCATTCAGGCCATCCCAGGTTATCCCTTAGTCTCACACATGCGTTTGGCCCATCTCACCATCTGATCATATATTCCTTGCATGAAATTCCTTACTACTTCTTGCATTGGGGTCATTAACAAATCCATACAGCATCCTACTTTTGTCTACCATGTCAATCTCTATTAGGTTAAAAAAAAAAAATCATAGGAGTGGCTAGGTGGCACAGTGAATAGAGCACCGGCCCTGGAGTCAGGGGGTCCTGAGTTCAAAGTCAACCTCAGATGCTTGACACATTTACTAGCCATGTGACTTTGGGCAAGTCACTTAACACCAACTGCCCACCAAAAAGCAAAAAAAAAAAAAAAAATCACAGCAGTTCACACCCTATAGTTGTGAAAGATTTACAAAGCATTTCACAAAGGTTATAATCCAGATAGTATGGATGGGGAAATTGAGTCTTGGGGTGATAAATGATTTGTCCAAAGTCACATGGTGATTAAGGGTCAGAGTCAGAATTTGAACCCACATCTCCTGACATGATCTATGCCCTCATAGGGTTTATTCCTGGTAGGATAATAGGATACAGTTGAATAATGCTGATATTACTAAGACATGGAAGGTTTATTAGAGAGGTGCAAGTCAGGTGGTAAGTGAATTCTGAAGGGGAAAGTCATTGTTGACCTGGGTATTATGGTAGGGAACCAGAACAGATATTGCTTGATACTACTAGATATCTTGGTTTGTCCCTAAGTCTTCTCTCCAAAGAGATGGGATGTTTCTCAAGGACCAAGAACAGTGTTTTCTCCCTCCTAAATTTTCTCTAAGTTATTATGCCTTAGATTATAAGGTGCCCAATAAATACCAGGAAAGAAGAAAGGAAGGAAGGAAGGAAGGGAGTGAGGGAGGGAGGGAGGAAGGAAGGAAGGGAGGGAGGGAGGGAGGAAGGGAGGAAGGGAGGGAGGGAAATAGAGAGAAAGAGAGAGAAACCTCAGCTTCCAGCTCTGTTAAAATGGGAATAATCCTTGTATCACCTCCTTCACAGGACTATTTTGAGGCTTTGTAAACCTTTGAGAAATGGAATCTACTATAAATGAACAAATGCTTTAGGAGTCCATGTATGGGGGATCTAGAAACATTCTGTCACCCTACAAAGGAGATGGCAGGAGAAAACGCAGAGGCCAGAGAAAGTAGGAATTCCACTCCATTCAGAAGGTTTTGCTGGGTATTTATTTACCATGCTCCCAGCTCTAAAACAGACTATAATGTTAGTGGAGAAAAGCCATAAACAAAATGGGGAGAGGATGCCAGACCAAGACATTCTAGGTTCAGTTGAAGGAATGAGTATGACTAGGCTGGAGAAGAGAAGACATGGAGTGGCACAAGATAGCTGTATGTACTCGGTCATGTCAATCATGTCCGACCCCCTGTAACCCCATTTGGGATTTTCTTGGCAGAGATACTAGGGTGGTTTACCATTTCCTTCTCCACTTATTTTACAGATGAGGAAACTGAGGCAAATAGGGTGAAGTGGCTTGTTCAGAGTCACATGGCTACTAAGTGAGGCCAGATTTGAACTCAGGAAGATGAGTCTTCCTGACTCCAGGCCTGGCACTCTATACACTGCGCCCCCGACTCACCCATGAGATAGCCATCTTCAAGTATTTGCAGGGCTTTTGAGAAAAAAAAAAAATGAAAGTGTGGCCAGAAGACCAAACTATAGATTTGGGGCCCTTCTAACCATGAGGGGCCCATACAATCCCATATAGCAGTTGTTGTTTTTTGTATTTCATTGTTTCCCTTGGTTTCTTCCAAAGGGGTTAGAGCTGTCCTAAACTGGAAAGGCCTAGGAAGGTAAGACGTTCTATTTCAGAGTCCTGTCAGTCTTTAGAGGCCGGCCAGATGACCTCTGGTCCGGCATGGTAAATGGGAGATGCCTCCCAATACATGATGGCATTGAGAGAATGCTGTTTGTGTTCATCACAACTCATGCTTTTGTTTTAAGCCAGTTAAGGTTTGCAAAGCATTTATTTTATGACCACCCTGTGAGACAGGCAGTATAAAAATTATCATTATCCTTATTTGATAGATGCTTGTCCCTTTTTTGACACTGTCTATCGTCACCCTCTTCTTGTCCTTTTCTCTTTAGGTTTCTTGGTCACTAATTATTCTCTCCCGGTTCTCCTCCCACCTGTCAGACCACTCCTTCCCAGGCTCCTTTGCTAGCCCTTCTCCCCAGATCACACACCTACTAATGACAGGTGTCCCCAGGGCTCTGTCCAGGGCCCTCTTCTCTTTTCCTTCAATATTTTTTCATTTGGTAATCTCATCATCTGCCATGGATTCCATTACCATCTCTCTGCTAATGATTCTAGCCAGTCCTAACTTCTCTCCTGACCTCCAGTCCCAAACATCCAATTGCCTAGTGACTACCTTGAACGGGTATCCCACTGGCATCTTAAAGTCAACACGTCCAGAACTGAACTCATTATCCTCCCCCTGGCCCAACCCCTCCTAACTTCCCTATGACTGTTGAGGTCACCACCATCTTCCCAGTCATGGGCATATGCCAAGTGTCATTCTTGATGCCTCTCTTTCTCACTCCCCACACTCATCTTCTGCCAAGTCCTGTCTGTCTTACCTTCGTATCTCCCACGTAAGCTTCTCACGCTGCCGCCTCCCTGGTGCCGGCCTTCATCTACTCATGCCTAGACCACTGCGCTGCCTCCCTGGTGCCGGCCTTCATCTACTCATGCCTAGACCACTGCAATAGCCTGGCAGTAGGTCCCTCTGCCTCAAGTCCATCCCCACGCCAGACAATCCTCCGGGCATCTATCAAACTGACCTTTCTAAAGCACAAGCCTGACCTTGTCATCTCAGTCAAGTCCATTGGCTCCCTATCAAATATAAAGCCCTCCACTCGGCATTCAAAGCCCTTCACACCCTGGCTCTCTCCTACCTTTCCAATCTTCTTGCTCCTCACTCACTCCCACACATTCTGTGACCAGGGATGGCGGCCACCTTGCTGCTCCTCACGCCTCCGAGTATTTCAATTGGCTGTTTCCCATGCCTGGAATTCCCTCCCTCCTGATCTCTGCCTCCTGGCTTCCCTGAAGTCTCAAGGCAAGTCCCATCTTCTGCAAGAAACCTTTGCAGATTTCCCCTAATACTAGTGTATTCCATCTATTGATTATCTCCAATTTATCCTGTCTGCTGTTTACATGCTGTCTCTTCCATTAGAATTCCTTGAGGGTAGGACTGTCTTTCCCTTTCTTTTTATCCCCAGCACTTAGCACAGCTTGCATTCTACATTCATCGTTCTTTCCAGTAGAGCAGATAGCTACTCAATGCTGCAAGTGTAAGCCTCTCTAGCACCAGCCTCCTCCCCACCAATCCCAAACAATGCATGCTATGTCAACCAAGGCTCAAAGGCCTTGTACACCAAAGGCTAAGGAAACACTCTTTTGTAAAATGACCATCCCACACTATCCCCTCTATTGCAAAATGCACCTGGGGACTTCTCATCAGAGAGACAGGCCTCCACCTTCTTCCATTGAGTGTCCAAAGCATGCATTTCTTGGTACTATATCCTGGTGTCTCAATAATCTCAACTGCCAGAAATCGCTTTCTTCCAACAGTCTAGCCTGAGTCCTTCCTGCTCTCACTCAAGTCCACTTTTCTGGGTACCTTCCTGGTAGAAACAGACAGTGGATCACATGCACCTATGCATGGCAGAGTGGACGGGGCCAGACACTTAAGAGAAGATCTGGATTCTGTTCTGGCTCTGATGCTCATTTGCCATGTAACCCTGGGCAAGTCCCTTCCTCTTGCTGGACAGAGCTAAAAATCCCAGCACCAAGAAAAGCAGAAAGAAAATGAGACTCGACATCTCGATGCTTGGGTCCAAATACTAGCTTTTTTCCTTGATATCTAGATGCGACCTTGACCAAGTCACCACTGCCCTGGGCCTTAAATAAGGGCATTCTAGACCATGTGAGCTCCAGAGATCCTTCCAACTCCAAAATCCTAAATATTCTTTTCTTTCTTTTTTAAACACAAGGGCTACAGAATTAAACCACCCAACACAAGAACTGGAAGCTGGAAAGAGAGCATGATAACCTAGATGGAAAATATGCTTCTTAATGAGGATTAGGCAGAGAAAAAATCACAAAACTCTCCATCTGACAGCAACAGTGCTGTCAATAAAGACTAGAGCCCTTGTCCTGATCAGCAACTGATTTACTATTTGACTCTAGACAAATCAAAGTCTCTCTGGACCTCGGTTTCATCTATCAAATGGAGGGGGAAGGGATAACATCAGTCCAGTCTACAGCCTACAAGAGATCCACAATGCTTTGATTGGGGGAGAGGGGAATGGGGGTACCATACAGGCCTTCCACCAGAGAGCCAAGCCCCTCTTTGCCTTAACAGGCAAGGGGGCAGGTTACTGTGGCCAAAATTCCACCATCACTCTGGCAGATTTAGCTAGGCTGGCCATCAAAAAAACAAATACCGAGTCAAGACCCATATGTAAAGCCCTTACAGCTTTGCAAGACTTGGCATAGGCTTTTAGAATTCAGGGTCCTCCCTGTACCACAGTGAGGCATCAGTTTTAGGGGAGCCAGGGACAGGAGTGAGGATCAAGTGAGAATGGATGGGACGGGTTTGAGAGAGTTAAAATAAAAAGGCACTCTGCACATGTAAAGGAGGATCAACAAAAGGAGAGACATGGCTCCTTGGTGATCCTGAGGTCTGGCTGGACCCCACCCAAACTTCCACAGTCCCTTGTTCCCCACCCATGCCTCTCCCACCCAGACCTCAGGAATCCAAACATAGCCACCTTCCTAGGGCTGGTGAGCCGGGAGAGGCCAGCAGTGGGGAAGATACTACGTTAAACACTTGGAGGGCTTGGGGAGGGGGGAAGAGAAAGAGAGAGAATACTAGGATTTACTGAGAAAAAACAACCTGAAACAACTTGAAAGAACAGTATATAGCAAAGTGACTGGGAGACTTCCTGGCATCAAGGACCTGAGTTTGAATCCCAGCCCAGCATTTCAAAGCTATGTGACCATGGGCAAGGCCTCTTCTTTCTCTGATCCCCTCATTTGTAAAATGCCCCTGCAAACAAATTATCATTCAGGTCCGCTCCGATTAAATGGAAACAATAGTACACTATTCACCCTTACAGGGATGTTGAAAGTACCTCATGAACCCCAAAGTGCTATATTATCATAGGCATCCTCTTGAATGTCTCTGGTACCTAGCAACTGTTGGAGATATTAGACTTTGAATCATAACTAACATTTTTCCAGGCATCACAAAACAACACAAAATAAAATAAACATTAAGACAAATCCAGGGGGGGGCCAATAAGGGGCAATGGCCCTAGACCAGCCAGACCAGGCAAGGGAAGAAATGGATAATTTCCATTTTAGCTAATTATTCTTGCTAACTAGCTGTGTTGTTTCTGTGGTGCTGAAGGGGAGGTAAGTGTTAGCACCCCCTAAATTTCTATGCCCTGAAGCAAAGCTCTAGTCTCCTCATCCTAGTTGTAACTCTAGCCCAGTCCATGAATAAAGTTATTCCTCTAGAAATATTCATCTGGGATTTTTTGCTGACAAGCATGCATGTGCATGAGTGTTCGTGAGCCCAAAGACAGGAAAACACACCCTTGGCCAATGGTTCCTCATTACCTATCAGATAAATTATGCCCTACTCAGTCTGGCATTCGAAGCCCTCGACAATCTGATACTGAATATCCCTTGCAGGCTTCTCCCTTTCACACATTCTTAGATTCCAGCTCTTTGGGGTTACTTTTCTTGCCTCTGGGAACATTCCACCTCTTCCTGCTGAAATTTTTCCCTTCCTTCAAGATCTCAGGTGATTTCCCCTAGATAAACCCCTTCTCTTCCTCCTCTGATTTTCCTGGAACTCCCCACGTCCTTTGCTCCTGGCAAAGGCTTCCTGTATCATGCTTTATGTGTGTGGCACAGTAACCATCCAGCTAGCCCATTCAGTTTTAAATTCCTTGAAAGCAAGATCTGTGCTACTTCACCTTCCATCTCTAGCCCTGCACAGATGGCCTTAGCCATAGTAGGGGTGGTCTACTCAGGGTGCATCTAACTGAATTTGTGTATACTTCACATTCCCATAAAGTTAGGAGTTCCTTAAAGACAAGGAATGTGCCATTTTTCATCTTTAAATCTTCCCAGTTCAAAGTGTCAGGCATTTATACAAGAACATTTAATACATTTGTCATGTGGAATTACCACACTGAAAGGCCCTGCTCCCTCAGAGATATAGGAGAGCCCCAACTCCTATCCAATTTTTAAAAATACACATGCCAAACTGATATTTCCTGAAACACAGGCCTGACCATATCACCCCACTACTCAAAAATCTTCAATGGCTCCCAGTTGCCTCTAGGATAAATACAAAAACCTCAGCCTGCCATTGAAAGCCCTCCACAAACCAATGCCTCACCTTCCTTTCTGGTTTCATTTGGCTTTACTTCCCTTTATGTACTCTCCTTCCAGTAAAACTGGCCCACTAGCTATTCCCTATACAAAATATTTCATCTCTAGCTTCCATACATTCATCCAAGTGGTCCCCCATGTTTAGAAAACACTCCTTCTTCCCCTCTATCTCCTAGAATTCCCTCCCTAGCTTTCTTCAAAGCAGAGCTCAGGCTGATTCTCTCCTCCAGAGGCTCTCAGTTCCTGGCACTTCCTCTATTTTCTCTTCTCTAGTTACATCTTCCCCAATCAAAGTGGAAATCCTTGAGAGCTGGGACTCAGGTTTTTGACTGTATCTTCAGAGTTGGGCACATAACAATAGTTAATGATGATGATGCTTGCACTGCTGCTAGCTAACAGATGCTCAAAGCTCACAGCACAATTTCATTATTTTATCTTTTGTTGGATTGTGTTTGTGGATAATAAATTGTTGAACTGAATGAAGTGTTTGCAAAGCAAACATAGCCAAGGCTAGGATGGGAAGGGCTGAGGGAGAAAAGAAATGTTTTGGGGAGGAGGGGTAAGAATTTCCAGGGTTCCTGGCTGTCTAAGGGCCTCATCAGCATCAACCTTGGCAAGACAGCCTTCCTTGTAGCATTATCTCCAACTTCTAAATAAGGGAAATGGACTCAAGAGATGGGACATCACAAACCTAGTAAGTAGAAGAGCTGGGACTGGACCCTGGCCAGGTAGTAACTGCCTCTATCATATGGGAAGAGAGCTGCTCTGAGCCCCCAACCCTCCCACTGCCCTCCCAATAATCCAAAACAAACCCTCAGAACATTCCATGACCAGTGTCTGAAATTCTATCACTCAATCTTCTTCCCTGGGGGTTAAGGCAAGAAGAGCTCCTAAAATGCAAATTCCCCCGGAATTGAGGAAGAGGGAAAGCTTTGAATCTCGGATACCTCCAAAGGAATGAGTTAATGAAATCGCCTAGAAGATGCTTTGCAAGGGGAGGGGATTGGCTCAGTCTCGGGATTCTAAAAGGCCCCACCCCCGACATCTTCCTAGGCTGACATCCAGGGATATTTGAACAGCCTGGAAACCTCACTGACCCATCAGCAGACAGGGCAAGCTGAGAAACACACATGCAACTACTTGAAGCCGAAGGAAAACTCGTTTCCAACAAGAAGGCTTTACCTTCCTGATTTCTGTTTTCTTAGGACTAACAGCATGTTTGCAATGTGAGAACATCAGGACTAAATCCCATTCAACCGATCCTCTTAATTATTAGCACCATCTCCTTAAGAATTTGGATTGGCTGTGTTTGCTCATCTCTGTGCTAGGTATATCCCTCCATTAACAGTAAACCTTGAGAGCATCTAGCCCGGGGGTGGGGAACCTGTGGCCTCAAGGCCACATGTGGCCCTTTAGGTCCTCAAGTGCAGCCCTTAGACTGAATTCACTCTCTAGGTCCTCAAGTGTGGCCCTTTGACTGTCGAAAGGTTTGCCCTTGAGGACCTAGAGGGCCACAAGTGGTGTCGAGGCTGCAGGTTCTGATCTAGCCTGATACCCTTATTTCACAAAGGAAGAAACCAAGACCCAAAGAAAGCCACTGACTTGCCTAAAATCACAATGAGTCAGTGACAGAGAAGTGATTAGACCCAGGCCTGCCCTTTTCCTATCACAAGGCCCAGAGAACTTTCTCCATCTGACACAAGGGTGACAATCTCAAAGCTAGGCTGATTTGAATGGGGGTCAGAGGTAAGATAGGACTACATTTGAGAGAAAAAGGAGAGACAGAGATCTAAGAAATTTTAGGCCCTGAAATCAGGATAGCTGGTGCCTAGTCCTAGCTAGCTGACAGAACTGAGTGTGGCCAGGTTACTTTCCCTCTTTGGGGTTTGTTTCCTTCTGAATCAGATGAGAAGGATGGCTTAGGCCATCTCTGGAGTCCCTCCCAGAGGCTGAGGGGGTAAGAACTCTCAAAAATTCCTCCCTTCCAGCTCTACAGGACATCTTTAGGGAGTGGTGAAAGCCTTGGTTTCCACCTCAACCTCCAGCTTTCCATAGGCCACAAATAGTCTCTTCTATTACTCATCTAAGGCCCTCTTCCATCACATACATATGCCCCCTCAGTATCTCACACACACACACACACACACACACACACACACACACACACACACACACATTGTTCTCCTGACCACCCTCACAAACTCTCTACCCTTCTTGCAGTCTTGGAAACTGCAAACCTGACAAGGGTCAGAAAAACAACTAAAGTTTGAGAATCCATAACTCCTGGTCAGGGAAAACCCCCAAGTAGCCAAAGATTCCTTGCATTTTTGAGTATGTGTCAGAAGAAGAAAAGAAAAGAAATTCTAATGTAGAAAAACTAGCCTACCTATTGACAGTAGGCTGGGAGTGAAGGGGGGGGGCGGGGAAGGGTTGTCTGAGTAGAAAAGCAAACATGAATCTCAGAGACAACAGGCTCCAGTGCCCAGGAATCTTCCCTTTGGGCTGCAACATCATCGCATGTCAGAGCTGGAACACGGGTGGGGAACCAGTCATCATTTCCAAGGAAGGTCAAGGTTAAATGAGGCCAACCTGTTCTCTGCTCTTCAGCGCCAGCAGTTATTATAGAAGGATAGAATGTCAGGGCTAGGAAGGACCTGAGAACTCGAGACTGGCAAAGCTGGAGGGAACCTTGGAGATGAAATTCACCCCTCTCTTTTTACAGAGGTGAAAACTGAGGCCTAGCAGAACCAGTACTAGGCCTACAACCCCAAAGAGAACAAAATAAAAGGGAAAAGATATGTATGTATAAAAATACTTATGGCAACTCTTCTTGTGGTGGCAAAGTACTAGAAACTAAGGGGAGCCCGTCAATGGGTGAATGGCTGAACGAATTATAAATGTGATAGAATACTATTGTGTTTCAAAAGTTGGTGAAGGGGACGGTTTCAGAGAAACCTGAGAAGACTTGTTTGACTGATGCAAAGTGAAGCAAACAGAACCAGGAGAACAATTTCAATGACAACAACATTGTAAAAGCAACCAACTTTGAAGGACTTTAGAACTCTGAGCAACCATTATTCAAGAGGACTGATGATAAAGAACATTAGCCCCTTCCTACAGACAGAGAGGTATTTCTCTAGAAAGGTGGGTTTGGGGTATAGGATGAAATATATATATATATATTTTTGGACAGGGCCAATATAGGAATTTTTCTTGCTTGAATATGCCTATTTATTGTAAGAATTTTGTTTCTCCTTTCTCTTTTTCCCCCCAGGGAGGGACAATGAAGGTATTGGAGGGACAGAAGAGATTTTTTTCATTGAACAAAATTAATTAAATTTTAAAAATTGAAACTGAGGCCTAAAGAAATGGATTTACTTGCCCAAACTAACTTATTTTTTCCTTTTTTTATTCTGGGGGCAAGTTAGGCAAGAGCTCAGAGAAGATAGTCTTCAAGACTTTTCAAAGCATCTCTAAGAAATCATCAGAGAAGATCTATGTTCCCCAACTCCTAAGGGAGGTGATGGCAGCAGCCCAGATACTCTCTCTCCATTTTTCTAGGGAGGGGATAAGACTTGTTTCAGGGTTGACCCACTTCCTACATGGTCCTCAGCAAAGTACCTTACAAGTAATAAGTACTTGCATCAATATTTGCCAAATTAGGCAGAGAAGAGGAGGACAATGTTAAATTCAATTATTTAAGACTTCAGAAGACAGCCATCACCAGAGGACCTTGAAAATCACAACTGAGCGGGGCATGTGGAAGTCTGGGATTTGGGGATAGGAAGAAGGCTAGGACAGAGCTGCAGGATGAGCACTGATAGATGGTTCCCATAATGTATGTATGTATGTAAATGTATGTAAAATAACTTCTCCATTGAAGCCCTTCCAAGGGGTACACTCTGGGAATGGAAGAGGTGTAACCTGAAGTCCAGACCAAAGTCTTTTCAAGGGGATGTGCTCTAACATCCCTTAAAGCAGTGCTCTTATTTAAATAGATGAGCAAGTACACACTCACACTTCGGGAAGCAACAAGTAGTAATGGATAGGTCATTAAATTTAGCCTCAAGAAAGCCAGGGTTCACAGGCAAAACCTGTACACAATCACAGACACATTGTACATATGATGACCAACCTTGATAAACTGGACTATCCTCAACAATGCACAGCTAAAGACAACTCTACAAGCTCAAGATGGAAGGAGATACCTAAACTCAGAGAAAGATATAGAAAGACTATAGTTTAA
>CM053590.1:73567694-73634212 GCA_028646515.1 Pseudochirops corinnae | reverse complement strand
ATTTAAAAAAAAGGGGGGGGAAAAAAAGCCAGGGTTCAAATCCTGCCATTAACACTTTTTAGCTGGGCAATCATGAGCAAGTCACTTACTAGCTCTTCTCTCAAGAGCTTCAGGCAACTCTCTGGGACCATAATGGATTCTAAATCTTCCTGGATGGGAACTCTCATGCTATGAGGTGGGCAGTGTCCACCAATGGAAATACATTGGATTTGGAGTCCACAAGACTCTGCCGTTCACTAGGTATGCAACCTTGGGCAAGGCACATCGCATCTCTGACCTTAGTGTCCCTATCTATAAAAAGAAAAATGGCCTTTAAGACCTCTTCTGCTTTAAATCTATCTAGACTTTACAATTTCAATGACTCGAGCATTATCTCCGCTGGTAGATCCAAAACCTTCTATAAATGAATAGACGGTCTTCAAGAGGTGTTGTGGTTGAGGAATAAGAAGTCACCAAGTTGATATGAATTCTGTCATCCATTGCCCATGTGGTCAAATGGGACTTTGATAATCTCCACGCCTTGATGTTTCCACTGAGGCAGAATTTTAGGAGAGCTATCACAGACATAGTTCTCTATGAATGTAGCTCATGCCTCTACCTAGACTGGGACTCCATCTTCTCTAAATGATTCATTATTTCCCAGCACACACTATGTTCTGAACTTGAACAAATTAAGTAGGGCAAATGGGTGGAAAATACAAAGGGATCAGATTTAGGCTCTATAGTTAAGGAGAGAGAAACAATGTCTAAGCTATTAGAGCTGTCCAAAAGTTGGAGAGGCTGCCTCACACAGTAATGAGTCCCCTTTCCATTGGAGGGGACTCTTGCTTGAATATGCCTATTTGAATATGCCTCTCCAAGGAGAGGCTGAATAACCATTTGTCAGGAAGCTAGAGAAGGGATTCTTGTTCAGCTAGGGGGTGGCCCAAATGTGGCATGGCTTCTGTGATTCTGTTATTTGGTAAGCCCTAGTTGCGCCAGTGATGAGATCAGCATCAATCTCATCTCTTCTGCTCTCCTATAAAATCAGGATACCATGGATCTTGAGGTCAGCCTTGGAAAGAGGTGAGGGAAAGAGAAAGAAAGCCCCTAAAAGAAGGCACATGGGGATGGAAGGAAAAAGGAATTACCAGTCCTTTGCCCTGATGCCAGAGTTTGTCATAGACTGATGAGATGGCTTCATTAGCAACCAGTTGGGAAGGCTTCTATTCTCCCCATCCCATTGCCTCCTACAGCACTGCCCAGCCCTACCCAACTTCAACAAACAGTTGGGGGAAAGGAGGTAAGAAAGATAGTTAATTACCCTCATTTCCTACCAGCCAAATACTAACCAAAAGAATCCATCTTGATGCTTTCTAAACACCTGACACCATTTTATCAGCAACCCAGACTACCAATATTTTCTCCTGGTTCCTTCAAAAAGTACTAGAGAAGGAGGAGAGGAAATGTATAACATAACATCTAGAGCTAGAAGAGACCTTAGAAATCATTAAATCAATTTAATAAATCAATAAAATCTCTTTTAAAAACAAATGAGGAAACTGAGGCATGGTGAAGGAAAAGTATCTTGCCCCAGAGGTCACATACCTAATAAGAAACAGACAGATTTTTGAACCTAGGTCTTCTGACTCCAAACTCAGTGCTCTTGCCAGAAACCACAAGGCCTAACAGGCAGCTTCCTTTTCAGATGATTGCATCAGCAACAGTTATATTATATCCCTGTAGTATATTATAGCTCCTCAAAGCATTTTCACAAATTCATAGCTGACGGGACTTTGGAGATTCATCATATTTTATAAACAAGCTGAATGAGGCTCAGTAAGGAGAAGGGGCTCGCCCCAGTGACAGAGCTAGTAAGTGATGGATCCCAGTGGCTCCCTATTACCTCCAGGATCAAAAATATATCCCTCTGTTTGGCTTTTAAAGCCCTTCACAAGCTGGTTCCTTTCTACCTTTCCAAGCTTGACTCCTCTACACATACACCAAGAAACAGCAACAATCACCTTCTTGCCATTCCTTCGATAGAAAGGACACTCTTCCTCCCAACTCTGCCTTTCCAACTGGCTGCTGCCCCCATGCCTAGAGTACTCTGCCTCCTTGACTTCTAAGATTCAGCTCAAATACAGACACACACATACACACACACACACACACACACACACACACACACACACAGAGTTAGTGCCTCCCCCGAGATATCTTCCATTTCCAATGTATTTAACTTGTTTGCAAGGTGTCTACCTCCTTAGAATGTAAGCTCCTGGAGGGCAGGGACCAGTGGTTTTGCCTTGCTTTGTATCCCCAGTGCTTAGCACAATGCTAGGCATATTGTAAACCCTTCATTAATATATGTTGTCTAATTCATTAAATATCTATTAAGCACATCTACTGTGTGTGAAAAAAAGTCAGACTTTTTTGAGGTGGCAAAGAAATAAGGACCCAGACAGATGCCACCAACTGAGGAATGGTCAAATCTATTACATGAATGTGAATGTTAGCAGTAAGAAACGATGAATATGATGAATTTGGGGAAGCACCAGAAGATTTATATGAACTAACGAAAAGTGAAGTAATCAGAACCAGGAAAACAATATGCCTAATGACTACTATAATGTGAATGGGAAAGATGACAGAGATGAAACGATTAAAACTTAATGCTGAGAAATCATATTGACTAAATTCTGTCCTGAAGAGTTTATGGTCTATGGATAAGAATGTGTACAAAAAATCCTTGCAAAGGAGAGTGCTAAGTGACAGGAGTGGTCCATGGAAAAAGTTGTAAAAGATCTGAAGAATGAGAAACTTGCTTTCACTTGGGGGTGGGGCTGGGGAAGAGAATGGTTAGAAAGGGAGAGAGACAGCTTCACAAAGGCAGTGGCACCCAAGTAGCAGAAAAGCAATACATTTGGAGAAGAGGACCCAAATCTCCTGAAAATGTTTTAAACTGGACAAGTCACTTATCCTTTATAGACTACAATTTTCTCATCTGAAAAATGAAGGGGTTATAGCAGAGGACCTCTGAGCTCTGGAAGGTCAGTTAGAGCTAGACTGGGGAGAGGATGAATCAGGGAGCTGCTCTGAATGCCAGGAAAAGAAACGTGTACCCTATCTTATGGACAATAAGAAGTCATTGGAGGTTCGTGAGCAGGGGAGTGACATAATGAAAATGACATTTTATGACACAGCTGACCAGGGAAGCTTCCAGCAGGCATAGGTAATATTAAAACATTTGACTCTTTGAAAAGCATATGCAACACCCTATTACATTTGTTTATTTTAAGCCGAAGGGTTACTATTCTGGCCCCCTAAGGTCCATGCAGTTCCCTCCTTTTTGGCTTTTGGGAGTTTCAAACAAAAAGTTATCAGTTCAGCCATAATTGTTCCAAGTTCAGGCCTTCCTTGGCAACTTCTGATGAAACATAATCAAGGAAAACAATATTTGTGTCCCTGAAATCTATCCTGAACTGTACTTCCACCTCTGGATCTTTAAGCTCATATAAGTCCCTGTGCCCAGAATGAGAAGGAATCTTCCTTCTCACCTGCCCTTCCTTATTCCCACTCTGCTTTCTCTTCTGCTCCACAGAACTGAAAACCCAAAAGGATTAAAACATAATGAGTTAGTGGCAAGGCTAGGATGAGACTCTCCATCCATCCCCTGACTCTCGATCCAGTCATCCCAAGCTTCAGAGCCTGAGGGTTCTTAGAGATGATGCAATCCAACTCCCCCACACCCACCCCCCATCTCTGAAAACCAGAGAGAAGCAATGTGTCCAAAGTCGCTTAGTAACTAAGAGCAGAAGCTGAGATTTAAATGCCCAGGTCAGGTCCCTTTCCACTAGTTCCCATGGCTGAAGGGAGTCACTCATCTTCTCTCTAGTCATTACCAAGGGTACATTTTTAGCAACTTTCCTAGCCTTTAAATGCCCCTTCTACCAGGAACTCTCCCAGGTCCCTCCCAGTCTTCTTCTCCCCTCTGACCTCACACAGCACTTTTGTTTATTTTAATTGTCATATGCCACTAATTAATAAGTTAGCTTAGAGAAGATGAATTTATATCACGATACTTGTATTCAAATACCCCCCAAAATGGCCATTTTAAACACCAATACAATGACCTGCAGAACTATAAATATAAGAAAATGACCGGAACTCAAGTCTGTTTCTTTCTGAACACTATCAAAAAGATGTGACCACAACAATAACAACAGAGTAGCATGGAAAGAACCCTGACGCTGGAGCAGAACACCTGGGTTTGAGCCCCACCTCTGGCTTCTCTAGTTCCTTCTCAGACACTAATATGGGACCTTGGACAAGTCACTTACTCTCCCCAAATCTGGGTTTCCTCATCTGTAAAATGAGGGAACTGGAAAGGGTAGCCTGAGGTCCTTCCCAACACTACAACTATGATTCTATGTGGTGTTTTGGATACGCTATCTCATTTGCTCCTCACAAGCACTCCGTGAGAAAGATGCTAGTCTCCCAGTTTTATAAATGAAGAAACTCACCCAGGGTCACACAGCTAATCAATCTCTGAGTCAGTTCATTAATACTGATGACACACCTACCATGCAGCAGGCACACAGGGAGACAAAAAGAGGCGGATGACAGTCCCTGCCTCCAAGGAGCTCACAAATCAATCTAATAGGGGAGACAAGAAGAAAATGAATATGTACTAACAAGCTATTTATAGGGTGAATAGTGATTAATTGAGAGGGAAGGCACTAGAATGAATGGAGGATAGGGAAAGTATCCTGTAGAAGGTGACATTTTAGTTGGGATTTAAAGATGCCAGGAAGGCTGAGATGAAGAGGAAAAGCATTCCACGCATAGGAGACATCAGAGAAAATGCCCAGAGTGGAGAGATGGAGGGTCTTGTTTCGTGGGTTGGAATGGAATCCTCTATGGGGCGAGGACTATCTTATCCAACTTTTCTATCTCTTTAATACACAATATTCTGTACACAGTTGGCACTCAATAAAGGCTATGCACAAGTGAACTCAATTCTGTAGCTGTCACGGCTACTGGCTGTTTCCAAGCCCTGTAGCCAAGAGAGAACCCTCGGTCAAATGGGGAGCCATGTGGACTAGACTTATCTCACAGACCCATCAGAAACTAAGAGGTTTATGGGGGTAGAGAGAGGGGGTGGAGAAAAGAGGAAGGCCAATGGTTACAAACCCCTACAGCAGCTAGAGGGAGGACTTGATCTCTTTGAACCCCAACTCCTGGATACTATGGCATGGCAAGGAGAATGACCAGGATGGGGGAAGGGCGTGGAGTTGAGGCTATATAAGGATCAATTAAAGAAACATTAAGGGAACTGGGGGTGCTGAACCTAAATGTGAGAAGACTTAAGGAAGCTATACCACTACCCTTAATATCTGAAGGGTAGACTTGGAATAAAGGGTTAGATCAGCTCTGCTTGGCCCTAGAAAGCAAAATCAGACCCAGTGTGGAAAGAATGCTGGCTTTGGGGTATCAAGACCTGGATCCAATTCTTGTCTCAGCTACTTATTATCTGTATGACTTTGGGCTAATTGCAACACCTGAGCCTCAGTTTCCTCTGACGTAAAATGCAAGAATCAAACTAACTAAACACCAAAGTCCCTTTGGGTTCGGACATTCAACATTTTCACTGGATCCAAAGCAAACACCCAGTGGAATGTTTGGTGCAAACACCACCAGTCCCCGAGCTTTGGGCCAGCTTGGGCTTGGGGTGCCTAGACGAGCCCTGGCTCTCTGCTTCCTTAGCTAGTAGCTGTGGCAATAACCCAGAACAAGACAGCACGTGGCCATGACGAGCCTCATGCCTCTCCCCCTCACCACCCTCTCCTGCTGGAGTGGGGAAAGCTACAGCTGCTTTTGTGAATGGCCAAGGGGCTGAGGAGAGAGGGAAAAAAATGTGTTTTCTTGCTTCTTACACAGATCTCGTTTCAGCCTGGAATTCTTCAATGCCCCTCCCAGAGCATCCCAGGGCCCAGGCACACACCAGCCCAACTTGGCAAACCTGGGGAGGAGGGGTCGGGGCAGGACTCCATTAACTCGTGCATGCTTCCCCTGGTAGGTCAGAGGATTTTCAAGCTGGAGGAGACATTTGAGATGATCTAGGCTAGCTCCTTTATTTTGCAGATGAAGAAACTGAAGGCCAAAGACATGATCTGACTTCTTGCCCAAGGTCACATGGCTCATAAGAAACAGAGCCAGGATTCATGGAATTTACAGCAAGAAGGGATTTTTAAAGGTCATCTAGTTTTACAGAGGGGGAAACTGAGGTCTAGAGAGGTTAAGTGATTTGCCCAAAGTCATAAAACCATTAAGGCACAGAGCTGGGATGTAAACCCAGATCTTATTAACCCAGATGCTATGTTCTAGTTGCTAAATCACACGACACTCCCTCCTTTTCCTATGAAACCCTGGGCAAGGGAACTAAGTTTATGGAGGACAAACAAGATTTAAGTTTTTTAAGATGTCTTTTAAATCGCATACCAAAGGCTTGATTTTCCCCTCTCCCCACCCCCATGGCAGGCAAGGACACTCGTTTCTCCCTTCCCAACTAACTCCCACACTCCCTCTGCTGTATCCCACCTCTTCCCCCATCCCAAACCCACCCAAATAAATTACAATCTGAGATCTGGACTCAATTTAAAAAACACTGGGCCTGTCCTTCATCCTCTTGACTTCTGCAAATATTTGGCACTTGCCTGACTCTGAACAGCTGTTGTTAGTTGTGGTCGAGTAAAAAGAATGGGATGGGGAATCAGGAGACCTGGATTCTAGTCCTGGCTCAGCCACCTTCCTCCCCACCTCCTACTCTCCCAGGGGAGGCCAGGCTGCTCTGACCACAAGCCCAATGCCCTCTCACCTCTTCACCTTGGCTCAGTTGAACAAACATCAATGAAGCACCTGCTTGGGCAGAGTCCTGGGCTTGGTAGTAGAAGCTACAGAGTTGGGATGAGACACAGGCAGCCTTGCCCTCATGGGGTTCCCAACCAAGTAGACTCCCAATGTCTTCACCTATCCCATTGTGCTCTAAGGTTTGAGAGAAAGTTAGGCTTCCAAGTCTTAGCACTAGAAAGGCACCCCCTGAGAAATAGGCAACCCTTGCATGATTAAATGGGAAAAGACCTGGGATTTAGACTCAAGGGACCAAGGTTCACATCCCAGCTCTGTTCCTGACTATCTGAGTGACCTTGGACCAAGTCACAAACTCTCTGGCCTCAGTTTCCTCATCAGTAAAACGAGGGATTTGGGTTGAATTGCTTAGGTCTCTTCCAGATCTAAATTCCATCACTCTCTGAGAAGTTGTTTGAGACAAGGTTGACTTTGAGCTGACAGGGACGCAAACCAGATGGAGGTGTTCTGAAAGCAATTGTAAATAATAGCGCGCGGGAAGGAGATGGGGTTGAACATGGGAGCCCAGGGCCAGAGGCAGAGTCTTGGAGATGGCTCCTTCTTGGAGATCTGCAAGAAGAAAACGAGTGTGCAATGGATCCCAAGAAGAAACTGTTCGGGAGAGAGAAGTAAAGCCAGGAAAGAGACAGGGAAAAAACACACACTGTGTTTAGGGGACAGTGAGAGGAATGGTGAGCCAGAACAAAGGATACCGAAAAGTAATAACAGCAACGATACTCTAAGGTTTACAAAGCATTGACAAATATCTCTTCATCCTCACAACGACCCCAGGAGGTAGGTGCTGTCATTATCCCCAATTTACAAGTGAGGAAACTGAGGCAAATAGCAGTTTAAGTGACTTGCCCAGGGCCACAGAGCCAGTAAGTGTTTAAGTCCACATTTGAACTCAGGTCTTCCTGACCCTGGGTCCAGCGCTCTGTCCATGTTCTTTGTTGGTATTTTACATAGCCACAGCAAGCTGAACAGAGAAGACACTGAGGACTTTTAGAATTTCGATCCCTCTCCATGTGCCCAAATCTCCCCTCCCATGTCTGGCTGTGAAGCTCCCCAAGGACAGGAACCATGTCTCCCCACAGTGGGGAGCTCACTTGTTGAAATAAAACTATGGCTCCTTTTTCTAGAGGTTTTAAGTCTCATGACTCACTTTCCCCAACAATGACCCAGAGAGGCTTAGGAGCAGAGATGAACTGACCTGCCTAGGGTCAAGCAGCTCAAAAGTGTCAGAGACAGGTTTTGAACCTAGGCCTCAGCTCAGTTACTCTGATGCCCCTCCCAGACAGCTCTTACACCTCCCTCACCCCAGGTGTTGAGCAACAGTGAACTAGATTGGGCTGGTTGGGGGATGGAGGATGCTGTTAGGTGACCCAGGACAGAAGTGCTGAGATACTTGTCAAAAAGCTCAGGCTCAGGCCCAGCCTGGCTGATCTCCTTAGCTGAGCAGGGAAACAGTGCCACACGGGCGGGTTTCTTGGCCACAGTTTCCTGGAAAGTTGCCTTAATCTTCCACTTTGCTAGCGGTCCCAGGCCTAAAAGCAGACACAACCTTGGGGCAGCTCCTTGCTCAGTCCATACTATTACTACTACTAGCTACTAGCTAATGAGAAGGCCCAACTCAAAGAAAGATACACATACATGGGAGGTCCATTGGTCTGGAAGGGATTCCCCCCACTCTTGTCTAACTTGCACCATAACCAGAATCCTTTCTGCCACACCACCAGGAAGCAGATACTAGCCTCTGCCTCAATACCTCCCATGATGGGGAACACACTGCCTTCGGTGGCAGTCCATTTCATTCTTGGACAGAAGGCTCCTAACTTCCTTTCCACTGAGGCAGAAGCCTCAGGAAATGAGAAAAATTCTTCATTTGCAATTGGAAAACACTGGGCCTCCCGTTTTCTGGACCTCAGTGTCTTCTTCTGTTCAATGGGGTTGGGGGGGAATAACCCCTGCCCAGTCTTCCTCAAAGATCTGCCGTGAACAGGCAAATGCAATTGTGAATGCCTTTTGGAAGCTGTGGGGTACAAAGGTACTATCATTTGTGATCAAACCGCAAAGTAAAACAACATTGACTGGAAAAGCCATGAGGTGAGCCTTATGACAGGCCACAGCCATCCCCATCCCCGATCTCCATCCTTGTGTGTGTGTACACACACACACACACACACACACACACACACACACACCCTTCCACTCACTGATACTGCTCATCACTTCTGTCCTTCTCTGACCAGCATTCAAAGACGCCCTGCCACCCATCCACACCCAAGCCCACTCTGTTCCCATTTCTAGTAGCCTGGACAAATAATCACACGGACTCCATTTGAACACTTCCACTGATGGAGAACTCACTCCTCTCCAAGGCAGCCCATTCCACCTTGGAACAGCTCTATTTGTTAAACTCTTTTAGCAAGATCTGAGGAGAAAAGTTGTTACCAGCCCAGTAAAGGAAGAAGACAGCATTTGTGTTGGACTTTAAGAGACAAATAGGAATTTAAGAGGCAAAGAACTTTTTTAAAATAGGACTATATTTTATATATTCTATGCATTACAGAATATAGTTATTTTATTGTTGTTGAGCTGTTTCAGTTGTATCTGACTCTTTGAGACCCCATTTGGGGTTTTCTTGGCAAAATACTGGAGTGATTTGCCATTTCCTTCTCTTGCTCATTTTCCAGATGAGGAAACTGAGGCAAATAGGGTTAAGTGACTTGCCCAGGGTCACACAACTAGTAAGTGTCTGAGGCTAGATTTGAACCCAGATACCCCTGAGTCACGGGCTGGCACGCTATCCACTGTACAACCTAACTGCCCTATTTTTTTCTTGAAGGCATTTTGTTGTTGTTGTTTAATACAACTGAAAAGCATGCATATACCAATTGTATTGTAGATCACAGCATGAGTGGACAAATGGACATGGGAAAGTACTAGGCATATTTCAGGCCAAGGGAACTGTTGCTGCCTTAAGCACCTAGGATCGAGCTTAAAAGGTAGGATGGCAACAGCTTGTAGCTTGTGGAAATATTCCAATGTCAAGCAAAGGAATTAGAATATTTAGGAGACAATAAGGAATCCAAGAAGAGGAGGGGGGAGGGATTTTTTTTCATTTTTAGTAAAGGAGTGACTCACCCAGATCTTTGTACAGATAAGGGTAGTTTATGAAGGCCAAATTGAAGGGCAGAGAGAATAGAGGCAGAAGACTTGATAGGAAGCTATTATAACAGTCCAGATAATTGCTACTAAGGTCCCATGGGATTAGATACTGATAAGCTACTATGGAGTTAGAATGGATAGGTCTTATACACTTAATAGGCATTTAATGAAATGTGTGTTGACTTAGCAGATTCTCCAAGGGCTTTCATGAGATTTCAACATTTATTAAATATCAATTATGTGCAGGATCTTGACCTAAGGATGTAGAAGAGTTACAAACCCTGTTTTCAAGAAGTTCACAGACCAATGGGAGGAGAGAAGCACAGAGAACTGATATAAATAGATCATATATGTGTAAATGTGTGTATACACACACACACACACACACACACACAAACACACACAGGAAGAGGATGCCAAAAAGAAGGCTGATCAGAGCTGGAAGGGGCCTTAGAGACAGAATTCAAATCCCTTCACTCAACAAATAAGGTAACAAGACTAGAGAAGAAAAAATGACTTTTCTAAAGTCTTGTAATGAGTCTAAGCACAAAACCAGGGCACTAACTGAAGTCTCCTGATTATGATTTTATAGCCACTGTTTTACTAAAGAAATCAACAGGGAGCAGCTGTGTATCTCCAACAGCCAATAAAGACCACTACCTTGACAATCTACAACATTATAACTGCTATTGTTAGGAAGTATGGTGTAACGCATATGGCACTAAACTGGAAATCAGGAGGTCCCAGGGTTCAAATC
Organism: Pseudochirops corinnae; assembly: GCA_028646515.1. Lineage (NCBI taxonomy): Eukaryota > Metazoa > Chordata > Mammalia > Diprotodontia > Pseudocheiridae > Pseudochirops > Pseudochirops corinnae. The sequence goes on along the minus strand of CM053590.1, from coordinate 73,623,396 downwards.
CCCTCTCCGACATTTATTAGTTGTGTGACCATGAGAAAGTCTCTTAAATGTCATTTGCCTCAGTTTCCTCATCTGTTAAGTGGACTTGATGGCCTCTTTGAGGCAATAGGGTGTGAAGGCTCATTCTTGGAGTAGGGAAGACCTGTGTTCAAGCCCCACCTCAGACACAGACACATCCTGGCTGTGCAAGTTATAAGGTCTCAGTGGCCCAGACAAATCTCTCACCCTGCAAGTCACAGATAGTTATTGGTAGTGGGAGAGGGGTGGCAGGAATTGCACCCCCCAAATAAATTTTAAAGTCCTTTATATAAATTTTCTATACAATCTTCAAAACAGCTTTATAAGAGAGGCAGGACAGCCTTCCATAGGAAGCCTTACTTAATCCCTCTTGACTATTTCATATCTATCCTTGTATAACAAGGAGATATATATATATATATATATAAATTATATATTATAATTATATTATTTAATGACATATTATATATTTAATATATTATATAATATACATTATATATATATAAAGCTTGTTTATATAGTTATTTGTATGTTGTCTCTACCATTAGACCTTGAGCTCCCTAAAAATGGGGGTAGCTAGGTAGCACAGTGGATAGAGTGCCAGGCCTGGACTCATCTTCCTGAGTTCAAATCCTGCCTGAGACACTTACCAGCTATGTGACCCTGAGCAAGTCGCTTAATCCTGTTTGCCTCAGTTTCCTCATCTGTAAAATGAACTGGAGAAAGAAATGGCAAACCGCTTCAGTACCTTTTGCCAAGAAGACCCTAAACGGGGATACGATTGAAAAAAATGACCCATTAAGAACAGACTGGTTTTTGCCTCTCTTTGTATCCCCAACGCTTAGCCTAGCACCTGGTATGCACTAAGTGCTTAATAAATGCTTCTCGACTGGCTATTTTATAGATGAAACATATTCTCTAGCCCAGAGGAAGTGGGGAATAGAATCTCAGAACTAGAAAGAATTAAGATCATTTGGTCCATCCTATGCCTCACAGCAGAAACCCCATGAATAGCATCCTTGACAAATAATCATCAAGTCTCTGTTTGAAGGCTTCCATTGACGGGCACCTCCTACCTCCAATGTCGGCCTGAGGCCCTTTCCACTTTGGGTCCCCTCGGATTGTTCAGAATGTTTCCCTTCCATTGAGCCAATAATTGCTTCTCTGTGACTTCCAGCCCCTTTCCACTATTGTGCCCTATGGAAACCAAACAGAACAAGTCTAATCTTTCTTCCACAGGATAGACTTCTAATGCTTGAAGACGTGAATAGGTCCTATCAAATCTTCCCTTCTTCAGGCTAAATAATAATCACCCCAAGTTCCTTTAACCAGTCATTCTATGTCATGGTCTTAAACCTCTTCCCCTGTAACCTGTAACCAACAACTCAGAGAATGGGGCAGACAGAGTTGGGGACAATGAAGAATGACCTAATGGCAGATCCTCCTTCCCCAAATAAAATACTACCTTCTTCGTGTCGATCTGCTGATGAAGTAACTCCCCACACTCTAAACCACCCACAGGATAAAGTAACTACTTCTTAATCTGGGATTCAAAGCCTTCTACAGTAAATTTTAACAGTCACTCCCATTTCTGGAGTGATTTCAGGTTTACAAAAATACCTTCCTCACAAAAGACTTGTGAGGGATACAATTCAAAGATCCCTGTCCCTATTCCTATGGAGGAGGGCACTAAGGCTCAGACATGGGAAGGGATCTTGCCCAAAGTCACCCATGTAGAAAATATAACATGAACAGGATCCTACATACCTGGCAGAGGAAAAGCCTGTACCTGAATCTATTCCTGAAGACCAATGTTATTTCCAACACACCTCATCAGACTCCAGCCTCCTCTTCCATCTTTATCTACCACAATTTACCTACATGTAGCCACCATCACTCTTGTCAGGCTGGACTCTTCACTGTCCCCTGAACACATTCCCATTTTGCTGACCCTATCTAGGATACCTTTCCCCAACTTCGAGGTCCAGCTCAAGGGCCATGGTCTTTTAGGAAGTCTTCTCCAACTGCTGAGGGTTAGACCATCCCTTCAGTATTCACTACACTTTGCCCTGTGCCCATATTCCTTCTCCCCAACCCAAGTTATGTGTAGTGGCACATATGTCTTAATAGAATACAAGCTCCTCAGGGGTAGGGACCTAATCTTCTCCTATATCTCTCCAGAGTGCCCTTTGTTCCTACTTGAGAACAGGCAGCAAAGTTTATTTACAAGGAGAAGGAAGGCAGAAATTGTGATGCCCAGTACGCAGTAGGCATCTAATAAATGCCTACTGAATTAATGAACAGAAATAGAAACCCATGGGAAAAAGAATAGGAAGAATATAGTGGAGAAGACCTAAGTTTAAGAGAGGACTTTACAATTAACAAGTTGGATGACCTTGGGTAAATCATCTTTTTTTCTGGGCATCAGTTTCCCTACCTGTAAAATGAAAAGGATAGATAAAATAAGTTCTATCACCCTCCTCACACGCCCCAACATTTCACAATCCAGATCTGAGGGGCCCTTCCATCTCTGGCATTCTATGAACCTAACGCCATCTCCACTCCCCTCCCCAAAGAGCAGCCATCCAAGGAAAAATCCTGAGGCCCAGGGTTACGGATTAACCATAACCTAAGAGCCTGAAAAGAGCTGCACCCCCATCCCCAGACAAGTATCAGTTTCCTGTTCTGGAGACCTGAGGCTACCTCATTCCTTGCCCCTTATCAGCTCATCTCACTGTCCCCCCAGGATCCTGGCCCCTGCCACTGAGCCCAAGGCTTTTCCCCCAGAAAGAATGTGTGTTAGGGGGTGGGGAAGATAATCCCTCTGCACACTTCCACCATTGTGTTCACACTTGGGAAATCAAAACCCCTTCAGAGCCAGTGATAGAGCTTCAATTTTCATCCCTTCTAAGGCCACCCGGGTTAGGAGGCTTACTGGGCTCCAAGACCTGTGCCCACTAGTGCCCTCTCATCACTCACCCTCTGGACTTCAGGGAGCTGTCTCCTGGATAGCATGCCTGAGGCTGAAAGAACGCTCAATTTTGTCAGAAGACCCAGGTAGAGGTCTTGGATTGCCGCACACTAGCTGTACGACCTTGGACAAGCCAAACTGTCTTCATCTGTAAATCGGGGGACAAAGAAAGGTTGAAGAGAAGGTAAAAGTTGGGGTTCAGATAAGATAGAGAACTTGGCCCTAGGGCAGACACACATCCTCTATAATCCAGACACCCTGGCTTATTACTGTGCTTCACTCAGGATGCTCCATCTCCTGACTCAGCTACCCTGACTGTCCTCCAAGCTTGAAAGGCTCTCCCACATCATCTCTGACTCCTGGCTTCCTTCAAAACTCAGCTCAGTCACCCCTCCTGCAGTATCCTTGCACCTTCCCTGCCTCCTACTTTCCACCAGAAATTGCCTTCCATTTACTACATGTCATAGTCATTTATATTCTGTCTCCCTCCTCATTAGAATGTGGGCTTCTTGAGGGCAGGGGTAAAGTTTTTGCCTTTGGCTGCAGGCCCAGGGCTTGGCACAGGGCCTGGCATATAGTGAATGGTTAATAAAGACTGTTGACTGAGTGTTGACTACCTGCTCTGACTTAGAATTCATGTGTTACTTCCAATACGCCACATCTGGCTCTAATTGCCCTACCTATACCCATCACACTGAGTAGGACGAGAAGAGACTATAAGGCAGAGAAAACCTGAGATAATGGAGCAATCTAGTTTGGGGAGCAGAGGGAGAAAAAGGGAGCTCGTGTTAGAGAACCTAAGTTTAAAAACAGGCTCTGCTACTAACTAGCTTTGTGATCTTGGACAAGTCAAGTATCTTCTGTGGACCACAGTTCCCAGATCTGTTAAATGAAGGGGTTGGACTAATCCTCTCTAAGGCGCCTCCAAATCTATGAGATGTGGTGGGGGTGGGGGATAAGATCTATGCTTCTTCCTTCATGGACTTGGTCTGATAAAAGTGCTTTGTAAACCTCAAATATCTGGAAATATCATACCCAAGAGGACCACCTCCAGAAGCCACAAGGCTATTTTACTCTGAATTCAGGGGGACTTAGGAGTGGGGAAGGATGGGGGGAATGAACAGCCAAAAAAAAAAGAAGCAGAGGGGAAAAAAAAGCTATGTACAGAGGGACAGGAGGCTGGAAGGCAAGATTAGTCCCAGCTGTCTCTGTGTCCCACACACCGGCAGCAGGAAGGCTGAGGGGGCTGTGGGCAGGACATCTGTTCACACAGCTGAGGGAAGTCAGGCCGCTACTTCACACCCTCTCCCCTAACCCCCAGACCCATCCCAACCCAGGCAGACCAAAGGGTACATCTTCACTGAGAAGCTCCTGAGTGTCTTTAGGCGGGGGAAAGAGAAGAGAAGCCACAGTCTTCCTCCCAGTGTACCTTGGGTGAAGGGGCCCAGTAAGAGAGGTGTTCAGGATAAACTAGATTTAAAGCTGGAAGAGCCCTGACAAATCACATCCAAATCCCTTGTTTGATCAAGGGGGAAACTGAGGTCCAGTAAGACACCTGCCCAGCAACATACAGTTAAGAAAGACATCTGGGATTCGAATCCCACATCTAAAACTATCCTATCCGTTCATGCCATCTTTCTCCCTAGATTGTCACAGATCTTCTGCTGGAAGAGAAGACCCCTTGTTTTACCAAGGATAACATTTGGGCCTAGGGAGGCAAAGTGATTTACCCATAGTCACACTTCTAGCAGCAGGAGGAAGGCCAAAAATGGAAGCAGGACTCAGTGAGGAAGAAAACATGGAAAATAACTTGTTGCATTTATTATCCACTTAGAAAAACCATACATCCCAACACTCTGCAATTTTATGGAGAACTTTTTCTGTTCTACATGTACATAGCAGGGCTCATTATAGTTGTTCATTAAGCTCAGAATTTTTAAAAAGTAAATATTCTATCCGGAATTAAGAATACAGGAGAGGAGTGAAAGTAACATATATCTACACGTGTGTACATACATATATATATATAGAGAGAGAGAGAGAGAGAGATGTATTTACATATATGCTTATATTTAGGATAGCTAGGTGGCACAATGGATAGATACTCAGCTTGGAGTCAGGAAGACTTATCTTCATGAGTTTAAATTTGGCCTTGTCCTCTTACTAACTGTGTGACCTTGGGCAAGTCACTTAACCCTGTTTGCCTCAGTCTCTTCATCTGAAAAATAAGCTGGAGAAGGAAATGGCCAATCATTCCAGTATCTTTACCAAGAAAACCCCAAATGGGGTCACGAAGAGTCAGACATGGCTGGACCCACATAGTCTATGAAGTTTTTTATGTGCATTATTAATTTCATTTTATCTTCACAATAACCTCATGAAGGGGTAGGTAGGACAGGAATTATTAACTCCCATTTTCCAGACAAAGAAGCCAAATGTGCCACTTACTTTTAAGAGTATGGAGATGCTCAAATTCTCTTAGCTGGAAAAAGAAACCCCAGAGGGCATCTCACCTAGTCCAACCCCTAGCTGAACAGGGATGCTCTCTCTATATCATCTTTAACAGGTAGTCAGAAACCTGCTGGCATACCTCCCTAAGGAGCATGGATTATGTAAAAATGAACCTGTTCTCAGTGATGTCAGTGTTCCCTCTAACAATGCAGATAGAAAACCATCTGTGGCTGCCCATCCTACATGACTCTTGTCCTTGTGCAACATGGGCACCCAACCCAAACAGATCACTGCTCAAGCCTAAATCTTCCCCATTCTGCAACTTCCAACCACTGCTTTTATTTCTGCCCTTGGGCACTGAGAGGAATGAAATCAATCTTTCTTTCAGGTGACTGCTTAAAGATAGGTGTCATGTACCAATCATCCCCTCCATTCCCCCATAAGTCTTCTCTCCTCCAGGCTAAATATCCCGAGTTCCTTAAACCAATCCTGGTACAGCATGGTCTCTAGTTCCCTCACCCTATTGGCACCGTCCTCTGAACACTCTCCAGCTTGAAGAAATCCATCCTAAAATATGGTACCCAGAAGTGAACTCCATGCTCCAGATTTGGTTTGGCCAAAGCAGACCACAATAGGATTATCATCTTAATTCATTCAGCTTGCAGTCTACTAAAAATCTCCAAATCATTTTCAGACAAACTGCATCCTACTCATGCTTCTCATTCTTGTACTTGGGAAATTGCTTTTTTTAACCTAAAAGAAGGACTTTACATTAATCTCTGTTATATTTCATATGGTATAACTAGGCTTCTAGTTCATCCTCTTGGAATCTGCCATGCAAAGTGTTATCAATCTCTTCCACCTCCATATTATGCAAATATCATCTATGCTTTCATTCAGAGTCACTGCAAAAATATTGAAGAGCACAGAGCCAAGAGCAAATCCCTAGGGACTGCATTAGAGGTTTCTTTCCATGGTAAAACTGATCACTACTAGTTGAGTTTGGCCATTCAGTCAGTTCTGGGAATGCCTAACTCTGCTGCCCTCCAGTTCCAGATCCTCCTACTTGGCCCTGGGGCTACACCAAGCTCCAATAAGGAGCCAGTGTGGATTCCTGAGTAAGGGAATGGACAAATCTGACTTTTAAAGGATTTTTGAGGCCATCGAGGCCTATTCCCTACCTAATGTAGAAAGCAGTCCTGACAGGTTTCATTAATGAGTTGCCTTATTAGGTAGTGAGCTCCTAGTTCTTTGCTACCTAGAAAGTCAATACATTCCTTTTCTTACAGTTTTCTCATTATTAGGGAGTTCTGTCTCTCTGTAACTGCCCCCCTCCCATTGGCTTTTGGAGGACTGGCATGAATTTTGTTTTAGGAAGGAGCTGGGGATAGAAAGACAAGAATGCAACTGTTTGCATCCACAAGGTGCTTTTATTGGAATGACTTGGGAGATAGACAAATAAAACTATAAAGTAACTTGAGGAAAGAAAGAGCAACAAGGGAGGGAAAGGTAGAATCAGGGAAAGGCTTCACAGAAGAGGCGGCATGAACTGGTGACTTCAATTGTAGCATCTTGACTCTAACTCTGGGCCCCATGAGCATGAGCCATAGCCAGCTAAGCCTTCAGAGTCATCTCCATCTTTACCCTTTTCCTACTCTAATCCACCCTGTATACACTACAAGATTCATCTTACTTTTGCTGTCATCTGGTCCCATCAACTCCTCCACTCAAAAATCTTCAGGGGCTCCCCATTACCTCCTAAACTCCCTAGTCTGGCTTTCAAGAGCTGTCCAATGTGGCACTACCCTATCCTTCCAGTCTTCTCATATTTTTTCTTCCTCTATACACTTTAAGCTCTAGACAAACCATACCATTCTGCCTCCCACCCTGAACATATCCTATATCTTCAGTTACCATGCTTTTGCTCAGACTGCCCCCTGTATCCAAAACATCCTCTTTCACTCTGCCGAATTTCTACTTCACTCAAATGCTTTTGCTTTCAGGTAACCTGCCTGCGATCTCACACCCAGCATAGTCCTTCCCCTTCTGACCTCACCTAGAATTTTGTCTGTACTTCTTGCTAATGTATTTATCAAGTGACATCACATATTTTACTTATCTAGGTAATTTCTCATCTTCCCATTAGACTGAGCTCTTTAAGGGCAGAGACTGAGGAACCCAAACTTTGCATCTCCCCATTGGCCCAGGAAGATACGTACTAAATTCAACTCACTTCAGTTTCCAAGCTTCTTGTTTTTCTCAGTATCTCCAGAGAAACAAGCCTCCCTGGCCCACTCACTTATCCCAGTGTCTAACAAACACTACTCCCAGAATGGGTAACATCCACAACTTGTGGTGTGAGTGGGGCTCTGCTATACCAGGGTTTGGATTCTGGGAAGGTTAAGAGCCTCTGCCCCAAGTTTCCCAGTTGCAAAGGCAGTACCAACCTGCCTTGGTAGAAGGATTTCCTGTACCAGTGAAATCACAAGTCCACTCCCCTTCCTTATCTCACCAACAAAGAGTTAGTCAAACAGGCCTTGAGGCCTTGTCTTTTCCTGAGCTCATTTTCTTCTTACATAGTCTCAAAAAATTAGGGTTTGGAGGAATCATAGGATTTAAAATCAGAAGAGACTTCAGAGATAATCTAGGCTAGTGGTATCAAACTCAGATAGAAACGGGGACCAAACCATACCTAAGGATCCCTGTGGGACATGTTCACTTTTTTCTTGTTCAGTCATTTCAGTCGTGCCTGACTCTCCATAATCACATTTAGAGTCTTTTTGGGAAATTTACTGAAGTAGTTTGCCATTTCCTTCTCAGCTTATTTGACAGATGAGGAAACTGAGGCAAACAGGGTTAAGTGACTTGGACAGGGTCACACAGCTAGGAAAATATGTGAGGACAGATTTTAACTCAGATCTTCCTGATTCCAGGGCTGGTGCTCTATCCACTGAGACACCTAGCTGCCTTACTCCACCTAGAAAACCACATGTTCATATTATCTACATTCTATCGTATTTTATTCATTTTGTTAAATATTCCTAATGAGATTTTTAATTGGGTTTGGAGACACAGTCATGAGGGTTGTGGGCAGCATGTTTAATATTTCTCTCATCAACTTCAATTCTCTCATTTTACAGATCAGAATCTAGGGATCAGAAACGGTAAAGGGTCACACAAGTATTAAGAAAAGGAACTGGGAATCAAGCCCAGGTCCTCTGACCCTAAATTCGTTCTAGTCCACTGCCTCTCAAGACCCTGTTGGTAGTCTGGAGAAACCTACAGACCCCTTCTCAAAGTAAGGTTTTAAAATACATACAATACACAGGGTTGCAAGGAAAAAAAATTATATTGAAATACAATTAGCAATTTTTTCAAACTTCACAGACCCTAGATCAAGAACCACTGTATTAATGCATGAAAAAGCCTCTTCCGGTTTTGTTGGTAGAAGAAACACTCACAACAATCAAGCAAGAAGCAAATATAAAGCACATACTGTATGCCGGGCACCAGGAATATGAAGATAAAAAAAATGAAAGTCTGTCCCCTCCAAAGAAATCCTGGATCTCTGAAGTATCATGAACTAGCTAAGATTTGATGATCTCTCCCAGCTCTAACAGACTTTGATTATAGGCAATAAATATCTCTGGGATTGTACTATAAGTTTCTTATGAATCTTATGTATCATCTTTGTATCTCCAGCACAGAGCAGTGAGTAGACACCTACTGAACATTTGTCTAATTAGATGCTGCCCTTCCTAACTGCTTCTTCACAACTGGCCAGAGATGCTTCCAAAGAAATCACCGCAGTTCCCATAAATAATAGCCATCCCACTCCCACCACCCACCCTTGCCCTAGGCTGAAGCTTCTTGGCCACATAGAAACCTCCCAGCTGGAAGATCAATATTATAGGATATAAAGTTAGAAGAAACTTTAGACATTATTATTCTAATTTTAAGGATGGAGAAACTGAGGCCCAGGAAAGGGAAAAGTCACTCAGGAGAGCCAGAATTCAAATCCAGGGTCATTTGACTCCAGACCAAGTGTTCTTTCCATTACAGATAGTGGCAAACTTTTGCAGGCATGGGTGCCAGCAGATAAAAGTCCTACCTGGTAATCAAACCAAGATGGGCCAGGCAGCCCAGCAGGACCCTGGTTGGAGCCAGAAAAAAGGAGGGGTTGGAAGAGAGGAGAAGGAAAAAAGCAAAAACAAAAAAACAGTTAGATCAGCAACTTTTTCCCCCTTTAACCATAAACAGGGCAGGATGGAACAGCAGAACCCCCCCACCCCCAAGGGTGGACCCCTGGCTGCCCTGCATAGCAGAACGAGGTCACAGCAGGGATAGGGGTTTTGAAGCCATGGGAGTAGAGGGGGTTTTAAAAAACCAATTTATTTTAGATCACATGGTATTTCCTTATCACCGACCCTATCTCCCTCACCCCTAACCCAGGCTGGACTGTAATCAGAGCTGGGCTTGGGATAGAGGCCTAGGAGCTAGCATAGTAGAGTAAAAAGTAGGCTGACTCTGGTGTCAGAGGGCTAGGGTTCAAATCTCAGCTCCAATATCTTTTAGCTGTATGATCCTGTATAGATCATTTGACCTCTTTGTTTCTCTCTCTGTAAAATAGGAGCATTGAACTAGAAGCTCAAGGGATCAAAGATCTAGAGCTCTCTAGGAAAGACCCCAGAAGCCATTTTCTAGCCCCCTCATTTCACAAAGAAGGAAACTGAGGCCAAGGAAGTTGTCACTTGCCCAAGGTCATCCGGGTGTGGGAAGTAAGTCAGCCTCTGAGGTCATTTCCAGATTTACGTCTTATGGTCCTATGTGCACATACGAGAATGAATGAACAATGAGTAGGTAGAAAATGACACAGAAAATCCAGTTAGTGTCACAGTGGATAGAGAGCTGGCCTTGGCGTCAGGGAGAGGGGAGATCAAATCCAACTTCAGACACTAGCAGTGTGACCCTGGGGAAGTCATTGAACCTCCCTCAGTTTTATGGAGATAATAACACCACCAACCTCAAAGGATTGTGGTGTCAAACAAGCAACATGTTTAAAACACTTCACAAACCTAGCTAATTATGTGGCCTTCAAGCCAGAAGGGGTTCATAGATTTAAGAGCTAGAAGGGACCTCAGGGGCTATCTAGCTCAAACCTCCCCTCTCCCTCGCCCCCGGAACCCATTATACAGATGAGAAAACTGAGGACCACGAAGTAGAAGGGATTTGCCCCAGATCATCTAGCAAACCCAGATGTCCTGGGCTTTTCTACTTAGCATAAATACATGCTGTTTTCACACTGAATGGTCAAGATGAGGGATTCCAATAAGTGTGAAATTATTCCTTTAAGGGGAGGCTAGGTGTCACAGGGAATAGAGCTCCGGCCCTGGAGTCAGGAGGACCTGGGTTCAAATCCTACCTCAGACACTTGACACAACTTACTAGCTGCATGACCTTGGGCAAGTCACTTAACTCCAATTGCACTGCCTTCCCTCCCTCCAAAAAAGACCAAAAAAAATTATTCCTTTAAGAAAAAGGGATTTGGAAGATAGAAACATTTTTAAGTTATTTCTAAATGAATTAATCGATAAACAGCAGTCTAGAGAAATCCCTGTGTTCTTGGAAACCCTGACAGATAAAACAAAAAGTGGATAGGAAGAGACAGTGGGAGACCCACGTTTGAACCTAGCTCTGAAACTTACTTTGTTATCAAGACCAAATCACCCCTCTTCTGCCTCAGTTTCCCCTGGTATAAAAAGAAAGTAATTTTCCATTTAAAATTTTTTTTTAATTACAGAAATGAGTTATGCTCATCCCCTTGTCACTGCCCTGGCCATGCTCAGTCCTCTGTTCATGCCATTTCTATTGTTTTTTTCAGTCGCATCCCATTCTCCATGACCCTATTTGGGATTTTCTTGGCAAAGATACTGGAATGGTTTTCCTTTTCCTTCTCCAGCTCATTTTACAGATGAGCAAACTGAGGCAAATAGGGTTAAATGACTTAGCCAGGGCCATACCACTCTTAAGCGTCTGGACTTAGTTGAACTCAGGAAGATGAGTCTTTCTGACTCCAGGTCCAGTGTGCAGTCTCTACCACTAAAATAACTCTCAGCTCCTTCCCTGTATTTCTACCCTCCAAGGCCTGCTCCAAATACCACCTTCACACAAAGCCCTCCATAACTACTCTAAGCTATAGGATACTCTCTCTTATTATAGAAGGGATCCACAAAAAGTTGGGATTAGGTATCTTTTGAGGCCCCTCTTTTGAGCTCATTTACATTGCCTATTCATCCCCAACCCTTTCACCAGCTCATCCTAGATCCCCCATGAAACTGGGAGCTAATGAAGGACAGGCATACGTTTTCCCACCTCCAAGAACTTAACAGGGCTAGGCACAAGAAGAGATGTGAATATCTGCCCTCCTGGAATATTAAAGAATAAAAGGACCTCAGAAATCAGCTAGCCTAAACTCTTCATTTTACAGGTAGAGAAGGTGAGATCTGGAATGTGGAAGTGCCTTTCCTAAAATCACATGGGTAGTATGTGGCTGAGACTCAGAGCCAGACCTACACTACCGAGCCAGGAGCCTTCTACCAAACCACCGTTTAGTGGAGACTTTGGTGGTAAATTGGATTGCTACTCCAAAACAGTCAGAGCTCCAGATCAGCTGGAAGGAGCTAGCAAAGAATCTGGCCATGTTAAAAGAGAAGATGGCAAATATTAGTCTTCTGACAGCATCTGAAACGTCATCCTATGGAGATTATCAAATGCACTGGATTTGGAGACAGAAGACCTGGGTCAGACCCAAGATTTGGAGCTGGGAAGGATCTCGGAGGTCAGGTAGTCCAAAACTCAGTTTCCCCATCTGTAAACAGTGGCGCTTGGACTAGATAGCCTCTAAGATTTTCCCCCCAGTTCTGACATCCTAAGGTCCCTTTCTCATCTCAGGTGCCAGAAGTACTTCCCAAAAGTCTTATTTAATTAGGTCTGGCCACACATAGATATACAATCAAATTGAACTGAGGAATGGGTAAGGGGGAGGGGTGGGATAAGGAATGGATCTTGCCCCAAAGAAAAAAAGGGGAGGGGGAAGGAATAGAAAAAGGAGGGAGAAAGAAAAACACAAAAGAGAAGGGGAAAAAAAGTTTCCCATGAAAATATTTTATTTTCTTTGAGAACAGGATACACCTGCAGGCCTCCTCAGCGGGGCCTCCCAAGGCCCAGCCCCAGGATTAGCAGGGAAGCAGAGCCCTCTGGCGGCGGCCTCGACACTAGCTAGCTCCCGCTCTAGACCCAAGCTGGAAGGGAAGTTAAAACAATCTATTTTAGCCAAACTCCTTCATTTTACTTAGGAAAATGAGGCCTAGAGACGGGGAAATTACTTGTTCAAGGTCATACCGCTTGCATTAGGCAGTAGCGGGAATCCTAATCCACGTGTCCTGACTCCAAAATCCCTCCACCCCTACCTTTACACCTGACTTGACACCTTACCCCCTCCCCCAGCCTCACCTGGAGAGCAGCTAAAACTTTAGAGCTAACAGGTGAGGGGAAGGTCTGATTTCTCTCCCCAAGGAGAGACTTTCCCATACCTGCAGCGATACTTCCAAATCTGAGGCGGGAGCCTTCCTCAGCAGAGCTGGTGGGGTCCCACCGCAGAGGACCAACTAAGCGCAAGGCAATTATTTAGGGAGTCGGAAACCAGGAGGGTGGGGAGAGGAAGACTGAGCGAGAGAAGGAAAGGAGAAGACAGACAGATACTCTGAAACCACACGCTGGCCGCAAACTGCTGTTGAAGGGGAAATCGGGCCGCGGGAACAGACGCTGCCCTTTTTTTTTTTTCTTTTTCTTTCTTTCTTTCTTTTTTTTTTTTTTTTTTTTTTTGGTGGAAATCCTTAAACGAATTCATCTGGGATCCGGGATGCGGAAAGAACGGTAAACACCCCACAGGAAGCTCAGGGCTGGCAGAACTGCCCTGCCCAGCCCTGAAGCGCAATGCAGCCTGGTGTAGGGTAACAAGTCTTGGACTGGGAGTCAGGAGGTCTGGGTTTGAGTTCCCAGCTCAGCTATTCAACTTCCCTTTCCAACACCAATACTGAGTCGGGAACTAAAACCAGACATTTAGCTGCAGTGACCTTGGGCAAGTCACTGCCTCAATTTCCTCATTTAGAAAAAAAGTCTTTAGGGGCTTGGGAAGGTTGGTTCAACTCTGTCCCATTCTAATATTCTCTGGGGTACAGGAAAGCACCCTGGAGACAAAGTTCCAGTCTTGGCTCTACCTTTCACTTGCTGCCTAACTTTGGACGAGTCCTTTCCCCTTTCTGAATCTCAGTTTCCCCATAAGGGTCGTTAAGGTCCTTCCCAGTTGACAGTCTGGGAATTTCGGGGACGAAGATTGGTTTGGCCAGTGCTTAGCAGGTTCTATAGCCCCAAGCCAGCGCAAAGGGAGCAGAACAGAGAACCATCCCCAGGGCGTGGTTGGGGGGGGAAGTGTCCGGCGGCGAATTCCAATTATCACTATAATTACCTCCAGTTTCCCCAGTCTTTTGCTCGCCACAACCCTACAGGGTAGGTATGTGCAAAGATTATATTGTCCCCACTTTACAGACTGGGAAACTGAGGCTGGGGGGAGGGGTGGCGGTGACTTGCGCGGGACACAGCTAAGTGAGAGTGGAGAGATTAGTTTTGTTTTTGTTTTTAATCTAGGTGAGAAACGAAATCTATTGGAAATGAAATGGCAGAACTATTTGGTTATGAAGTGTGTAATATCAATGATAAATCTGACAGACACCCTCCCTGGGGGTTAAAGGGGGGGGAGAGGCAAGAAAAAACAAATTCTTCGAGCTTGGAGTTATTTTTTTTTCCTTTGGGGCACAGTACAAAGAACATCTGGATTTTGTACGTCTTTTTTTTTTTTTTTATTAACTTGGGGGTTGGGGGGGAGGGGAGTCTGCGGCTGCTTGGAAAAAGTCAAACAGAAGAGAGTTCCCGTCCATCCCCCGAGCTTTCTCCGCTGAGTTGTCTATAGCAAACGCAGAACAAAACCACACCTACTAGAAAGGAGAGAGAGCGAGCCAGCGAGTTCGGGTCCGACTGGGGCCAGATCGCTGCGGGGAAATAGGGAGCGCGCTGGACTGGCCTCTCCCCGTCCCGCTGTCCCCTGCCCCTCTAACCACTGCGCCCCCAAGAGGCCAGTCGGACTCGGGATCCCAAGGGGCCCTGGGGCTAAGGACCCCAGGGAGGCCAGGGCCGGGAAGAGCGGCTAGGACCTTTAGGCTGGCATCCCAGCCTTGCAAAAGGCTAAGAAGAGTAGTGAACTCCCCCCTCCTCATTTACCCGTTACTGTCCTGGAGAAAACACACACATACATACACACACACGCACACACACACAGATATCCATCCTCGGACAAGTAGGAGACAGACACAAGGACACACAAACACACGCACTGTGACAAAAGCGCTCAACAAACAAACCGCTCCAGGCAACCCAACCTGCTGCCGATGATTAACTATTAATATAGCCCTGGGAGAGAGAGTTTGCATCCAGTTATGAGAGACAGACATACACACACACACACACACACACACACACACACACGATAGTTTCCAAGTCACCAGAAAAAAAGCGTAAACTAAATAATAACAAAAACTTATGGTTTCCAGCTCTGCACAGTATATCCCATTTCACTCCTCCCCTAGCACTTTCCAACTTCTCAGTATTAGCATAGTTAATCTCAACCCGTCTTTCCCACGTTTTGGGGTGTTTGCATGGCGGGGTAGGGCGGGAGGAGGCTGTCCCACCTGGGCTGGGCTGGTTGTCCCAATCGATTTGGAAGCCCATAGCTCTCTCCTCGCCCAGGGCAAGTGGGGCGGACGCGGATTTGCCTGCAGGGCAGTTGCAGGACCAGCGCCCAGACAGAAGACACTCAAGCTTTCCTACCCTACCTCCCCAGTCCACGGCCGGTGCGCCCCTGTTTCACCAAGACGTGGGGAGGAGTCGGAGCAGGAAAGACCACCAGCCCTGTAGTCTCCAGATACAAGAGTAGAAGACAGACGAGCCAGCCTGCCCGGGCACAATTCCGTGCCTCGAACTAGGGACCACAGGCAAAGAGGGCTTGAGGTGGAGGGGGGCACAAAAAGAAGCCGATGACAAGTCCCAGCGGCGAAGGGGAGGAGCGGGAGCCGGCGACGGAGAAGGTGAAGGAGAGAGGAAGAGAAAAGGAGAGAGAAGGGGTCTGGGGCCGGCCCGAATCTCCCTCGGGCGGTCGCTCCCTTGCTCCCTTGCTCGCTTGCTCGCTCACAGACGGGCAGGCAGGCGCGCTGGGGGCGGGGAGCTGGGGGCTGGTTTGGAGAAGGGGCCGGAGCCCCGAACGGCACCTACCCGAAGTAGGCGGCCGAGGGGCGGAGGGAGCCGAACAGCACCATCAGCGCGAAGGAGGAGGAAGAGAGCCAGCCCACCAGGACTTGTCCAGCCAGCATCTTGCGGCTGCGGCTCGGGGGCTGACCATCTCGCTCCCCCCGCAGGTCTCGGTAAGAGCTCGCCCGGCTCGGGGCCGCCTTCTTATAGCGCCCGCGAGCGCCGGGGGAGCGAGGGAGCGAGCCAGCCGGGAGGGGCTGAGGACGAGGGAGAGGCGGGGCCCCGACTCTCCCGGCCCAGGGGCTGCGCCCAGCCAGGGAACTCCAGACCAGCTGGGAGGAGGCGCGGCCAGGATTGCAAGGCTCCGCCTGCTTTTCCCGACCCCCCCCCTCCCTTGTCCCTCCCACCATCGCCTTTCCACCCCGTCTTCCCCGTCCCCTCCAACCCCCGTTGAAGAGAACCGAGGGGGATGTTGCTCCAAGAGACTCTTCCTGCTCTCCCCTAGCCATTGAGTGAATGGAAGGGGAGAGAAGAGAAAGAATATAAAACTGGAGCATCTGGGGAAAGCAGAGAGGCGGGATCCCAGTTTGGCCAAGCCCAGGGGCTGTTCCCCAACCTAGGACTCCCGACCAGCTGGGAGAGGGCGTAGCCTGAGACTGAGCGGGCCCGCCAGCCCCTCCTCCTTGAACCGGTGGGAGGGAGAGATGGAATGTGGCCCTGAGGGGGGTGTGGCTGGGGAGTCAGGCCCCGCCCTTCACGGGCCCAAGGCACCCAGAGTTGCGTAGGATGGGGGTGGGGGGCGGCTTCGGAACTCCGCCTACCACTGGGGAGGGACTCAGGAGAGCCCTGAGAGGAGGCGCTGAGGGTGTGAAATCAGAACCTCTGACGGGCGTCACTAAGGCTAGGGCACGGCCTGGGGAGAGCCCCGCTGGGCAACCCAAAGAGGAGGAAGAGCCTGGGTCTCTCCCCCCTTCCCCCAGAGCCGAGTCCGAGGAAAAAGGGGAGGGGTGAGGAGGGTACCCCCAGGCAGAGCCACGAGAGTGGCGCTGCAGGAGGCTGCTGGGTTGTTGGGAGCAGAGTGTCTGCGGTGACCCGGCGCTCTTGGACCGCTGACTTGGACAGAGAAGAGCCGCATGCTTCGAGGTTGAAAGAGTCAGGGAGCCTGGATTCGAGGGAAGCTGGGACATGTTCTAGCTGTGAAACCTAGGGGTAGACATTGCCCACCTCGCCTATCCCTGAACCTGTTTCCTCTTTTGCAAAATGAAGGAATCGATTCAATAATCCTTGATGTGTCCCAGGGTCCTTCCAGATCCGACACTCTCTAATTCGGTGGCTGCTATCCGGCCTTACCCTCTTCCAGTTGTCTCTTAAACGGAGGTAAAGGTGATGGTGTTTTTCCCCCAGTCGTATAATTTGTATCTTAATACATTAAGGTTGGAAGAGACCTATTTGAACGCCCTTAAGTTACAGATTGAGAAACTGAGAACTTAAAAGGAAAAATGACTTACAATGAGTAGAAATCTGGAATTAATGCCCAGGTCGTCTGACTGCAGGTTCCCCACACTTTCCACTACACCAGGGTACAATCATTTATCTCATTTGTATTTCATACTAAAACCATGGGGCAGCAAAGACAAAGTCTTGGTATGCCTACTTTACAGATGAGAAGGCTGAGACCCAAAGAAATGTCAAGTGACTTGTTCAAAGTCACACAGTAAGTTAGTGGCAAAAGCTGGAGCAGAACCTCCTAGTCCTGGGATCATTCTTGATGTATAGGATGTGGTTCTAAGAGGGAAAAGGCAGGAATAATTGTTAAGTGAAGCAGAGTGGTGTGGTAAAAGGAACACAGGACCTAGCAATCTCCACTCTGTCCCTGGGACAAGCCACTTCATTCTGATTGTTTTCCCCTTCTTTTAAAATGGAGATAGAAATACTTATATACCTACTTTATAGAGTTTGAGAAAAACTCTTAGCAAACCTTCGCTATTGTTTTGGTCCTTATTAGTCGTGTCTAACTCTTCATGATCCCATTTGGGGATTTTCTGGGCAAAGATACTGGAGTGGTTTGGCATTTTCTTACTCAGCTCATTTTATAGATGAGGAAAGTGAAGCAAACAAGGTTAAGTGACTTGCCCAGGGTCACACAGCTGGTAAGTGTCTGAGGCCAGATTTGGAGATGAGTCTTCCTGACTCTATCCACTATGCCACCTAGCTGCCCTTTTGCAAACCTTACTATAGAAATAGGAATTATTCATTGACATTACTGGTACCTATCTCCACACCTGTTGGCTTCACTGAGACGTGGTTGTATTCAGCAAAACTATGATATTGGCATAGTTTGTCTTTCATCAGTTGCTTTCACACACCCACACTCCTTTCTATGTCACCTGTTCCTAACCTCTTCCTAGGATTGTACTCAAGGTATGGCAATAGGGGATTTCTCCTGGGTTGCTGGAATTTAGAGGGTACTAATAGACCTTCAGCTGCTTAGAAACAAATAAGCTTAACACTTTATTAACAAAAAATACTCAGTTAAAATAGGAAGCAACTAGTTACATGCCCAAGTAAGTTTTATGTTGCTTGGCCTGGGTGCAAAAATTTCAAGTTACAACTCTGTGAACACCCTATACAATTACCTAGTGTTTTGATGATGTCTCCTTGCTTCTGGGGGCTCTGCTCCTCCCAAATCCTCCTTCCCTTTAAACAGCATCCCAGGGTCCAGCCTCTGGAAGTAGAAACACCCCAGCCTAACAATTAGGGGACCTAGATTCCTGGGGATTGTGTCTCTTCCAAAGACTAGGAGTTTTCTGTGGGTCAGGGACTGTGTTCTTCAGATGGGTGACTCCTTGAAGGCAGAGACCATGTTTCCCTCCTTGGATCGGGCATTCCCTGAGGTCAGTATTCCTGAAACCCTTTCTTCTTTTCTTAGGCAAGTATGGGTTAGGGGTCCAGAATCCTGGTTGTCAGCAATCAAGGAAGCTGACAAATGCCATAACCGGCACCCCATAACTATATTCCTATCTCCTTAAAAAATACTCTTCGTAGAATGGGGGTGGGATGAATGACCAATCCTGTCATATCCTGGATAGTCTATAGAGTCTAATCCCATTTTACAGAGGAAGAAACTAAAGCACAAAGAAAAGCACTAAATTATTTTCCCAAGGTCACAAAGCTAGTAAATGGCTGAGGGAGGATTTGAACTCAGGTCTTTCTTCCCCAATATGGCGCTCAGTTTTCTTGTCTTAAAAAAAATCAGCAGGGAAAACATCTCACATCTAGTCATATTAGCCACTAACTTCTCCCCCAGAGTACACTCAGCCCTAGCCTGCTCCCAATCCCATTCCCCTCTGGCCAACCTCCATTTCCACTTCATTCTCTCTTATGGTCAGTGGAAAGATCAATGGATCTTGTCAGAGGAATTGAGTTCAAATCCTAGATCTGCCACTTACTGCCCATATGACATTAGATAAGTCATTACCTTTTCTTGGGCCTCAGTTTCCCTCATCTTCAAAATGAGGAGACTGAACTAGGTGGCCTCTGAGGTCCCTCCCAGTTCTGAAGTTGTGATGCTATGACTTATGTATCCAGTGTACCACAGTCCCTCCCACCCAGCAATGGTGGGTTCACCTTCCAACACCATCCTTACCTCCATTCAATTAATGAGATGGAATTCTTAGAAATAATCTCTTCCCTGTGTGGTTTATGAAGATTGGTTTGGTGAAATGTCTAAGGGCAGAGAAAAAATAGCTGTGTTTGTAGGCTGAAGGGAGGCAGAGTCATAATTTGGACACTTATTAATACGTTAATGCTCAGGGTGTCTCTTTTCTCCCTGAATCTCTATCTCTTTAGTTTTTTTTTTCTTTTTCTCCTGCTGTCTCTTTTTGGTTAGTGTTGTCAGCAAAGCACATTTTAAACCTTGAACAGCAATAAAATTGGGAGATATTGTTAGCATAAGGAAACAAAGTGTTATTTTAAGAGATTTTTAATCAGAAGACCTGGGCTTTCAAACTTGGCACCCTGGAGAAGAGTTGAGAAAATGCATCTTCTTTCCATCCTTGAGGGCAGCTAGGTGAAGAAGTGGATAGACCACAAGGCCTGAAGTCAAAAAGATTCATCTTCCTGAGTTCAAATCAGGCCTCGGACTCTTACTGACTCTGTGACCCTGGGCAAGTCACTTAACCCTGTTTGCCTCAGTTTCCTCATCTGTAAAATAAACTAGAGAAGGAAATGATGAACCATTCTAATATCTTTGCCAAGAAAACCACAAGATGGGGTCACAAAGAGTTGAACATGACTGAAACAACTGAACAACAACAAACTATGTATCAATCACTCAACATTAAGTACCTATGATGTGCTAGACACTGTACAGCTAAGTAAACCCTGAGGATACAGAAAAGAGGCAAAAGACATCCCCTGCCCTCAAGAAGCTTACAGTCTAATGAGGGAAACAAAATGCAAACAAATATGAACCAAGGAAGCTCTATAGAATATAAATAGAAAGACGTGCATGTTCAGCCCAGCTTGATTCCTTGCTAGCTAGGTGACTTTGGGCAAATCACTCACCATCAATCTCAATTCTAACTCACGTTTACATTGAGGGGGTTGGACTATTTCTTTCTATGGTTTAATTGAGCCTTTGTGATAAGGATTCCACAAGCTCTGAAAGAGACAGCACATAGAATCTAGAATAATCAGGGGGAAGTCTCTTGATGAATCAAAGGGTTTGGATTGGGAAAGAACCTTAGAACTGGTCTGTCTACCTCATTTTACAGATAAGGCAACAGAGGATAAAAGGGGGAAGTGTTTTGATTAAGGTCACACATTCAGTAATTCGACATTCTTTCTTCCTTTTTTCCACTCTCTTATTTATCAGGTCCTGCACCTCCTGGGTATACAGGGAATGGATTACAGAAGACATCTTGACTTATTCCTCTGTTCCTACCTGGATCTGTTCTTACTCAGTTTGGAGCAGTCCAGATGTCCCCTTGCTTCACAGAATCTGTGTGTTTCTGAAAAAGTTGCCTGTCCTTCTAGACTTGGACAGATCTATGATTTCATCTGTGTGGGTGGGCCCTCCACCAACATAGATCACACTCCCCTCTGGACTATAGTGGATGTTCTTTAAGAGCTGCTGTGGCCAAAAAAAAATTCATTCCCTGGCAGTCAGTTCTTCTGGGGGTGAGCCTCTCTGCACTTAGCTAGACTAGTCCTTGGGTGTCTGTTGACACCCAATCCACCTCCAGGTCTATACTTGAAGTCTTTCCAAATTATGCTTTGCTGGCAGAGTCTTGCAGAATCCAGGGTCACCTCTGAGCCACAGAGGAGGGTTGTGTGCTGTAAATCAAATTCTGCTTTGCATTTCTCTGGGAAGTTCAGTCCTAGAAGGACTACTACTCTGAATGCTCTTTAACACAAAGAATCCTTTTGTTAAGTGAATAATTACCCACTAATTTATCTTTTAGGCAGGCCTTACAGTGTAAGGGAAACCCTGGGTTTGAGTTCTGGGCCCCAAAACAAGAATCATGACCCTGAACAAAGCCACTTCCTCTCTGAATTTTGTTTTCCTCATTTGGAAAAGAGGGATGATAGATAATATTCACAAAATTATTCAGAGGAAAGTGGTTTGTAAACCTTAGAGTCCTATGATATGGGGGTTATTATTGGTGCTGTTGTTTTGTGTAGCAATCCAAACTTTTGCATATCAAATTTGTTGTGTTTTTCCTTAGTTTTCAAAGAGGA
This sequence comes from Pseudochirops corinnae, assembly GCA_028646515.1. Taxonomy (NCBI): domain Eukaryota; kingdom Metazoa; phylum Chordata; class Mammalia; order Diprotodontia; family Pseudocheiridae; genus Pseudochirops; species Pseudochirops corinnae. The sequence continues at coordinate 73,601,855 of CM053590.1, read as the reverse complement.
TCATGACATCAGGGAGATGATGATATGACTTGCAGTTGACTGATTTAAGTGAGGCAGAACTGTGCAAGGTCACCAGCCTCACTTTCTCCTCCAGAGCCATCTGGATCCAGTGACCTGATATCCATAAGGATGACATCTCACTATCTATCTCACTATCTCACTATCTCACTATCTCACTATCTCACTATCTATCTATCTATCTAAATATAAACTGAAAAACACAAATATGTATATGAAGAAGTTCAACAGAAAGTAGTTTGGGAAGAAGCATGGGCATTTGGGATGAAGATCAAGAAAGACTTCCTGCAGAAGATGGTCCCTGAACTGCATCTTAAAGAGAGGGGTTCTGTGAGGTAGAAGTAAGGAGTGAGTGCAGTCCAGGCAGGGAAGATGGTTGATAGATAGATAGATGGATGGATGGATAGATGGATGGATGAGTAGATGGAGAGATGGAGAGAAGGTTTGATAGAGAGAGAGAGAGAGACGGATGGATAGATGGATGGATGAGTAGATGGAGAGATGGAAAGAAGGTTTGATAGAGAGATAGAGAGAGAGAGAGAGAGAGAGAGATGGCACAATGTATAAAGAGCCAGGGCTGAAGTCAGAAAGATCTGAGTTCAAATCCAGCGTTCAGATAATTACTAGCAGTGTGACCCTGGGCAAGTCACTCAACCTCTGTCTACCTCAGTTTCCTCATCCGTAAAATAAGGGTAATAACAGCACTCGCCTCTCAGAGTTGTTGTGAGGATGAAGTGAGATCTGTGTTAGCACTGTGCCTGGAACACACTAGGTGCTCAATAAATGCTATCCATTACTAGAGCCTGGCACTGTACCCAGCACTGAGTAGGCACCTAATATTTATTGATTAATTGGTCCTAGGAAACATCTTGTCCCAGCTCCACGAGGCTAAATTTATGAGAGAAGAGAATGGCCAAGAGGAGGACCTTTAAGTATCTGTGGCGCAGTGAGGTCAGCCGAGGCAGTGTGAACAGGGAAGGCTGGAGAGGCCAGCGAGAGGATCCCCCCAGACTTGGCGCAGCTGACAAACCCCAGCCCCTACTCAGTTTGATTCTTCCTCTTCCATATTCCCCTTATCTATCTCCAACTTGAGAGCTAAGAACTTTGGAATTGATTGTGTGACCTGGGAAACACTGGCACAGGACCTCTCGGCATGGTGAGCCCACATCAGAGAAGGCACTATGCTCTCTGAGCAAAGCAGAATTGAGTCAGCTCATAGGAAAGGCAGGATGCACAGATTTAGAGTATCCACCCCAAATGTTCACACGGACTATTTGTGCCCAGCCTGTGGTAGAGCATTCCAAGCTCATATTGGTACCATCAGCCACAGCTGGACACACTGAAACTTGACTCTAGAATAGTGATGTCATTCTTTAAGAACCAAGGACAACAACCAACCAACCAGTCTGCCTCCACTCAGCTGTACTATTGTGACACCCTCCTGGCTGATACCCTTTGCCTCCAGTGTCCTCCCTCCCCAATCCCACACCATGAAGCATCTAATCAGATCCTAGAACTGAGGTCTTCTGACTCCAGGCCCAGGAATCTTTCCACTGTACTTACATTGAGTCAAGAGAATTGGGGTCTTAACCTGACTCTACAAAGTCACTAAATCTGTGACTTTGGGGTCTCAGTTTCCTCATCAGCAAACGGGGCCAGTAATTCCTGCCCTGACTTTCACATGGTAGTTGTGAGAAGCACATGAGAAAACAGATGGAAGTCATCTTTAAAACTGCAAAATGCCATTCAAATATAATGTGAGGATTTTGTTGACTTAGGGATCATTTCCGAATAGAGAGAATAGCCATGGACCTAAAGCTTGCTCATTACAGACTAGGACAGAGGCTTGTTTGGGCCACTATCAGGTGCTGGGGACATACAAAGAAGCAGACGCTTTGGACTTTGCAGCCTAGTTCAGAGGTTGGGACCCAAATTATCTCTGTACATGATGAGTATGTGGCCCAACATAGTTTTCCAAGCCCTTTCTTCTCAATGAACCAGCAAGGTACAAGTGTCATTATTACCACTTGACAGAAAAGGAAACCAAAGGGCAGAGAGAAGAAATGATTTGCTTATGTTCACAAAGTGGAAGAGCCAGAATGCCAGCGCTGGTGTTTCAAAAGTCTAGGGATTTGTACCTCAACACAGATATGTCTCCCATGTAAAAAGTGACATAATAAGATAAGCCATTGAGTCAAATGATGAGGTATGAGAAGACACCCCAACCAACCTCTTCATGGAGCTGGGAAGTTGACAGGTATTACATATTGCCTATGTTTTCAGACTGTTTCAATGTACTGATCAATTGTGCTGACTTTTAAAAAAATTCCTCTCTAAAAAAATTATTTGTTGTATAGGATGGCTCTCTGGGAGGGGGAAAGGAAGGAAAGGAAGGATACATGGGATATCAAGGTGACTTAAGAAAGAGAAAATTATAATAAAAACATTTTTTAAAGTTCCAAAAAAAAAAACCAAACCCAACCTCATAAGTCATCACAAGGCATTGTGTGCCAAACAATCTGATGCAGAGCCATAACTAGGTTGGGGCAACCAGAATATTGCCTCAGGCCTCTGAAATTTAGAAAGTGCTGACAGCTCTTATAGTCCTTCAACAACATAGCTTATCGAGTAATTAGTAAGACTCATTCATTAACACAGGACAATATCAAATGACACATTTCTTCTACCCCCTTCAAAGCAGCACTCTACCCAAAGTTAACTCCTCCACGGCTCATTCCCTCCCAAAAGTAGACTCTAGAACAGTGATTTCTCTGCCATCTCGCGTAGTGGCCTGGAGTCTCTCCCACAGAGATCCCAAAATCTCTTCCCAGGCCCTTCAAATGAATTGTCTTAAACAGTAGATATGGGGGCACCTTCCATCTTGTTTGCTCTCGATGTACTTTGGGAAGCTGGGTACTCGAAATGCTAGTTACAGCTCTGAGGTGTGGGACGATGCCAAGGATCCCTGCACTCTCCCTCTGTACCATGATTTTATAGCAATGCATGTTTGAATATAACCAGTATTCCCTGCCTCCCTCCACCCCCCATCCTTTGCTAGATTGTGAATTCCCTGAGGACAGGAATTGGGTCTAATCCAAACTATATATTACATCCAGCATTCCCCACAAGGTTCTGCTACAGGAGGTACTTAAATATTTGGTGACTTAGAAGTGAATGAGTGCGTGAGTACTTGAATGAATGAGAGAAGGAGTGAATGAATGAGTGAAGAAATGAATTGAATGAATGGCTACCAGAATGGAAATGGGGCAAAAGGGAGGGGGAAAAGAAGAAGGTGATAAGAGGGGGAGTTCAGAAGATGGGGAAACTGATAGGGTGTAGGGGAGGGAGGGAAGACTTCTCAAAAGAGTCAGGACCTGAGCTGGAGATTGAAGAGAGAGCATTTAACAAGGGGAAGAATGTTTCTGATAGGAAGAACAACCAGAACAAAGAGGCTAATCATGGTTTAAGAGATATACTGAGGGCAACACCTCTAGCCTTCTGCCTCAGTGGCTGAAATGAGCCACATACAGAATCCCCTGCCTTAAAGTCTGCAAAGCCTTCTACCAACAGGATTTCGCAGGTTCCTCCCAAGAATTCTATGAAGTACCATGGGCATCATTCTCCCCATTTTACAGATGAAGAAACTGGGGCGTAGAGAAATTAAGTGATTCATCCATGGCCAACCAACTAGTAATTCTCAGTAGTAGTCGCTAGTGGTGTTTGAATACAGAGCTTCCAGACTCCTAAGTCAAGTCAATATTCTATCGACTAAAATCAAGATTTAGAGTGAAAAGAGACCATAAAAATAATTTGGTCTAACCACCTCATTTTACAGATGGGGAAACTGAGGCTTAAGAGAGGGAAAATGACTTACTTAAAGTCAAACAACTCATCAGTGGCAGAACTAGACTAAAACCCAATTTCTCCAAATTCTCAGTCCAGGGCTATTTCCTCTGGCTGATGCCACCATGTCTCAGCACCTCTCCCACTCTTAGACATCTTTTTTCCCTTCTCCTTTCCATTCTCACCCCCACCCCACCCTCAGAACTGAGCTAGCAAGTCAGAAGACCCAAAGACCTCAGATTTACACAGCACTGTGCTGTTGGGGTCAATTGAGGGGTGAGGGGGCTTTCTTCCCTGCTGCCTTATGCCCAAGTAAGCCTTAAAGGGTTTAATAACACCTCCATCCAACCCCAGCCTGGCCTCAGCTCCCAGCCCTGGGAGCCACCAATTGGGCAGGACAAGTCCCACTGCCTAGCCCACCCAAGCTTCGGGGGGACAGAGGGAGAGGGAGTCACCCTCCTGAAGTGTGTGCCTCTGGCACTGCTTTTCTCCCACCCCCTAACCCACGCCCCATGGGGCCCCCCAAGAGGCAGCAAGTGCCAGGGCTGGAACCGGAGCAGGGAAAGGATCAGGGAGCTGGGCCGCGATGACATTTTTAAAACGCAGGGCGATTCCCGTCCAAGAAAAATGATGTGTGAGATTGTAAATGTGTCTCTGGAACATGGTGCAGGCGTAAAAAACTTCCCTCCCTTGGGAGAGTGAGACATTTTAACATCTGCCTTCAAATTAATCCCTGTTCGAAGCTGGGGGAGGCGGGGATGGTGTGTTTGCTCCAGAGATGAGCAGGAGTGGATAGGATGCTGCTGTCCACATAACACAGCTTCTGTTGGCACCACCCTCTCTACCCCACCCTGCCCCAACACAACCCCCCCCCCCAGAGCTGGAAAGGATGAGACAGGATTTGGGGCCTCCAGGTGGGGAGGGGGGGCAAGTAGGGAGGAGAAAGGAGAGAAGGGGGTGGTTAATTTTCTTTTCCAGACAGTATCATGGAAAGAGCACTGAATGGGGAGTCAGGAAACCTGGGTTCCAGCCCAGCCTCTGTGATTACTCCTGGTGTGACCCTGGACAAATCATGGTTTTTTTCTCTGGATCTCTCTTCCCATATGCTAAATGGGGGAGGGGAAGATTATCATTCTGTGAGTCTTCTATAAACTCTAAACCAGTGGGGGAGGGGAGGGGGAAGGGGAATAGAGAAGGGAAAGAGGAAGGAACCAATCCCATCTAGTTTTAAAAGGCTTCATGCAAGAGAACATGCCTGAGCTGCTTCTGAAAAGACAGGTAGACTCTGACTCCAGCAGGGATGCTCAGCCTTTCTTTGGGTCATGGATCCCTTGACCAGGTAGGTGAAGTCAAAGGACCCCTTCTCAGCATGAGGTTTTTAAATGCATGAAAAAAATACACAGGGTTGTGAAGAAAAGTAATTACATTGAAATACATTTGTCAAAATGTATTTTTAAAACACACAAGTTCACTGACCCCAGGTTAAGACCCCCTGGTAGAAGGAGAGGAAATGTGATACAGTAGAAAAGAGGATAGAATTGGGGAGAGGGATGTCTGAGGACCTAGTTCTGGTACCAGCTCCATCATTTATGTGTTGTGAGATTTAAGGCAAGTCCCCTTCTCTGGGCCTCAGTTTCTCCATCTGTGAAATGAGGCAGTTGGGCTAGATAGTCTCCAGTTGACAGGCAGTTCAGTGGATAGAGCCCTGGACCCGGAGTCAGGCACTTATTATTATCAAGTCACTTAAATTTTCCCAGCCTCAGTTTCCTCATCTGTAAATTTCGGGTAATAATAATAGCACCTACCTCATAGAGCTGTTTTGAAGATCACCTAACGAGATAAGGTTTGCTTTGTAAACCTTCACACACCACATAAATGCTAACTATTTCAAAAGTTCGTATCTCAGAAGTTCCTTCCAGTAGTAAATTAGTGGAAAGACCTGGAGGAAGGGGGAATGATGATTCCGTGAAATCCTATGAACTCCAGGAGGTGGAGCGCACCTCCCCGAGGAAAGGGGTGGAGCCCTGGGCTGAGGAGAGCTCGGGGAGGTCTGCCTACTAAGGCAGGAGCCCAAACCATGGGAGTCAACCATCCGGCCAGCACCTGCGTGGTGTTTATGACAGGCTAAGCCTACCCCAATAATTCCCAACAAACTCTACTTCCTTTTGGAAAGCATGACCGCAGCTTCCCTGGAGCAGGGCATCTGAGGGCTTCTCCACCCAGGAAAATGCAAAACAAGTGGAGAATCTCAAGAGGAACTTGGCTGCGGGTTGAAACATTAAGTCAGCCCTCTTTTTAGAAGGTTATAGAGCTTAGAACTAGAAAGACCCTTAAAAGATCACTCGGTTCAAGTCTCTCACTTGACAGATGAGGAAACTAAGACCCAAACGAGAGAAGGGGCTTATCCAAGGTCACACAGTAATAAGGATCAGAGTCATGATTTGAACCCAATGCCTCTAGCTTCAAATCTAGAATGTCTTCCAAATTTCCACGTTGTGTTGAGTTTTCCTTGAGCCTTAGCATTTGGCTCATGTGATGGGTCTGGGAACAGTGGATTGTGACTAGAAAAAACTGGGTCTCCTGATTCCTCAATCCAGGGCAAAGGTGGGGGTGGGGAACAGGAGAAGATGATGTCTGAGACGGGGAAAGATGCTGGAGACATATTATACTAGGTATTGCCTGGATGGATAAATGATAACTTATCCCCTCTCAAAATATAATTCTAAACTATAGCATTGTTGATTTTACAGCTAGAGAGAACCATAGGGGACATCGATTTTAAATCTTAGGAGACTGAGGTTGAGAGGAATGGAGTCTACTGAAATCTTATCATTTCTCCCCTTTTGTAACATCTCTCATACAGGTCCCCCTTCTCTCCTCTGACATGGCCACCACACACCCACCTGCAGGTCCTCATCACCTCACAGCTGGACTATTCCAATAGCCTGCTGGGGTGGGGGGGAGGGGTCTGCCCACCTCATTTCTCCTCGTTCAGTTCATCCTCCACTCAGCTGTCAATTGAGTTTCGTAGAACACAGTATTGACTGTGTCACTCCCCTAACAATCAACTCCCATGGCTTCCTATCACATCCAGGATCCAATATAAAATCCTCCATCTAACATTGTAAGACCTTCATAACCTGGCCCCCTCCTACATCTCCAGTCATCTTTACTCACCCCCATGTACTCTACAATCCAATGACACTGACCTCTTTGTTGTTGCTCCCCCAAGACGCTTCATCTCCTAATGGAGTTCATTTTCCCTGGCTATCCCCCATGCCGAGTATGCTCTTCTTCCTGATCTCCAGCTCCTGGCTTCCTTCAAGCTCCAGTAAAATCCCACCTTCCACAGGAAGCTTTTCCTGATCTCCCTCGACTACTTGTACCTACCCCTCTCTGACTTGTTCTGTCTACACCCTGTTTCTGCATAGGTGTTTGCATGATGTCTCCCCCATTAGACCAAGAACAGGGAATGCCCTTCTGCCCTTCGCCTTTCTTTGTATCCCCAGCACTTAGCACAGTGCCTAACACAAAGTAGGCACCTAATAAATGGTTATTAACTGGCTGACCGACTGACCAGTGATTTCTGAGGGTCACACAACTTGTAAGTGTCTGGAACAGGATTTGAACTTATGCCTTCCTGATTGCAAGGCTAGCATGCACACGAGCACGCGCGCACACACACACACACACACACACACACACAGAGGCACACTCCCACTGCTTGTTGCTGCCTGAAATCCCACCACTGGAATGAAGTAGAAGGAAATATGGAAGATGGCTAACTCTCCCATTGGTGCCCACCCTTCTACTTCCACCCCTCTTTTCCAAGCCTTCATCACCCCTTTCCTGAACTATTATAATACCCCCCAACATTATTCTCCCCGCTTCCAATTTCTCTTCTTTCCAATCCATCATCTGCAAGTCTGCCGCAATGATTTTCCTAAGACACATCTGACCGAATCACTCCTCATTAAGGTTCAGTGGTTACCCATTATCTACAGAATAAAACACCAAGTCATCCACTCAGGGTTTAAGGCTCTCCCCTACCTGGCTCTTACCAGCTCCTCCAGCCTTACTTCCACCTGTTACCTTTGGGCACTCTACACCTCAGGCAGACTATACTAGACGCTATTCCCTAAACTGGTCCTCACTTCCCCTACCTTCATGCTTTCATCCAGAATGTCCCCTACCTATGCCTGGGACAACCATCTCATCTCTGCTTGCTGACATGCCTCTCTTCTTTTAAGATCCAAGCTGTCGGCTCCTCTATGAAGCCTTCTGTGATCTTCTTCTCACTCCAGCCCTAACCCCAAATGGAGTGTTATTTCTCTCTCTAAGTCCTGTGGCTTCTGTCCTTTGTCTCATCACACTACACAGAATCATACTCATTTGTACACAAATTATAACCTCCCCAGTAGGCTGTAACCTCCGTAACAGCAGAGACCGTGCTTCTTAATCTTTATAGCCTTCATCCTTGGTTTTGTTTATATTTCTGTAGCATTTTATAGCCTAGAGAGACTGGAGAGATCATGGAATCACAGAATTATAGACCTGCAGAGGTGAAAGAAATCCCGGAAGCCAACTAGTTCACAAGAAAGAACAATCTTGCCAAGGGGTCATCCAGTCCTCCATCCTCTAATAAGGATGTACCCATCACCTTTGGAAGTGGCCCCTAGTTTTAGATACCAATTACTCTCCTTGACCTATTCTTTGACCTGGACAAACCGGCCTTCTCCTCACACACCACAGTTCATTGCCCTTCCCTGCATCTTTGTACTGGCTATGCCACCTTCTTGGAAGGGACTGCTTCTTAGAACTGAAGTTTCTTTCAAAACCTAACTCAGATGCCACCCTTACACAAGACCTTTTCCTGATTCGTGGTTGCCAAATCCCTCCAAAATTCACCTTGTATTTATTTTATATCTATTTATTTTGTATAAACTTACAGGATCTATGCATGTAATGTAAACCCCTTGAGGGCAGAGACTATTTCCTTTCTGTCTTAGTACCTAGCCCAGAGCCTGTGATTTTATTGATAAAAAGAATTCCTTGGTGAAGAAAATCCCTCTACCAGTTCAGGTCAGCAACTTTTCTTCAATGTATAGATTTAGACAGTAATATAGAACACTGAGAATTTCAGTGACTTGCCTAGTCGTACAAGTAGTATAAGACAGAGGCAGGATTTGAACTCAGCACTTCCTGACTACCAGCTCCATTCTCTGTCTCATGCCAAGATCCCTCTCTTGCCTGGCACCTAGTGATTACTTAATGTATGTTAATTGATTAATTTATTGATTGGATGACTCTAATTGCTAGGAAGTTGCTCTGTTTTCTTTTATAAGGAGGTGAATTCCCATGCTAATTAGATGGCTCTAATTGCTAGAAAATTGTTTATTTTTTTTCTCCTATAAGGGGTTATCAGGAGAGTTCCCTTATCAATTTGATAGTTACATGTGGTAAGCCTTTGTATGGGACCAATTATATCTTCCTGTAGAAGGTGTGGACCATGCCTACATAGAATACTGAGATGATTGGGGAACATTTTTTGGAACATACCTCATCAAAGATGAGGCCATCTCCTTCAGTCTCATTTATTGAGGATGAATAAATTGTCTTGGAGATGAATCTGTTCATGAAAATGGAGTCACTTCTCTAGGATGATGTATTTCCTTTTCACAACCCACTCCTTTTTGGAGGATATACCAGAGTATAGCAAAGCTAAGTATGGATATTGGTCCAAAGTTGGCTGCCTTGGGAAAAAAAGCACATGAAAATAGCATCACTCTTGCTTATATGGCCTGAGGAGAAAGTTCCTGGATCCCAAATTCTTGGCCCCAGACTTGAAGAGGCAGTAGTGTAACCTCATCTCATTCAAGAGGTGGCAGCCATGGAATGGGGAATAAAGTGGTAGAAGTGGTAGGAGTTCCTAAACTTAGCTTTGAGAGATACTGAATCCAAATTTCCTGAATAGAAGAGAGAGGAGCAGCCTAATCCTGGAATTCTGCCTTCGAATGAAAGAAGGGGGGGTTTCTGGAATGGTTCCATCCTAAGAATCACATTATTAGCAACCTCAAGTTTGAGAATCCTAATGCCTATTTTCTAGAATCTAGAAGGAAATTCTTGAATAGTACCAAACTCTTGAAGAGAGAAGAGGACTGAGTATATCCCATCCCCTCCTCCCACCCTTGTAGCTGGAGGATTAAAGGGACTAAAGCCATGATATAAGGGAGCAAAAGGCCTGAACTTTGCCCTCTGAAATTAGAATGAGTTATTCAAATAGAGTAGGTCTGATAGGACAGGACCCTTTCTAGTAGAACCAAACACACTTCCCTTTTAGCACTTTGGGAATAGTCAGAAAATTGTGATACATTGTTGATGGAGCTATGAATCAGTACAACAATTATGGAAAATTGTTTGTAATTAACCAAATACCCATACTCTTTGACCCAGAGATTCTACCACTAAGCTTATACCCCCAAAGAAGTCATTGATAAGAAGAAAATCCCCATATGCACCAAAACTTTTTTGAGAGTAAAGAATTGGAAACAAAGCATATACTCATCATTGTGGCAATGGTTAAACAAATTGTAGTATGCAATGGAATATTATTTTGTTGTAGGAAATTATGAATATAAAGAAGCATGGGAAGATTTATATAATCTAATGCAGAGTAAAGCAAATAAAGGTAAGAAAGCAATATACAGAAAGACTACAACAGTGTAAATGGAAAGAACACAGAACATGCATGACTCCAAAGAAGACATATGAGAATAGACCACTTCTGTCACTCTTTCAAAGAGCTGGGTAGTCCCTATGTGGGATGCATTGCAAATATTTTCAGATTTTTTTGTTGTACTCATAAATTTTGCTGATTTTTTTCTTCTTTTTCTTTATGTACCCAATTTATCCTACTGATCCACTACTTCATTTCTTAACCAGTACCAGATGATTTTGATGATTACTGCTTTATAATATAATTTGAGATCTAGTATTGTGAGGCCACCTTCCTTTGTATTTTTTTTTATTAATTCCCTTGATATTCTTGCCCTTTTGTTCTTCCAGATAAATTTTATTGCTATTTTTCTAGCTCTATCAAATAAGTTTTTGGTAGTTTGATTAGTATGACACTGAATAAGAAAATTAGTTTAGGCAGAATTGTCATTTTTATTAAATTGGCTTGGCCTACCCATGAGCAATCAATATTTTTCTAGTTGTTTAGATCCGACTTTATTTGTGTGAAAAGTGTTTTGTAATTGTGTTCACATAGTTCCTAGGTATGTCTTGGCAGGAAGACTCCCAAGTAATTTATATTGTTTACAGTTATTTTAAATGGAGTTTCTCTTTTTATCTCTTGCTGCTGGGCCTTCTTGTTCAAATAAAGAAATGCTGATTATTTATGTGGGTTTATCTTATATCCCGCAACTTTGCTTAAGTTGCTAATTATTTCAAGTAGTTTTCTAGCTGATTCTCTAGGATTCTCTAAGTATATCATCATATCGTCTGCAAAGAGTGAGAATTTTGTTTCTTCATTGCCTAGTCTCATTCCTTCCATTTCCTTTTCTTCTCTTATGGCTAAAGCTAGCATTTCTAGTACAACATTAAATTATAATGGGGATAATGGGCATGCTTGCTTTACCCTGATCTTATTGGGAAGGCTTCTAGCTTGTACTCATTACAGATAGTACTTACTGATGGTTTTAGATAAATGCTGCTTATCATTTTAAAGAATACTCATTTTATTCCTATGTTCTCTACTATTTTTAATAGGAATGGGTGTTATGTTTTGTCAAAAACTTTTCCAACATCTATTGAGATAATCATATGATTTCTCTTGGTTTTGTTATTGATATAGTCAATTATGTTTATAGTTTTCCTAATATTGAACCAACCCTGCATTCCTGGTATAAATCCCACCTGGTCATAGTGTATCTTCCTTTTCTTTAAAAAAAAAAACAACATTATTTGTTATATTGGGATGGGTCTCTGGGAGGGAGAGAAGGGAAGGACCACTGGGAGAAATATTGGTCATGTAAAAACAATTGGAAGATATCAATCATGATTTTCTTTAATTAGATGCCTCTGAAGCAAAATAGGACTCATCAAAATGTTAGCAGGTGGGTTACTTCACTAACAACTTTAAGTCTGTTTTTCTTCCAAGGGGAAGTCAAACCACAAGATGATTCTGTGAATATAAAGTACTTTAGCACCCTCAGGCAAGGCAAGATTCCCTGGAAATAGGAGAGAGTTGTATCTATTATTTATGGACTATGAATCCTTTATGTATTCTCTGAATTTTCTGCGAATAAAATAAAGATTGTCCTCTATCCAACATGGGCATTGTAACTTTTAGTGCACGTGTGGGATCTAGGAACTCTTTTACCCACATCTGGGGATAACTCAACTATATTGGAGCTATATTCTGAGATTTCCCAGAGGCAAAAAAAAGTTCAGGGCAATACAGGCCAGAGTTCATTTGGGGAGGCCTTTCCCCAAGATTGGAATTGGTCAGTGTAAGCTCAAAACTTGGGGTTTAGAGCCACAGTTTCCTCCCTGAAACTTCTACCACTGCCTTTCAGGGCAATGCAGAAGGTTTAATTCCTCTTCCACATGACAACATCTCAAACACCGAAAGACAAGTATCCTGATACCCTCCCCTCCACAAACCCTGCCCTAAGTTTTCTCTTCTTCAGGTTAAGTTATTCCAGTTTCTTCACCTTTTTCTTATGTGTCATGAACTCAAGAATCTTCACCACCACTGTGACTATGTTCATCTGGATGCCCTCCAACTTATCAATGGCTTTCCTAAAATATGGCAGCCAGAACTGAGCACAATGCTTCAGATATGGCCTGATCGTGGAAGAATATAGTGGAAATTTCACCTCCCTGGTCCTGGTTACTTTGCCTTACTTAATGTCAGTCTATTACTTTGTGCCTAGCACATAGATTATGCTATATTGCTGTTGCTGTAGCTGTTGTTACCTCCTTCCATGTCTTGGTTGCAATATCATATGACTGACACAATTTGAGTATGTTACCATAGACATTTCACAGATGATCTACTATGTAGTCATATTTCTTCCATATTGCACTTGTGATGGTGATGTTTTGAATTCAACTCTTAAGACTTCAGATGTATCTCTATTACATTTTATCATATTAGATCCATCCTCATGGTATAATCTATCTAGTTCTTTTTAAATCCTTATTCTATCATCCAAGATGTTTACTCTCCCTCCTAGCTTTGTGACATTTGAAAATTTGATAAGCCATTTTAAGCAGCACAGAATCAAGGATAGATCCTTGGGGCACTCCACTGGAGCCTATGACTACTAAAGTGCTAATAATGCCTTTCGGTTTGCATCTGCTCATTCAACCAGTTCCAAGTTCACCTAACTCTATTTTGGTCTAGCCCACATCACTCTTTTTCCACAAGATTAACATGAGAGACTTTGTCAAGTACTTTGCTAAAATCTAATTTCACTTTACAAAATGTCCTTGATATACCAGTCTAGTATTCCTATAAAAAAAGAAAATAAGGTTAGTCTGACGTGTCTGTTCTTGCTGAAGCCCTATTGGTTCCTTATGATCACTACTCCCTTTTCCAAATGTTCACTAATTATTTACTTGATTATTCCTGTAGGAATTAAGGTCAAGTTCATTAGCCAATAGTTTTCAAATTCCAACTCTTTCCTTTTAAAAAAAATTGAGAAAGCATTTGCCATTTTCTAGTTTTATAGCACCTCTCCAATCATCCATGAGTCTTCAAGCATTGCAGCCAAAGTATAGGTCAACTAGGCCTAGGAATTTGGACTCACAAAAGGCATCTTATAATTTCCTTACTTACCTTGGGGTTTCAATCCCTGTTAACCATTTTTGTTCTGTCCTTTCTAATACAAAGACTATTTTCTCTGGCAGAGGAAACAGAAGCTTAAAAAGACCAACCGGGTAGTTTCACCTTTGTTCCTCAATAGTCCAATCCATATCATTGGAGGCAGCAAGATTGTAGAACTGAGTACTTCTGCCTCCATTCCTCAATAGTCCTGTCTGTGGCATTGACAGCAGTAGGATATTCCTGCTTGTATATCTTGTTCAGAACCCCTTCAGGGAGTTCAGAAGAGTTGTATTCATACTATATAAGGCGATTGACTGCTGTGTAAAGACTTTGAAAAGTTCATCCTCCTGAACCACTAAATAGAAGCACCTATGACTAAGAAGAATGGTTCAGCTGCCTAAGGCATAGCACATGCTAGCTCCTATCTGTAAAGCCTTTTAAGGTTTAAAAAGTTTTTTCCTGATAAGTCTCCTATGAGATAAGTAAAGGCAATATGGTGAAGTGGAATGAGAACTGGATTTTGAGTCAAAGGACCTGGATTTGAGTACTTACCAGTATTACCCTGACTAAGTCATAATCAGTCCCTCTGAAATTTAAGCTTGTATCTGGACACAAGTAATCCTGGAGTTTGAGTCCCCTTCCAGTACTTTTGGGATGCTGCTATACCCCAAAATGGATAAGTTCTTTTAAAAGGCAAAATTGTCCTTTCACCTACATGGGGGGAAAGGAGTATGCAGTTGTTAAGTCCTAGGCACATTAAGAGTTGGAATCTTGTTTTTGTGGCGGTTCCTATTTCTCTAGTGCATTAGGGTTTACAAAGTATTTTCCTCACAATCACTCTGTCAGGGAAGTGGTGAAAGGACTGTGGGTCCTCATTTTTTAAAATCATAATACTGAGTCTTAGAGGAAAGGAAGTGATTTGCCCAAGGTCATACACCCAGGACATATAAAAGAGGGCACTGAATTTTAAACTACCTCTCTAAGTGCCTACCATTGTCCTACCCCACGGGAGATGGATAGAAAAGATGAAGAAGCCATAGGCTCTCTTCTCACTAGGATTACAGTATAAACAGGACACCAGGACATACATACAGCAGCAGGTCAACAGCAGCCACAGCGAGGCTATTAACCCATGTAAGAGGATCCCAGACTCTCAGCATTGGGAGGGATCCCCCGAGAGCACCTTGTCCAACCCAACCTGAGCAGGAGCTCTCCATTACAATTTCCCTGACAAGTGATCACCACATCTCTACTCACAGATATTCATTGGTGGGCAGCTCACAGTCTCTGCTTTGGAGTAGCCTTAATTGCTGGGAGAGATCTTTCCAATATTGAGCAGAAATCTGCCTTAGTGTAACCTCCCCTGTCATTCCTGATCCTGCCCTTTGGGGCCCAGCAGAACACATCCATACTCTCTTGCGTGTGAAAGCAGTTTGGATGTGTGTGACGATAGCAAAGATGTCTCCCCTAGGCTGACTCTTCACTAGTGAATAATAACTCCCATTTCTGAAGCATTTTAATGTATACCAAGAGTTTTCCCACAGCAATCTTGTGAGGTAGGTAGTGTATTACAGATGAAAAAAACAAGATTCAGAATGGGGAGCTGATTTATTCTGGGTTCTAGAGCCTACATATATGTATCAAGGTAATCAAATGGTCGGTTGGTTATTGTCCTTTGTTCTCTATCACTATGATAGAGTCGAGTTACAGTGTGTCCGACTGTGGCTGATCAGACCAATACAAGCTTGGAATGCTTTACCACAGGCTGGACAAAAATAGTCCGCGTGAACATTTGGGGTGGATTCTCCAAATCTGAGTATCCTGTGTTTCCTTGGAGCTGTTTCAACTCTGCTTTGCTCATAGAACATAGCACCTTCTCTAATGTGGACATGCCATGCTGAGAGGTCCTATGCCAATGACTCTCATGTCACACAATCAATTCCAAAGCTCTTGAGACCTTGAGAGTGGAAGCCTACAGAAGTAAATGAAGGTATGTGTGTGTGTGTATAGACACATACACACACACACACATATATATGCATCTGCATGTATGTATATTTACACATATATGAATTGTGTTGTATGTTATATCTAGTGATATATGTGTATGTATGTATGAAACCTAGGATAAATCAGGATAAATTTTACACATAGACATACACATATATTTATGTATGTGTGATATGTGTATATACATGTGTATATACACATATGTATGTCTACATATGTGTATACACACATATATCTCATATCTCCTCTGTCCCCATATTCAGTGCTCCTTCCATTATGCTCCACTGTATCTTCCTTCAACTGGTCCAGTCACTGGTTCAGACAATCAGAGTTGTGGGAACTCAAAACAAGGGAGGGAGCACTTTGAGTTAGAGAAGAGGATGGTATGGAGCTTGGAGAGCTTATAAAAGAATGTCTGGGGCCCAAGTGAGTCCTTGAATGATGAATAAGATTGTCTAGTCAGAGAAAAGAGTTCATTCCAGGTGGGAGCTAGTGTGAATGAGATCATAGGAAGGAATGAACTCTGTGTGTGTGTGCGTGTGTGTATGTGTGTATGTATATGCATTTCGGGGAGGGGGAAGAGTTGGGGTAAGTGAGGGGCAAAATGGAAAAGTGATACTCAGTGAATTATAGGATTTTGAATTGAAACAGACTGTGAACATCCAATTTCTCCCATTTTACAGATGAGAAAATGGAAGCCTACAGATGTAAAGAAACCCACCCAAAGTCACACCGCTAGTTAAGTGACAGCCAGAATTATCAAGGTCTGCTGCCCACAAACAGCTCCTCAGCTCAACATTGAGAAAGGACCTTAGAGCACATCTAGTCCAAATCCCTCATTTTCATATGACACAATTGAAGCTCACGAGGGTCATGTGACTTGCCTGAAGTCACACAGTAAATAACAGAGCTTAGAGTCAAACTCAGGTCTATCCAATTTTCCCATTTTCTACCCCTAAGAGATTCCAAATAATGATTTTTATCATGATCCTCCATCCTATACCCCACTCCAACTGCTTTCTCTCCTCTGCTTCCCCCATTTCTATCTACTCTAGAACCCTCTTGGGCTCAGGCTGGCCCAAATGATTGACATGGTGGTGGATGCTGGGGGTGGGACACAGGCCTGGGCAGCCTTGGGTCCCCAGCAGGAGGCTGAGAAGGGAGGCTGGCCCTCTCAGGGTGGTCCAAGTGCCTGGGCCTGCGAGTCATACACTGAACATGAGCAGGGGCTGGTTATCAGGGGAAAATGGCCTAATGGAGACAGTTTATGAGGCCAGGCAGGGGGTCTCCCTGGGGGATGAGGCAAAAAAACCCATGTATGACTCATTCGAAACTGAGCCGGACAAAGAGCTGGAGGAGAAATGATCCTGTGCAGCCTGCCAGCCATGGACATGGTGACCTCATAGGCTGAGGGTTTGCTCTGGGATGTGTGTGTGTGTGTGTGTGTGTGTGTGTGTGTGTGTGTGTGTGTATACTTCTGAAGCTCTGACTTCACAACCCCCACTGCTGCTCATACCAGCCAACAGACCAGAGAGCCCAGTGTCCCTGCTGCTTCCATAACTCCCCCCCCCCCAAAATACATAGATATTGTATCTATCCAAATCCAATTAGGAGGAGGGGTTTGGGAAATCCAGACCTGTGATTTCATTGGTACAGAGAATTCCTAGAGAGGAAATCCTTCTATATCAATGCAGATAAGCAACTTTTCTGCAACTTATATAATTAGAGCACTGACTGAAACAATGAGAGGTTGTGACTTGCTGAGGTTCACATATGTATGAGAGGCGAGACTTGAAGCCAGCTTTTGTGACTCTATAGCCATCTCTCTATCCACTACCCCATGCTGCCTCTCTACATACGTGATTCTGAGCCAAATACAGCCTGTGGCTAGAGGAATATGTCATAGATACATAGAGCTTCAAAGGCTTTTTTTTTAGACCATAAAACAAATACTGTCAGTGCTGAGAAAGACCTCAGAATGTAGAATGTCTGCGCTAAATAGAATTACAGAATCAGAGCTACAACTGGGCATCTGGTGCCTAGAGAAAGCACCACGAGCCATAAATGGAGCCCTCAGTTACTTGTCTATATGGGGAGAAGGAGGTTGATGGTGGAAGTGGGAATGGATATTGATCATGGTGGGAAACGTCAACTCCCATGGGCAGAAATCTAAGGACACCAGGAGGCTGGAGACTGGAGGCTGGTCCTGGAGAAAGGAAATGGACCATCAGGTAGCTTCCTATTTTAACTAAGTATTCTTGAAAAGTAAGTTGCAAAATCCCTGAAGTTAATTTTATCTCTTATTTGGCAGCTGAGAGGCTTGATCACTGGTAGAGGCATAGGGGGTGTTGAGTGTGGTAACTACTGTAGCCACGAGACAGAGGCTTTGAGGGAGGGGACTGAAAGAGGATTTTCAGGACTTTCAACCCCTCAAAGTGTCAGGACAGACAATTAAACCTAGAAGGATCCGTAATGATCATCCAGGCCCCTCCTCCATTTGAAAGGGGAAAAAAACTGAGGCCACAGAGAGGAGAAATTGATTTGCCCAAAGTCACAAAGGAAGATTCATTTGCCTCTTACTAAAGTTAAGCTCAAGCCAAAATAGTGTCAAACGGAGTCCCGCTCTCAGAGACAGACAGATTGTTGGAGATCACCTTGTCCAGCCCCATCATTTTACAAAGGGGGAAACCAAGGCCTGGAGACAGTGTCAGAGTAGAGACTGGCTCCCAGGCCTCCAGATTCTCAGTCCAGGGTTCTTTCATGCAGATTGATGACATTTGGCCTTCTTAGACAAGGCCGAGGCTCACTCAGAGAGCACCAGGTCCAGGTTGTGTGACTCAGGATGAGCTGACTTCGAGTACAGATAGGTTTGAGCGGCTGGTTTTGTTTTTTTGAATTTTGGTGTGTGCGTTTTTTTTCTGACCTCACTCTCTTCAGAAAGAGAAACCTAGCACCTTCCTGCAGAGGGAGCCAGGGGCCTGGGCCTCTGAGATGTGGACTATACATGGTTTGCACCTGCCACTCCTGTGCATTCACTCCCTCAGCCTCCAAGGCTAAGGCTTGGGTCTCGTTTCCTCCACCCCAGTTGTGACCTCCACTATCTCTCTTACATCCCTTACAACTCTGTCACTGCTATTCCTTCCCTCTTATCACCTGCCCCAATACACCACCACCTGATCTTCCAGCTTAATGCCACCCCCTTTTCCTTCTTAGAAAGGTACAAGTATTCTCAGAAATCTCAGAATTTTCTTCTTGTTATTCAATCGTGTCCAACTCTTCATGATCCCATGGGCCATACTATCCATGGGGTTTTCTTGTCAAAGATACTGGAGTGGTTTGCCATTTCCTTCTCCAGTGAATAAAGGCTGAAGGAGGTTAAGTGATTTGTCCAGGGTCACACAATTTGTAAGTAAGTAAGTAAGGCTAGATTTTAACTCAGGTCTTCCTGACTAAAGATCAAAAAAAAAAGAAAAAGATCTATATGTTCAAAAGAGTTTCTAGTAGCTCTTTTCATGGAGGCAAAGAAATGGAAGCTGAGGCAGTTCCCAGCTATTAGGGAACGGCTTCCTAAGTTGTGGTGTAGTAATGTGATGGAATCCATTGTGCTGTAAGAAAAGATGAAGGGGATGGTTTCAGAGAAACTTGGGAAGACTTGTACGAGATGATGTATAATGAAAATGAACCAGGAGCACAATTTATACAGTAATAACAATTTAAAGACGAACAACCTTGAAAGACTTAGGAACTCTGATCGACACAATGATGATAATGAATAACTAACTTTATATCACATTTACTATATGTCAGGCTCTTGTATTTATTATTTCAGATGATCCTTACAACAATCCTGTGAGGTGGGTATTATTATTTTCTCCATTTTACTGATGAAAAAGCTAAGATAAACAGAAATTAAGTGATTTGCCTGGTATCACATATCTAATCAGTTTCTAAGATCACATTTGAACTCAGGTCTTCCTCCTGACTCCAGGCCTGGTCTTCTATACACTGAGCCACAAAGCGAACGATCCACCACAATTCTAAAGGACTTATGCTGAAACATGCTACCTACCTCCATGTAAAAAGTAAAGGAATTTAGAATGGAGATTGAACCTTTTTTCCTGGTGTGAACACAGCTAATGCAGGGATTTGTTTTGCTAGACTATACATGTTTCTAACAAGTTTTGTTTTCCTTCCTTTCTCATTTGGGTAGGGAGGATGTGGGTAGGAGAGAGTTCAGCATTGAAAATAAATCAATATTGAATTTTTAAAATTCAGTATAAGCATTTACACCCTTGAAATTGGCAAACACTATAAATCAGGATTTCATTTATGGTTTTGTTGATTGTCTAGTCTTAAGAAACTGATGGAGAAAATAATTAGGAATGCAGATTAAACGTAAAAGTGGGTTATACAATTTTTCAGAGAACTGGCTATTAAACATTTGCCAAAACTACACTACCTCTCCCTTGTTTGGTTAAGAATTCACCAGCACCACCACCACCCATGGCTATGAATGGTATATGACCTGATTCTTTTATAATTTTTAATGGTATGATCTTTAGTTAGAGAACTCTCTAGAACACTAAGAAGTTATCCAGAATCACATAGCCAGATGTTCCAGAAGTGGGACTAAAATTCAGGTTTTCCTGGCTCTAAGAACAGGGAGTTCCCTATAGCAAGGAAACCATACATGCATTTTGTACCCCTGCCCCTGTGATCTTTAATATTCAAGTCACATAATGGATCATTTCGTTATGTGCTTTAAGATGGTGGTCTAACCCTAATTTCTGCCAGATGACTTTCTAGTTTCTCATCATATCTTGTCAGATAGAGTTTTTCTTACATAATTTATATTTTGAGGTTTCTCAAACATTGAGGTATTGCGCCCATTATTTCTGATTCATCCTTGTCTAATATGTTCCATTTATCTACTTCTCTATTTTTTAACCAGAAACAGACAGTTTTGATGATTACTGTTTTATGATATGTTTGAGGTCTGGAAGTGCTATTTGTCATCATTCCTACTTTTTTTTTTATTACTTCCCTTGATATTTTGGGTCCTTTGTTCATGAATTTCATTATTATTTTATGTAGTTCTGTAAACTATCCCTTTGGTAATTTGACTGCGTTAGCAGTCAATCTGGAATTAATTTCAAAAGTATTATCATTTTTGTTATATTCCTGTGGCTTATCCAAGAATACTCAATATCCCTCCATTGAAGGTATTCTTTACATATTTTTTTTGGTGAGGCAATCAGGGTTAAGTGACTTTCTCAGGGTCACACAGCTAGTGTCAAGTGTCTGAAGTTGGATTTGAACTCAGGTCCTCTTGACTCCAGGGCTAGTACTGTATTCACTGAACCACCTAGCTGCCCTGGGTTTTACATTTTTAACGAGTTTAGTAATTATGTCTGTACAGGTCCTGAAGCGTTTTATTAGACGGAGTCCCAGATATTTTGTTCTTTCTATAATTATTTCTTTTAAAAATTAAGTTGCATTGGTATCTTTTGTTTTTACTCACCTAAACTGACCCCTGTATCCCTCCTCCTATTCTCCCCCAGAGAACTATCTCTATAACAATTTTTTAAAGAAAAAAGAAATATAAGGAGAGTTGGGAATATCATCAAAATCAATCAATACATTCCTCCCTCCAACAAAAACACTACAAAATATGCAGCGTTCCACACCCAGGATCCCCACCCCCCCACCTCTTTAAATGAGTGTGGGAATGTGTCTTTAGGGCCAAACTTATACTGTGTAATTTTATAACATTCATTTTTAAATTGTTTCATGATTGTTGTTCTTTTTGTTACATTGTTATAATCATTATGTATACTGTTTTCTTATTCTTTCCTCACTTTGCATAATTCCATGTAAGTCTTTCCACACTTCTCTATATTTGTCATCTTCATAGTTTCTTATAGAACAGTAATATTCCATCACCTTCAAGTACTATACTACAATTTATTTAGCCATTCTCCAGTCAGTGAGTATCTACTTTGTTTCCAGTTTCTTGCTACCATGAAATGCACTATATATTTTCATCCCTAATATTAATGGGAAATTTTCTAATATTCTCTATTATAAATAATATTTGCTCTTCATTTCAGGTAAATTTTTTTTTTATAACAAAGCAAAGATCTTGTAATTACTATGATTTTTAGTGTTTTTTGAGTTAATAATTAGATCTGCTACTGGACCCAGGGTGGCTTGGCACTAAGCTTTCTCCCTCTCCACCCAAAAGGTCTTCTTCTCTGGATCCACATATTTAGCTACTAGGTAGGGAGCCTGAGAACAAGAAGAAGGGTCAGACTCTTTTCCTCTAATTATTTGGCTTACTATGCCTTCACACCATTTTCCTGGGAAAATTTTAACTAAATCTTAGGATTGGCTTATATCTAGGACCTCCCAAGGTGGGGGGGGGGGGGGGGAGATGAAAAAAGGTGAAAAAAGAAACTCAGTGTGTCATATGAATCACATATGGAACAGCTATTTATTTCCCATGTACATAAGAGATGACTAAAAGATACAAAAAACCCTATGCTGCACATTGACAAAAAGTGAAGCAACCAGTAACCAATGTGATACACACCTGGGAGATTGAGATTTACACATGACAACATGAAGCCGTTTGTGAAACTGAGGAACAGACATTTTATATTTCACTTCAGTTCTATACTGTCCAAATAATTTGCTTCAGTTCCATGTCTTCTGGCAAATGCAGCCAGAACTTGAGCTCATCTTCTTGGTAGCGGTTATCTTCTCCAATGTAGCAATTTTCCCCTCCTGCCTCTCAGCTCCTACCTAGAGACCTAGGATCTCTCAGCTCTTTGGATTCATGAGGCTGCCTTCAAGGTCCCATCTTGGGATTGATGTTCAGTCACCTAAAATCAGGCACATAAACCAAATGCAAAGGAGGCATTCAAAAGCCTATACTCAAATTCACCTAACACAGCTGAGCTCTAACTCTAGCTGCCACACTTGAAACAGAAAGGGTGAATATAGAAAGAGTGTTCCTACTCTTCCTCCCATCCACCCTAGTCCTCACACAATCCGCAGGTATGAAGAGAAGAGAAAGACTGAGGTCATGTTATTCCCTTTTAAAGTTGATTGCTTCATCATCTCGAAGGTACCTAATTGCTGAGCCAGCACACATGGTCAGCTAGAAGTAGAAGATGTTTGTCCTCTCCAAAGTGCTCAAGTATTCAAGCATAGCAGGTCAGCCATAGGAAGGCAGGGGAATTCTACAAATGCCCTCTTAACCTTAACATAAATAAGTGTTATATCATATTGATGATTTCTTCTGCACCTATTTATATAATCATATAGATTTATGATTGATATAGTTTATTGTAATCACTGTTCTTCATGTGGAATCATCCCTGCCTTCCTAGTGTAAGTATGACTTGGTCATAGTGAATGAAGATATATATCTGTAATCATTCCGCCAATATCTTATTTAATTTTTTTAATTATTTATTTGTCAGTGATATTTTTTTAGTTCGAGTTCTCTGCCCTATTGGCACACACACACACTTTTATTTTGGTGTAAGAACCATGTTTGTCTTATAGAAGAAAATGAGTGTGGTGTTGTTTACTTGCTATTTAAATCAGAATATGTAGTAAAAATGTCTGAAAAAATTAATTTATAAATTTATCTGGTCCTACAGGTTTTTTTTGCTAGTTCATTTATAACTCAATATATTTCTCTTTCAGAGATTAGGTATATAGGTTCCTATTCCCTGTTATGTCAATTTTTATAACTTACATTTGTAATAGATAATCTATTTAGTTTAAATAATTTTTTTTATTCTTCATTTACATGATTTCCCTCTTCTCAGTTTTACTTTGGGAATTTGGTTCTCTGTCTCTCTCTTTAAATTAATTAATATTTTATTGCTTTTTTAAAAAATTCCTTATTTTTTATTAATTCAATTGTTTTGCTTTGTATATAATTTTTAGAATATCTATCTCTCATGGATATATTGGTGAACTTTCTAATGTCTAATTTTTTTAACTGCATCCTCAGTTCATTAGTATTCTTTTTCACTCATGAGTATTCTGGGAAATTCATTTGCCTTCAAGGACTGTTTCCACTATATCTTTTCAACGCAAAGTAAAGGCTAATTCTCTTTATATTGAGGTATATTTCATTCCAGTTTCTTCTTTCATTTCTCATCCTAGATAAGAAATCATGTGCAATTATAATTGTTGTTTTTAAAAAAAAAATGTGACTTTTTTCCTCCTGACTGTTTGTAAGACCCTCACTTTGCTTCTGAAATGACAGGATTTTGAAGTTAATTGAATTTGGAGTTCCTATCTATCAGTATCCTATGTATTCTATAAATCTTAATTGTGCTCTCAGCCTAAATTCTTCCAAGATATTTTTTCATATAGTGTTTTTCATTTAAAAAAAAAACAATAATTCTCAGGATTTTGTTGTTTTTTACTGTTATACACATCAGTTCCATTGCCTTCATTTGAAGATGCCTAAATTTTTCTTCCAGTAGGGCTGATTCATCATTTTCGTTGTTGAAATTTTAACATCCACCTCTCAGGAGCTGGTAGGAGCTGACTCCAGCACAATTATATTCTTCCTCTTCTTTTGTCTTCCATTTGGACTACTCTGTATCAAAGAGAACCCATCATTTTGTTGACATACTTTACCAAATGTTCCAAGCTTTCATGTCACACTCAGGTTTTTCTTCCTTCTTTGATTTTAATTACATCTTTATCAATGCCAGATCTTTTTATTTCTCTTTTGAACTTATTGAACACTTTGAAGAGCGTTGAAGTATATCCAGTTTTTCTTGTTTTATGGGTTTGCTTGCTATTGTTGTTATTACAATATTTTTCCTTTTGGTTCCCTCTCATTTTCTTTTCCCTATAACGTTTACAGATTGTATTGCTCTCTCTCTCTCTCTCTCTCTCTCTCTCTCTCTCTCTCTCTCTCTCTCTGTTTCTTGTCTCTCTCTGTCTCTGTCTCTGTCTCTCTGTCTCTCTCTTTCTTGTCTCTCTCTGTCTCTGTCTCTGTCTCTGTCTCTCTCTTGTCTCTCTCTGTCTCTCTGTCTCTGTTTCTCTCTCTCTGTCTCTGTCTCTCTCTTTCTTGTCTCTCTCTGTCTCTGTCTCTGTCTCTCTCTCTCCCCTTTCCCTTTTCTTTGAATTGATTTTCCTTATAATGACTTTTTCACATCATTTTCCCCTCTATTTGAAACATTTGTTGCTATTTTTAAAGAGGTTAAGAAGAATTTAGGGTCAAACATGATAGGGTTCATCATTGTATCATATTGCCCTCAATGCCCTTTTTTGTTTCTTTTCCCCATAGCAATTATTAATAAACATTAATAAATACTCCCCACTTCATTCTTTCAATCAGTAAACAGTTATGAAGAAATGTCTTTCTTATCTGGGAGACGTAGGATGCCTTCTTGGAGGAGATGATATTAGTCTTCCTAAAGCCCCACCTTCTTCATGTCACTCTTTTGCTTAATTAAGAGCCTTCTTTGTTTCATTTAATTTAAAATTAATTAATTGAACATCACCATGTAGGTAGCTCTCTTAGCTTGATACTAAGGACAAATATAGATTAAAAACTCATAGTTCTTGACCACAAATAACTCTTAGTTTCATAGGGTGATCATACATACAAATTACTTCAAGACAACACAAAGTAGGGTATGCTGGAGTCAGCTGCTACCAGCTCCCAAGAGGCAATTGTTAAAATTTCAGTTTAAGCATTTATATTTCAGAAATCAGAAAACACTAAAAATCAGGGCTTGTTTTATTGTTTCATTGAAAGTTTTGGAGAATATTTTATTAATGTAGATTTAACTTAAAAGTGTATCATGGGGGCGGCTAGGTAGTGGAGTGAATAGAGCACCGGCCCTGGAGTCAGGAGAACCTGAATTCAAATTTGGCCTCAGACACTTAACACTTACTAGCAATGTGACCTTGGGCAAGTCACTTAACCCCAATTTCCTTGGCTTTCCCCCTCCAAAAAAAAAAAAAAAGCAAAAAAAAGTGTATCATGCACACATTTTTGGAAACCCTTTCATTAAACATTTATCAAAACACCCCTAGAAAAGTGCAATAAGAGGTACCAGGAATGTGGGTTCAGAGGAGGGAAAGATCATTTAAAAGTGGGAAGGGGAATCATGGAAGGCTTCTTCATGAAAAGGACATTGAGCTTAATTCTGAAGGAGAGCGAAGATTTAAAAAATGGGTGAGTCAGGCACTCCAGGTGGGAGGACATGACCAACAAAAGTCATACAAAATACATATAAGTGGTATGCTAGAGGAATGGAAATCTATCTTGTTTGGATAGAATTTAGGAAGAATTTAGGAAGAACAGGAAATAGTACTGGAAAGATCAATTAGAGTGAGATTAGGGGGTAGGCCTTGAATGCCAGATTAAAGAGGTGGAAGGTCCTCTAAAATGTTTTGATCAACAGAGGTATCTGGGCAAGGTTTTCACACTGTCCCTTTAAATATCATGTCACTCCAACCTGAGGAATTCAGTTCTTGGTGATTTGCTTGAGGTTGCTTATAGGAAACTGAAGTCCCAGACAGATCCATTTCACACATTTCACCCTCTCTCTCCACAGAGTGCTGAGCCCAGTTTTCCAGGGAGGGAACAGATGATGCCAAATGTGTCACTCTCCCTACAGGCTAATAGTTTGCAATGGGAATATCCCTCTACTTCCACCTTTCTCCTCTGTCACAAAGGTGACCTCAGCTATGGGGTGACTGAGCTATGAATCACAGACCTTAAAGGAAAATGGGCTGTAAGGTTGGAAGAGTAAGTATAATAATGTACCCTGAGTTGTAATATTTGGAGCTGGAAGAGACCTTTGAGCCTGAGATGTCAAGGTTAGAAAATACTTTAGAATATAGAACACAAAATCTTCTTTTTTGTTCTTTTGCTTTTTGGAGGAGGTAAGGCAGGGCAATTGGGGTTAAGTTACTTGCCCAAGGTCACACAGCTAGTTTTGTGTTGTGTCTGAAGTCACATTTGAACTCAGGTCCTTCTGACTCCAGGGCCGGTGCTAAGCCACCGAGCCGCCCCTAGGACACAAAATCTTAAAGGAAGGGACTCAGAATGCAGGATATGAGATGTGGGAAAAGATCTTAGAACATGTAAAATGGAGTGCCCAGTATGAAAGGGAATTTAGACATCAAATGTCAGAGCTGAAAGGAGCTGAGGAACACAGAACACAGAATAGTTAGGAAAGTCTGAGAGCACAGAACCTGAATAACCACTAGATGGCGTTGCAAGCGTATAAGCTAGCTACATACGCCTCTCTAAATTCATCATCACTAAGACTCAAAAATTACCCATGGGCTTCACCTTCTACACTGTATCCCATGTTCTTACATCATCTCAAGGTATGCAAAGCAACCCCTCTCTAATGTCGCTACCTATGGGGCACATCCTTTACTTTCTTCACAGCATGCTGTTGATCATGGCTCAATGGTCATTTGTTATCTTAAAAAGCAATTTAATGGTGTTAGAAAGAAGGATAATAAAGGCAGAAGTATTACTTGCAAGTAACATAGACCATGCATTCCAACCCCTCTCAAAAGCAGATACCTCATTAGGTTGGAATGTTAGAGTTATTAAGTACCTTGGAATATAGGATGTCAGAGCTGCAAGGGACCATAAAGCATAAAGCACAGAATATAAGAGCCGGAAGGGACATTAAATATCATTCAGTTCAAAAGATAAGGAAACCAAGGTGAGGGTGGGGAATGGAGTGCAGAAAATGACTACTCAAACTTACATGATGAGTAAGTATGTGAGTCAGGATTCAAATTCAAGTCATTTGACTCCAAACTGGCTGTTCTCTCCTCTGCAACATTCTAGAACTCAGAATATAACAGTTTGGTCCCTACCTATATAATTTTATCTCTCTCTCTTCCCCAATTCCCAATAACCCTCTAAATGAGACTAATCTCTACACTATGCCCTACTCTAGGTCTACTCATGCTGTCCCACAAGGAAAGTTCCCAATGTCACTCTCCAATACTTTATTTCTCTGAACTGTACTCATCCTTCCAAGCTCAACTCAAATCTCATGCCACCCAACCCTCACATCGCTCCCCAACTTCATGTCACAAACTCCCAAGCTTTCTTTCTACTAGACAAACCAACTCCGGTTCCTTCAGCCCATCCCCTTTCAACTCAGTATCCAATCCTCTCATCATTCTGGTCTTCCTCTGGATGTTCTCCCATTTGTCAAAGTCTTTCCAAAAATATGGTACCTAGAGCTGAATTCCACATTTGCACTTGAAGGGAAAAGAGTATAGAGTAGGTTTGTCACCTTCCTCATTCTAGAAGTTCTGCCTCTCTTCATAATCTCAGCCTAAGATTTCATGGGCTTTTTGGGCAGCCACATCACACTTCTGGCTCACTTTGAGTTTACAGTAGGTTTTAACCTCAAGACTTTTTCATAAGAACCATTATTTCACCTATTGTACAATCATGAAATTGATTTATTGAAATCAAATGTAGGACTTTATGATTATTCCTATTAAATAAGAATAAATAAAGTTAATTCATTTAATTAATTTAAGGTCAATTAATTAATTTAAGGTCATTAAAGAGAGAAGGCACTAATAACTGGCAGTGGGAGGAAGGAGATCAGGAAAGACCTGATGTAGGTGTAACTTGGGATGAGATTTGAAAGAAGGTAGTATATTCTAATTGGTAGTGGTGAGAAAGGAGCATGTTCCAGATATGGAGGATGCCCTTTACAAAGGCAATAGAAAATGGAACATCAGGCAAGAAAAACAGGGAGACAACCATTTTGGCTAAGTAGAGTCCATGAAGGGGAGCAATGGAAAATAAACATAGGAAGGTAGGTTGGAGCCAGGTTGTGAAGGTCTTTCAGTTTCAAAAAGAAGAGTTCTATTTGATCTTAGAGGCAATGAGGAGCCACTGGAGTGTATTGAGCAGGGTTTGCATGTGTATTTGTGTGGGAAGGATATAGGCTCTGGGCTCACTCTCCCAACTTCCCCACTAGCACTGGGAGGTTGTAACCACACAGATCATTTGCTTCTCTCTTCAGAGCCCTAGGATACTTCTGAGAAATTGTGAGGGTTTTCTCTAGTACTGTTCTTCACAAACGCCAATCCAATGGGTTTTCCACACAACTAACTGTCAGTTAATATGTGCCCAATTTCAACTTGACCAATTGATCTCTCCTCGATGTCATTTATCCAATTAACATCAATTAGCTTTTATAAAGGGATATTTTTGAGGCAGTATAGCAAATACAGAATTATAAAAGCATCCCCCTTAACCAGGGCTCACTCTCCTCCCTAAGCACCCATTTGGTCCCTGGGGAGAATAGACTCAGCTTAAAATAGCAACAACCAAACATTGACCCCACCAAGTTTATTCCTTCTTTTTTTGCTTTTTTTTTTGGAGGGGGGAGGGCAGGGCAATTGGGGGTATGTGACTTGCCCAAGGTCACATGGCTAGAAAGTGTTAAGTGTCTGAAGCCGAATTTGAACTCAGGTCCTTTTGATTCCAGAGCTGGTGCTCTATTTGCTGCACCACCTAGCCACCCCCCACCAAGTTTATTTCTGAGTGGGCTACAGCCATTAGACAAGTTCACTTCCTTGCTTGCAGTTGTTTCAACTGCTGGGTCAAATCTCTGCTGTACTGGATCAGATGGGATGTTCCCCAGGGCTGGTTCCTCACTGGGTTCAGTTGGTGCAGCTACCAGCAGATTCTACTATGGACCCCAGTTGGTAGATCTTTGGTAGATCCTCCAATCTTTTGGAACTCACAAGGTCATAGCTTGGTTCCCTTCCATCTTTAATATTTATTCCCCTAGGAATGGTGGGAATTATTGTTATTTATGTTGTATCTAACCCCTTTTGTACATCCATTACTCATTTTAAAAATTCTCAACATGAAAAAAAAAATTCTCAACATGTTTGAATAATTCAGAATTGAGCTTTTTCCATCATCTATCTCATTTTTTATTTTTCTCTGAGCTACATACAGATGTTTATCTTTACTCTAAACAAGTTGACGGTATGACTGTACACAGTCACCCTATTCAAGAATGACTCCCAAATAGATAAGTCTTTTTTCTGCTTGTTGAAATACAATTAATTTCATTTTGTGACATTAGTTAACATATCTTATACTTCCCATTTCTTTTCTTCCATAAAGTATTCATGTAGTAGAATATGATTATAACATAAGAAACTAGGAATATGAAGGATTCAGAGAACTTTGGGAACACATATGAATCGATACAAAATAAAATTAGCAAAACCAGGAGATAAGGACCACAATAAAAAGAAAAATCACTTTGAAAGACTTCAGAATTCTGAGTAACACAGCTCATAAAGAAGGTACAAAAAATTACTGAAGAAAATAATACCTTAAAAAATAGAATAATAGAATTATTATTAAATAGAATAAACCAAAATAGAATAAATTAAAATAGAAATAGAATAAAAAATAGAATAAACCAAATAATAAAAGAATAGAATAAACCAAATAATAAAAGAGGCACAAAAATATGCTAAAGAGAAGAACTCCTTAAAAATCAGAATTGATCAAATAGAAAAAGAGGTACAAAAAGCTCAATGAAGAAAATAATTTCTTAAAAAATAGAATTGAGCAAGTAGAAACTAACCATTCCATGAGATAGCAAGAAACAATAAAACAAAATCAAAAGAATGAAAAATAGAAGAAAATGTGAAATATCTCACTGGAAAAAAAAACAACCAATCTGGAAAATAGATCAAGGAGAGAGAATTCAAAATGACTACCTGAAAGCCATGATTGAAAAAAACTGAACATCATATTTCAAGAAATTATCAAGGAAAATTTCCCTGATATCCTAGAACCAGAGGGTAAAATAGATATTGAAAGAATCCACCAATTACCTTCTAAAAGAGATCCCAAAATGAAAACTCCTAGAAATATTATAGCCAAATTCCAGAGCTCCCAGATGAAGGAGAAAAAATTGCAAATAGCCAAAAAGAAACGATTCAAATATCATGGAACCACAGCTCGGATGACACAAGATTTAGCAACTTCTACATTAAAAGATCAGAGGGGTTGGAATATGGTATTCCAAAAGGTAAAGGAACTAGGATTGCAATCAAGAATCACCTACTCAGCAAAACTGAGTAGAATCCTTGGCGGGGGGAGGTGGGGAGAGTAGATATTTAATGAACTAGAGAACTTTCAAGAATTTCTGATAAAAAGATCAGAACTAAATAGAAAATATGATTTTCAAATACAAGACTCAAGTGAGGCACAAAAAGATAAACATGAAAGAGAAAACTGTATTCATTTTTACATGAGAAGATGATACTTTTAACTCCTTAAAACTTTATCATGACTAAGGCCATTAGGAGGAACCTACACAGACAGATGGCACAGGTATGATGAGATGACATCCAAAAAATGAAATTAAGGGGTGAGAAAGAGGGAGAAGGGGGAAGGGAGAGGTAGAAAGGGGTAAATTATGTCACGTGAAAGAGCTTTTACAGTGGAGGAGAAAATGGGGAATGGACAATGTTTGGACCTTACTCTCGGTGGAATTGGTTCAAAGAAAGAATAATGTGCACACTCATTTGGGTATGGAAATCTATCTTACCCTACAGGGAAAGAGGGGACGAGAGGGAGGAATTGGGGGGGAGAGGAGGGGACTAATACAAAGGAGGTGGAAAAATTTTTGCACAAAGAAACCCAATGCAATGTTCTAAAATTGGAATGACAGCAGAAAACTTGGGGGGTGGGCATGATTTTACAGCAAGTTCCTTTGATAAAGGCCTAATTTCTCAAATATAAGGAGAAGTGAGTCAAATGTATAAGAATACAAGTTGTTCTCCAATTGATAAATTGTCAAAGGATATGAACAGCTAGTTTTCAGAAGAAGAAATGAAAGGTATTGATAGTCATATGAAAAAATTGCTTCAAATCACTATCAATTAGAGAAATGCAAATTAAAACAACTCCGAGGTACCACCTCACACCTATCAGATCGGCTAATATGACCAAAAAGGAAAATCACAAATGTTGGAAGAGATATGGGGAAAAAGGGGACATAATGAGGGTTGTGAGCTGATCC
Source organism: Pseudochirops corinnae (assembly GCA_028646515.1). NCBI lineage: Eukaryota > Metazoa > Chordata > Mammalia > Diprotodontia > Pseudocheiridae > Pseudochirops > Pseudochirops corinnae. The sequence goes on along the minus strand of CM053590.1, from coordinate 73,570,046 downwards.
AACCATTCTGGAGAGCAATTTAGAACTATCCCCAAAGGACTATGAAACTGTGTGTACCCTTTGATCCCCACTACTAGGTCTATATCCCAAAAAGATTTTTTAAAAAGGAAAAGGAAAAGGACCTATATGTACAAAATATTTATAACAGCTTTTTTTATGGTGGCAAAGAACTGGAAATTGAGGGAATGCCCATCAACTGGAGAGTGGTTGAATATGTTATGGTATATGATTATGATGGAATACTACTGTACTATAAGAAAAGATGAGCAGGATGCTTTCAGAAAAACCTGGAAAGACTTACATGAACCGACGCAAAGTGAAGTGAGCAGAACCAAGAGACCATTGTACACAGTAATAGCAATATTGTACAATGATCAACTGTGAAAAACTTATTCTCAGCAATACAATGATCTAAGACTTATTCCAAAGGACTTATGATGAAAAGTGCTATCCACCTCCAGAAAAAAAAAAAACTCAGGGAGTCTGAACACAAATCAAAATATACTTTTTTTTTTTACTTTATTTTTCTTGGGGGTTTTTGGGGTCTGTATTTTCTTTTGCAACATGACTAATATGGAAATATGTTTTGCATGACTGCACATGTGTAACCTACATCAATTTGCTTGCCTTCTCAAGGAAAGGAGTGAAGAGAGGGAGAGGGAAAGAATTTGGAGCTCAAAATTGTAAAGCAAATATTTAAAATTGTTTTACATGTAATTCAAAAAAATAAACATTTTAAAATATAAAAAAGAAAAAAATAATTCTACATTTAAGACTGCCCATAAATATTAACTGTGTCTATTAAAAACCAACTATGTAGAAGCTTTTAAAAGAAAATAGAGTGAAAGAATGTGGCTTTTGGAAGTCCCACTGTTCAAAACAAAGGCCTATGCTGGCTGCTACCTCAACTTTAGGAAATCTACTCTTTTCTTCTTTTCCCATTGTTGCCTTTGGAAAGAGACAAAGGAACCAGGAAGGGGGAAGAGAGAAAGGGGAAAGTGGAAAAGAGAAGGAAGAAAGGGAGGAAGAAAAGGGGAAGGAAGAGAAACATGCTTAAAACAAAACTAGTGCCTTCCCTGTTTGATTCTGCCTGTTCCCCAAATTCCTTATTTCCATGGAGGGTGCCACCATCTTTCCAGTTACCCAGATTTGTAATCTTGGAATTATCCATGATTCTTTCTTCTCTCTGACCCTTCTTGCCCTAGCAGTCACCAAAGCATTTCCATTCTGCTGCCAAAACATCTCTCCCAGCTGTCCTCTCCCAAAGATGTGCTGAATGAAGCCAGCTCAGACTGGCTGATGGTTAAAATTTCAGTGTGAAATGCCTCAGACTGGCAGAATGCTATAAATCAGGGCTTGATTTATTGTTTTGTTGATTGTCTAGACTTAAGAAAATGGTGGAGAAAATGTTAATAATGCAACTCAGAAGTGTGTCCCGAGGACATGTTCTTTTTCAGAGATTGAGTGGTTAAACATTTACCAGCACAGCCCTGCCTCAACCATTCCTCAAGTTCAGACCATCACCGCCTCTCAGCTGGACTCTTACTGTGGTTTCCAGCCTTTCCCCTCTCCAATCCACCTCGGAGGCCTGACAGGCCTAACCACCTTATTTGCCCCTTCAATTCTCTTCAGAGGCTCCCCATTGCCTGTGATATAATGCAGACTCCACCGTTTGAATCCTCCGTGAGCTGGCACCCACCTACCTCTCCAGACTTGTGTCTTCTTACTCTTCTCTCTGAAATCGGTTTTCCAGCCCATTGACCTGTTTGCTGTTTCCTGAAATCAGCATCCATTCCATACTCCACCTCCAGGCCTTCTGCACAGAGTGTTCTCCAGGCTTTGAATGTAATTCCTGCTCACCTTTACCTTTTAGAATTCTTATTTGCTTTCAAAACTTCACTAAGGTGCTACCTCTTCCTCCCACCCCCACCTTCCTCCAGGAAGGACTCTCTCCTTCCTTCCTCAAGTGACCTCGTATTTACTTATTCTGTCCTATCTTCCCAGGAAAACAGAAGCCCTCTTGAGAGCACAAACTATTTCTTTTTTGTCTTTTTTTATTTTTATCAGCCATACTTAACACAGAGAGCAGGAACTTAATAAGTGTATGTTTAATTGAATGAACATTCTGTATTCTACCTTCTAAAGTCACTTCTAGTTCTGGTATTTCATGTTTTAAAAAGTTCTCAAAAAAAGAATTTGGGGGAGATGGCTAGGTGGTGCAGTGAATAGAGCACTGGCCCTGGAGTCAGGAGGATCTGAGTTCAAATCCAGCCTCAGGCACTTAACACTTACTAGCCATGTGACCTTGGGCAAGTCACTTAACTCCAATTGCCCTGCCTTCCCCCCTCCAAA
>CM053590.1:73540850-73567194 GCA_028646515.1 Pseudochirops corinnae | reverse complement strand
TGGAGAGATGATAGAAAGGTGGATAGAAGGATGGATAGATAGACAGATTAGAGAGATAGATAGAGTGGTGCATGGATGGATGGATAGGGAAAGAGATGATAAATAAATAACTAGAAAACTGTATTTCAATGTAATTAGTTTCCTTATAATCCCATATGCATTAATGCAAATAATGAATTCCATTAAGTATTTGCATTTATTTGAATTCTGACTATTTGAAGTTATAATTATATAAAATGTGGTCATTGGTTCCAACCCAAAGTAAACACTAGTATGAATTCTAAAAATGTACCACTTCAGGGGATTCACTATTTAAACTAAATGGGACCTTGGCCATATCTTATTTTATGCATTTAAAAACATGATTGTGAGAAGGGGCACATGGGATTCACCAGATACTGCCAAAGGGGTCCAGGACACAGAATAAAGTTAAGCATCTTTACTCTAGATGCCAGATGCCCTCTCTCTCCTCACCCCTCAGTCAAATATGACTTTCCCAAATTTTACTATAGAATCTTAGGACAATTTGATGAATTCATTCACAAGGACACACAGAAGATTTTCCATTTAGTTGGGGCCTTCTGGAAACAATGCATTGGTCCAAAGAAAGGGACATTTCCTTCTTTGTCGTACGTGGGCAGGGAGATATTTGGGGGCAGAGTACTGACTACATGATCCTCCTAAGATCATTCCTTTAAAACCTTCAGTAATTCCCTATTACTCACATAATAAAGGAAAAAGAAATCATGTTACAAAGGAATCTGGCATGTAAAGCCTCCACAATATGACTGTAGGCTTATATTTTAACTTAATTTTAAGAGATAGCTAGGTGGTATAGTGAATAGACCATTAGGCCTTAAGCCAGGAAGACCTGAATTTGAATCCTGACTCAATTACTTACTAGCTGTGTGACTAAGGCTAAAACACTTAAAGTCTCTGTGCCTATTTCCTCATCTGTAAAAATAAGGATATTAATGCCACTGGCCTCACAAAGTCATACGGATCAAGCAAGGCACCAATATAAGTCCTTTGCAAACTTTAAAACACCATATGAATGCCTACTATCATTATTTCTGTTTGCTTTCACATATACTCCAGTCAAACTGGCCCATTCTTCCCACTGCCCCATTCTTGTCTCTGCATTTGCACAAGCCCCATAACCAGAAGTCTCCACTCCACCTGTTCCTTTTCCTCAAGGCCCAGCCTAGACTCTTCTCCATGGGCCTTCTCTGATCCTGGCTCCTACCAACTCTCAGCCAAAGTGAAAACGATGTGGGCTTTCAATTCAAGAGATTCAAGGATTTCAACTCAAGGATTCAAGAGATGTGGGCTAGATGGCAGGACAGATAAGAAGACCAAAGATGATGGCACCATACAGCTTCCACCAGTACCACCTCATACCCCCTCCTACCAGCCCAAAGTTCAGGATTAGAATTCAGTTACTGTGAGATCCCAATGAACCCATGTCTCTATTCCTGAAGGAAGTCTACACCCTAAAAGCCATGGGGCCTTCCTATCCAACATGCATTTGAAATGGGTTGCCTTCCCCATTAGAACATGAACTTAAGATTTCTCTGTTTCTGTCTCTGTCTTTCTCTCTATCTCTCCTTCTCTCTCTCGACCTCCGTCTCTTTGTCTCTATCTGTTTCTGCCTCTGTGTTTCTTTGTCTCTCTATGTCTCTGCATATTATATCTCTCTGTGTCTGTGTTTCTATCTCTGTCTCTCCTCTGTCTCTGTCTTTGCCTCTCTGTCTCTGTCTCTTTATCTCTCTGTGTCTCTGTCTCTTTCTCTGTCTCTCTGTCTCTGTCTCTCTGCCTCTGTGTGCATGTGTATCTCTCTCTTTCTCTCTGTCTCTGTTTCTGTGTGTGTGTGTGTGTGTGTGTGTGTGTGTGTGTGTCTCCACACTTCCCCACCTCTCTCTCCTTCTTCAAGATCCTTTCTGGAAATGTCCCTTTGACCAACCAAAATAAGTCCCTTATACAGGTATGCAGTATCACTCTCAGTATTCTGTTCTCTCAGCCAATCAGGAACCGCATCTTCCTCTGTATATGTAGCCCACAGCACAGGCCTGTGACTCCCCCACCTTCCCTGGATTAGAGGAGGTGCTACATACAGTGGAGATTGAAGGAAATGAAAAGAGAGTGAGTCAGTGGGAGCAGACAGACAAGGAGACCTCTGGGAAGTTTACCTCCACCTTACTAAAGATCGAAGAATCCTAGAAACTTGTACTAGTCTGGCCTGATAGACTGGCAGACCAGGTGGCAGTGCTATGGACCTTGAACCTGTGGGACACCACTAAGCTGGATAAAGAGAGAGGAAAACAATGTATAACCCTTCCCTTGGAGCAGTGGGTGAAAGCAGGACTTAGCGGAGAGAGGGGCTCTGTCAGAAAAACTGGGATATGTGGGGACTGAGACTGACGTGGGTCTTTGTGACTTCCTTCAAGGATGCCTATTTTCCCTTCCTTTCACTAAAACTTTCTTCAGAGATATGGTGAAGGGTAGAAAATTGGAATCCTGAGGGCTGCCACAAATACATTTCCGCAGATTTCCTGAGCCAAAAGAAAAAACAAAAAAATTCCTCACAAATACACCCGGGTCAAAGTTGTGATCATTTCTGACACAGCCATTTCACAGAACAAGACCAATGTGTCCACTAGGGCGACTGGGAGAGAATGGATGGAAATCAGTATAAGATCATTGAATCAGAGGCTCACCTGTGATATCTTACTAGAAGGTGCCTTCTGGAGACTGAACTGGGAAGTGATCCAAATGGGGATGTCAATGATTGGAGCAGAAAGATAATAATCCTGCTCTGGGCTGACACCCTGACGAACAGACCCAAATTCAAATTTCTATTGCCTCTGATCTGGAAAGAGTTCTCTTTCTCTCTCTCTCTCTCTCTCTCTCTCTCTCTCTCTCTCTCTCTCTCTCTCTCTTCTTTCTTTCTCCAGTTTCTTGATAATGTCTCTGGTATAAACTCTGTGAGAGCAGGAACTATGTATTTTTTGCCTTGCTTTGTGTCTACAGCATGTAGCTTGGCACATAGTAGGTACTTAGTAAACATGTAGTGACTGAATGACCATCTATCTACCCAAGGCCTTAGACTGGTGAGACCCAGAGAGAAAATAAAGACATAACAAAGCAACAAGGTAGAGGTAAGAAGGCCCTGAGGAGGAGGATGGGAAAGTGACCTCAGAGCAAGTCACTTCTCTGAGATTCAATTTCTTCTTCTCTAAAATGCAGGAGATGAACTAATTATCTCAATGGTCCAATCTTTCTCTGATAGTCTATGTCCTAAAGTCCCTTCCAACTCTGACATTCTGTGTTCTAAGGTCCCTTCTAGGAAGAGCTATGCTGGAGCCAACAGGTAAGGACCAGTTGTTAAATTTTCAGCATGAGCATTTACACCTCAGAAATCAGCAAACACTATGTTAAAAATGTAGATTATACATTAAAGTGTTTAGTACATATATTTCCCCCCAGAAAATCATTGGTTAAACACTTACCTACATACCTCTGTTTCCAGGCCCTCCATTCTATGTTTCTGCAGTTAGGTTGCTATATCTTCCAACGTCAGGCTACAATGAGGGGGGTAGGATTTGGTCACATGGACAGAGATTTTGAATTAATGCTACCCTTTCTCCCAAAGACCACAAGGAAGACAAGTTTTCTGCAATGTTCTCATAGATTCATAAGATCAACAATGTTAAGTGGAAGTTTCCTAAAGTGCTTCCCTTTTCTTTTCAAATTCAGTTTTGAAAAACCTGGAAAGACTTATATGAACTGATGCAAAGTGAGGTGAGTAGAACCAGGAGAACATTGTACACAATAACAGCGACATTGTGTGATGATCAGCTATAACTGACTTAGCTCTTCCCAGAAATACAGTGATCCAAGACAATTTCAAAAAGGTTCATGATGGAAAATTCTATCTACAAACAGTGAAAGGACTAACGTAGTCAGATCAAAGCATACTGTTTTCACTTTAGCTTTTTGGTTTTTTTTCCTTTTGTTCTGTTTCTTCTTTCACAACATGGAAATATGTTTTACATGATTGCACATATATAACCTATATCAAATTACTTACTGACTCTGGGAGGAAGGAAAGAGAAAAGAAAATTTGAAATGATATTTTATTTAAAACGAATGTTGAAAATTGTCTTTACATGAATTGGAAAAACGAAATATTATTTTAAAAAGAAATTCAGTTTTGAACGGGAGAAAAGCCCAATTCAAACTGACAGACATTCTTGAATCAAAAACATTTTGGTAAAGCATTGCCTTCCAACTTCCTTCTGTCCTGACAGGTCTCCTCATGTTTAAATTAAGGAAGGGGGGAGGATTTTGGCAAACTTTGGGTTCATTGCTTTCTTGTCTAAAGGTGAGAATTTCCTTTGGGGCGTTGGAAGCACCTGGAAGACCAGCCAATTCCCAGAATCCCAGAATTGGAAGGGATCTCAGAGGTCCTCTAGTCCAGTCCACAAAGGAACTAGAATCGTCTCTAAAATGCACCTGACAAGATATCACCCAGCTTCTGTTTGCAGACCTCCAATGAGGAGGAGCTCACTACCTCCTGGGGACAGTTCATTATACCTTTGGATAGCTCTCAATTCCTAACATCAAGCTTAAATCTGCCTCTTTGGAACTGCCATTCATCACTCCTCAATAGGTCCCCTGGAGCCAAAGAGAAAAGTCTAATCCCTCTTCCAAGTGACAGCACATCAAACACCTGAAGCCAAGGATCATTCCACTGATCCTGGGCATCCCCTATAAAAAGGCATCGAAGTGGTGCCATAGTGCCTAGAGTACCAGCCCTGGAGAAAGGAAGATTTATCTTCATGAGTTCAAATCTAACCTCAGGCACTTCCTATCTGTGCAACCTTGGGCAAGTCACTTAATCCTGTTTGCCTCAGTTTCTTCATCTGTAAAGAGAGCTGGAGAAGGAAATGACAAACCACTGTAGTACCTCTGCCAAGAAAACCCTAAATGGGGTCATGAAGTGTCGGGCACAACTGAAATGACTGAACACAATATCACCTGTAAAGTGGGGCCATGTCCTAAGTGAACTCTAAAGATCCTTCTAGCTCTCATTCTTTGGGCTCCCACTCCAGATCAAGACATCTGGCCTCCATCACAACTCCAATCCTGGAGAAATCTCTCAGCCCCAGCTAGGCCAATACATTATCTCCTCTGATCTTTGACACAGCCCCCATGAGGTGGACAATACACATATCATCGTGAATAATTTAATACTTTTATTATGTAATGCTTTTATTAATAACAATAATGGCTGTCATTTAGAGTGCTGGACTTGGAGTCAGGAAGATCTGAGTTCAGATCCCATCTCAGACATTTATTCTCTGTGTGACTCTAGGCAAATCACTTAACCTCTCTCAACTTTGGCTTCCTCATCTGTAAAATGGGGATAATAATAACACTTACATCACAGAACTGTTTGGAGGACCAAACAAGATGACATATGGAAAGTGCCAAGGAGAATAGTACGTTTAACTTCCGCAATGAAAAGCTGGGGAGAGCAGACAAGCATTAAGGAATTGATAAACCATTGTTTGAACACCTTCCGTGTCTAAAGCATCCACTGAGAGGAACAGAGCTTCTTATTTAACCTCTGAGTCTCAGTTCCCTCAGGTGCCAAATGGGGAAAATTCTACCTGTAGTACCCAATAGAAAAATGCAGGCAAAGAGCTTTGAAAACCTTAACTTGCCATGTAATGGCCCCTCTCTCCTAGCATTTATGCAGCATTTTAAGGCTTACAAAGTGTTTTACACTTGCTATCTCATTTGATACACAACCACTCTGGGAGGTAGATGCTAATATTATCTCCCATTTATGAGACTGAGAGCCATTTAAGGGACTTAGCAAGCTGGCAACTATCTGAGGAGGGATCCAACTCCGAGCCCTCTGAATCCTAGTCCGACACTCCAAATGTCAGCCATCATATAACTGTCATTGTTAAATTCTCATTATTATCATACTATCACATTAATAATAAGACGATTACATTATTAATAACGATACTTGTGTTGCCTGTCTCATGGGGATTGTGAAGAAGATCACATGAAATAATGTGTGTAAAATGCTTTGTAAGTCTTAAACCACAACAGAAATTTAAGCGATGGTGGTGACGATGATGATGGTGTCTCCATTTTCTCATCTATAAATTGAAGGGGTTGGAAGGAAGCCCCCTGAGGTCCTTTCCAGCTCTGGAGCCAGGATTCCTGTGAACCCCATTGTGATGATCAGCTATCAGAACTGAACAGTAAGGAATGAAATGTTGGAAGACATTGACTCGGGGTTCCATTGCAAACCAGGCTCAATTTCCAGAAGTCCATAGGAAAATCCCGTTGCTCAGTCATATATCCCAGGAATTCTATTGCTCTCATATTAGACATGTTGTGGGTTTTTTTTTTTCTAATTTGGGGACTAGAAATAAATCAGAGAAGTCCAGCTGTGGTGGCCATAATGACCTGGCTCCAAGAAGGACAGAACGACAAGGAAACAAGCATTTACCAAGAGCTTACTACCTGCCAGGCAAAGTGCTAAGTAGTAAATAGTTGAAATTTCACAGGAGGTTCATCTATAAACCAAGATTTTTGAAGCATGTGTGGAAGAGGTAGAGGGTAAGGCCTGGTAATTGAGGATGAATACAGAAGAGCAGCACAATTCTGGAAGAATGTGAGTCAGTCAGTCAACAAGCATTTATTAAGAGTCAGCCTCCTGATGCGTGTGTGTGTGTGTGTGTGTGTGTGTGTGTGTGTGTGTGTGTGTGTGTAGTGGGTAGATTCAGAGACTATTAAAGCATAGAAAAAATAATGAATTCTCAAAACCACCAAAAGAGTGTCTGTTTGTTTGTTTAGCTACTTTAAAAGTAAGAGGAAGATCTGAAAGGGGGTGGGACTCTTGAAATGAATGAGATAATAACAGACAATGGAGAGAAGGCAGATTTCCTCAACTTTATTTTTCTTCTGTTTTCTCTGCCAAGAGGGATGATCTTTGGTCTAGAGAGTATAAAGCAAAAGCAATTAGCAGGCATTGAAACCCAAGATAACTGAGGCACTAGGAAGGGAACTCAGGTGACTTTTGTTAAGTCTAAGTCTAAGGCCCAGATGAACTATCCATGGGCACTGAAATATTTGCCAAGTGGGATTCCTGATGTGCCCTCAATGATTTCTGACATCACAAAGATATCCATGAAGTATATGGTCTGGTATACTCATCCCTCAGGATTTAACAGACTTTTTTTAGTCATACATGATGGCATCCATTCAGCTACACCTTTCTTTCATGTTCTGTATTGTGTTTGCTTGTTTGTTTTTTTTAATGGTAAGAACGGCCAGGTGTCTATGATTTATTTTCTCCAGTAGTAAATCTACTCACTGGTCACTGGATGGGGACCTCAGACGTAGAGTATCAACAGCTAGCAGGGTTTATAGACCATCTAAAAATTGTAGGATTTTTAGTCCCCTCTACTTCCTTTCCCACTTCACTACAGCCATAGCTAAGAGAGTAGAAAGGACTTGGCCACCAGGACTGAAGGCTATTTTTATATTGTTGTTTCATGGATTTCCATGACTGCTGGTGATCTGCCTCTCCTCTCTTTAGCTAAGCTGGTCTTTAGAAAGTGAACACAAGTCTACTGCTGGGACTATATTCAAAGCCTTTTCTGCCAGAACTTGCCTTTCAGACTTTCAGAGCCTTTAAGAACTCAAAGTCTCCTCCACTCCATAATGATGCATCATGGTAGGACTTTATACAGATTTTGTGATTCTCTAGAGCCTTGCTCTCCTCTTTTGAACTTCCTTGCTTCTGTTGAGAAAACCACCATTTTTCAAGTCATCCAGATTCCAAGCTTTGAGTAATATTCATTTCCTCAGTTTCCCTCAACTCCTACTTCAATTAGTTGCCAAATCTTGTCCATTTTACCTCCACAGTCTCTTGCATTCACTTCTGCCATTCCACTCACCCTCATCAGCTCTCACCTGGACTACTGTAATAGCCTCCTAAATGATCTGTATCCTAAATGATCTCCAGTCTTCTCTTTAATCCACCCTCCACAAAATTGTTCAGGCAATGTACCTAAAACAAAGATGTATCCACGTCACTCCCCAGCTCAAAAAGTTCCAGTGGCTCCCTATTAGTATCTGGCCTTCAATGTATAGTCTTTCACTATACATGACTCCCATTTACGCACTTTTCAGTTGAATCAGAATGGCCTTCTCAAAGTTCCCTACTCACAACACTCTATCTTCCATCTCCATTCATAGTTTATCCCTTCATCCCTTCAATCCCTCCCTGGCATGCCTTCCTTACCTCTGCCTCTTATAATCCCTAGTTTCCTTCAAAGCTCAACCTAAGTGCTATCTTCCAGGTGAGGTCCTATATCCCTCCAAATGTAAGAGTTCCTCTTCTCCCAGTTAACCTGGATCTATTTTATTTGTTTGTTTCTGGGTTTTTTGGAAGCAAGACAATTGGGGTTAAGTGACTTGCTCAAGGTCACAGAGCTAGTAAGTGTCAAGTGTATGAGACCTGATTTGAACTCAGGGCCTCCTGACTCCAGGGTCGGTGCTCTATTCACTTCACCACCTACCTGATCTATTTTTAAGTACATTTTTATTTTCATGTCATCTCCCTCTAAGCTCCCTAAGGGCAGCTTTTTATCTCAGGACCCACAGTTCATAGTATAAAACCTGCCACATACACATTGATTGATTAAATAATAGTAAGTTGTCTGAAAAAGTTGAGGGTTGAAACACAGACTGATTGCTCTGTAAGATCCCTGACGGTGCTAAAGTTTGTGATTTCTATAAAATGATTTTAATTGAACTGAATTGATTTGAATTCCAATTTCATATAGAGTAGGAATATTTCTATAGCTGTAGTTTTATATGTTGGCCACTAGAGGACACAGTCCACTATAGAACTGGGAAGGAATTGAATCATAGAAATTAGGATCACAGGATTTAGAGGCAGGGAAGGGACCAGAGCGTCCCCAACTCAGGAATTATGGCAACTGTGGTTCAGGCACTTGGGATCATAGGATTTTAGAGCCAGAAAGGACTTTAGAGACTATCTAAAGCAATCTCCTCTTTTTACAGAAACAGAAACTGACACCCAAAGAGGAAAAGTGACTTTCCTCAAGTTAGATAGTAAGCAGCAGAGCTGGTCTTCCAACCCAGGGCCCCTAATTCCATCATCCTCTGTTTCTCCAGTGTCCCAGCTCCAGGAAGAAGCATTATATTCCCACAAACGATAGCATCCTACTTGGGTCTGGTCAGTTATTAGGAAGGTGTCATTTTGGTAATGGATGGCCCAAATGGCCTCTGTTGGTGTTCTTCCAACCATGAAATCTTGTGATTCAGAGATTCAGTGGGTCATGAAGCAAAGTTGAAGATTCTTTCACCTCAGAACTTTAAATTGGTGGTCCAAGTTTGGGTCTGAATAAGAGGTGAAAAGATGTACTTCCTTCCTTTCTTTGCAGAGGTGTGGAATCGTGGGTATGGAACATTGTATATGTTGTCTAACTGAGCTGCCTTTTTCCCTCTTTCTTATTCTTTTTTACAAAAGTGGGAGAGAAATAAATGAAGATGAAAGATATGTGAAAGCAAAAGATATCAATAAAAATTTAACCCCCCAAAAAAAATTTAAATGGGTAATTCTTCTCTAAAAGAGAGGGCCTACTGACCTGCCCTAACCCAACCCCAATAGCAGGACAGGGCTCTTGAGTGGCGAGTAGGAATTACATTAAGCGAACACTATTCTTTTATGCTTTTTTTTAATCCCACTGGTCAGGTTTTGTTTGTTTTTAATCATGGATGTGGAATTGATCTTTGGAAATCCTTCTGGTCCAGACACTTGCCTTTATAATCAGAGACTTTACAGGAAAAGAGATAATGGAAAACCATTCCAAATTCATCGAGTTGGAATGAAGTTCTAATGGAAGAAATAAACTTTTAGAAAATGACCTCTGCTACAAAAAATAGATAGCCGTTGAAAGTTTTTGAGTGAGAGTGACACGATAGAATTGGTGATGGATAGAGAAGAGGCTGGAGGCAGGGGGATCCATTTGGAGGCTATTAAGGAAAGAGTATGAGGGTCTGGATTAGAAGAAAAACAAGAAGAAACAGAGAGAAAAGAGTGAATCTGAGAGTTGCTATTCAATTCAATTCAGCATTACTAAGTACTCTTGGAGAGACGGAAGTACAGTTAGTTATTGGACTGTCTATAATCCCTACCTTTAAAGCCTTCCCGCTCCCACACTGCTCAGCTCCCTATAGCCTCACCATTGTACTAAACCTGCTGATCATCAAACACAACACACTTTTCTCTGTCCTAGCCCTTCTTGACCTCTCTGAAGCATAGGGAACTGTTGGCCAACTGCTCCTCTGAATACCTTTTCCTCCTCTAGCTTCTGGGATACGGCTTTCTTCTGGCTCTTCCTCTAGCTGACTGCTTTTCAATCTCCTTAGATGGATCATCTTTTGTTTACTTTTTAAATATATATTTTATTGATATCCTTTGTTTTGACATCACCTTTTTTCTCTTTATCTTCTTCTGCTATCCCTTGCCCAGAAAAACCGTCCCTTATATAACAAAAAAAAAAAACTTTAAAGATGGAAAAAAATTCAATAAAATCAATTAATCCATTTTTAAAAATCTGATATTATATGCAATATTCCACACCTCTGACTTGCCCCCCACTCCCCCTCCACACATCCCTCTACAACTGAGTAGTAGGAAGTGAGGAAGGGAGGGGAGGTGCTGCAGGGAGCTAGGTAACACAGGGAATAAAACGCTGAGTCTGAAGTCAGGAAGATCCAAGTTCAAATCCAGATTCAGACACTTTCTAGCTGACCTAGTGTGATCCTGGGCAAGTTAATTAACCTCTCTCAGCCTCAGTTTACTCATCTGCAAAATGAAGAGGATAATAATAACATTTACCTCCCAGGACTGTTGTGAGGATCAAATGAGATAAATTTGTAAAGTGCTTTGCAAGCCCTAAAATGCTACAGAAATGCTGTTGCTATTATTATTGTATCCCTTCTTTGGAGAAAAAAAGCAAGGAAGGCAGGAAGGAAGGAAAGGAAGTTCTGATTTTTTGTGATTTGCTGCTCTTTCTATTCGTTTTATCGTTACCGTTGTGGAACGTTGTTTTCCTGGATCTGCTTACTTTGCCCTGCATCAGCTTATGTAAATCTTTCGACGCTTCCCTATATTCATCATGCTTATCATTTCTTACAGCACAGCAATATTCCATTACGTTCTGTGCACCACAAGGTGCTTAGCCATCACCCAGGAAATGAGCATCTGCTTTGTTTCCAATTCTTTGCTACCACAAAAAGTGCTACCATAAATATTTTCGTGTATATAAGGACCTTCTTTTTGCCATTTACCCCCTTGGGGCTCATGCTTAGCAGCAGACTCTCTGGGTCAAAGGCGGGGGACATTTTAGTCACTTTATTTGCACAATTCCAAATTGCTTGTTGGATCACCTTCTTAATAGTAATAAAAATCGACGTTTATGTGCAGCCTTAAAGTTTGCAAAGTATTTTGAGCCTCTCCACAGCCCTGTGAGATGGGTATATTATAGGCACGATTATTACCATTATACAGATGAGAAAATTGAGGCTCACAGAGGTTAAGTGATTGACCCATGGTCACAAAGCGAATATGTACTTGAGGTAGGATTCAGACTTGTTTTCTTGACTACAAGTTGAGGATTCTGCCCATTATATCATGATTTCTCCTACCCTTTTAATATAAATATTCCCCTAAGATTCTGTCTCTGACACTTATCTGTCATCTTTCTACACCAAGCTCTTCCTTGGCAATTTAATCTGCTTCCATGATCTCAATTACCACCTCTATCCAGATGACTCTCAAATTTATATATCTAGTCCTCCCTCTCCAGAGCACCAGACCCACACTTCTACCTGTCCAATGTCTATCTCAAACTGTATATTCTATGAATACCCCAAACCCAACATAACTCAAATAAAACTCATAAAGAAAACCCTTTCAATTGAGTTTTGAAGTTTACAAATCACTTTTTTTTTTACAATTACAACTTTATGAGGAGCTAGGTTGATCCATCTTTTCCAGGTCTAACAAAAAGGTAGAGGAGCCCAAACCCTGGTCTGGCCCTACCTGTGCCCCAAGATGTAGACCATCTTCCCATGATGTCTGTCGGAGATCAGAAAAAAACGCAGACTTGAAACTACAAGGGCTCTTTATAAAAGACCACACTTCCATTGCAGTGCAGAGGTGTTCCCAAACTGATAGTACTATTGGCTGTGTGACTTTTCACAGCTTACTTAATCTCTCTGAGCTGGGAGCCTCTGTTTCTTCCAACACACACACACACACACACACACACACACACACACGTCTTCATCCAATTGCTTCTCTTAGGGATCCTTGTGTATTTGGAACTTCATCATACAAGTGTGGTGGCCCTCTTGGCTCTCTTGGTCCTTGCCTTTCCAGGTTATCTAGTGGAAAGAATACTGTACCTGGAGTCAAAGGATCTGAGTTCAAATCCTACCTGACACTTCTGGGAAATGAAGTGGAGTAGGGGAAACCAGATGACCTGCATGGTCCTTTCCAACTCTAAAGCTATAATGGAATCATTTTACATATGATCTACACTTATAGTTCTATTCCAATTTCTAATCTTAACATGAAGGTGACCGTGGGTTCTCCGAAGCTGTCAGCAGATCACAATCCCTGGCAGTTTGTACCAGATTGGAAAGGTTTTGAGTAAAAACCCAGTGATGGACTGTATGTCCACTGTCCCTGACCCAACCCAAGTAACTTTAGAAAGGTGATCCATCATTGGCCGGCAAGGGAATGAATTGTTCAACTGAAATGACCCCGGACGTCCTTCTCCAAAGTCGTGGGAGGACTGTGGTCTTCAACAGTTGGAGGAGGGCTCCCTGCAAGGATGAAATCATAACACTTTGATGTAGTGAAGAAACATGAGAGATAAGGAAACATAGGCTCAGAAAGGTTAATAGCATGCAAAATCATATATCCAGTAAGAGGAAGATCCAGGACACAAACTCAGGTCTCTCTGACTCCCAGATTCTGAGGTCTTTCCACCATCCCCTGTTTAGTCATCTTCAGTTCCCCCTGTCCCTCACAGCTCGTCTCATTCGTTGCTAGGCCTATTTCTGAAATATCCTCCCATCTGTCCCCTTATCACACCTTCCACTGCCACCACCAGGCCAGGCCTGGTCACTCTCTCTGACCCGGACCTAATGGATGTCCCTTCTCCAGCTTCCCCCCTTCCAGTCTGTCCTTCACACCATTGCTGGGGTCATCTTCTCATTGGCAGAGAACCCTTAATATTTGTCAAATTCAAATTCAAACACCACTCCTCTACTCAAAAACCTCCAGTGCCTTGCCCATTAATTAGCTCCCATGACAGCTGGACCCCCAAAGTCTGAACCCCCTCTCTTGGTCCTCCACAACCTGGCCCCCACGCATGTCTGCAGACTTGTCTCACGCTGCCTCCTTCTGCTGCCCTCAGATCCAGCCCTCTTGTTGCCAGACCCATCCTGCACTTGCCTGCCTCCTTTATTCAGGCTCCTTCTAGATATTCGCTTGCTTGCTTTCTTCTTTGTCCACCCTTGCCAATATCCTTGTCATCTACTATACTCCTTCCCCTTCATTCTAGGAGCAGAAAAAAGAGAAGGTGAAACCTTCAGTTGGATGAAGGCCAGGATTCCCCATCAATGCTTAAAATGCTCTTTTAGCCCCAATATTAAACAAATGAAATTCTAGGCAGTCCTCAAGGCCCAGTTCAAATGATGCCAACTCCTGGAAACTCTCCCTAGGGGCCCCAGACAGATGCAATCATTCCTAGCACTTTGTACCTCTCCAGTGATAACACACTTAGATTTCTTTGTATTCTGGTGGCACGCGCGCGCATGTGTGTGTGTGTGTGTAACATGTCCTGTTGTGCACATATGTACACACATTCACACATATGTAAGCTGTGACATAGGAGAGAAGATAACTTGCACCAAAGAGACCAGAGACCTGAGTTCTCTCTCAGCTCCTCTGCTCATTAATTGTATGGCCGTAAACAAATAGCTCCCTCAAAGCACTGGATTCCTTAGATGCAAGATGGGAATAAAAATCTCTGCACAGGATCACTATGGGGAAAGAGCTTTGTAAACCAACCCTGAAGTACCAGAGAAAGGTGAGTTACGGAAAGCTGTGCTACCTTCATTTCCTCTTTATTAATCTTGTATCTACCTAAATGTTTACAGGTTATCTCCCCCGTTAGAATATACATTTCTTGAGAACGGAGTCTATTTTTACGCATTTTCTTTGCATTCTCAGCACTTAATGCATAGTTCCTGACACACATAGGAGCTTAATAAATGTTTGCTTGACTAATTATCTCTATCGGTTCCAAGTTTACAGTTGGTGCTTAACCAATGTCTGCAGGAATGAATTGAGTTGGGTGGTAGAATTTAAGACTACAATACAAGGAACATTAGAGATTATCTTGTGTGAATGCCTTATTTTAAAGATGATGAAATTGAGACCCCAAGATGGAGAGTGACTCACCTATGGTCATACAGGTGGTAAGAGCAAAGCTGGGTTCAAATCCCTATCTCCTACCTCCAAATCCACTCTTCTCCCCAGCTCCTTCTTTAAATTAATTGAACTGAATTCAATACTGATTCACTTAACTGAACTGATGTGTCTCATCTGATTTTTCCAACCTTCCAGTGATGGCCTAACTCAATAGGGGGGAGTTGTGTGACCATGGAAAAGGAATTTCCTGTCTCTATACCTTGGCATTCTCACCTGCATCCCCTACAAGAAATGGAGAGACAAGTGTAACAAGGGTGATCAGAGGAACTCCCTGGGGCTGCTCCAAGAGAACTGAGCAGGAGAGGGACACATGCTCTGGCCCCTTGCTGAACTACCAATGGCTCCTTGACTGGGGCTTGCCAGGGGGTTGTGCCAAAGAAAATTGCCATATCATCCCTGGGACATAAGGAAAATACTTTGCAAACTTTAAAGTGCTAAAGAAATAGGACTTATTTAATTATCTGTGATTACTTCAAGGAGCCATTGTAATAGGCCCACCCAGTCCATGCAGACTTTTTCCCAGCTCACAGGAATCTGGAAAGGCTTCCTTCCAGACACTGAGCTTGCTTTCTTTCTTCTTTGCCTTCTCCCCTCCCTTCCATCATCCTTGTTCATCTACCATATTTCCTCCGCTTCACTGCAGGAGTAGGAAAAGGAAGGTAAAATGTTAGATTGGATGGTGGTCAGGATTCCTTTCCCTAACTCTAGTTTCTTCACCAATGCCAAGATATAGGACAAAGACAAGACTAAATACTGATACTTCCCACTCCAAAGCTATGCATTTTCTGTATTTCTTACTGACTTAGCTGAGACTAGTTCCTCCTCAAGGATTTCTCCAAGTCTTTTAAAAGGTACCAGGTTCTCTTTCTCAACCGAGTCCCCTTCTCTAAGAGGCAGGTAGTCGACACAGTGCATAGAGCACTGGGTCTGAAGTTAGGAAGACTTGACTTCAAATGTAGCACTTCTTAGTTGTGTGACCCTGGGTAAATCACTTTACCTCCGTCTGCCTCAGTTTCCTCAACTGTAAAATAAGATTTGTTAGGATCAAATAAGATATTATCTGTCAAGCACTTGGCTCATTGTCTAATACATGACAGATGCTTAATAAATGCTTGCTTCCTTCCCCTCTTCCAAGGAATGTGTCCCACATGGCTGTTGTTCTTCATCTTTCATTTTCCAAGAGGACCAATGACATCACAGGGTGGTGTCTTGACTTGGATATAAGGGAGGCAGAGTTGCACAAAGTCATCAGCCTCACTCTCTCTTCCAGAGTCATAGAAGTCCAGTGGCAAGACCAAAGTCAAGCTGACTGACAATAGCCAGGAGTGCAGTGGATGACCTTGGGATCTTCAGTGTGTGACCAAGCTCAGAGGACATCAGGGTATAGAAAAAACAGAATCTTCTCTTTTTTTCTACTTTTTGGAGGGGGGAAGGCAGGGCAATTGGGGCTAAGTGACTTCCCCAAGGTCACACGGCTAATAAGTGTTAAGTGTCTCAGGCCAGATTTGAACTCAGGTCCTCCTGACTCCAGGGCCAGTGCTCTATTCACTGTGCCACCTAGCCACCCCAAGCATCTTCTCTATCTAGATAACATAGCACCTAACAGTTTATGAAACATAAACTCCCATCTATTCTCTCCTCATACCAGGAAGAAAGGCATGGTAAGGACTTTTATTATTGATGGAGAAACTGAGGCCCAGAGAAATGCAGGATGCCCACAGTCACACAGGTGGTAAGAGGTAGAACCAAAACTATAATCCAATTAAATCTGGTTCAGTAAACATGCCCTGTTTTGTGAGTGAAGAAATAGAAACCTAGACAGGGGAGGGGGAGACTTGTCTAGTTATTGGTGAAGCTAGAACTGGAACCTAGTTCTTCTAACACCAGGTCCAGAGCTCTTTCTACAAAGCCATGATTCTATTTTATAGCATGGTCAGTTTATTTTATGCATTTAGAAACATGATTCTCAGGCAAAGCCAAGATGGTGGAAATTTGCCTGAGCTCTCCCCAATACCCCTCCAAATAATTTTAAATCACACCTCAAAATGAAATTTGGAGTGGAAGAACCCACAAAAGGATGGGGTGAAACAATTTTCCAACCCAAGATAACTTAGAAGGACTGCAGGAAAGGTCTGTCTCACTTGGGTAAAAGGAGTATCTGGGCAGGCCCCTATCCTCAGCACAGGTCAGCAACAGAGACCCTGAAACAGTGGTCTAGTGGTGAGGTCTCCAACCACTGGTACAGCAGGCAAGTGGCCAGGCCCAGAGACGCTTGCAAAGTAGGCCAATTTCCAGACTCCTGGTCCTTCCACACAAGAAACTTGGTACAGTATCCCAGGAGAAGAGCTCAACTTTAAAAGTCATAAAATAGACTGGAAATGAGCAAAACAAAAACAAAAACAAAACCCTAACCCCAGAAAAATACTGTGGCAAGAGGGAAAATCAAAACAAAAACTGAGAAGAGGACAATGTCAGAATGCCTACATGTGAAGCCTCAAAGACAAATACGAATTTGGTATTAGGCCCAAAAGGAACTCCCGGAAGAACTCAAAAAAGAATTTTAAAACTCAAATAGGAGAGGGAAAAGAAAAACTGGGGAAAGAAGTGAGAGTAATGCAAGAGAATCATAAAAAAGAGTCAACAGCTTAATAAAAGAAGCACAAAAAAATGGAAAAAGATGTATAAAAATTCACTGAAGAAAACGACTCCTTAAAAAGTAGCATTGATCAATTAGAAAAGGAGATACAAAAGCTAAGTGAAGAAAATAATTCCTTAAAAATTAGAATTGAGTAAGTGGAAAATAATGACTCCATGAGACGTCAAGAATCAATCAACAAAAATCAAAAGAATGAAAAAATAGAAGAAAATGTGAAATATCTCATTGGAAAAACAACTAACCTGAAAAACAGTTCCAGAAGAGATGATTTAAGAACTACTGGACTATCATGGTCAAAAAAGAAAAACTTGAACAGCATCTTTCAAGGAATGATCAAGGAAAATTGCCCTGATATCCTAGAACCAAAGAGTAAAATAGTCATTTAAAGAATCCATCAATCACTTCCTGAAAGAGATCCCAAAATAAAAACTCCCAGGAATATCATAGCTAAATTACAGAACTCTCAGGTCAAGGAGAAAATACTACAAGCAGCCAGAAAGAAAGAAAGCAAATATTGAGGATCCATTGTCAGGATTACACAGGATTTAGCAGCTTCTATATTAAAAGGTTGGAGGGCTTGGAATGTGAAATTTGAAAAAGCAAAGGAGCTTAAAATTACAACCAAGAAGCACCTATCCAGCAAAATTGGGCATAATCCTTCAGGGGGGAAAGTGAACATTTAGTGAAATAGGTAACTTTCAAACATTTACTGAAGAAAAGGCAGAACTAAACAGAAATTTTGATTTTCAAATACAAGACTCAAGAAGCATTTTAAAAAAGTAAACAGGAAAGAGAAAACTTGAGTTATTCCAAAATGTGATATTATTTACATCCCTACATGGGAAGATGATACTTCTAATTGTAACTCTTAAGAATTGTATCACTGTTAGGTTAGTTAGAAGGAGTACATATAGAGAATGAAGGTATAAGTTGACTTCAGTGTGATGATACAAAAGAAATTAAGGGGTGAGAAAGAGGACTGCACTGGGAGAAGAGGGAAGGGGGATGTAGAATGGGGTACATTATCTCACATGAAGAAATGCAAAAGACCTATTACAACTGATGGAAAGACGAAAGGGAGGTGATCATTGCTTGAACCTTACTCTTGTCAGATTTGGCTCAAATAGGGAATAACATACACTCAGCAGAATATAGAAATAGGGAAGCAAGAGAGGAGAGGAGCAAGAAAAAGGGAGGAGCTGATGGAAGGGAGGGAAGATTGAGGGAGGAGGTAGAAACAAAACACTGGTGAAGAGGAACAAGATAAAGAGAGAGAAACAGAGAGAGAGAGAGAATAAATGGGAAAAACAGGATACAAGGAAATACACAATTAGTAATCATAATTCTGAATGTGAATGGGATGAATTCACCCATAAAACAGAAGCAAATAGCAAAGTAAATTAAAAACCAGAATCCTACAATATGTTGTTTACAAGAAACACATGAAGCAGAGAGACACATAGGGTAAAGTAAAAGGTTAGAGCAGAATATATTATGCTTCAGCTGAAGGGAAAAAAAATTGGTAGCATTCATGATCTCAGACAATGCAAAAGCAAAACTAGATCCAATTAAAAGAGACAAGCTAGGGACACAAATGATCACCTTCCTTCTTTCCATCAATTGTAATGTGTCTTTTGCATTTAGGTGGCACAGTGAATAGAGCATCAGCCCTGGAGTCAGGAGGACTTGAATACAAATCTGGCCTCAGACACTTGAAACACCAGCCATGTGACTTTGGGCAAGTCACTCAAACCCAATTGACTCTAAAAAGAAAAAAAAAAGAGATAAGCTGGGAAAGTACATCTTGCTAAAAAAGGTACCATAGACAATGAAACAATATCAATACTAAGTATGTAAGCCCCAAATGGTACATCATCCACATTTCTAAAGTTAAATGAGTTAATGAAGTTAAATGAGTTACAGGAAGAAATAGACAGTAAAGCTATACCAATGGGGGCTCTCAACTTTCCCCTCTCAGAACTAAATAAATCTAACTATACAATAAACAAGAAAGAAGTTAAGGAGGTAAATAAAATTTTAGATGTTAGGTATGATAGACCTCTGGAAAAAATTGAATGGGTAGAGAAAGGAATATACCTTATTCTCAACAGTACATGGCACCTAAACAAAAATTGACCATGTATTAGGGCATAAAAACATTACAGTCAAATGCAGAAAGGCAGAAATATCAAATGCATCCTTTTCAGATCATGCTACAATAAAAATTACACTTAATAAAGGACCATGGAAAGATAGATTAAAATTTCATTGAAAACTAAATAATCTAATCCTAAAGGATGAGTGGGTCAAAGAACAAATCATGGAAACAATCGACAATTTCATTAAAGAGAATGACAACAATGAGACAACATGCTAAAATTTATAGGATGTAGCCAAAACAATAGTTAGTGGAAAATTTGTATCTCTCAATGTTAACATCAATAAAATAGAGAAAGAGCAGATTGATGAATCGGGCATGCAACTAAAAAAACTAGAAAAAAAGCTAATTTAAAACCCCCAATTAAACACCAGTTTAGAAATCCTGCAAATCAAAGGAGAGATTAATAAAATTGAAAGTAAGACAAGTATTGAATTAATAAATAAAACTAAGAGCTGGTTTTATTGGGGGGGGGGAACAACAAAATAGATAAACCATTCATTAATTTGACTTAAAAAAGAAAAAAAAAGCCAAATTAACAGTATCAAAATGAAAAGGGTGAATTCACCACCATGAAGAAGAAATTAAAGCAATAATTAGGAACTATTTTGCCCAATTGTATGCCAATAAATTTGGCAATCTAAGTGAAATGGATGACTATTTACAAAAATATAAATTGCCCAGAAGAAGAAGAAATCTAATATTTAAATAACCCCACCTCAGAAAAAGACATTAAACAAGTCTTGGATGAACTCCCTAAGAAAAAATCCCCAAGGAATTGAAATGTGGAAATGAAAAGATGTAATCAAGGGGTGGGATTTAGTGAACCCTGAAATGCTAACCAATAGGATTCAAGGCATGAAATTTGAATCTGGATAAATTATTTTAAAAATTGTGTTAACTAGCTTAACTTTGTATTTGCGCTTTTCATAAGGACTTGTAAAAGGCCAAGTTAACCATCTGAAATATTGTGAAATAAAAATCTTTTCTCAAAAAAAAAGAAATCTCCAAGACCAGATGGATTCACAAGTGAATTCAAGTGCTTAAAGAACAATTAATTCCAGTACTATATAAAATATTTGGAAAAATAGTCAAAGAAGGAATCCTACCAAATTCCTTTTATAGTACAAATATGGTACTGATACTTAAACTAGGAAGAACCAAAACAGAGAAAGAAAACTACAGACCAATTTCCCTAATGAATGTTGATGCAAAAATTTAAATAAAATACCAGCAAAGGGGTTACAACAAAATGTCACAAGGATTATATACTATGACCATGTGGGAATTATACTAGAAATGCAGGGCTGGCTCAATATTAGGAATACTATCAGCATAATTGACCATATAAATAACAAAACCAATAGAAATCATGTGATTGTTTCAATAGATACAGAAAAAACTTTTGACAAAATACAATGCCCATTCCCATTAAAAAAAAAAAACACTACAGAGCATAGGAATAAATAGAGTTTCCCTTAAAACGATAAGTAGTATCTGTCTAAAACCATCAGCAAACATTATCTGTAATGGGGATAAGCTAAAAAACTTTCCTGATAAGATCAGGGTGTGGGAGCAGCTAGGTGGTGCAGTGAATAGAGCATTGGCCCTGGAGTCAGGAGGACCTGAGTTCAAATCCAGCATCAGCCACTTAACACTTACTGGCTGTGTGACCTTGGGCAAGTCACTTAACCTTAACTGCCCTGCATTCCCCTTCCAAAAAGGAAAAAAAAAAGATCAGGGTGAAGCAAGGATGCCCATCATCACCACAATTATTCAATATTGTTCTAGAAATGTTAACTTTAGCAATAAGAGAAGAAAAAGAAATTGAATAAATTAGAAGAGGCAATGCAGAAACAAAACTATCACTTTGCAGATATGATGGCATACTTAGAGAATCCTAGAGAATCAAATAAATAAGTGACATAATTAGCAACTTTAGCAAATTCGCAGCACATAAAATAAATCCACATAAACTATCAACATTTCTACATATTACCAACAAAGTCCAGCAATAAGAGATAGAAATGGAAATCCCTTTTAAAATAACTCTAGACAATATAAAGTATTCGGTAGTCTACCTGCCAAGACAAATCCAGGAACTATATGAACACAATTATAAAACACTTTTCACACAAATAACGTCAGATCTAAACTGAAAAAGCATTATTTGCTCATGAGTAGGCTGAGTCAATATAATAAAGACGACAATTCTACCTAAATTAATTTACTTATTCAATGCCATACCAAACTACCAAAAACTTATTTTATAGAGCTAGAAAAAAATCTTAACAAAATTCATCTGGAAGCACAAAAGGTCAAGAGTATCAAGAGAATTAGTGAAAAAAAATGTGAAATAAGGTGGCCTAGCCATACCAGATCTCAAACTGTATGTATAGAAGAGGGATAAGGGTTCTCAGACTCTGCAACCTGAGCCCATTCCTTTCTTACTTCTGTGTTCATTCCTCCCAACTTCTTCCTTTCATCCTCTACTCCAGAAAACCCTATTTGTAGGAGTAAGTGGTGATGAAGTCATTGTTTGAGCTGGGTTTGGAGAGAAAGATAGTAGAGGACAGGAGCCTCATCCCTACCCTGTAACCACCATCCCATGTAAATAAATGACATGATTTAAAAAAACAACAACTGTATTATAAAGCAGTAATCATCAAAACTATCTGGTACTGGCTAAGAAATAGAATGGTGGATCAGTGGAATAGATTATATACACAACTCAATAGTAAATGGCCATGGTAATCTAGTGTTTGATAAACCCAAAGATCTAAGTTTTGGGGACAAGAACTCACTATGTGACAAAAAAAACAGATTGGAAAACTAGAAAATAGGATAGCATAAACTAGGTATAGACCAACATCTGTGTACCAAGATAAGGTCAAAATGAGGACATGATTTAGGCATAAAGGATAATATTATAACCAAATTAAGAAAACAAGGAATAGTTTACCTGTCAGATCTATGGAGAATGGAAGAATTTATGACTAAACAAGAGGTGGAGAGTATTACTAGATATAAAATGGACAATTTTGATTATATTAAAGTAAAAAGGATTCGTACAAACAAAATCAATGCAACTAAGATTAGAAGGAAAGCAGAAAGATGGGAAACAATTTTTATAGCAAGTATCTCTCATAAAGGCCTAATTTTTCAAATATATAGAGAAGTGATTCAAACTTATAAGAATACAAGTCATTCTCCAATTGATAGACAAAGGATATAAGCAGCCAATTTTCAGAAGAAGAAATCAAAGCTATCTATAGTCATATAAAAATGCTCTATTGATTGGAGAAATTCATATTAAAACAACTCTGAGGTACCACCTTACACCTATCAGATTGGCTAGTATGACAGAAAATGAAAATAACAAATGTTGGAGGGATGTGGGAAAATTGGAACACTGATGTGCTGTTGGTAGAGTTGTGAATTGATCAAACCATTCTCAAAAGCATCTTAGAACTATGCCCAAAGAGTAATCAAATTGTGCATAGCCTTTGACCCAGCAATACCACTACTAGGTTTATAGCCCAAAAAGTTTTTCTTAAAGGGAAGGGAGGAAGGCCTATATGTCCAAAAAAATGTTTATAGCAGCTCTTTTTGTAGGGGCAAAGAATTGAAAGTTGAAGGGATGCCCATCAATTGGGGAATGGCTGGACAAGTTGTGGTATGTGATTGTAATGGAATATTACTGTGATAAGAAATGATGAGCAAGCATATTTCAAAAAAACCTGTAAAGACATGTATGAACTGATGCAAAGTGAAGTGAGCAGAACCAAGAGAACATGTGCACAATGGCAGCAAATGTGAATAACTTGAGCACTCTGAGCAATACAATGACCCAAGACAATTCCAAAGGATCGATGATGAAAAATGCTATCCACACCCAAAGAAAGAACTGATGAAGTCTAAATGTAGATCAAAGCAACCTATTTTTCATTTTTTTGTATTTTTTTCATGTTTTTTTTCCTTTGAGTCTATGTCTTCTTTTAAAACATGACTAATATGGTAATATGTTTTGCATGATTGAACATGCATAACCTTTACCCAGTTGCCTACTGTCTCAGGGAAGGGGGAGGTGAGGGAAGAGGGAGAAAATTTACAGTTCAAAAAAATGTTTTAAATGAATGCTAAAAATTATCTTTACATGTAACTGGAGAAAAAATAAAATATTATTTAAAAGAAAAAAAAACAATTCTGAGAAGTCCCCAAGTGTCACCAGATATGGCCAAAGAAGGACTAAGAGTCCTTGCTCTAGTCCAGCCCCTACCTGGATAAGAGCATTCCCCCTTAAACATCCTAACAAGCTTCTATTCTGCCTCTGCTTGAAGATCTCTGGTAAGGAAGGCAACAAGCATTTATGAAGCACTTACTGTATACCAGCCACTGTGTTAAGCACCAGAGATGCAAATACAAGTGAAAGGACAGTTTGGGACCCCAAGGAACTTACATTATAAGGAGAGAAGACAACACCTGAAAAAGGCTGGGGTGTTGGGGCAGACGGGGACAAAGTCTGGAGAATCATAAACACATCCAGGAGGGAAATGAAGCATGAAGCATGGTCAACCTTGACCCATTCCCCAAATGGAGGCCCTGATAAGGGTCTCACCAATGGGAGAAGAGGACCAATATGGTGGAAGTATGTTCCAGGGTGAGAAGTCCCTAAGCACTGAGGAAACCTGCTCCCTCCAAAAAGAACCCAATGCACCTTGAGATTGCTCTACATGTTGGGAGCATTTTCCTTACCTGAAGCTTAAAGTTGCCTCTCTGTAATTTCCACTCCTTTCCTCTATTTCTGCTCTCTGAAATCAAGCAGGGCAAGTCTAATTACCCTCTTCCCCATGAAAGTCCTTCCAATATTTCACAAGAGTGATCATGGTCCCTCTAAGTCTTCTCTTCTCCAGACTAAACAGCCCTAGTTCTTACAACTGACCCTCCTATGGCATTATCATGAAGCCCTTTACCACCATGGCCACCCTCCCCTGGGTGCTCCCCAATATATCAGTATCTTTCCCCAAATGTGGCACCTAGAACTCAGTACAATATTTCAGATGTGGTCTAACCAAGGCAGAGTACTAAGAAACCATTATTCTCCTTCTGGATATTTTTTCTTGGAAAGACATAGAGGAGAGGAGTCTTGGCCTGCAATTTCACTGAAGTAAGGAACTTTCAGGAAGAAAATTCCCTCTACCAATGTAAATGGGCAACTGCTCTTCAACGTGCAGTCTTAGAGAGTTCCCTAGTACACTGCAAGGTTTATCCAGGGTCACGTGGCCAGCATATATCAGAAACTAGACCTGAACCCCAGCCATTCTGACTTCAAGGGAGGTTCTCTAGGCTCTGTGTATGGTCTTTTTCCATTGTAGCCCTCTTAATGCAGCTGAAGATTGCATTATCTTTTTCAGCTGCCATATCACAATGTCAACTCATATTGTTTGCAATTCGCTAAAACCCATAAATCTTGTTCAGGCAAACTACAATCTAATCCTCTCTCTCTCTCTCTCTCTCTCTCTCTCTCTCTCTCTCTCTCTCTCTCTCTCTCTCTCTTTCTCTCCTCACACATATATAATATATACTCACATGTGTTTATGTATATACAAATTCATATATGTACATAATAGATATATTAGATGATATAGATATATGAAAAGGATTCCTTAAACTCAAAAATAGGATTTTATACTTACCCCTATTAAATTACATTTTCTTAGACTTGGCCTAGCATTTTAGGCTGTCAAGATCACAAGGATCATGGATTTGTTGTTATCTCTCTCTCCCAGCTTTGAGTTTTCTATGCCTTTATCCAGTTCATTGATAAAAATGTTTAGCTGCAAAGAGCCAAACAGAAATCCCTGGAGCACTGCATTAGAAACCACCATCCAAATTCAATTCAAATCATTAATGACTAATCTTTGGGCCCAGTCATTCATCCACCTTCCTTCAAATCCCAGCTAAAATCTTACTTTCAGTAGGAAACCTTGCACAATTCCCCTTAATTCTACTATCTTCACTCATGTGGTTATTCCCATTTATCTTTTTTGTTGTTGTTGTATATTAGGGTTTTTTGTTTTTTGTTTTTTTAAATTAATTTATTTACTTTAGTTTACAACATTCAGTTCCATAATCTCTTGAGTTTCAAATTTTCTCTCCTTCCCTCTCCTCCCCCCCCCCCGCAATGGCGACATGCAATCAAATATAGGATCTACAAATACCTTCACATTAAACATTAGTCAGGTTGTAAAGAAGGATTATAACTGATGGAATGAACAATGAGAAAGAGGAAACAAAACAAAAAGAAAAAGAAAGAGAACAAAGAGTCTGCTTCAATCTGCATTCAAACTCTGTAGTTCTTTCTCTGAATGTGGACAGCTCTTTCTATCATGAGTCTTTTAGAGTTGTCTTATAACCTTACATTGCTGAGAAGAGCCCAGGCTATTAAAGCTGGTTGTCATATGTATGTTGTGTCTGTAATTGTGTACAAATTTCTCCTGCTTCTGCTCTTCAACATCAATTTATATAAGTCTCTCCAGGTTATTATGAAGTCCATCTGCTCCTCTTTTCTTATAGCATGATAGTATTCCATTACATTCATATACCACAACTTGTTCAGCCATTCCCCAATTGATGGGCATCCCCTTGATTTCCAATTTTTTGCCACCACAAAAAGAGCTGCTATAAATATTTTTGTACATACAGGTCTTCCTCCCACTTCTACGATCTCTTTGGGATACAACCCTAGAAGTGGTATTGCTGGGTCAAAGGGTATGCACTTATTTATAGACCTTTGGACATAGTCCTAGAGTGCTCTCCAGAATGGATGAATCAGTTCACAACTCCACCAACAATGCACTAGTGTTCCAATTTTTCCACATCCTCTCCAGCATTTATC
>CM053590.1:73429107-73532325 GCA_028646515.1 Pseudochirops corinnae | reverse complement strand
TTTATAGACATACATTACATACACAAACTTAGGGAAAAAAAAGTTGGTAAGACAAGACCGAACACTTCAGAGGAGAAAAGTTACGTAAAAAGAGAAAAGAAAAAAAAACCAGGAAAGGGGACCAGAGTGGGTGAGACAGGGGCAGGACCGAGGCTTGTGCAATCTCTCTCGGCCCAATCTTTTACCAGTTTCTCACCGCGCAAAGGGCCAGAGATAGGGGTGTTAAACCTCCCGCTCCGACGAACTTGCGGGTTCATCGAAGTCTGCACTGTGGGCGCGGCTTCTGCTTCCCCCCAGGTGGCTAGTCCGCCGTGCCAATGAAGGGGGTCTTTTGTCAGGCTGAGACTGCGTCCCTTGGTAGTGAGAGTAGGTAGTTATAACGTGTCTGGAGCGATCGAGTTGGGAAAGAAGAGAAGGAGGTCCTGTGGGACTTTCAATCTTGGGAGGGCGAAGAGGTGGAGGGATCGACCTACACTTCCCTGC
The DNA here is from genome assembly GCA_028646515.1 of Pseudochirops corinnae. Classification (NCBI taxonomy): domain Eukaryota; kingdom Metazoa; phylum Chordata; class Mammalia; order Diprotodontia; family Pseudocheiridae; genus Pseudochirops; species Pseudochirops corinnae. The sequence continues at coordinate 73,531,842 of CM053590.1, read as the reverse complement.
TCTCCAGTATCTTCTCTAGCCCCTAAAATTAAATGAAATTAAAGAGAAACTCTCTAAATGTTAAAGTCGAAAAAGAGAACACTGTCCCTTCAAAGTTTGTCTTCTCTAGAACTCTCCCTCAGTGGTCACATAAGGCAGAAAAAGGTAGGGATTTATTAAAGAGGGAAGGGGGCTCGAAGTTACTCATGTTGGCTTGAATCTAATCTAACCCTGTCGGAAACCCAAATTAAAACCCCAACCACCCTAGGCGCCTATCCGGCGCTATTGACTTACTACTGCGCCTAGAGAAGGCCGGACTCGGAGGGTAAACCCTTAGAGTTTTCACTTGCAAAAAGCCGGGGGAGTGAGGGGTGGAGAGAGTGGGGTAGTGGGAATAAGGGCAGTATTAAGATTGAGGGTAGAGAAAGTCTCCTGATTCCCCTTCTCCGACCTGCTTGTGCCTAAGATTTAACATAATTATGCGGGGGTGAGGGGGGGCGGAGGGAGGAGGCAGAGAGAGAAGAGAGACAGCCGAAGTACATTTAATCCGATAATAATTTTTCTTTCTTTCTGGGTTTTTTTCCCCCTAAGACGGTTCACGGGAGGGGGTGGGGCGGAGCGGGGTGGGGTGGGAGGAGGAGTGATATAGTTGTTATGGGTGACTCGGGTTCCGTCTGCTCCCTCTGACCTGTCAGGCTGTAGTAAGCTCCCGAAATCAGGCAGGGGACTGGTGGGGGTTCGGGGCAGAATGAAAGTGACGAATGGGACCAGATCCTGGGCGGGGAACGGTGGGGGTGGGAGAGTCGGGACTTGAGGGAGGGGATGAAAATGACGAATGGGACTAGATATTGGGAGGGAAAGGGAGGAGGGTCAGGACCAGAGGGAAAGTGACGAATGGGACTAGATACCCTGGCAGGGGCTGCAGAGGGCCGCAGGCACTATCTGGGGTCGGGTTGGGGAAAATTTGGAAGAAGTTCTCCTAGATGTAAACGAAAGTTAAAGGGGAGCGAGGGAGGGTTCCCCATTCCGGGAGGCTGGGCGTGGGTGTTCAGGAAAAGAATCTGTTAATTTCCTTTAAGAAAAAAAAAAACAATCACTCCTTCGGAAGTCCTGGTGCCTCCGAGAGACTTGAGGGGTGGAAGGAGAGTGTGAGTGCCAGTGAGTTTGTTGGGGAGCGGGGGCATTTCAACTCATCCTGAGAGCTAAGCACCCAGGGTTGGGAGGGTGGTAAACGTTGGTGGACTTGCCCCTCTTAAGGAGGCTGTGGGGCTAGGAACGATTTCGTTCTCGTCTACTCGGGGCGCAGTTCTCGGCTCTGTTTTAGACGCATGGGAGCAGTCCTGGTTAAAAACTTGCTAGGCTTGGGAAGAATTAGATTTAGACGGGGAAGAAGGGCTTTGCCTTGGGAAAGGCCCTTCTCCGACAAGGAGACCGTGTCCGGGTGAGCAGGAGCAGGGAGAGGAAGCACAGAGTGCACCGCCGCCGCCACCGCCGCCCGGGAAGCGGTGACGCTGGAACGGCGATTAGTAAGTACGGGAATGCACCGCCAAGCTGCGCGATGCTAATTCGCCGTAATTGCAAAACGCGGACGCGCACGACACGGGCATACGCACCGCACTGCAGACACACTAAACACTCCCCCCCCACACACACACACACATACCCCGAACACCTCCCTCTACCTTGGGGCATAAACACACACATCGGGAACATACACAGAGAATGCGCAACACACATACACACACATACCATCCAACACGTGGACCCACCCCATAGCTCCCACTGTCACATGCAGAGACACACAGTGACCCGAACATACACACAGACCCCCACACAAACATGCACAGACATACGTGCAGAGACACGCAGGTCCGGGGCTCTGCAGCACCTGTGGCTTCAGTCGGCCTGGGCTCTCGTTCTCCCACCCCAGGAATGTGATGGTGCGCAGGGTGTGGAAGTGTGTGTGGCTCCCGGATTAGAACCCCAGTTAGAAGGCCAACCGGACAGAGCCTCGAATCTGAGCAGGTGTCGCGGGCCTCACTCCGCCCGGGAGGAGGGAGCAGAGCCAGAATTAAGTGCTGGGACGACGGGGAGGGGGAGGGCGGCGAGGTGAGGTGTATGTAAGAATCTACCTGTGTTCAGGAACTCTAATTGGTGTGCACTGAGGAGAACAAAATCAGTGGAGTCGGGGTCACTGGCGGGGTGGGAGGCGGAGGCAGGACGGGGGTAGAGGACACCGACAAGTCGCGCGGGGAGGGGGAGAATTGGGGGGGTCGGGGAGGTGTGCGCCGATGTTTGTTAACTTGGAGCCAGATCCCTGCTCCATAGCCCTAATTAGAAACCCCGGGGCAGCCGCATTCCTGGGGCGAGAAGGAAGCACGTTCCACCGCCAAACTACTGATATAAATATCGCTCCTGTCACTGGGGAGCCTGGTCTCAACCTCCCACCCTGGTCCCCGGTTTGGCCTCCCCAAGTACATCTCCTCCTCTTCCTTCCATGGGCAGGCTTTGCCTTTAAAATAGTTTTCTCCTGGACAGCCTGGGACTAGGTTGATGGGAGCAGGATTTGTCTGCTTGAGACTTCAGAGCCTCCTTTCACCACCACAATCTCTCTCCTCTCCTTTCTATTTTGTTTAGTTTTCCCTCAGAGATAGCCCTAGGAACCCTGGGTCGCAGGGGGCCCCCCGACTAGTCACTCCAACCTGAGATGTCTGGCAAGTCGAAGGGCCAATGTCAGTCTGCCCTTTTGAGGAATCTTGGAGCTCGATTTGGGATTTCATAGGTTTTAGAGCTGGGATAGAGATTATCGCGGCCAACCCCCACAGTTGACAGATAAGGAAACTGAGGCCCATATCTACCAGAGGTCACATAGTACCACAGCTAGATTAGCTTCCAGGTCCTCTAATGCCAAAGAGGGTGGTCTCGCCACTACCCCCAAGAGCTCCTACCTCTTTCTGGTCTCCCAGAGCCAGCAACGGACACCCTACCCCTCCTCACCTCTTCTTCTCCCCTCACTCTCCATCTCCAGCAGCCCTGTATAGTGAACAATCAGAAAGCATTTATTCTACCTCACTGTGTACCAGGCACTGGAGATAGGGACTGGATTTGTGATTTTATTGGTGTGAGGAACTTTTGGTGAGCAAATTCCCTCTTCTGATATAGGTCAGCATACTCTCTGCAACTGAGTGTTGGAGGGGCATTGATAGGTTAAGTGACTTGCTCAGGGTCTTATAGCCAGTATTAATGGAACTTGAATCCTAAGTATTCCTAGCTACTGGGCTCTCTTATACATTAAATGTCTCTGGAGATACAAAGATAAGTCAAAAGATATTTCCTGATCTCATATAGTTTATGTTCTGCTGGGATGCGACAGTATGTCCATAGAGAAGTCAATATTAATATAAAAGGCAATTAAAGAGGTCTGAATTTGGAGAAGACCAGAGTTCAAAGCCACCTCAGATACAATCACAGCCATACTTTTGATCCTCAGTTTCTTAATCTGTAAAAACTGGGAATAATTATACTGACATTTAAGTGTTTTCTTCCTGAGGCAGGTCAGTTAAAGTCTTTTCCCTTCAGACTTCATATAGCATTTTGTATTATATTCCTCTAAGCATTCATTATGTAATGTGATGTATTATAATTATCAGTGCTTGTATCTAATCCACCACCACCCCCACCCCCCAGACTGTGAAGCCAGCCCTCTTGCCACAGAATTTTCTCTAAATTTTCCAAATCTTCCATGGCACCTGGCACAAGCCTATGTCCACAATAATAAATGCTTGCTATATGTTGAAGGGGAAAGGAGGGAAGGCGAGGAGTTTGACCAACTTTGAAGAGATTTAGAAAATATCAACTGCTAATATTAGAGGGGAATTTTTCCACTTTCACTGAACTCTCTTAAAGGAACTGAATTAAATGGTCTTTGATTTCCCTTCCAGTCTAGAATTTCTCTTCTGTCTCTTATCTACAATGACTTAGAGCCTCCCAATTCCATGCTGTAGAGCTGCATCAGGAAATATATTTGGACTGATGAGTCTAATCCATGTCCTTCCTTACATTTCCTGAGCTAAATAGATGCTCTAGTCCCTCAGGAAAGAAATGAAGGACAGGCAGGGAAGCTAAGGGGGGACAGGGGAGAGGAGGAAGGGTGTCTTCCTTCTGCTACTCCTCTTTTCCCTCCCTCTCTTTAACCTTAGACTGATACATATTATATGATCAAAAACTCAGAGCTGACTGACCCCAGAGAAGGCCCCAGCATTTACACAAACCAGCTAGAATCAGCGGAAAGCCCAAGAATTGTATTTGGATTCAAAAGGCTTGAATTCCAAATCTGGGCTTTGTGGTTTGTTATCTGGTTGACCTTGGACAAGTTGTTCTACTTTTCTGGGTCTTGGTTTTCTCATCTTTGAGAAAAAGATGTTTGAGGAGGCTTGGAGGATATTTCCTCCAAAATCCTTCCAGTTTGAAAATCTATGAAGGGACTAGAAGGGACTATAGAGTTCCTCTAGCCTAGTTCATCCCATTTCACAGATGAGGAAACTGAAACCAAGAGAGATGACATGACTTACCTAAGGTCACACAAATTGTAAGAGCCTTAGTGTTTTCTGACTTCCCTGGAAGAGGCATTGTTCTTAGCTTTTTAAATTCTCATCTCTTTTTTACCCTTACTTTTACTCTTTACCTTCTTAATTATTCTTTTGTTTCATGCCTTCTGCAACACCCCCCCCCCCCACACACACACACACACACAAAATTATGACACCTCTGAGCCATCACTTCCTCTCAAAATGGTCTCCCAAACAGTGGAGAGTACTGATAGCTGGGACATTGTGGTAACAACCATTGCATATAAAAGTGAAACTGACCGGGGAACCTCCTCACCTGAGAAACAAAACAAGGAAACAACCCAAATCAGGGGCAATTAGCTTTTGAAGTTGGTTAGTCTGGGGGGGGGGGTTGCTGAGAGGGAGGTGTTGGCAACACACTGAGGGACTTTGAAAAACTGCCCCATCCCCCAGAACCTGATCTGGACTTTCTAGCAACAAAGCTGGGAAAAGCTGTGTTCCCTCCATCAGAGCCCTCAGCCTTGGAATCCTGGGAAAAACTCTGCATTTTGAATCATAAAACCTCAGTTCAAATTCTTGATCCGACACCCATGGACAAGTCAAGTCAGTTATCAGAACCTCCCCATTTTTCATCAGTAAAATAAGGATAATTAATACTTCTGCCTCCAAGGAATTCTGGGAGGAAACTCTTATAGAAATGGGAGAGATTGTCTGGCTCCAGAGTCTGGGCAGGGCAAGAAAAGAGAGGCAACAAAAATCAGAAAGACCCAGGAATATGAAATTAGTGAAATGCTAACCTGAATTGCCAAATCACAAAATCAAAGCTCACCAGGATGAGTGTGAGAAGCAAGAGGAACTGAGTAGAAAGTCCTAGAACCCATGGGCTACAAGCAGCATCCAGAAGTCATTCAGTTCAGCCCCCTGCCTCAGAACTGAAAGGACCCTGAACACATAGACTGTCAGACATGATAGAGACCTTAGAGAAAATATCAGAGCTGAGAGGAGACTTACAACCTAAAATGTTATGGCTAAAAAATAAAAATAGAAAATTAGACCTAGAAAGAGACCTTAGACTATATAGCTCTACTCCCACATTACACACATTAGCAAATTAAGCCTCAGAGAGACTTAACAAAGTCAAACAGCTGGTGTTAGCAACAGACTTGGGACTCAAACCCAGGTTTTCTGACTTGGAATCCAAGATTTTCCATTCTCCCAAGAAGCCTTCTAGAATAGTACAAGCTTGTCTGGGCTTTCTCTTAATTTTCTCTGGCCACCCTCCAGTTCCCAAACTGTAAACTGCAGTGACCCAAAGTAGGTATAGCCCTCTAATGAAGGTATGAGTAACAAGGTATACTGGCCCTTACATGTCACACACCTTCAAAGCCATCCTAATGTCCTGCTTGCTTTCTGCATAGCTGTGGTTTCACGGCTGGTATTAAGATCATAGATTTTGAGTTGAAACGGATCACAGAAGTCATTGAATTCAATCCCCTCATTTTACAGATGAAGAAATTTAGGCATCTTTGGGAAAGGTTAAGTGACATTCCAGGTCATATAGGTAGTAATTAAGGGAGTCTGGATATGCACCCAGATATTCTGACTCCAGATCTGTGTGCACATGGGATAAATGGTCAGAAGTCAGATTTGAGTCAGTACTGCCTCTCTCCCTTACTGTGTTAAGAACTTCTCTAAATCTCAATTCCCTTTCCTAGAAAACACAAAGATTTTACCTGACTACCCACAGGGCTAAAGTCAGAAAAAAGCACAACTGAACTCGTGGCATTTATATCACCATTGGCATTAGTGTTGTGGAATCATGGGCTATTCAAACTGAAAGGCAATTTAAGACACCAATTCATCCAGTTCCTTCATATTCTAGATTGCCGAACCATTTACCAAGCCCTTTGAATCCCTCCTCTGAAACACCCCATTTAACACAGGGGCTTTGAACACTGTTTGTGTCATATACCCCCTTTGGTAATCTACTGAAGCCTAATAGCACTATGGTCTGTTGCCTATTTGTGTAATTAAAGAAAATACTAAATTTCATTTAGAAACTAGTAAGGAGGCAGCTAGGTGGTGCAGTGAATAGAGCACTGGCCCTGGAGTCAGGAGGACCTGAGTTCAAATCCAGCCTCAGACGCTTGACACACTTACTAGCAGTGTGACTTTGGGCAAGTCACTTAACCCCAATTGCCCTCCAAAAAGCAATAAATAAATAAACTAGTGAGAATGAAGATGTAATTTTCTTTCCCATCCAAATTAACAGAACCCATGAAATGGGTTTTTGGACCACATGGACCACAAGTTCAGAATTGTGCCTAGAATGTGCCACTTCCTCTCTTTTTCTGTGATAGAAACCCTCATTATGACTCCATGGACTACTGTTGTAGAATCCCACCAGACCTTCCTCTCTCCTCTCTCCATGTCCAATGCAGCCTGCTCACACTGCCAGAATAATTTTTCTTTCATATTAATCTGACCCATATCACTGTTCAAAAAAAAAATTAATTCAACCGAACAATTATTGAATAAACACTTACTGAATGCTATATGTGTATACTATGTATACTCTGGGAATAGAAAAATAGTAGTGAAAGTTCCTACCCTCAAAGAGCTTCCATTCGACTGGAAGATGGGGAAAATGTACCATGTGCAGAAATCCAAAGTGCATAGAAAGCAACACAAAGTAATTTCAAGGAGAGAGTTCTAAAAACTAAGGGATACAGGAAAGACTTCACATGGGAGGGGGCATTCCACACATGGGGGATGCCAGAGATGGGTTGGGGAATATGAGAAATGTGGGAATGGGAATAACATAAAATCACTGCACAAGTAGATAGGAGACTGACTGTAGACGATTTTGAATAGCAGACTAAGGAGTATGTATTTTAAATCTTAGAGGCAATAGGGTTTTTGAGTGGGGGGAATGGTGTAATCAGAGCTTCGTTTTAGGAATACCATTTTGGTACCTGTGTGGAAGATGGAATGGAGAGGAAACTGGAAGTAGGAAGAACAAAAGGAGGCTATTGAGATAGTCTTGGCCAGAGGTGGTGAGGTTCTGAACTAGGGTAGATGTTGTGTAAGTAGAGACTAAGGGAAGGATGAGACAGATGATGCAGAGGCAGAATCAACGTAAGTGGGCAACTCATTAGATGTGATTGAAGGGGAGGTGTCTGGAAGGATGGTGATAACCCCAGCAGAAATAGGGAAATTTGGGGAAGTCATGGGCTTGGGGGAAAATATGAGTTCCATTTTGGACTGCAGTCTTCAGTGGTTCCCTTTTGTCTACCAAGCGCAAGGCCCACCACAATCTAGCACCACCCTACCTTTCCTGTCTTATCTTTCTCCTCTCCAGACATTGTAGGCTCCAATCAAATTGGATCATTGTAGGCTGGAGTGGTCAGGAAAGGCTCCCAGAAGAAGATGGGACTCAAACTGGGATTTGAAGGATAGGGAGGATGTTGTTAGGCAGGGAAGGTTGGGGAGGACATTTGAGGTTGGGAACAAGAGAAATTAACAACTGAGTTCAAAAAGCATTTATAAAATACTTACTATGTGTTGGGCATTATGCTAGGCATTACAGTTACCAAGATGAAAACAAAACAGTCCCTGACCTCAAAAAACTTACATCCTATCAGAAAAAATAAAATATACATATATCACTGAATACTAGATATATATGTATATATGTGTACACACATATTTATATGATAAATACAAAATAGTTGTTGGAGCACCGGGAGTCTGTGCTATTTCCGACAGTGGCCATTGAGTTGTGCCCTGAAGAGAAGAAAGGTTTCCAAGAGACAGTGGTGAGGAAGAAGAACATTCCATGCATGAGGAGTAGGTAGCCTGTGCAAAGGCATGGAGATGGGAGATGGGAGATGGGAGGTGGAGTGTTATGTATAGGAAACATGGAGTAGGCCAGTTTGGCTGGAATGTAGAGTGCCTGAGGGGGAGTAGTGTATAATCTGCCTGAAAAGAGACTGGAGCCAGACTGTGAAAGGCTTGAAATGCCAGAGAAGTCGGAGGTTGATCTTAGAGGCACTAGGGAACCAAGGAAACTTCAGGAGTATGAGGGGAACACGGTCAAATTCGTGCTTTAGAAATATCAGTTTGGCAACTATGTGAAGGATGGATTAGAGAGAGATCAGAGCCATAGCTAGCAATTTTATATCTAGGACAAATTGAGGGGTGGGAAGAGAGGTCAGCTGGGAATCTACCATCTGAAGGAGAAAATACATCCCAGAGTGATTTGAGCTTTCTAAATCACTTAAGGGAGAAGTATCCTGGTTCCTGGCTACCACCAGAAAGTTGGTCAGGCAGGGGAGGAAGATGCCATAGGTTAAACCTGCCATTCTGGGGAAGAGTACTGGTAAGGGAAGAGCTTGGTGCTTTCACTATCAGCACTCACTAAATTTCTTGCCCTGGGGCAAAACCCCATGACCCCACCCTAGTTAAAACCCTGGAGGAGCATCTTAATGAAGGGACGTGGATTAGGAGGATATTGCTATAGTCCTTGTAAGTGATAAGGAGGGCTTGAATTAGGTTGGTTGTAATATAAGTGATGGGAAGGGAATGAATGCATAAAGAGACTAGAAGTCATGTCATCTAAAGATCAGTTAAAGGAACTGGGGATATTTAGATTTAGGGGGTAAATACATGCTGTCTACAAATATCTGAAAGGATATTATAAAGAGGTGGTGGTGGTGGAGGTGGTGGTGGTGGTGGTGATGGTGGTGGTGGTACATGACCCCATTTGAGTTTTTCTTGGCAAAGGTAACTAGAGTGGTTTACCATTTCCTTCTCTAGCTCATTTTACTACCTCAAGTAGTAAATTGAGGCAGACAGGCTTAAGTGACTTATCTAGGGTCACATACTGCTAGTAAGTGTCTGAGGCCAGATTTGAATTCAGGAAAAGGAGAAATCTATGTGACTGTAAGCCCAGCATTCTATTCACTGTACCACCTAGCTGCCAGGTCTTGGAGAAGAGGGATCAGATTTGTTCAGTGTGGCTCCAGAGAGCAGAAGTAGGACTACTGACTGGACAGGAAAAGGGAAGGGAGAGGGGGAATCGGTAAAAGTTACATGAATTCAGTTTTGACACCACGTAAGAAAAAAGCTTCCCAACAATTGGAGATGTGCAAAAGTGAAATGGGCTATCTCATTAGTTAGTGAGCTCCTTGTTCCTGAAGGTGTTCAAACAGAATGGGTGACTATTTTGATAGCATGAATTAAATAAAAGACTGGACTAGTTGACCTTAGAAGGTCCATTTTAACCTTAAGATTCTCATTCTACACAGACTTTATTCTAGATCACCCAGTGCAATCTATTTCCTCTTCCTTTCCCAGGTCTACTGCCACCACTCTAGGTTCTTAATACCATACCTTTATTAATTAATTCAGTAGGTTCCTAACATCTTTTCCTTTATCCATTCATCATCTCCATTCTGCTCTACACACATTGTTCACATATTAATGTTCCTGAAGTAGTACTTTCTTTGTGTCATTCACCTGCTCAAGAACTTATTATGGCTCCCATTCCCTCAAAGATAGAACCCAAACTCCTTTACTTGGCAGTCTTTTCCATTACTCACAAACACAGGTGAATCTCCTTGTTGTTCTTTTCATACATCATTCAAATGGGAGTGGATACTTGAAAAAATGTTTCAAATGAAGCAATTCTCAACTCATCTTTGTTCCTTCTCCCCAGCTGGAATGTCCTTCCTCATCTCTACTTTGTATCATTAATTCAAATTCCCTCATTTTATAGATGAGGAAACTGAAACTCATAGAGGGAAATTGACTCATCCAAAGTCCCACAGTGAATTAGTGGCAGAGCTGGGATTGAAATCTGAATCATCTTCCTTCTAGTCCCATGTTCTTTCTCCTACATCATGGCTGCCCACTTCCTGACCACCCCAAGACACACAAATCCCTCTCTCTTTTGAACCTCATTGTAACTTGTCTCTAACTTGGCACTTATCCCTGACTGGTATTGTTAGGAGGCTTTCCTATTGTGAGTCTTGCACCCACTACTAGATTCCAAATTCCTTCAATGCAGACGTCAAGTCTTATTCATCTTTGTATCTCTCACAGGGGCTTGCAATTCAGTTCAATTCAGTTCATCTTTTAAAGAGCCTATTATGTCCAAGGCACACTGGGGCTACAAAGATGAAACAAGGTAGAGATTCTATTCCACCCTCAGGTAGCTTACAATCTAAAAGGGGAATAAGACAAACAAGACACACGCAAAAATTATTTAAAAAAAAAAAGTGATAATATGCTACACACTTGAAAGATGTACAAAGGGGGAAGAAGAGAGAAGTCACTTTTGGCAGAGGATGCAAGGTCACAGAGTTAGGATAAGACCAGACAATAGCAGGTAGTCTGATTTAGCTAGAGGGGAAATAGAGTGTATAAAGAGGAATGATGTGCTGGAAACTAGAAATTCAGACTGGAACTGGATGATGAAGGTCCTTACATGCCAAGCTAGGGAGCTTGTTTTATCTTCTAGGCAATGTGGGATCACTGAAGGGCTCTGAACCTGAGTTACATAATTAGAACCGTCCTTTAGGAAGATAACATGGACACCATAGGTTAGATGTATTGGAGAGGAAAAGATACTAGTGAGACTGGGAGACTAATTACATGGATATTACAGTAATTCAGCAGGTGCAATAAGGGATATAACTAGAATGGTGGCACTGAGAATAGAAAAGAGGAGATAGATGGAAAGATATGGAGAAATCCCTGGTATCTCTAAGACAGGGATTCTTAAACTGGGGTCCACAGACCAAGATTTTAGGGGATCCATGAACTTGGATAACAATTTCAATATAATTGGTTTACTTTGTAAAATTCTACATATTTTATTTTATGTTTTTAAAAACTTAGTGGTAGTGAAGCTTTAGCCTCCAATTCACATATAGAGAGAAACAAAGGGCTACAAAGCTTGGTTCTCTTGAGCTTAATTCAAGGAAAACCATCAGCATCAAATCTTTAGTGATCTCCAATTTCCCCCTCAAGCCTTATCTTTCCTTCCTTTCTACAGTAGGATAGCAAGTATCAAAATCAGTCTCCTGCTTACCCCAGCAGACTAGTGTCTTTACTCTCCCCCATCACAAATCTTGGGCATTTTTGCCTCTGCCCCATACTCTCCAAAGAATGCTCCTTTTTCAAAGTAGAATTGATTTAGGTGAGGTCATTTAGTACAGTCCCCCATTTTATAGATGAAGAAACTGGGATCCAAAACAGGGAAGTGATTTGCTCAAAGTCACCCAGATTGTAAGTGGAAGAGCAAGGATTTGAACCCAGGACCTGTGACTATAAATCTGACATTTTATCTTCTCCCTTTCATTCAAGGCCCAAATTAAGTCATAGACTCTTCAGACCTTCAAAGTCATTGAATTCAGACTCCTCTCCATCCTGCTCTCGCATAATACAAGAATACCTTCTAAAATGTACTTGGGTCACTCAATCAGCCTCTGCTGAAAATACTTGGAGTGATGGAGAATACCCATCTTGTCGAGGCAGGCTATTTCATTGCTGGACAGCTCTCATTCTTAGACAATTCTTTGTTCTATCCCCAGCAATCTTCCTCTGATTAATTTTACCCTCCATTGCACACAGTTCTGCCATCAGGGCTAAGGAGAACAAGTATAATCTCTGTTTCATAGGATAGCCCTTCAAATACTTGAAAACAGTAATAATGCCCTTTGCCCCCTAAATCTTCTCTTCTTCAGACTAAATATCCCCAATTTCTTCAGCTGATCCTCCTATAAGCTGGTCTTCAGTCCCTTTCTCATCCTCATCATCTTCCTCTGAAAGTGTTACAAGTTGTTGATACCATTCCTAAAATGATGTACTCAGAAATGGACTCTAATTTCCCTTATTCTGGGAACTGTTCTGCCAATGCCATCTAAAATCATGCTTACTTTTAGTTTTATTTTGTTCTTTAAACAAATGTGTCACAGTTGGCTTGGTCATAACTTCTGGTCAACTAAGACCCCTGTGTTTTCTTCACATGAACTGCTAATGTCAGATTCCTTCTTGTCTTAAAATGGATTTTCAGATTTCACATTTATCTCTGTTTAAGTTTAATTATGAGAGATCTGGAAATCATGAAAAACACTGGGGGGAAACAGGATGTTTAGTCCTATGGTAAAATAGACTGAAGGGGAACAGGGCAGCTGTTTTCAGATACCAAAAGGGCTGTCATGGGAGAAGATAGATTAAACAAATTCTTTGTGATTCCAGAGGATAGAACTAGAACCAAGGAATGAAAGTCAGTGAGTCTAGTTGTGGAAACACATACACACACACACACACACACACACACACACACACACTAGTATAAGAGGTTCATGGATTTCATAATATCAAGGCATTTCAATCCAGAAGGTTCCTCTGGCCCTGCTCACAGTGGATATAGGGAAGAGCTAGGCAATATTTCTTGGTTATTGATTTTCTAAGCTAAATAATCTATACATTTTCTACCTGGTACAGTGGAAAGAGCTGTGTATTTGGACTCAAATTTAAACCTTTTCCCTGTCATTTGGGCAAGGGACAAAACACTTGATCTCTCTGGGCCTCAGTTGCCTCATCTGTAAAAGGAGAAGGTTGCACTAGATGGTGTCTAATCATTCTTCCAGCTTTAAATCTATGAGTTTGTTCATCTTTTTTCCACGAGTCATCATTGAACTGATGAGAGTTGATGTCTCTACCCCCCAGGCATTTACAGTATGATGGGGGGGAGGAGCCAGGAAATACCCTTGAGGAACTTCTTCAGTTTCGAGGAGGAAACAGAGATCTGCCTTACTCTCAGTCTTGGGAAGTGACTTGCCCAAGATCATATAATGACCTAGAGGCAGAACTAGAACCAGAGTCAGGATTTCTTCATCTAGGGACTCCTTCTATTATACTGCAGGGTAACAGGATGTACACATGGGGAAGAAACCCCCAAACTCCTAACACTTCCCACATAACAAAGGACAGTAGTGCCAACAACTCTTACAAGTGCTAAGAAGAAAAGGAAGAGAGGAGAGATTATTAACCAGGTTAGATGAGCACATTTATTGTTATTCTTGTTAGGTTGTTTCAGTCATGACCCCATTTGGCATCTTCTTGGCAAAGATACTGGAGTAGTTTGCCATTTCCTGCCTCTCCCATTATCACATGCGATAATGGGAGAGGCAGTATTGTCTAGTGGGTAGAGAGTAGGCCTCAAAGCCAGGAGGACTTGAATTCAAGATCTACCTCTCACACATACTGGCTCTGTGGCCCTGGACAAACCATTTAACCTCGATTTGTGCACCAGGCAACTCTCTAGAATTTCAGAGAATTGGTAGGAGGAGTCTCCTCTCCTGGGAGTTCTTTGAACCAATGAAATTACAGGGCCAGTTCCTATGTGACCGTAATAAGAAGAATGATGACAATTTTCTCTGTTGTTTGAAGGTTAGCAAGCACTTTCCTCACAGTAACCCTGTGAGGTAGCTAGTATAAATATCATTATCCCGATTTTACAAATGGGAAAAGTGAACCTCAGAGAGATCAATTGACTTGTAGAAATGGCAGGTAGGTGGCATAGCGAAGGGAGCACTGGGCTTGGAATCAAAAAGACTCATCTTCATGAGTTCAAATCTAGCCTCAGACACTTACTAATTGTGTGACCCTGGGCAAATCACTTAACCCTGTTTGCATTAGTTCCTCATCAATAAAATGAGCTGGAGAAGGAAATGGCAAACCCCTCCAGTAGCTTTGGCAAGAAAACCCCAAATGGGGTCACAAAGAGCTGGACATGACTGAAACAAGTCAATAATAAGAACAACAAAGGCTCAGCCACGGCTCACTCGCAGGTCTTGGCTTGGTCTAGGGCTTCCCAAGATAGAATAAATGCACTCCAGGGCGGGGTGAAAAGTTTATCAAAAGGATGCAGGGAATATTTGGTAAATAACTATATTATCCAATCTTAGGCACATATGCTTGACAAACTCTAGAATTCATTTCCTTTCATATTGAATGGTTGAGGAAGAAAGTTTATTAAAAAGTCAAAAGAATTCTGGGTGAAAATATCTGTAACTAAACTGTTTTGTCCAGAAAAAGGAATAGTCTCAGACTCTGGGGCCTGGGTTGGTGAAGAATAACTTTGTGGAAGGAGTATTATTTGAATAAGATCCTGAGGAATGAGTAGGTCTTGCATAACGGAATGTGGAAAGGAGAGGATCTTGAAAGAAATGGTGATATATAGCAGGAATCCAAAATGGGATGTTAAGGGATCAATCAGACTGAAATTAGGGGCATTAACAGAAGGTGTTTGGAAAGGTAGATGAATTGTTGACTATGGAGTTCAAATGCTAGGCAGGGTATTTTCAATTTGTTCTTTTTGTCATGGAGAGTCATTGATGGATCTTGAGCAGAGCACATCGTAAAGCAAAAAGGAGCCACATGTTTGCATTTTTGTCTCAAAAGGGTGTTGGGTGGCTTGAGAAGCTCTGAGTTCAAGTCTCCTTCCCACTAAGGCCTCATTATTTGTTAGTGGGAGTAGAAAGTTAAGTTGAAATTACGAGAAAAATTGAGAGGGAGCAGATCCAAGGCAATTCTAGACCCTTTCTTATTGGTGCCATTTAAAAAACTTTTTGTGAGCCTAGGAGAGCTAGAGTGACCCCTAAAACCCTCCTCATGGTGACAATAACCCTGTGGAGCAGCTAGTATAAGTATTGTTATCCTTCTATTACAAATGGGGAAGCTGACTCCCCATGGAGGTTATACATTTTGTCTTAGGTCACAAAGAGCCACTTTTATCAGAATTGGAGGGGGGGAAGGAAAGGGGTCCTTGGGAGGAGGAAACTAGCCTATTTATGCTCAGGTATGGGGTTGGGTACAGTGCCTTCGAAGGCCTCTTGCAAGTCTATGGTTCAGGACATTGGGTGGGCTGATACCTATTGGCACCCTAAGGAGACCCCTCTGTGTGACAAAGGGAGGAGAGGATGAGATATCACATGGTGTAAGGATTTGAGGTCACAGTGTGGGAGAGCAAATCCAGGCTCCACCACTAAGTATTTATCTTTGTGACATTGGTCAAGTCACTTCTTCTCTATAAAATGAGATGGTTGGACTAGATAAACACTAAGGTTCCTTCCAACTCTGACTGTACGGTGCTGTGGTCCTCTGGAGAAGAAGGTCCCTTCCTCAGATGGTTTTAGGTTTGGAGAAGGACAATGGGTGACCCAATCTTAGCACTTCCAAGTAGGGATAGACACCCTGTATCTTTTTTAAGCCTAATCCCTCTGCTTCCTTCTCTTCCTCCTGCTTCTGGGCTGGGACGTCAGCAACTGACTGGCCACCCACAGTGGGCTGGGGTGGGGTAAGGGGCTGCCATGGTCAAAAGCCATTGCTCTTCTTTTCCCCGACTTGTCTTCTCCTTCACTCCCTTCCTATCTCCTCCCTCCTCCCCTCCCTCCCTTCTTCCTCAGCGTCCTGGGTGAAATTGCTGGAGGTGTAGTGCCTTCACATTCTTTACCAAGCGAAACGTGCCACCGATGGAAGCGGGTGAATGTGTGGCCCGGGGCAGAGCGCAGCGTCTCAGCCTGCCTGCTGGGACTTGCTAGAAGTATGTGTCAGTAATCCCAGCAGCAGGCCCTGGCTCGGGAGGAAGAGGCAAGACTCCGGCTGAGGGAGAAGGAGAGGGAAGCTGAGGAAGGAAGGGGGACCCGACAGCCAGCCACCAGTCCCTTTGACCCAGACTCCAGGGACTCCAGGGAGATCACCAGCAGGGGCTAGTGGAATAGTCCTGGATTTGGATTCCA
Source organism: Pseudochirops corinnae (assembly GCA_028646515.1). Taxonomy (NCBI): domain Eukaryota; kingdom Metazoa; phylum Chordata; class Mammalia; order Diprotodontia; family Pseudocheiridae; genus Pseudochirops; species Pseudochirops corinnae. Next base: position 73,515,482 of record CM053590.1, on the reverse strand, counting down.
ACAACCTGGCCTTAAAACCCACCTTTGCCACCCACTTCTTATCCAGTCTTTGGGAAACCTCTTAACCTCTTTGGGTCTCTATTTCATAAGGTCACAGGCCTTAAAGATGTAGGGCACTTTACAAATCATTTAATCCAATCTTCTAATCTTGAAGAAAGGGAAACTGAGGCCCAGAGAGGAAAGGTGTCTTGCCCAGGGTTACAGAGGAAGTAAACAACGGAACTGTCATCTGTAAAATAAGTGTATTCAATCGTATGTTCTCAAAGGTCCCTAAAAAGTTCTAAATCCCAGAATCCCATGATCCTCTGGAGTCCTAAGACCTAGGTTTGAATCCCAGCTTTGATGTTTACTTACAACCTCTGTAACTTTGTCGAGTAATTTCCTTTTTCTGGGACTCAGGCAGCTAATTTGTAAAACAGGGTCAGGAAGGAGAGTTGGACCGACAGTCTCCAAGGCCCCTTCCAGCTCTGGTGCTGATCATCACCCAAGAATGAAGGAAAGGGGAATTACATAACACAAAGTAGTTAGCTGGTAGAAGAGTGTCTGAGAGATTAAGGAAGACAGCAGAAACTCCAGGTGTTGCTATGATTATTTCAGGCCTAACACTCATCCCAGAGCCCAAAATAGAGACACAGACAGTGAGCAAGTTGGAAGGCAAGGCAGGGAAGTGGCAGGAATGTTAGATCAGGAATCAGATTTGGGTCGGAATCAAAGCAAGGGAATGTACATACTACCTGTGTGACCTTAAATAGGTCATACACATACACCCATACACTCTCTGCTTCCGTTTTCCCCTTGAACAAGTGTCTTTATGCCTCAGTTTCCTTTTCTGTAAAATGAAAGGATTGGATTAAACGTTTCTGAAATTCTTTACAACTCTGATTCCTGTGAATACTTACAGTAAAATCCTCAGTTCAAAATAACTCTGACTTCTCTACATGTGGCCCAACCACCTCAATGACCAGACCAGCCAAGTCAGTAGGATAGAAACACTCCACCCACAGTCTCTCTCTCTCTCTCTCTCTCTCCCCCCTCCCTCTCTCTCTCTCCCCCTTCCTCCTTCATCCTCCTCCTCCATCTCTCTCTCTCCCCTTTCTCCCTCTCTCTCTCTCTCTCTTTCTCTCTCTCTCCTCTTTCTTTCTCTCCTCTCTCTCTCCTCTCTGTCTCTGTCCTCTCTCTGTCTCTCTCTCCTCTCTCCTCTCTCTCTCTGTGTCCTCTCTCTCTGTCTCTCTGTGTCTCTGTCTCTCTCTCTCTCTCTCTCTCTCTCTCTCTCTCTCTCCCCTCACAACATACCCAACACTTTGTTTCCTCTCTGATGTACTTGCTGTATGATATATGTGTGCACATCACATTTCCCTTTTCAACTGTGAACTTACTTCAGGACCAGGCCAGGACTGTGGATTTTCTATGTATACCTCTCCCACTACCCTAATGTAGGCCTTTGCACACAGTAGGAGCCTAATAGATGTTTACTGAGTTGAACCTTATGAAGCAGATATCTTCCCCAAGAAAGAACCCACAGGGCAGAATTTCCCTTAAGGAGTAGTTGAGGCAATGTGAGTGCCATAGACATGGGCTTGGATTCTGGCCAAGTTATTTTAATGCTCTAGGCTTTGTACTCATCCTCTTTAAAATAAGACGATTGGACCACATGATCTCTGAGATTCCTTCCAGATCTGACATTGAGTGATTTGGTCTCTGATTTAGCTTCTTCATTCTTCCTATTGTTTATCTAGCCACATTTTGAAAAATAGCCTTTGTTTTTTAAGCATCTCTCCCTCTCCAATAACAGATGTTTGAATTGTCTATTGTGGAGTTCAGATGCTAGGCACGGGGCTTTCAATTTTCCAATTTGTTCAATTAGAGAGGCCTAAAATCTGTGCAGAAGTTGAAGGGAAGGGGAAAGGAGAGGGGACATCCTATGTAGTCCTAGCTGACGTAGAGTTAGAAACACAGGGAATGGAAAGAGACAGCAGTCACTGTTAGAAACTAGGTGATGTCTGTGCTCCGCTCCAGCTGTTGTTTTTGACACCTCTCCCTGGCCGCAGTGTAAACAGCCAGCCCCCATTCCTCTGTAGCCCCAGGTAAGGGAAATCCAGCTGTGACTCAGAAGGGCCCAGACCAACTGTTGACTGCTTAAGATAACCGTGTTGGACAGAGCTAGCCCAGCTGGGCAACCCCATCCCATGCCTGAAAAACCCTAACTCTCCCCCTCACCCCCTCTGCATGATGGCCAGGACCCCAAACCTATTTTAAATCCCATTTATACAGGGGTTTGCAGTATTAATCCCATTTGATTTCCACAACAAGCCTTTCAGGTCAACAGCACAAGTGTCTTTTATTCCCATTTCACAGAAAAGGAAAATGAAGCCCAAAAAGAAGAGGAAATTTGCCCAGGGTCACACAAGATAACTATCAGAGCCAGGGAGTTAATTCGAGTTTCCTGACACCATACCCAGCACAGCTCCCATCATGTCACAGGCCCTGTTGGCTACAGGCCAGGCTGCCAAGATATTCCATCAGTGGGAAAGGAGCAACATTATTAGCATCACAGGACCCTGCCTTTTCTCTGATGAGATCCAGGGTACAAGATGGAAAGGGGAAGGCTGGGGTCAGAATTAATATTCCAGGACTCGAGGTTGGGACCCCTGTGGGCACAAGTGCCTTTCTTTCACATTATCTTGTATCTAACTATGCTGCCTTTATTTTGAATTAAATCCATCTATATCTATACAGGGTGCCCTGAAAGTAGGTCCTTGTTTTCTCTCTCTGTTAGAACGCAAGCTCCTGGGGGTGGTTTCACTCATTGTGCTCCTAATCTCAATGTCCAGCAGGGCCTGGCCCATGGTAGGCACTATAAATACTCATTGATTAAAGGGAGAATGTGGGGTGAATGTAAAGCCTTGATGGGGAGGGAATTGTGCTGAGAGCTTCTGAGGGATTGACCACTGCCTCTTGACATCTAGGTAAGAGACATATTTCTCTGACTATGAATGACATTCTGAGACATTTTTTCCTTTTCAGATTTACCTTCACAGGTATCTGACTAGTGCTAAAAAGAAAGTGACCTCCTAATGGTGGATAGGTTGGGGGCGGGGGGAGGACTAGCTATGTCTTAGAGTTATAGACTTATAGCTAGAAAGGACTTATAGCTAGAAAGGTCATCTGATCCAACCTTCCTCCTGGTTTAAATATGAGGAAACTGAGGCACAGGAAGGTTAAGTCACTTGCCAGAGCCCATGCAGGTAGTAAGCAGCAGAGGTGAGACAAATTTGAACCTTTGATGTCTGAGACCAGAGTTGCTTCATATTGTCTCAGAGCTGGAAAGTCCTCCAGAGGGCACCTAACCAGATCAGGGTGCCCCTCAGCGTCCCTAAGGAGTGGCAGCCATCAGGAAGGGATGGAAATAGCCTTATCTCATATATCTGGTGTGATTTCAGGTTTACAAAATGCTTGCTTCACTGAAACCCTACAAGGTCAGTGATGCAAGAGTTTCCACCCCCATTGGCAAATGAGAAAACTGAGTCTCCAGAGGAGGTGGGGAGTGACTTGTCTAAGGTCACTCTGCTAATAGAGCTGGGATTTGAACCTGATTTTTTGACTGTAAATCCCAAGCTCTTGACGTTGCACCAGACTGACTCTGAGAATGGAGAAAATGAGTATCTAGCCGTATTCCCGAGACAGCCCATTCCTTTACTTGTCCCACCTAGAGAGTGTATGACTCCTCTATCCCACCATATGTAAAGGAAGGTGAGTGTACAGCTGTGGGAGGCCCCACCCAAGGCTACATGGAGACGAGGTGGTTAAGACTGGTTTGGCCACTTGCTGCCTTAGCTATGAGACCCTGAGCATGTCACTTCCGTTTTCTACCTCAGCAGCCTCCTGGGTGAAATGAAGGGGTTGGAGGAGGCCACAGGATCACTGATTTCCAATTAGCCTGATCCAGTTAGCCCAACATTATTGTTTTTTAAGGTATCTTTCAATTCCGAAAGACCCTCTGATTCTGTGACTTTACAATTGCCATTCTTGTCTGGTTGAGTTAGAGCATTGTTTTTTTAATCAGATATTGCTTGAAATAATCAGACCTGGGAATCTTTTTGTTAGGCAATAGTTTATTTGTAACATACATATTTATTGCGTATGAGTGTATCATATACAGGGTTTGGGGAAACTGCCCTACACAATTATCATATAGAAATAGAACTGAGTTTGCTGTCAGAGTGCATAGGGTTGGGGATCCCAGCTCTGCTGCTGCAAGTCCCCAGCCCTCTGTAAACCTCACCTCCCTCATCTGTCAAACGAGAGACTTGGACTAGACAATCTCTGGGGTTTTCATGCTCTAAGCTGCTGTCTCATAGCTCCTGTTTGTGCCATCTTGGACGGTATGTTAAAGGCCTCAGTTCTGTTGCAAACAGAGCAATTGTGCTAGATGGAAGTTCAGGTCTAAATTTGTGGACCATTCCACATTCCATTGTAGATTCAGAACTGGAAGGTGTCATGGAGGTCATCAAATGCAGCCCCCTTCATTTTCCTAAGGCCCAAAGAAGGCTCAAGATCTCCCACTATCACTTAGCTTGTCCTTTACTTGACCTACTACCCTTAAACATGAGCTATTCCAGTCCCCACCTAGCTGGGAGAGGGGTGAGTCCATGTCTGCTGTGGATGGTAAGGGGTATTTTATATATATGCACACCTGTGTGTGCACCTCCCACTGCTGAGGCAGGTATTGCAGGTAGGTCTTGGTATTTTCCACAACTTGACTTTTTAAAGTCACACAATTGCTATTCATCTTCCTTCAAGCTATGACCAAGAGGCCAAAGGACAGACTTTATTGTCAACCTGTCACTTTTGTCATTGTTCAGCCATGCCTGACTCTTGGTGAACCCTTTTGGGGTTTTCTCGGCAAAGATACTAGAGTGGTTTACCATTTCCTTCTCCAGCTCATTTTTACAGAGGAGGAAACTGAGGCAAACAGGGAAAAGTGACTTGCCCAGGGTCACACAGCTAGTAAGTGTCTGAGGCCAGATATGAACTCAGGCCTTCCTGACTCTGAGACCAGCACTCCATCCACTTCACCACAGAACCTATCACTAACAGCTGTATTTCCTTAAGCAAGTCACTTCTCATTCACTGCTGAGCTCTTGGGTTACCCTCCCATTAAATGAAAGTTGGACTAGAAAATTACCAAGATCCCTACCAAGGCTCACATGCATAGGATTATAGATTTCCAGTTGGAGGGGTGGCTTGTAGACCACCTAACCCCCACTTTACAGATGAAGAGCTGAGGCCAAGAAAAATTAAGTGACTTCCTTCCTCAGGGTCACATACCAGAGTTTGAGGCTGGATTTGAACTCAGGTCTTCCTGACTCTGACTCATTCTACCCACTGGGCTATATTGACTCTGAGATCCATTCTAGCTCTGACAGAAGCTGGGGTATAGTGGAAGAAGCACAGGACCTAGTGTCAAGGGATCTGGGTTCAAATTCCATCTATGATATTACTATAGGTCACCGTGGTCATGTCATTCTAAGCTTCAGCTTCTTCATCTGTAAAATGTGGATAATAATGTATGTAGCTCAGAGGGTTTTTATAAAGAAAGTTCCTTGTAAATCAAGGCTCCATAAAAATAGGAATGATTATTTTTTAACTGAAGTCCATTCTAGCTCTGACAGTCTATGTCCCATGTTCTAAAGGCCCTCCCAGCTCTAATCTTTTATGATGGTAAGATATGATATGGCAAGATGAAGAGAACCCCAAAACTCACCCTCATGCTGCACCCCAAATTCTATGATAGGCAAGATGAGATAACCTCTTTCCCTCTAGGCTGGGTGAATTCAATTCAGTTCAGTTCAGCAAAGGCTTCTCAGGATTCCTGAGACCCCATGTGATATCAGTGGGCCAGAGGCAATAGGGGCCAAACACAGCTGCTCTTTGTCCATCACAAAACACTATTTTGTTTTGGTTTTTTGGAGGAGAGAAGGCAAGGCAATTGGGGTTAAATGACTTGCCCAAGGTCACACAGGTAGTATCAAATGTCTGAGGCTGGATTTGAACTCAGGTCCTCCTGACTCCAGGGCTGGTGCTGTATTCACTGTACCACCTAGCTGCCTCCTTAACCAGCATACTCTTAAAAGTATGTGCTGTTCTGGGCCCAACAGAAAAATACTCCAGTATGTACAGATGTATTCTCTGCAGGGCTCTGAGGACCAGTTATGAGAGGATAAAAGGCTGCCAGTAGGTTATGGAAGAGCATCAGATAGAAATGACTGGGTCTTATTTGTGTTTGTCTAGGTACACATAGATTGAGATTACCCTCCCTCATTTTCAGGCTATCCACTATCCTTAACTTTAAGGTTATCTGTGTCTCTCTGTATTCACTAAAACTCACAGAATGTAGCTTATACCCCTGGTAGCAGAGGCGCCTTCTATCTCTAATGCCCCCCCACCAGGAAGGTAGCCCCAGGGCTCCCCCATTTCCCAGCATGGGCCAAGCCGGGAGGCCCAGAGGGAGGATGGCTCATAGCCCTGGACACAAGAAAGAGAGGGAGCGTGGCAGCTGTTGGCCGGGTTTGAAACATCTGGAGTGGCGTCTGGAGCTGGGGCGGCTCACTCTTCAGCACCCTGGCAGGCTCTCCAAAGAGGCAAACGTGCTAGGGCCTGCCAGGAGCATGCCCAGGGAGGAGTGGCGCAGGGTGGAGTGGGGGCAAGAGGAGAGAGAGCTGCACAGGGATGAGGGCTGCTGACTCAGCACACACTACAGAAGCTGGAGGGGAGGAGCACCCCATCTCCCCTGGTTTCCCTGGGGGAGTGGTCTTTAGGGAGTGTTACCCAGAGGAAAGATGAAGAGCCGGAACCATAGACTTAAGAGCTGGAAGGTCATCCAGACTAACTCATACCTCAGCAGGAATGTCCCTGAGAAGGGCTTGGTCATTTTGCCCCCATTTGAAGGAGGGTAATGATGACAAATTGATGACTTGCAAGACAGCCTGTGCTGCCTTTGGACCCATCCAGCTGATAGGTGTTTTCTCCTTCTGCCCTCTGATAACTCCCCCACCCATCAGCCCTTGGTTTTGTCCTCTGAGGCCAAATGAACAAACCTAATTTCTCTTCCACAGAACTTCAGATACTTGAAAACAATGATATTAATCCCCCTGAATCTTCTCCGAATTAAACATCCCCATTTCCTTTAGCCAATCCCTGTACAGTATTGGCTCTTGTCTTCTCTCCTGACAGCCCTGGATAGTCCCAGATCATTAATGCTCTTCTCAAAATGGGATGCCCCCAAATGACCATAATACCCCAGATGCAATCTGACCAGAGCAGAGGGCAATAAGACTGTCTGAAGAGAGTCCCAAAGCTCACCCTCATCTTCCACCCCAGATTCTAAGCCCAGAGGGTCTGTGACACCTTGTGAGTTTGCTGGGCCCGGGTTGGTGAGTGGAGGGAAGAAGGCCATTTCCTCTGTTCCTCCCTTACATAATGCACCAATGTGACATAGTACATAAGAGCCCTGAGCCAGGGTAGAGATCACACCTTGGACATTCACAAGCTGCATGACCTTGGGCAAGTCATTCAACTATTCTGGTACCCAGTTTCATCATCTATTGGATTTAATGACCTCTGAGATTCCTTTCAGCTCTAAATCTCTGATCTATTACCCATAGCCTGGGTAGGAGAGTTCCTGGCAGGTTACAGACTTGGAGTCAGAAAGACCTGAATTCAAAATCCACCTTAGACACTTATTATCACTTAACCTTCTGTGGGCCTTAGTTTCCTTATCTGTAAAATGAGAGTCTTGAGTTTAATAGATTCTAAGGTCCCCTCCAGCTCTGTATCCATGATCCTGTGAGTTGCCTTTCAAGGCCTTCAGTCCAGCCCTTCTTGTCCCTTGACCCAAGGCATTTGTCTGGGCTGCAAAAGAGACCAGGCCTTGCTATAAACCTACTCTGCCTAACTAAGCTCCCTGCCTCCAGGGTTTCCATCTCAACACTGCCTCCACACACACATACACATACCTGCTGCCTCATTCTTCTGTCTGGATGCCACATTCATTGTCTCACTCTCCTGTTCAACAATTCCAGTGACTCCATGGTGTACTTACAGAACAGAATTGGCCTTCCCTTAACCAGTGATTGTCCCATTGTCATCAAGTAATTCTAGGGCCTTCTCTCTGTTAATTATTTCCTCTTTATCCTATCTCTATACTGTTTGTACATGTTTGCTTGCTTCTTGTCTCCCAATTAGATTGTAAACTCCTTGAAGGTAGGAACTATCTTTTGCTTTACTTTGTATACTGGTGCTTAATACAGTACCTAGTATGCAGTAGGTGCTTAATAAATGCTTATTGACCGTCTGATTCCAAATCCAGTGTTCTCTCCATGGCACCAGGCTCTGAGATTCTCAAACTCAACATTCTTTGTCTTACCACTGCTCCCCCCAAAGGAGAGAGAGACAGACACAGACAGAGAGACAGAGAGGATTTATAATAGCTCTTTAAGATCTTCACACATATCTATTTTATCGTTATAACCTTACATCCCTGGAACACAGGTGCTATTATTACCGTGCAAGGCAAACAGGGGGTAAGTGACTTACCCAGAGTCACACAGCTAATAATAGGCTGAATTTGAATTCAGATCTTCAGGCCCAGTGGCCTTTCTGTTCTTCCAGTTGACTGCCTCTATGAATTATCACCCCATAGCCTTATTTCTCCTTACTTTCCTTTTCTTCCATGTGATGTTGGTTTTTAACCAGACCAGGATTTTATTGATAGAGGGACCTCCCAAAGAAATTCCTTCTATGTCACCTGCTGTTTAATTTATTATCTTAGAGAGTTGAGTTCTCTGGGACCTCCAAGACGTTAAGTGGCTTGTCCACTATCACACCTAAAGCAGGTCTCTAACCTTCTTCATCCTGGCTCTGAGGCTGGTGCTGTATCTACTACCCCACACTGCCCTTCCTCCTTTGTCTTAGACCTGAATAAAGGAGCCGTCCTTCTCTTCCCCTGCTCATCCCTAGCCTTAAATCCTTAAGTGCTCCTAAGCCCCAAACTAGAGTTTAGAACTGGTTTAGGTACCTTTTTAATCCAACCCCCTCCTTTCACAGAGAGGGGAAATGAGGCACAAGACACATTTAGTGACTTGCTTGAGGTGATACAAATCACAGTCACAGAGCTGAGATTCAGCCCTAGTTCCTCTAATTCTATTTCCAGCACTCTTTTCATTAGAAAGGATCTGAGTTGGGGCGAATCAGAGAAGGCTTCTTGGAGGAGATGTTTGTGAGCAGGGTCAGCAACATGAATTCATCTGGCAGGTTCATGAAAGGAGCCTTCCAGGTTAAGATAATGGGCCAAGCAAAGGTCTAGAAGTAGAGGGGATCAAGGCGAGTAGGAGGCCACAAGCAGGGCAGAATAGTGTGAAAATCATTCATTACTCTGCCACTGGGATAACCTCAGTCATAACTTTGTGTGAAAACTGCTTCCCATCCCTTCCCCTTTCAGCATTTTCGTGACCATACTTGGCATTCATCAATGAGCCCCTGGCAAGGGCGTTTGTTTTTAGTAGAGACCAGGCACCACCAACTTGACATTTCCTACTTTTCAAAAATGTTGCACGAGAGCTTTGGGTTAGCCTTGAGGAAGAACATCCAGACCAGCAGGAAGGTTAAGAAATCATTTTCCCTTGGAACTAGCAGCTTCCTACAGAGGCTCAGTTGTGCCTGAGAATGAGGATACAGAGGAGATTACCTCCAAAGGGCCTCTCAGATTACTTGTGAATGAGTGCTAGAATTGTAAAATCTAGGATCTGGACAGGAAAGGCCCTCCAAGGACAGCTAGACCAACCATTACCCGAAACAGCAATTTCCGCTACAATAGCCCCAACAATTGATCATCCAGTCTCTGCCTGAAAACCTCTAGAGTGTGTGTGTGTGTGTGTGTGTGTGTGTGTGTGTGTGTGTGTGTGTGTACTTTAAGTTGAATGAAAATCTGCTTTCTTGTAACTTAGAGTCCTAGGGTTCATATCTGGAAAGATCCTTAGATATCATCTAATCCAATTATACCCCCACATACACCATTTTATAGATGGGGAAACTGAGGCCCAGAGGAGTGATGTGATTCACTCATTAGTCACATAGGTGGCATGTAATGGAGGTGAATACAAACACAGCTTCTCCAGCTCCCAACTCAGGGTCCTTATTAGTATAACATGCTCTCCTCCTCCTCCTCCTTCTTCTTTTTCTTCCTCCTCCTCCTCCTCCTTTTGTCCTCTAAGACCAAGTAACATGTGTCTGATTCCTCTACACATGAGAGCCCTTCAGGTGCTTTAAAACAGCTCTCATAGTTCTCTCAACTCTTCTCTTTTCCTTGCTCGATATCCCCAGTTTCTACAACCAATCTTATGTGTTCAAAGTTGTAGGTCTGAATTCTGATCATTACTTCCTCTCTAAATTTAGTTATCCAACAGGTGAACATAACTTACCCCTATCCTTGAGGACTTGAAATTGTTCTGCCTCCAAGATCTTGAACTCTGAAATTTCCCTCTCTAACCACAATCCATGTCTTTTCATCTCCCCCTCCATCTTCGACCTCTCTCCTGCATCTCTTTATGGCCTTCCTTATGATTATTGGTCTCTTATTCTCCCTTGTTCTTTCAGTCTGTCATCTTTCCGAATTTGTTTCCCTTCTTGCCAGTCTTAATGCTGTGACCAACGATTTCACTAATTCTCTGCTACTCTTGAATCCCTTGCCTCCTTTGCCTGTTGTTCCCATCTATCTAATCCTCAACCTTCTGTATCTCCAACCATCCTCAGGAGCTAGGGCTACAGATTTGAACCTAGAAACAGTTCATGTAGTTTATAATCCACAGGGAAGGTAGGGTTAAGATAAATATGGAGATATAGCAAAGGATTGCCTCCATCAACTCCTCCACTATACAGATAACTAACACAACCTATAATATGCTCATTGTGCAGGAAAGGTCCAAAAAGTGAAATGAGACATAAGAAAAAGAAAGATGGAGGGTTGAGGATGGAAAGAGAGTTAGGGAAAACTTCAAGGAGAAGGCAGGATCTGAATTGGGTCTTGAAATAAGGGAAGAATTTCAACAAGCAAAGACATGGGACTCAGTGCCAAGGATAGGAAAACAGCCTTCTTGAGTATACTCAAGTGGAAACAGGCAGGACAAAGATCGGAAAATAACCAATTTTGCAGTTTGTCAATAATACTGGTGTGAGGAAGGGAGGCAAGTGAAATGAGACTGATGGGGCAGATTGGTGTCAGATGGTGGAAAGTCTTGAATATCCATCTGAGGCTATTCTATAATACCTTATTCTATAATCCCCCTTGATTTCAAAATTTCTCCTAGATCATGTGTCCCTTCTTGTATTTTGCTAACATTGCCCTGTCCTTAGTTTAATTATCTCTTACATTTTTGGGTCCTGTGCTCCACAGTCCTGGGACTGTACCAGACACAAGTCAAATCTGATTGTTAAATTTTCAGTCTGAGCATTTATCCCTCAAAAATTGGCAAATTCTACAAATTGGTACTTGCTTTATTGTTTTGTTGGTTACCTAGATTTAAGAAAGTGTTAGAGAAAATGTTAATGCAGATAAAACTTAAGTTTGTTGTATGTACATTCCCCAGGCCTACACTGCCTGCTGCCAAGAGCTGGTTGTTAAACATTTACCAGCATACCTCTGTGTGTCTTCCCATTCAACCATAGGTTCCCTCAGAGACTGCTCCTCCATCATCAGGCTCCCTCCCTCAAATGAGGAATCATTCATTATTTCTATATGTAGTACCAACATTCACTCATCTCCTATGTTTGAAATTTTAATGTTATCTTGGACTCTTCCCATTTCCTCACTTCTTCTAGCCAATCAATCATTAAGTCCTATTGATTCCATCTCTGAAATATTTCCCACATCTCTCTCTTTTCTCTTCCCACTGTTACCACCCTGGTACAGGCCTTCCTTTCTACCCATCTGGATGATTGAAACAGGCTCCTAAAAGGTCCTCTTGCCTTCACTCTCCCTTTTAATGCATCTTTCATATGCTGTCGGAGAAGCTTCCTGGTGCCAAGGCTGGCCATGTGACTTCTCGGATCTCCAGGGGATCCCCAATTACCTGCTGAGTAAAAGTAAAGCTCATTTGTTTGGCAATCTGGTGCTACTTTATCTTGACAGATTTATCTTGTCCTGTTCCCCTCAGCCCACTCTTTGGTCCAGTCAAATGCTCTGCTCATAAGTATTCAACACATGCTCTCTCTCACATTCTCTCTCTGTCTCTCTCTCTCTGTCTCTCTCTGTCTCTGTCTCTGTCTCCCTCTGTTTCTGTCTCTCCATTCTCTCTCTCTCTCTCTCTCTCTCTCTCTCTCTCTCTCTCTCTCTCTCTTTCTCCTCTCTCTCCCCTCTCTCTCTCTCTCTCTTTCTCCTCTCTCTCCCCTCACTCTCTCTCTGTCTCTCTGTCTCTCTCTGTCTCTCTCTGTCTCTCTGTCTCTCTCTCTGTCTCTCTCTCTCTGTCTCTCTCTCTTCCTCTCTCTCCCTTTCTCTCCCCACCTTCCCTCCCAATTCTTGGCCTTTGTTTATATTCATGTTCTCTTTGATTAAGTGACACTGGTTCCCCGGCTGTTCCATGAATAAAACACTCAATCTCTCCTCTCTGGGCATACTCTCTAACTCTCTCCTATGCTTAGAACATTCTCTCTCCTCTCCTCTTCAACAGTGGACTTCCCTAACTTCCTTTAGGTTCCAGTTAAAATCTCACCTCCTACAAAAAGCCTTCCCTGAGCCCTCTTAACTCCAGTGTCTTCCCTCTATTAATTATTTCCTATTTATCCTTCATGTAGCTTGCTTTGTATATATTGGTTTGCAAGCTGTCTCCCACCTTAGAGTGTAAGCTCCTTGAGGGCAGGAACCGTCTTTAGATTTTTACTGTATGCCCAGCACTTGGTACAGCACCTAGCACATAATAGTAGGTGCTTAACAAATTTTGATTGGGTTGAATTCCCCTTCCCTGAAATGTCTTTCCTCTCCTTCATTTCCTTATAAATTCCTACTCAGTCACTTCAAGCCTAGCTCAGATGTTATCTGCTCCAGAAAGCCTCCTTTCATCTGTTGGTAACAATCTTTCCTTTCCAGGACCTCACATTGTATTTTGTTTGCCCTTCTCTATAGCAACTTTTGTATTCTTTTGTATTATTTGGCATTTCTGTTATCTGTATGTGTGCGATATCATGCTGCCAACTAGAAGAGTCCAGAGGGCAAGAGCTATGCCTTATCTTTTCTTGTTATGTCCCACGGCCTCCAGCATAGGGCTTTGCACACAGTAGGCACTCAGTAAATGATTATTGACTTATTTATTTATCTTAGTATCTCCCCCAGGGCCAAATACAGTGTCCTAGGGTATACAGTAGGCACCTAATGAATGTGTGTTGAATTGCCTTGAAGTGAAATGAAATTAATTGAATTGAATTACATTATTAACCGAGGGTCTTCTTGTCTCTCCCCACCCCCACTTTGTAGGTCCTTGGCTGTGGGGCATCAGTACTCCTCACTGGGCACTCAGCCCATCCTGTGTGGGAGCATTCCCGGCCTGGTGCCCAAACAGCTGCGCTTCTGTCGGAATTATGTGGATATCATGCCCAGTGTGGCTGAAGGTGTGAAGATTGGCATCCAAGAGTGCCAGCATCAGTTCCGAGGTCGACGATGGAACTGTACCACTGTCAACAATAGCCTCGCCATCTTCGGCCCGGTACTATACAAAGGTACTGGCTAGGGGGTGTGGGTTTAGTGAAAGGTGGGGACCATCCCTGGGGAGTTGTGGGGTCTGGGAAATATCATCTTGCATCATTAATGACTTTGCCACTAATTCCCCGAGTGGCTTTGGAAAGCTCTTTACACTCTCTTGATCTTGTTTTCTTCATCTTTAAAATGGGAAGATTGTACTGGATAATCTTTATGCCACCCTGGAGGATTCTAGTAATAGGAAAGGAGACAACTCCTCCTCCCCCTGCCTTGGGGTGGGTGATGAAAGGAAAGACCTTCTAAGTGGCAGGAGGTGGCATCCAGCTAATTAGCCCCTCCAGCTAATCAGAAAATGATGATTCATTCACTTAGTAACCTAATTCTAATTCTGGCTCTGCTATGTTCTAACTGTGGCCATGAACAAATCCCTTGACCTCTCTGGGTCTCTGATGGCTTCCTCATCTATAAAATGTAGCAGGTCTCTGAACTTAGGCTCCTAATCCATACTCCCACTGGTGACTCTGGGCTCCAGAACTCAGCTCTTCTTCCTTTTCAAGGTCCAAGGATAATCTTAAGGGGTTATGAGGTCTCCTCTAATGCTATTGGTGCAAACTCCCATTCTCTCAATATCAGTCAACTGTGATTGCTATCCCAATATCATTAAACTCTTGTTATATCATCAATAAGGAATTAATATCAGTTACTTATTTTTTTCAATTACTTTTTTAAAAGGAATACTTACTAAAAATGTAGAATAAGAACTAAAGTACAAAAAATATCTCCACTGAACTAGGGTGCACTCTCCCCCTCTTCTACTTTAGTCCTCGGGAGAGTGGATTCAAACTTAAAGTAGATACTATGAACATTCACTTTACCAAGTTCAGTTCCTTGTTATGGCAGTACCACTGGACAAGCCACTCCCTTGCTGCAGAACATGACACCTTGACTTCCAAGTTGATCTACTCATCCCTATAGATCCCTTCCCAAAACTGCCCTCCTCGCCAAGCTTAGCTGCCAGCAGACTTTTATATGGACTCCAGCTCCAGGATCTTTGATAACTCTTTTGACCTTTCAAAACTTCCAAAGCTATCGCTGATATTCATTCCCCCAAGAAAAGAAAGAACTAACACAAAGAGAGAAAGAAGCAAATTCATAGGCCACATAGTAGTCTAGGTATGAAGAGAAAAACCTGATGCCTGCTTCCCAATCCAGAAGCTTATAGCATATCTTCCCTTAATGTGGTTGTTCAGTCGTGTCCAACTCTTGTGACCCCATTTGGCGATTTCTTGGCAAAAATACACTTCCTTCTCCAACACATTTTACAGATGAGGAAACTAAGGCAAATAGGGCTAAGTGACTTGCCCAGGGGCATACAGTCAGTAAGTGTCTAAGGCCAGATTTGAACTCAGGTCTTCCTGACTCCAGGTCCAGCACTCTATCCATTGCACCACCTTAATAGCCACATTGAAAGGGAACAAGTTTCTCCCTAGGAACTTCTTGAATGTACATTCAGGAAACAGTCATAGAATACCTACCCATGCTCTGATGTGAAGGTCAGGGCCTCTATTATGTACGCCCCTAGAAGCAGGCTCACCAACTATCCACATGGATTGGCACCAGGCAGAGAAGATTGTACATACTTAAAGGACCAGGTCTCCATTGGTCAGTCACCCATAACATTCCGGTCCTCTGTTACAAAAATAAGAGGTGATTTCTGAGATCCTTTCCAACTCTGATATTCTATATTCTATTATGTGGGTATTCCTGCCATAAGTCAGTCCAAGTAATCTATTCCTTCTCATCCTGGGCATTTACTATGCATGTCCTTCCAAAGATCTTCCACATGGAGCATAATGCCCAACATGGTGATATGTTCATCCTTTATCTTTTGCTCCCACTTCTTGACTTGCTCCACTTCCTTTTCATGTCATACAGGTCCTGAGTGACATGTTTATGACCCTTCTTCCTTTTAAGTCCTCACTGATAATATTCTGCAACCATTACACATCCACCAGGTATCTGTCCATTGCTATTTAGGTCATTTTCAGTTTTAATTCTTCTGAGAGTGTGGCATTCCATAACTTAAAACTGTCTAATGTCACCAGGCGAATATTGATATTAAAAAGATGGGATTGAGGTGGTAGAGTAACTTGGAATAAGGAAAAGTACTGCATAATTTCCCAAATGCAATCTAGTCCCCTCTTTTCCTCCTATTCATTTCTAAGCCCATCTCATTGTTTACGTGCGGCTCTTGTCTAAAGATATAATTGCTGATGAAAGCCCTTCATGGTCTGGTTCCAACTGGCCTTTTCAGGATAGCTTCACAGAATTTTTTTTTCTCAATTTAACGAACATGAAATAAAATTAGCATTTCCATATAGATTGTAGAACAGAAAAAGGGATCATAGATGAAACTGCACATCTCTTTTAAAGTGTGTAATAAATTTTAATATTTAACTTTCAAAGATGTCCTGTTTCCCTGCAATTTCTTCTGTCCTTTCTTCTATTCTCTTCTTGTTACGGGGAGATCTTAATCCCAATCCTGAGAGAGAGAAAGAGAGAGAGAGAGAGAGAGAGAGAGAGAGAGAGAGCATGGTGGGAGAAGAAAGAAAAAAAAACTCTTGTAGTAACTGTGTATAGACAAGCAAACTAAACTCACATATTGACATGTTCAAAAATGTTGTGCATTTTTAATCTATCTGCTCTCAGTCAGAATGTGGGAAGCGAAAGCTTTATTACTGGTACTCTGGAATACTGGTTGGTCATTCCATTCATTGATCAGAGTTCTTAAGTCTTTCAAAATTGTTTTTCTTTTCATTGTTATTATTATGTAAATTGCCATCTTGGTTCTGCTCACTTGCTCTGCATCTGTTGCTGTAGGTTTTCTCTAAAACCATCCCTTTCACCATTTCTCATGATACAATAATATTCCATTGCTTACCATGATTTATTTGTTCAGCCATTCCCCAAAATGATGGAAACCTCTTAGTTTCCAAATGTTTTCCATTTAAAAAAAAAGTTTCCATAAATATTTTTGTACACACGGATTCTTTTCCTATTTCTTTGAGCTCTTTGGGATATCACATTACATTTCTCCAAACAATCTACATTCCAACTAAAATGACCTACTTGCTATTCTCCTCACATAATATTTCATTTCCTGTTCCCATACCTTTACACAGTACATACCTGGAATGCACTCCCTTCTTTTCTCTACCTCATAGTTATCTAGCTTCCTTCAAGGCTCAAGTAAAGTGCCATCTTGTATAGACAAGACATAATTGCCTTTCTAGTGCCCTCCATCAAATTACTTTCTATTTACTTCTCAGGGTACATGTTGTTTTTCTCTTCTGCCCCAATAGAATTTAAGCTTCTTTCATTTTTGTCTTTGTATCCCTGATACCCTAGTATAGTAAGAGACACTTTGAGAAATTCTGGTTGGATGAATAGACTAACTCAAGGAGCTGCCCCATCCCACTGCTATCATAATCTGAGCAATCTGCCTTCATCATCCATTTTGTTTTATTTGTGTAGCCTGCTACACTGATCTCTTTTGAGGGGGTGTGAAGGCCACAGAAGAGGGCTCTCATCACCCCAGAGATAAATGCAATTAACGCAATGTTAACTGTGAACAGTGGCATCTGAAGAGTTTCACCATCTATAGCAAATACAGGCAACATAATGAATAGTGATGGGCATGGATTCCAGAAAACCTGAGTTCAAATTCTCCCTCAAACATTTACTATCTGTGTGACCCTGGCCAGGTCACTTAATTTTTCTCAGCCTCAGTTCCCTCATCTGTAAAATGGGAATAATAGCACCCACCTTACCAGATTGTTGTAAGAATCAAATGAAATCTGTGGAAAGTGTTTGCGAACCTCCAAGTTCTGTGCCAATATTAGCTACTATCATCATCATCATCATCGTTGTTGTTGTTGTTATTACTGTTATTATTGACATTGGCGAATACCTTTCATAAGCAGATGTCTCCCCATTTTATGATTCATTTGATTATTGATAATCTGGAGATCATTGAACAACATTACCTCTGTTTGTATCTATCAAGGAATCCTCCATAATCCTAGCAAATGCATAGGGGGAAACCTTGTGGAAAAAGCCTTGAAGACTGCATTTTGATCTACTGAGTCGAATACTTGGGGAGGGGAGAGTGAGAAACAAAAAAAAAAAAACACCATAATGGGTGCATTCAGAACAACTCTCAATGTTGCAACTATGAAGACACGGCCAACCGTAGAGAACTGTCAGTAAAAATTTACCTGTTCTCTTGTCATGCTTTCATCAAGGGTGCCCCTGGTACATGCATAGATCACTCTCATAATGACTTTATAGAGATGAGGAAGCAGACGTAGGGGACAGGCCTTAATGCCCTTTTTTCTTTTTTTGGTGGTAGTAATGGAATCCACAATCTTTTCCATGCTCAGTTGAAATAATGTGCTTTGTAAGCGATCAAGCCCTCTGTAAACACCAGTGGTTATTATTCAGAATCAGCAGCCTAAGTGGGGCAAGTTGGAGCTATTTTAATTGCATATAGCATCTTCTCCTCTTTATCCTTTCTTTTAATTTGTTATTAGTTTAATTAGTTAGTTTGTGTTTAGTTTAATTAGTTAATGTGCTATTTGTTTTGCCCTTTGCTCTAACCAGTCCATCTGGCTACACACAGCTGAATCTGAAATGACTCTCATGTTAGTAACCGGTTGTTTCCTGTTTGTTAAGATATAGTCAGTTTCCATTTTTTTAGGTGTTGTTTGGCACTCACCATGTCCACTGCCTCCCAACTCTTCATGGAGAAAGTATCCATAATATAGAGGCATGAGGCTTCTGAGGAATACACAGCCCATTCATTTCTCAGCAAAGCATACTTTTCATCATAGTTTTCCCTGTCCTCTCCTGTGTTTATCTTCTCTTCCAAGTCACTGAGTATTAATGAACATGTTGACTTGGTTGGAAGTAGGGAGCAGAGGGTGGAATCTTGGTAGACTTAGGATTTCTTCATTCTCAGTGACAAAAGTTGGTCCATAAACTACAACAGTCATGATGGTTCCCTTGCCTACCCTCATCTTGACGACTGCAAAGCAAGATGAACAAACATCCCATGGGAAAATGGCTCTTCTAGTCTCTGGGTAAAGAATGAAAGCAACTATGCCAAGCCTTTTGGTTACTTCTCCTGGAAGAACCTAAGAGACATTTTTTTTCATTTGATTCCCACTTCTTTATCTTGGGAGGTTTCATTTATAGTGAGAATGCCACTGTGGAAATGACTTGTCTTCCACTTGTACATCAACTTGGAGGTCATTGGATAGCTATCTGAAACTTTGAGTGCCAACAGTTCAATGAATGATTGTAGATGGTTGAAAAACTGATTTGTAGCTTTCCATGATCCCTTTTCCATGATCACTGTCGGTAAAGAATGGAGCCACATAGAATTGAGGGACACTGAATATTTTTAATTGTTTCATTCCTCACTGTAGCCAAAGAATTCATCAGCTAGTGGCCAACCAGTCAATGATGAGTTTCTCTGTACTTAGCCAAGTCACTCCATAGACAGGAGACACAGACTATTTCTGTGACTCTACTTGAAGCAGATCCAGTTTGGTCGGACCTGAAAGCATCTGCACTCTCTTAAGGCAACCTTAGAAAACCCAGGGTCACCTCTATACTGGGACATCTCAGCAGAGCAGGACTTTTGTGGAATGAAGTTGTATATTACAGACAATAAAGACTATTGGGAGTCAAAAAAGACAAAGATCAAAGGAGACTAGAATAATAAAAGGAGGCTTATGGGAGGACATGGAACTTGTGCTGGGCCTTGAAGGACTGGAGGGCAGGCTTTGTATAGACAAGGAAAAGGAAAGGTATTTCTAAGCAAAGGCTAGAGATGTAAAATTGACAGAAATGTTAACAACAGTGGAAGGAGGAGCAGAAAAATAGAAATATAAGGGAACCTGAAACACATGGTATACTTCTTTTAAGTGAGTTTTCCATATCAAAAGTTTTTTTGTTAATTTAAGAGAAGCCAAATGAGCCTAAGGACTCCTGTTTCTGGAAGTAAGGAAGGGAGAGTGTATTCCACAATTTTCTCTCCCTGCCTCGGTGTTCCCCAAATTGTTTTGCTTTTCTATAGTAACAACAGAGGAATACTCATATAGAGCTTTGGTTCTTGCAAAATTATAACTTTGGGCATATTTTCAGATACGAAGGCCTACAACTACCCTAAAAATGTTCAAAGAAAAAATTTCCTGTCCCTTCTTTTTGTTTTATTTTTAGTTTGGGAGGAAAACATTGAAAAGATGTCTTTATTTTTTTTTTTAATTTCTTCTCTCAGGGTGGCTAGGTGGCACAATGAATAGAGCACTGGCCCTGGAGTCAGGAGGACCTGAGTTCAAATCTGGCCTCAGACACTTAACACAAAAAAAGCTAGCCATGTGACCTTGGGCAAGTCACTTAACCCAAATTGCCCTCCAAAAAGCAAAAAATAAAATAAAAAATTTCCTCTCTCTCTCTCTCTCTCTCTCTCTCTCTTTCTCTCTCTCTCTCTCTCTCTCTCTCTCATTTTTTTTGTTCTGGACCTTCACAGCTCTGCCTAAAGTATAGACAGCTGATGAACTCCACCAGCCTGTGAGGAAGACAGAAATAAGGAAAGGTCATGCTTACTTCCCTTAAAGAGTTCTCAGTTGGACAGAGAAGGGGAGAGAGAGAGAGAGAGAGAGAGAGAGATTGTCCCACACTCCATTTAATTTATTAACATTTGTTATATACCTGCTCCATACAAGATCTTGGACTATGAAACTAAGGAAGATACAGATATGAAAAATCATTCTGTCCCTGCCTTCCTGGAGCTTAATCTCATAGGGAAGATATGGCATTTGCACAAATAAATATGACACAGTACAGCATATGATAGAAGCAAAGCAGAGACCCAGAAAAGTGCTGAGAACATTTATGACATGAGGTCGCTTTCAGCATAAGGGTTCAGGCCCACATCATGACAGGGCTGGTCCCTGAGCTGGTGTTTGAAGAGAAGATGGAATTGCAGGCTTTGGGGGGCAGCATGAACAAATCCAGAGGTAGATGATGGCAGCAGGAAATCAGGGAGCAGTGTGTAGATCAGTTTGTCTGAGATGTGAGAGATTTAGGATGAGGAGAGTTAGGAAAAGGGAGTTAGGATGAAAAGATAGGGTGGATAAAGTAGGTTATTGATAGATTGTGAGAGGCCTTAAATGCCAGGCTAAAGAGTTTAAGAATGACTAAGTGCTTATCTGCAAATTTAGAAGTCTGAGAGAAAATGGGAGAAATCAGTGCTTACAGTTATAGATGAAAGAAATAGGAGGAAATAAGTCATGAACGTGGGAAGGAGTATAGATAGTCCCTGGAGACAGATCTGACTTGGATAGAGGGAACATTTTGGAAGTAGCAGAAAATAAGGAAAATAATATTGGCTCATTTCTGCTGGGCTTTACATTTTATAAAATCCTTTCCTTACAACCAAACTATGAGAGAGGGAGTACAGGTACTCTGATCCCCATTTCAAAGAGAAAGAAAACTGAGACTCAACAAAGAAAAGTGAGTTGTTCAAGGTCAAGAAGTAAAGGTAGAGCCAAGGCCCAGATCTAGGTCCCCTAACCCCCAAGTCCAATGTTCTTTCCTCTATTGCCACACCTCTCTTTAGGTCAGTAGGTTTGGGCCAGATTAGAGACCTTGGAAAAATTGCCTAAATATGGTACTGAATATTGTGGAGCTAGATGGTTGTTCTGCCAGCAACATATAGGATGGATTTGGGAAAGGAGACTAAGGAATGAGGAGGGGACTTTACAGAGCATCTAGTCCAATTCTCTGGGGGTTTTTTTGGTTGAGCTGTTGTTGTTGTTTGGTGGGGGGGGGGGGGGAGGCAAGGAAATTGGGATTAAGTGACTTGCCCAAGGTCACACAGCTATTAAGTGTCAAGTAGCTGAGGTCATATTTGAACTCAGGTCCTCCTGACTTCAGGGCCAGCGCTCTGTTCGCTGCACCACCTAGCTGCCCCCAATTCCCTTTTTTTTTATAGATGAAGAAACTCAGACCCATAGAGATGAGATGATTTGTTCAAGGTCACATGGGGTAGTAAGTAGCATATCTGGCACTTATCTCATCCTCTGGGTTTTTTTCTTTCTTCTCATTAATATTTATCGGCATTGGGACCCTAGACAGCATTGATCCATCTTTTTTTCTTCATTTGAAGTATTAATTGACCTTAAAAATGCATTTCTGGCCACTTACTTCAATAGTCATGGAAGGGTTAAAGATTAATGAATCAATTGTGTTTCTGTGTAGCCTTCTTTTCCCAAGGCTTATGTATACCAAATTACTTGTTCATTCATATAAGTGCTTCTATAAGGATTGGAGCCCTTAACTAATAAGAGTGTGACTGCAAGAGACCAGCTGTGTCCCTCTATCTACTCTTCTCCCTAATATAGTATCATTGGGTTTTGTTAGGAAGAGATGGATTCTGGGAGATGACCCCTGCTACCCAAATGGATAGGGAGGAAAAATATCCCTTCAAATGTGTGCATTTCCACTAGTGTGTTTTAATCTATTGAACTGGGAGTCCTTTAATAAATTATCTGGGGATACAGAGAGAGGCAAAAGACAGTCTCTGCCCTCAAAAACTCACAATCTAACAGGGGAAACAACATGGAAATAAATATATACATATTGTATACAAGATAAGCAGGAAATATTAACAGAATGGAGGCACTAGAATTCAGAGGGATTAGAAAATGTTTCCTGTAGAAAATGGGATTTTAGTTGTGACTTGAAACCAGCGGGCAGAGATGAGGAAGGAGAGCACTCTAGGCATGGGGAACAGTCAGAGAAAATACCCAGAGCTGAGGGATGGAAAGATCTGAGGATTTTAGGGTCCTCAAGGTCAATGAGGGTCAAATAAAAGGGTATGAGAGCCAAGAAGGCTAGTGCAAACTTGGGCTGACTTCGAAGAGATAACATATCCAAGACCAAGACTAGGGATTTGATACTAGAGTTTTAGTCAGTATATATGTGTTCAGTTCTAGGCTTCATATCTTTTTTTTTTTTTGGAGGAGGAAAGCAAGACAGTTGAAATTAAGTGACTTGCCCAAGGTCACATAGCTAGTGTGTCAAGTGTCTGAGGCCGGATTTGAACTCAGGTCCTCCTGCCTCCAGGACCAGTGCTCCTATGCAGTGCCACTACACCACTTAGCTGCCCCATAGGCACCATATCTTAAGGGATATTAAGAAGATGGAGATTGTCTAGAGAAGGATGAAAGGTCTTGAGTCTACATGCCTTGTGTAGGAAGTTCTGATGTTTAGGCTGAAGAAGAGCTGACTTAAAGGGGAAATGATAATTGCCTTCAAGTATTTAAGATGATTTGTTTTTTTCTTGACCCCAGGGAGGTCCCTACTAAAAGTAATGGATAAAAGTTTTCCAGAGGCAGTTAGGTTTGAAATAAAGAAAACTTCTAAAAGAGAATGGGCTGCTTCAGGAGGTAGTGGGTCCCCCCACTGTTGTGGTCTTCAAGCAGAGGATGGCTCTCTCTCATCAGGCATGACGTGAAGAGGATTCCTGATTAGGTGTGGGTTAGATTGGATGGTCTGTAAAGTCTTTTCCAGTTCTGAGCTTCAGGGATTCTGTGAATTTTAAAGCTGGAAGGATCCTTAGTATATAGAACACCAAATTTCAGAGCTGGAAAGAACCCTGGAGCATAGAATGCTGGAGCAAGAAGTAAATTTAACCCGTAGAATGTTAGCATGTATAGCACAGAATTTCAGAACTAGAAAGAACCTTGGAGCGTAGAATGTCAGAACCAAAAGGGAACTTAACACATAGAATGTTAGAACATGCCACAGAGAACATCAGAACTAGAAATCGAGTGCTAGGAATACTAATACAAGCGGAAAGAAAGGCTGTCTCTGCTCTCAAGGAACTACAATCTAATTCAGGAAGATGAGCCATAAAAAGAAGCTGAGGAGAGAAGAGATGAAGGTTATAAGAGGGGGATGGTAGGGAAAGCCAGGAGGGTGATGAAGATGTGGCTGAGCTAAGCATCCTTCTTCCAATGGAGCCTCTGGGAAGAACCAGTCAATCAGAGCCAGAGGCTGCAGAGGAGGAAGGTACTTTTAGTGTGAGAAATCCAATGAGGAAGTGATCTTTCAGGCAACAGAGATTTTTATGGCCTGGGAGAGAAATTCTGCAGAGTCAGGGGTGAAACTTGGAGAGAAATGAATACTAGACTCTCAAGACCTTTTAGCCCAAAGCCTTACTTTTTTTTTTTTTTTTTTGCTTTTTGGAGGGCAATTGGGGTTAAGTAACTTGCCCAAAGTCCCACGGCTAGTAAGTGTGTCAAGTGTCTGAGGCCAGATTTGAACTCAAGTCCTCCTGACTCCAGGGCCAGTGCTCTACTCACTGCGCCACCTAGTCACCCCAAAAGCCTTACTTTTGACAGAGGAAGAAACTGAGGCCCGGAAAAGGGAAGTGCTCAATGGAAGGGAATTCACAATGTGGTGGTAATAGCAGGATTGGAACTCAAGTCTCCTAACTGCAAGATCTGTTCTCCTTTACTCTATCAAACCACCAGAGAGAGACTGCGTTTTCTTTGAGAACTCTCAAAGCAACTGAATTCCAGAATTCTACGAACCTACTTGTATGCCCTTTAGCAAGTCAATTTTCCATCTCTCAGCCTCACTTCCCTCATCTGGAAAATGGGAAAATTGGATGGAGGTGATCTCTGAGGTCTGCAGAAGCAAGAACCCCTACAAGCCTGTGCTCTCTCCCATCTTAGTAAAAGCCTTGTCTACCATACTCATTGATAAATAACCTCTGGGGGGAAGAATTAGTCCCCCAGGTGTCAAATTTAGCAGCATGACTTTGTCAGGTCACAGAGAAGCCAACCTGCCTGGAATAGGAGGTGTGTGTTAGAAAAGAGGAAGAGGAGACAGACACATTATTTACCTGATTAAACAGAGAAAGACCAGAGTCAGAGGGAACACAGGCATTTTCTGGTACAGTCTTAGTTTCAGGAAAAGAAAAAGCACTTTTTTGTTGGAGATTTACAAGACAAATATCCCTTCCACACCATGAGTCCCAATTTGAGGTTCAAATTTGGGAGTCACGGTTGGTATGCTCGCCATTGGTGTCCAGATTCATGGCTGCAAGAGGTTGGCTCTACCTCCTATTCAGGCTAGAGCCCCTCTATCTACTCTTCTCCCTGGGTTTTGTTAGGGAGAGATGGATTCTGGGAGATGTCCTCTACTGTCCTAAGTAGATAGGGAGGGAAAAGTTACACTTTCTTACATGTCCTTCCCCATCCCTTCAAAGGAGCATCGGATTGGGAGTCAAGAAAACTTGGATTCTAGAGATTTAACTCTACAATTGTCTTGCTGTGGGACATCGGACAAGTCATTCCTTGAGGCTCTGAACCTGTTTCCCATAAGTAGATAATAATCCCTACAGTGCCCACTTCACAGAATTGTGTAAAGGTTTTGTGCTAGGTGATGGAAATAATATTCTCATAATTGAGAATTGAAATAATATTCTCATAAAGGGTTGGAGCTGAGATGGAAAACTTTCTCTTGATTTATCCCCAAGACCAAGATGTGTAAAGATAGTATGCCTTGTAAAATTTAATCTCATTTTGGTTGTAATATATGGTTTTGACTTTTTTTGTTTGGGGTTTTTTGGCAAGGCAATCAGAGTTAAGTGACTTGCCCAGGGTCACACAGCTAGTAAGTGTCAAGTGTCCGAGGCTGAATTTGAACTCAGGTCCTCCTGACTCTAGGGCTGACACTCAAGTGCTGTATATTCTGTGAATGAATGGTCTATGGTATGTGTTTGTATGTTTTCACAGTGTATGTGATGTGGGCATTTGATGGGTTTGGAGGGAGGAAGAGGGTAATGCAAGGTAATGTACCATAGGAGTCTCCTTTACTCAAACCTCATCTCTGCATGTACCATCTTGGGCCAGCACCCCTGCCTCTCAGAGGTCAAACCTGTTCCTCTCAGTTGAGCTAGGAGATAAGGGACCAGAAAAAAAAATTCCAGACCCACATTACTCAGGCCTGCCCCAGGCCAGGGAGGAGACCCTTGATGCTATTGCCCTGGCTTCTTCTCCCTCCCAAGGACAGAAGGTACAGCTGTAGTGATGGGCTCTGTGGTAGGAGGTCTGGACTAGGGATGCTATGTTCCATATCCTAAAGTATCTCCCAGCTCTGATATTCCCTGTTTCAAGGTATCTTCTAGCTCTGGCATTTTATGTTCTAAGGTCTTAAGGTGTGTGAAACAGGAGGTTATCAGCTCCATTTTATAGGTAAGGAAACTGTGACCAGAAAGGTCCTACAGCTTACCCTGAATCATAAATTAAGTCAGTATTAAACCAGGTCTAGAACCCAGGTCTAGAATCCAGGTTTCTTAAACCTTGTCTCTTTGCCTAGCACCCCATGGAATCTTTCCAGTGCTCCAAATTCAGTCCTGGGCTCACCTATGTTCTTGTTGCCATGTGGTAGAATTGTGTCTGCCCTTGCTGAGGAAGGTAGGAGGTGAGAAAGAAAGAGAAATATTTCCCCAGTGCTGAATCTGTCCCCAGAGAGGGTGAGAGGGAAGGGAGGGAGGAAGGAAGGAAGGAAGGAAGGAAGGAAGGAAGGAAGGAAGGAAGGAAGGAAGGAAGGAAGAAAGGATGGAAGGAAGGGAGAAAGGAAGGAAGGAAGAAAGGATGGAAGGAAGGGAGAGAGGGAGAGAGGGAGGGAGGAAAGAAGGAAGGAAAGGAGAGAAGGAGGGAGGAAGGAAGGAAGAAGGATGGAAGGAAGGAAGGAAGGGAGAAAGGAAGGAAGGAAGAAAGGATGGAAGGAAGGGAGAGAGGGAGGGAGGAAAGAAGGAAGGAAGGAAGGAAGAAGGAAGGAAGGGAGAGAAGGAGGGAGGAAGGAAGGAAGAAGGATGGAAGGAAGGAAGGAAGGAAGGAAGGAAGGAAGGAAGGAAGGAAGAAAAAGAGAGGCTTTTCTTTTAGGTACTACCACCACTACATAATTGCTGGGAACTCCAGCTCATCTCCCTTTCAGCATATCAGCTGATATTCAAGAGAGGAAATAGAGACAGAGCAGCAGGAGGGCCCAAGAAAGAGAGGAGGTTGACCCCCACTGTTCCCAGAGCCCACTGTATATAACCATCTTCCCCAAAGTGTTAGTGAGAACTCTTCAGCTCTAGGCTGTCTCTCAGCATCTGGGCTGATCTTGAAAAGAGGGCCTAGGAAAGAGAACCCATAATTCATTCCTCTATCCCCAAACAGCCATTGGGAGCTCCACAATCTGATTTATCTAGGCAGCCTGATGAAGGGTGTGGGCTGGTTTAGGAAGCAGCAGGAGCCTGAGAAACCTGAGAATCAGAAAGTCTGGGGTCTTGTCTTGCCCCTGCCACTAATTCAGTTTGTGAGATTGGAAGTCCAACCCCTCCCTAATCAATCAATCAGATTCCTGTGTGGCATCTCATGCCTTCATCCAATGGCCAAAAGTTCAAATTAATTTGAAAAGAATTCATCCATATATTATGATGAAATTATGGGAAAATTCCATAATGCCTAATTTACTCCGTTGATTCATTGATTGGGGAAAAGGTGGAACTCAATCCTATTATTATCCTTTTTACAACCCCAAGATAAGGGAAACCTATCATCGATGTTTGGGCACCAGTTCCTTCATTAGTCCAATGATAATCATAAATGTAAAGTGCAGATCATTAAGATAGTGTCCAAGCAGAAACCAAGACCCAGTAGGAAAAAGCGGCTCTCTCGCCACCTCTCAGTCTCCTAAGACTCCTTGGTTCAAAGCCCTGGGGGGCTGTCTGACTCTAGCCTGATATTCTTGGAGAGGGAGATGCCTCCTGGGGAAAATGTTGGAGAAATGATGTTTTTGCCTAAGTATCTCTCGGCACGCTTGTGTTTGTATTTCTGTGGAAGTCGTGTGTACATATAGGCATCAGTGCTTTTGTCTAATTATGTATCCATCTAGGGAAAGGAACATGGCTGGTGATTTGTTTGATAGAGAGAACTCCCAGGAGAGGGAACTCCGGCTAACAATGCAGGTCACCATCCTCTGCAAGTCCTGCTCTTAGAGAATTCCCTTGAGCACTGAAGATCAGTGACTTGCCCAGGGTTACACAGTCAGTATGTATTGGAGGTGGGGCTCATGCTGCCTCTCTTATGCCTAGATATGCATGTGCTTTTGTCTCTCCTTGGGAGAAGACGTGTGTGTGTGTGTGTGTGTGTGTGTGTGTGAATTTTTGTCTGTGTGTGTTGCCTGGGTGTATCTGTATGCTTCTGTGTGTGTTTGTGTGTCTGTCTGTCTCTGTATGTATGTGTGCGCTGTTCCCCCTCTGGTCTCTCTACCAAGGCCTGGCTGGATCTTTTCTGGCTTTTCCCTGGAGCCCCAGTCTCTCTCCCCCTCTGCTTAGGTACCTTCTGGCCAGTACTAGGGCCACAGCCACTGGGGAGGAGAGGAGGAAAGAAGAGGGAGGGAGCAAGCCCTGAAAGATTTCATGCCTGAAGAATGTTGCTCCTCAGGGAGAAGGGAGAGGACCCTTCAGTCACTGGTGGGAAGTGGGAGGGGGTTGTTAGATATTTCAGCCACATTCCTGTTGGAGTTCCCTGAGGGGTGACATACTTGGGTTATCAGAGGGGTGCAGGCGCACACACACACAGTCACACACACACACACACACACACACACACACACACACACACACACACCACAGCACCCAGACTCTCTGAGGGCCAAAGACAAAGCTTCGCCAGCCCTCGCTGGATTCCTCTGCCTGGCTATTCCACAGAAGGGAGGGAGCTGAGAATGCGCCTGGGGCTGGAAGCCAGTACAGAGTACTTGGCTTCCTCCGATGGAGAAGGAAATGGGAGTTAATTGCAGTGTAACAGATTTAAGGTCCTGCTTGGACCCCCTGTGGTGAATTCATGAGCAGACACCGATAAGGGTGCCACAGTATGGGCCGGCGGGGCAGAAGCCTTGTAATCTGCCTCGATCAAAGAACTATCCAAATTGATGAGGCCACAGATGGATCCATTTTGAGTAATGGAGGGAAAGATTTAAACCAGACAGGAGGAGACCTTTCCTACCAGGAGATGAGGGAGATGAGCTCTCAAAGCCCCTCCTGTCCTTGAGTGTTTGTGGTTGCCTGGGGCAACCAGCTGTCTAGAAACATGGGGTGCCTGCAAGTCAGTGCCCAGGGCTTAAGTGAGCGTTCGCTGCAGCTGGGGAGAAATAGGGAAGACAACTCCTCTGTATCTTCCCAAGCCGTTGGAGCCTGACCCAAATGCAAGAATCTCAGACACAATCCCTACTAGAGGGAGGCCTGACATTACCTTCCCAATGGATTAATCCCCTTAGTGACCAGATTTCTCATCCCAGGCTAGCTCCGGTGCCAATAACAGCAATGTAGCTGTAATTTTGGCCCTGGGACTACAAGTCAGGAGACCTGAATTTGGATCCTAGTTTTGCTGCTAGGCTCCTTGGACAAGCAGTTTCCCCTTATGGTGCTTGGATTTCCCCTTCCATGCGATGAAGGATTGATTTGGATAAGTTCTAGGGCCCCTACTAGCACTGCCATTATATGGATCCTGTGAAACTCTAAGTTTCTTAAGAGCAAGAACAGTAACTTGAACTTCTTCATATTGGTCCCAACGCTTGGCAGAGAGCATTGCTCAAGTAGCCACTTCATAAACGTCAGTTGATTGATGGAAGGAATGAAACACAGTGTCCTGAAAAGAACACGGGACCTGCCTTGATAAGATTTGGATTAAAGACGGGCCTTGCTCCTTACAGCTGGGAGCCAGAGAGAAAGCCACTTCATCTTTTCTGAACCTCCACTCCTGACTCAAGTAGATGAGGACCCCTAAAGTCCCTTCCTACTTAGACATTCTGTGATTCTGTGAAGCAAGGACAACAGACAGGCTGAGGCATCTAGGGTTAGAGACATCTCTGTTGACTGAGGCAAGGTGGGTAATCACCCTTCCAAAATCATATGCCAAGTCTACATTTATCCTTCTTGAGGCAAGAGAGGAGCAAGAGGTCCTGTGGGTGTGTGGGTGTGTGGGTGTGTGTGTCTGTGTCTGTGTCTGTGTCTGTGTCTGTGTCTGTGACTGTGAGTGTGAATTGGGAAGGGGGAGCTGAGGAGCAAGAGCTATTGCATGTGGAAATCCTCCCCAGCAGCCGGCCACTCCCATTGACAGAGGCAGGGAATGACAGTCCACACCCCCAAGTGGAAGAAGAATGTCAAGAGGAAGGGTGAGGGAGTGAGGTGGGCTCTCCACACCACTCCTCCACATACAGGCATATTTCACTACATAACTCTGACCGCTAAAAATCACAATTACTTCACCACTCAGGGCTAGGTTTCTTATCTCTCAATTGAATAACCACAGCACAATAAATAAAGCTAGAAAATGGAATTTTGGGGAAATAATTGTCAGAGCTGGAAAGAGACTTTGAATACCATCTGTTTCAACCCATTTTACAGAAGAGAAGGCTGAGGCCCCAAGAGGAGAAGTGACTGGATCCTGGTGATCCATAATGCAGAGCTAGGATTAGGTCTCCAGGAACTCTTTAGGGTTTATGTAAAAAGCTAACAGGCTATTCTCTAGCCCTCTGCTTCCAAGGGTTAGTACCTGGATGGCTTTGAGCTCCGTCCTTTCATTTCTCTAGGCCTCAGTTTTTTCACCTGGAAAATGATGGAGATGGACTAAGAATACTCAGGTCCCTCTCAGCTCTGTGCTCTGTCAGTGACCCTGTGATGACTGACCAAGAAGATTTGCAAAGTGTCAGACATGCAAGCACCAGGGACAACTTTATTTGGTTACCCTGGGTTCACTCCTACCTTTTTTTTTTTTTTTGAGGAGGGAAGGCAAGGCAGTTGGGGTTAAGTGACTTGCCTAAGGTCATACAGCTAGTAAGTATCAAGTGTCTAGGGTCAAATTTGAACTCAGGTCCTCCTGACTCCAGGGCAGGTGCTCTATTCACTGTGCCACCTAGCTGCCCTGTCTCCTACTTTTATTTTTTTTAATTTTGGAGAGGGCTGCTGGCCTGCCATCATACTACTAATAATAAAATAAAAAAGCTTCCAAAATATGCCTCCATCCAGAGGAGATCAAAATGGTAATATGGTGTCTGTCATCCCTGTAGCTGGGGCTGCTGATGCAGGTGTACGAGAGGGCCATCAAGTGAGCCTATAATGGATGAATTTACATCCTAATATTTTTATTTAGCCACAAAAAAAATTATCCACCTAACCTTAGAACATTAAATATACATGAATAGTAGGGTAGTGACTTGTCTCTGGACAGTTTCTGAACCCTATCAAAAAGAGAAGAATGAGATAATAATAAGTCATGAATCTATACACTGCTTTAAGGTTTAGGTATTATTATTCCCATTTTAAAGATAAACTGAGTCTCAGAGAGAGTAAGTGACTTTTCCATCGTTATACAGCTTGTGTTAGAAGCAAGATTTGAGCCCAGGTCTCCCTGATTCCTGCACAAAACTCTCAACTCACAATGGAGGCAGGATGAGGAAAGGGGAGAATAGTACTAGGGTTGAGGGAGAGGCTAGAAAGTCCTTTGTATGTGAGGGGAGCCTGCCCTGGGAGCTGTGGGAGCAGTCTGATGGACTTCTGGTAGGGGAAGGGGGGGCGGGGGAATGGTCCCTTTGTCCAGACAGTGATGCGGCGCTTTCTCTCGGGTAGTTTAAAATCAGAGAGACCAGATATTTGCACATGAAACAACCTGAGAACACTTACAACCCAACATCGGCAAGTGTGAATGAGCTGTGCCCCACTTTGCTAAGGCCAAAAGAGGGAGGAGCTAGGTGGGGTTAGTTGGGAAAAGACTTCCTGGAAGTAAATATTCTGGCCCCAGTTTGATAGGAAGCAAGGGGAGGTGAGAGATGAATGGGCAAAGAGCACTGGCATTTTCGTGAGTCCTGTGACTCCTGCCCAGTCTTTCCCCCTCCTCTCACTGATAGTGACGTCATCAGCACAGCCGGGTGCCTTCGGGCCCAGCTTAGTCAGGGCTAGGAGGGCTGGGGAAAATGCCAGGTGCTGCAGGAAAAGGGTTGAGCAGGAGGGGCCCTATGCCCTGTGACTCACGGCTGAAGCATTGGCCCCATAGGGCACCCCAGGGGTGCTGGGTTTGGGGATTTGCTGTCAAGGCAGGTAAAAGAGCCCTGCCATGTGCAGCCAGAGTTTAGACCAAGCATCTGCGCACTCCCTCCACTCCCAAAGTAGTAAAACCTCTGTTCTAAATGTCAGACCCTGAAAGTAATGGAATCCAGATCTGGTGGAGCTCTGGCTATAGAGAAGTGAGCTGGAGCAGTGTTGGATGGAAAAAGGACTCAGCATAAAGTCTGGAAAACCAGAGTTTCAAGTTTTGGCTTAGAAACTATGAGCTTAATGAGCTTGGGCTCCATAAAATGGGGCCATTGATCCTTATACCTCCCTTAGAGAACTTGAGAAAGGGTTAAATACATTTGCCCTCAAATTCAGGGTTTTCAAAGCCTATAGATTTTGCACAAAAATTGAGAAGGAACCTTGGCTATAGAGCTCTACTGAACAGCTCTTTTGCTAGGCACTTCAAGGGAGAAAAGCCATTGTCCTGCTCCTCAGGGAGCTCGGAGTCTGATCAGGGAGATAAGATTCACACATCAAAGAAAAAGAATACTACTGGACAACTCATGATTAAGTATTACTCAGTGGTTCCACCTGCAAGCCTTAGTGAAGCTCAAAGGAAGGATAGATGATCGCTGTAGGCCAGGGTGGCCAGGGAAGGCTTTCTGGAGAAGGTGGAACTTGACAGGAAAGCACTGTGAAGGATGGGGGAAATCTGGATTGGTGGAGAATGAAGGTTAGAATTCTGGAAACAGGTGCACTGGTCCCATGTTCAAAAGGTAGCTCGGGAGGAAGGGAAGTCTATCTATCAGATTGGCCCAGGTCCTCAAGCTGGAGCTTAGTCATATGATCATAGATTTACAGATGGAAGGGACCCTTCATTTTACAAATGAGAAAACTGAGGCCTAGAAAAGTCAAGTGACTTGCCTAAGGTCACACAAGTGGCATAAATCTTCTGGTGCCAAAGGCATTTTTCCACTGTACCACACTTGTGAGCATCCCCCACAGGACTCTATGATGTAAAAGTGAGAAAAGGAGGAAGAAGAGGAAGGAAAGGGACAGATCATCTTGGACTAAGGCAGCCAGGGAAGGCTTCCTAGAGGAGGTGAGCATTGGTAGAATTTGGAGTAAGGAAGAGGAGAGAGATTCTAGGGGACTTTTCAGGGATAGGACCTGGACCAAAGGCTTCTTGGATGATCCCTTGCATTTGTCTTAAATCATTTTCTTACACCTCAAGACCTTCTTCTATTATGGAGGTGGGACTTTGGTTTTCAATAGGGGAGGCTTTGGTCAAACTCAAGAAAGACCCTAAGAAGGTGGGCAGGACAGTAGGAACAGATGACCAAGAAGTTGAAGTGAATCACCTTTAAAAATTAATTGAGGGAAAGAGGTGGGAAGGTCAAAGAGTTATGGGGGGGCGGGGAATCTTCTTTCTGATTCTGATACACAGTGTGATTCCAGAAGCAGGGGGATGCCCCCAGATGACCTTTACAGAACTCTTTCTCTGCCACCACACCCCTACCCATTCATTTCCAAGTTCTCTACTTTCAGTCCTGAAAAGTACTATCTCTATAGGGTTTTGCAGTTCTCTCTCACTCCACCCACCCCCTTTACCATCTTTTTTGGTCTCAGGGGGATAGTGATTCCCTAAGACTTCAGCTAAGGCGGCACTGGGCCATAGGGTGGAGAAGCTAAGATCTGTGGCAGGTCCAGCCTCAGCCCCATGGCCACACCTTTCACCTGAATTTTTCAGCAGGCACACTGCCAGCTGGCAGATGTTGCATCCCCTATAGGATGGAGAACAACCCCAAATTTCACCCCAGACTCCAGCCTGGAGCTTCCCAGAGTGGCATTACAGGTAATATTGGGGTGTGTGATAAGCTACAAGTCTATTCCTCTGCCCTACAGGGTCATCCCAGCCTGGGTCTTCCTAAAGCAGGAAGGATAGTGGTTAGATATCAGGAGATTCTATTTGGATGGTTTCCCCAGGGAGGTGACTGTGGAGCCCTCTACCCAGTGTATGGGGAATCTGTTGAAATTTTATTATGTTAAGGAGAGGTGGGAGAATGTAACTGACTCAAAGAGAGGCTGAGGCTGAGACTGGGTGCAGAATTTGTTGCACTTCTGTTTCAATTCAGTTCAACAAACTTTCATTAATTTTCATGACTTTCATTAAGCTCGTCTGTTTTGTCCAAACAAAGATAAAAATGAAATCTCTGCTTTTGAGGAAGGGGTAATAATAGATATACAGATAAATAAATGCAAAATAAATGTAAAACTGAGCTTTGACTTTCTGGGGTGATCAGGTGTAGCGCAGGCTGAGGGGGGATCAGTGGCGCCCCCTCCTAAGCAAGCGGACCCTGCACAGCTTCAGCAGAAATTGTACCTGTCTTTGATTCCAGCTCTTAGCAAACACCCTAAAATCGCTGTGGTGTTAGACCTTGCTGAAAGCTCACCTGAGATCATAACCAAGACCCGCTGTCATCCTCCTTCTGTCTCATATGGTCACGCTGTTTCCCATAATCAAGTGTTTGTGAATTCCATTACTTGGGCCCTGGGCTCCCGCTTTCTCTCTTTCCCTGCTCTGGCCTCCTCCCTCCGTTTCTTCCCTCCCTTCACCCTCTTTCCCCTCCTCTATCTCTTTCTCGGGCCCCCTTTCCCATCCTCCCTTTCTTCTCTCTCCCTTTCTCTCTTCCCTTCACCTCATCTTCTCTCTTCTTTGTCTCCTCTGTCTCCATCTCTCTCTTCCTATGCCCCTTCCTTTCCCTCGCATTTCCCATTGTCTTTATCTCTCCGTGTTCCACTTTTTCTCTCCCTCGTTTCTCTCTTCTTCCCTTCCCTCCCTATTCTCTTTGACTCTCCCTCTCTGTTCCCCTTTCCCTTCTTATTCCTCTTCACCTTCCCTATCTTCTTCATGCCATCCTGTCTCCCCTTTCTTTCTCTGACCCTTTCTCCCCTTCTCTTCTTTTCCTCTCCGATTTTCTCCTCCTCCTTCCCTCCACCCCACCCCCCCGGGCCCCGCTCCCCGCCCCCTTTTCATTGGCTTTAAATGGGAAAAGTAAATCTGTGCGCCCTACCCCCCGCGAGGGGCTTATGGCCGGGACCTGCCACCAGGGCTGAGAAATGGCTTCTGGCTATTGTGGGCCCCGCTCTCAATAAGCTCCGCAGGGCCGGGAGGAAGGCGCGGGGGCGGCGGCGGAGGCGGCGGCGGCTGCCCGCCGGGGGAGATGCAGGCGCCGGGGCGCAGCAACCTCTCCGCGCCGCGGCCGCCGCCGGCCCGCCTGTGCGCTCCTTGCCCGCTCCCCTCTCGCTCCCCTCCCGCTCCCCGCTGTCAGCAGGCGGCTCGGCCGCCGGGGCCCACTCCGCTTGCCCTATTCAGTCTGATTGGATTAGGGTCAGCGAGACCCCTAATAGTGTCAGGGGTCACCCAGGGCTTTGTGTCGGGGGCGCGGGGGCCTGGGCCCCCCCACCGAGGCAGGCCATGTTGATCAGAGTTTAACACTCCTGGGCCACCTTTGAAGAGAGGGCCCTAGCAGCCTGGTTGCTCTGTGTGTGTGTGTCTGTGTGTGTGTGTCTGTGTCTGTGTCTGTGTGTGTCTGTGTGTGTGTGCGCGCGCACGCGTGCGTGTGTGTATGTGTGTATGTGTGTATGTGTGTATGTGTATATGTGTGTGTGTGTGTGTGTGTCCCACAGCCCTGTCCAGACAGAGCGTGCCTAGGAGAGGAACTGCCTTGTGGTCCTGAGCATAACCTCCAAGGGCCTTCAGAACTTGTGACCATTAAGTTAGGTTTCAGGCACTTCTCAGAAAGTCCTCTTTACCTTAGAGTGCAGTGGTCTGAGTGGTAAAGGCTGAAGTAAGCGTGTTTAACCTACTTAAGAAAATAAAGTAGTGGTTTTTTTGTTTTGTGAAGCAGGTCCCTTCAGTTCCTCTTTTAGGTCACATTTAGTGTGCTAGAAGCCTTTAATGTGAGGTACTTCAGGTCATAAAATCGAGAGCTGGAAGGTAATCTATGGCAATAAACTAATTAGCTTAGTGCAGGAGAAAGCTCGCTGGATTACTTAAGGCTCACAGAGCCTAAGTATCTTATAGCCCAAGGAGACTCAAACCTTCTAGTCCCTCAGGGTCAAAAGCGAATAGAAACCAGAACTAATCCATACTTAGAGATTCCTTCGGCCACATACTGACTTAGAAAACCAAGTGTTAACATTATTTATGTTCTGTTGTATTTTCACTTCTTTCATTAAATATTTCCCAATTACACTTACATCTGTTTCAGGCAGCACTAGGGAGTGTTGAAGGCCTCTCGCATTTGACACTTCTGATCTGGTCCAATCCCTTCTTTTTATGAGGAAGAAACTGACGCCCAGATAAGTGAAGGGACTTACTCAGTTTCTGCCAGTATAAAATAACTGAGTTGGACTAGGTGGCCCCCGAGCTTCCATCCAGCTCTAGAAGCCTAAATCATAATTTAGACTTGTCACTAATACACATTTCCCCTCATATATAAACACCCTTTCTCTCCACCCCACCTTTAATTCCAGAAATCCGATAGGCTCTTTTTCAATGATTAAATTTCATTGAAAGTGTTAGCTTTGACACACAGCCCTCCCAACTTGCAAAAACACCAGTATTTCTACCCTGTGCCTTCCCTAAGAACTTGTGTTGAACAAAAGCAGAGAAATCTCAAATGGACAGAAGATCGCTGCCTCTAGGGCAATGGTTCTCAACCTGTGGGTCGCGACCCCTTTGGGGGTACCTAAGACCATCGGAAAACACATATTTCTCATGGTCTTAGGAACAGAGTCACCGCTCCTCTATCCGTCTCCAGGCGGGCCCACCCACATGCAGATACACCCACATAGGAGTATTAAAGGGTCGCAGCATTAGGAAGGTTGAGAACCACTGCTTTAGGGGAAAGCATTTATATAGAACTACTATGTGCCCCCCATTGTGCTAAGCACCTTACAAATATTATCTTATTTGAGCAACAGCGATTTGATTTCCATAAGCAGAGGTTAAGTGACTTGCTCAGAATCATAGACCTTGTTAAGTGTTTGAGGATGGATTCGAACCAAGGTCTTCCACATCACGTCCTTGCTCTGATCCAGTGTGCCACCTACCTGCTTTTGACCAGAGTAATCAATTAGTTGGACTCAGGACCCCCCCTTGCACTCTTAAAAATTATTAAGGACCTTCTAAAATGCTTTTGTTTTTATATGTTATCTCTCTTAATAATCAACATATTAGAAATTAAAGATGATAAAATTTTAAAATATTTATTAATTCACTTAAGCATAATAATAATAAACCCATTGCATGTTAATAGAAATAACATTTTTTGCTTGCTTTTTTTTTTTTTGGAGGGCATTGGGGTTAAGTGACTTGCCCAAAGTCGCTCCGCTAGTAAGTGTGTCAAGTGTCTGAGGCCACATTTGAACTCAGGTCCTCCTGACTCCAGGGCCGGTGCTCTATTCACAGCCCCACCTAGCCGCCCCTAGAAATAACATTTTTATGAAAATTTTTTAGAAATAACATTTTAAGGAAAATGTTTTTAATAAAATAAAACAGTATCATTTTAAATAAAAATATTTTTAAATGGTAGAAATATCATTTAATGAAAAATGCTTTTCCCAAAACAAAAAAGTGAGAATGATATTTACATATTTACGAATATTACATATTACAAATTTCTTTAATATCCGACTTAATAGAAAGCAGCTGGATTTTCATATCTGCATCTGCGTTCAATCTGTTGTGATCTGTTATTATGGTTGAAGTACATGAAGAAAATCTGGCCTCACACAGACACGTGGTTGGAAAAGGGAGGAGCATTTTAATAGGCAAATAATGTCTTAGTATTCTTATGAAAATGGTTTTGACCTCAAGGGTCCCCTTAAAGGGTCTCAGGGGCTCCCCAGGGTCCTTGGATCATACTTTTAAAACCGTTGGACTTGATCATCTATAACACTTCTTCCAGTTCGACATCATAGGATTCTGTTAGGTTCTATGACACCCTGCCCTCCCCCCACCCCCGTCCTCTGGGCCAGGGTTTCAGTGCCAGGAAGTTCTACTTAATATCTACCCTGCAGCCCTCTTGTTGCCATCTCCCTCTCTCCCTCCCTCCATCTGTTTCCTTGGGCTCCAGCTTTAGTGAAAATAGAGAACAGTGGGTCACTGTCTTCCGTGTAACCACCCTTCAAAGGCTCAGGAACACTGTTTTTATTTACTTGTTGCTCAGAGTCCCTTTCCTTTCCTTCTCAGAGTAAAACAGTCCCCAGTGTCTAAAACTTTCTCCCAGGATTTGTTTGTTCTAATGGTCTCTAGCCAAGCTATGGTCTGAAAGGAAGTTCCTAGGGTCAAGGAGATGAATGATCATAGCTTTTAATGTCTTTTGGTCCTCAAAGCCTCACTCTCCAGGTGAGATTTCACCCAAATCTCTCTTTATTTCACTATTTACCAGACACAAATTGGGGTAGATCAGGAGACTTGAGTTTGAGTGACCCTCTCGGAGCTCTAGTTTGCCTATTTGTAAAATGGGAGAGCATGGAGACTAGATAGTAGCTAAGGATCAAAGTGTGTGTGTGTGTGTGTGTGTGTGTGTGTGTGTGTGTGTGTGTGTGTAAAATCTTTATAACCATAAAGAACTATATTATTAATACTGATAAATTCACCCAAAGGGGCCTCATATTTGCTGGTGAGGATTGCCAGGATCTCAAAAAGTTAGATTTAAATCTAACCCAATTTCCACACTGAATTCCTATATCTCAAATGGTCTTCTCATTTCCAAGGCTCCTTCAGTCTGTATTCATCCCGGGTCTCCCAGTTAAGTGTCTGTACTCCCAAACCCCTTCTTTGTCAACAAACCCTTAAATGCACAAAGGAAGTTGCTGTTTTCAAGGAATCCTGCGGTGAAGGAGTGCGATAGAGTGGAAAGAGGAATCAGTCTCTTCTCTGCTAGTGCAATTTAGACAGGACTTTAAACAAGTCACTTCCCCTTTATCTTTATCTGTAAAATGTCAGGGTTCAATCAGACAGCCTTTAATGAGCAATGGATAGACTTGTGGACCTGAAGTCAAGAAGATCTCATTCTAATCCTGCCTCAGGCACTTACTAGCTGTGTGATCCTGGGCAAGTCACTTCATCTCTGTCTACCTCGATTTCCTCATCTGTAAAATGGGAATAATATTAGCACGGTTTTTGCAGGATAAATTGAGCTATTTATGAAGTGCTTTGCAAGACTTAAAGTATTATGTAAATGTTGGCTATTATTACTCAGGGTGTCTTTCTGTGATAAATTCTGTGATTCTGTGATTCTAAGGTCTTTCTCAGTTCTGATGTTCTGTATTTGAAGGCCCCTTCTAACTCTGGTATTCTATGACTATGTAAATAGCCAACTCCTAATTTGTCTATTCCCAAAATTAGGGTTCCCAGCAGACAGTTTGTCTTGGGCACTGCCCCCCAAAGATAAACATAAATTAACACACAAAATATACTCTTAAGGGAAGGAGATTTGACCATTCTTTCATGTTGAGGTATTAGGGCCTTAGTGTGTCTTTCTACAGTGGGAGACCCCCCCCAGCAGTGAAGACGGTCTCTCCATACTGAACAGGCAAGTGCCTCAGGTCAAGCTTCTGCCTCCCTGCTTACCTGTGGCCACTCGGATCTAAAGGTAGCAAGAAGGAGAATTTTCTGTGCTTCTAGCTTAAGTTTTCACAGGCTTCATTCAGTACCTGGAGAGAAAGATGGAGATGTCTAGATGTCAGCCAGGGATTCTCATTTTAGGACAAAACCTGGAGTAACTGGAGGAAAATCTGTATCATTTGAGGTCACATTTGGCTGGAGTCAAGGTAACCTCCTACCTGTCACCTCTGCAAGGGAGCTCTGAGCCAGATGGTTGGTACCCTAGATAGATCACTGGTCCCGGAGTCAGGAAAACCCACATTCCAATCTAGCCTCAGATATTACTAGCTGTATGACCCTGGGCAAGTTTCTTAACCTCCATCTGCCTCAGTTTCCTCCTCTGTAAAATGGGGGTAATAATAAATACCTCCCAGGCTGTAGTGAGGATCAGGTAAGATATTAGTAAAGTACTTAGCACAGTGTCTAACACATAGTAGGTGTTTAATAAATGCTTATTTCTTACATTCCTTCCATTTTTAGCAAGCAGGACAAGGATCAGTTTGTATCTAAGGCAGTGGTTCTCAACCTTCCTAATGCTGTGACCCTTTAATACAGTTCCTCATGTTGTGGTGACCCCCAACCATAAAATTATTTTTGTTGCTACTTTATAACTGTAATTTTTCTACTGTTATGAAACGTAACATAAATATCTGATCTTCAAGATGTATTTTCATTGTTACAAATTGAACATAATCCACAGGCCGAGAACCACTGGTCTAAGGTTAGGTCTCACTGGCCAGGGACGAGACTCATCTATGACCAGGATTTGGGCTCAGTCACTGGTCAAGGTCAAGGCTCAGTCAGTGGCCAGGGTTTGGACTAAGTCTGTGGCCAGGTTTAGGGCTTAGTCTGTACTCAGGCTTAGGGACTCTGCGACCAGAGTTAGAGGGTCAGCTGGCTAAGGTGACAAGTTTGTCTGTGAAATAGACAAATAAAGATAGATCTTTTCTGTTTGTGATGCTAACCGGCCTGAACGGAGATCAGACCTATAAATCTGTCCTTCTTAATTCAGCCCTTTAACTAAGGGAGGCAAATGGCAAATTGGTCTCATCTTGAGCCAGACTCACAAGGAATCTGGAATTATCCCTCGGCCTGTCAAGATGATGGGGCCCAAACACTTGGTACAAAGTCATTTTATGGAACAAGAAAGACTAGTTCTCTGCTCGAAAAGAATTATCAGGTGTTGACCCCTCCAACGTGAAGAGCCAATCAATCAATCAGTCATTAAGCATTTTGTGAAGTGCTCCTATGTGCCAGCCCCTGTTCTAGGCACTAAGGACACAAAAACAAAATAAGAAGCAGCCCCTCTGCTTGTACCCCCTGTTCCACAAGGGAATATAACATAGTCACACATAAATGCATACAAAGCATGTACAAAGTAAAGCAGAGGGATTTCATTTGGAGGGATTGGGTAGGGACAGGGAGACCAGAGAATCAAAAAGTCACCTGAGGAAGGGGTGAGAAGGGAGTAGTCGACTGACTTGAGGGACCTCCTGTGCAAAGGCATGGAGATGAGAAATGGACTGTCATATACGAGCAAGAAGTTCTGTTTGGATTGGAGAGGGGAATGAAGAGAAATAGGCCTAGAAAGGTAAGCTGGAGCCAAATGGTGCTAGGTGACAAAAATGGTCAGAGTGCTGGCTCTGGAATAAGGAGGACCCGAATTCAAATCCAGGCTCAGACACTTACTAGCTGTGTGACCCTGGGTAAGTCACTTCATCCTGTTTGCCTCAGTTTCCTCGTGTGAAAAATGAGCTGGAGAAGGAAATGGCAAACCACTCCAGTGTCTTTACCAAGAAAATCCCAGGTGGAGAATCAGGCATGATTAAAATGACTCAACAATAACAACAAATTAAATGCTCGATAGTTTGAAAGAGAAATGATAGGATGGTGCCAGAGCTTTAGGGTTAGCACTAGCAGCAGAGTGGAGGGGGGATTGGAGAAGGGACACATAAGGCAGAGAACAAGTAAGAAGTGAAAGCCCAGGTGAAAGCTGATGAGGCCTAAATTAGAGTAGTGGCCATGTTGGTGGGGGAAAGGTAATGATATAAAAGCCTGGGGAAGCACCAAGCTAAACAACCCTTATTCCCAAACCAGTGATGTACAAAGAAAGGGACTGCCTGGCTCTAAGCAAGCACACAGGACATGCCCTCGGAAGTCCCAAATGCCAAGCCTAGGGATAAAACCTGAGGGATTAAGGTATTCTGGGCAGGGCACAGAGGCTGGTAGGTAGAAAATGCCAGACCTCTAGGGCTCCTCTAGACCTGCATATGTGGGCACCATCATGGTGGTTGAGGTTCAGCAGGATCCTCAGACACAGCTATCACCTTGGCATCCGTGTATATACATGTTCAAACTCAGGACTTCAGAAAGAATCATTCTTTTTTGACATGTCTAGAGGCAGCAAGGCATAGAAAACAGAACACCAGACTTGATCACTCAAGTATCTAGATTTGGGTCCCAGCTCTAGCATTTGCTAGCCCGTGACCTTGAGCAAATCATTTCTAATCTCTCTAAGCCTCAGTTTCCCATTCTGTAAGACAGAGACAACAGTACGTGAATTGCCTATTATCCAGCCCTGGGGTA
The DNA here is from genome assembly GCA_028646515.1 of Pseudochirops corinnae. Lineage (NCBI taxonomy): Eukaryota > Metazoa > Chordata > Mammalia > Diprotodontia > Pseudocheiridae > Pseudochirops > Pseudochirops corinnae. The sequence goes on along the minus strand of CM053590.1, from coordinate 73,473,290 downwards.
AAACAAGTGCTTTGTAACTGGCAAAGGGCTATAGAAGAAGGACCTGCTAAATCAATGGTTGTGGTGGCTTTAGAATGGAAAAATCTGGGTATGAATCCCAGCTTCACAATCTGAGTGACTATAAGCAAGTCACTTCCTCTTCCTGGGCTTGTTATTTCCTCTCTCTCCCAGTTCATACATTCCATATTTTTTAAGGCCCATGTATATGCTAAGCTTCCCTCAAGCTCTGCTGTTTCATATTCTAAGCTCCCCTCCAACTCTGTTGTTTCATGTCCTGAACTTCTCTCCAGCTTTGACATTTTGTGTTCTAAGCTTCCCTCCAGCTCTGATGTTTCATGTTCTAAGTTTCCCTCCAGCTTTGATATTTCATGTTCTAAACTCCTTTCCAGCACTAACATTTGTGTTCCAAGCTCTTTTCCCATTCTAAATCTTACAGTCCTATGAAGTTCTGTTGTATTTATTAAATAACCAGCTTCCTTGCCTAGCAGTCACACTCCATCGCTATAGGATGGGTTCTAAAGCTGGTGACAACTCAGGAAAGGGACCTAGGAATCAGCAGGGTTGGTTTCACCAAGGCATTGGCCCTGTGTGTGGCAGAAAGTTTAAAAACTGGAAAAAATTGCTGGGCACTGCCAGGAGAAGGGACCTAGAAACCAACCAGATTGCATTCTCCTGCCCTGGACCACCACATCTCCAGGATGCTGCCTCAGGAGTTCTGAGTGCAGATCTCGTCACCCCCCAGACTAGAGACATCATGGAATTGTAGGGGGAATCTGAGAAGGGGAACTCAAATAATTGAAGGGAGAGGAGAGGAGGGAGTGGTACCATGGGAGGCCAGCCTGAGAGGATCAGGCATTCTCCACCTAGAAAGCCACAGACTCCCAAGGGGCAGGGAGGGGAGGCCCAGCATGACATCTATAAACTGCCAAAGGAGCCTGGGGACATTTTACTCAAACCCCAGACACTGGGGCAAGAGCCCCCTTGGGGCCAGATCAAGTGATTATTGTAACTCCTCCCATTGCTAGAGTGCTCGGAGGTTTACAAGCACTTTGCTCACACTGACCTAGGAGAGGCTGCTCTGGTGTAGTCAGAGGTATGCTAGGTAGAACCTCTCATCAATCAGCTCTGTGGCCTTTGACCAGAGAGGACCCTCTCTGGTCCTCATCTAAAAGATGAGAAAAACACAGGTTTAGAGCTGGAAGGAACCTTAAAGGTCATCTGGCCCAACCCTTACCCTCTCCCATTTTACAGAGGAGGAAACTGAGGCATAGAGAGGTCAGGTAATCTTTATTAAGGCCATCCAGGCAGTAAAGGATGGAGGCAAGATCTGACTCTGAATTGTCTGCCTCTAAATCCATTTCCCTTTCTATTCTGCCACAGTCAACAAGATTTCCATGCTTCCTTACAGCTCAAAATCCTCTGTTTCCAGAATTATCATCTCCACACATATTGGTCCAAATAGTCTATAGCATATTTCCAACAAAGATCTCTCCAGGCCACTGACCAGCTCCGTGGAGGGTCTGTGGGGGAATCTGGACCAAGCAGAGAAGGTGTGGTAGGTTTCAGTCTGTACTGTACAGATCACAGATCCATTGAAGTCTACATCCATCTTACAGAGTGGGAAACTGAGGCTCACAAAAAAGATGCTGAGTGCAGGACAAAAGTTACCCCAGGAGAAACATAATAGACAAACAGTAAAATTATACAGGCTTTCATTTGGGGGACCTATTACTGGATGATGTTAGTGATGAGAAGTTGTTTGGTTAGTTACCATCTTAAATCAGAGAGGAAGCATGGTATAGGACAGTGTGGTCAAACTCAGACAAAGATAGGGGGCCACTAAATGTACATAATATCGACTGACTTAGAAAACCACATATTAATATTATCTATGTTCTATTGTATTTTTATTTAGTTAAATGTTTCCCAATTACATTTTAATCTGCTTTAGCTGCACTCAAGAGTATTGCCCCAGCTGACCCCAAATCTAGGGACCAACCAATCCCAGGCTGTCCTCTTTTCCCAAGAGGGAAGGGCCCTGGAGGAGTCACTCCTTTGAGCAGGGCCCCAAGCCGGGGAGAATTCCTTGACAGGTTGTAGAAGGAAGCTGGGGGTGAGGTGAGGGGAATAGGGTGGAATGAGGCCTACCCCTACCCTGGGAGAACTGGGTAACACAAGCTCTCCCCAGAATAACTTTCAAGGCCTCAGTCTGAATGCTCTGGGCTAAAAGTGGGGGGCCAAGGTGTGGCCCCATAAGGTCAGGTCTCCTTCTCCTGTTTCCTAACCTACCAGTGTAGATAGTACCTGAAGGGTCTGCTTTTCCTGTTTCCTCTGAACCCCTCACCTGCCATTTTTCTGGACAGATGGGTGGAGCTGTCTACCCAAGCCCCATCTGGGTTAATAAGGTGTCAAGGTGGGCTCCTAATAGGTTATTAACTAGCTGTTGGCAGCTGGCTAATTACAGAACATCTCTAAGGGCAGGGTCCCATGACAGAGGCTGATATCATCATTTTTATTGTGGCTCAATCAAACCCAGAGAACCACATTCAGAATGACAGAAGGCTAGAATTTCCAAGGAAATTACAGATCATTTGATCCAATCTCCTCGTATTATCTTATCTTACTGTGGATTTGTTTGTTTTATTAATGCCTTTATACCACATTCATTTCCTGATAATGTACCAGACCTCCTTACCCTTCCCCAAAACATAGCATTGAACCTTTCCTTGTAGCAGAGATGAATAAGCAAAAGTAGCAGTCCCTTTATCTGGCATGCATGCGCCATTCCACACACATATTCACCATTACACACACACACACACACACACACACACACACACACACTTCTCTGAAGAGAGATAGAGAGAAAAAATTGAGAAGCTTGGACTAAATGACCTAGCACAGAGCCTGGCACTCAGTAGGCACTTGATAAATGCTTGTTGACTTGACCATCTCTTTGACTACCCAGAGCCCCCTTCTCTGGATCAGAACCTTGATGCAGTGTCCTCTTTCCTTTGCAAACATATAGAGGTCTACTTCAGTCCCTAATTCAACTTTTCCACCTTTTCTCTTAGGGGAAAGTGATACTAATATTGAGGTGCTATTGCTTTCCTCCCCATAAATTGAGAGACCTGTATTAGACCACCTCCTAGCACAGAGCCTGGCACACTGTAGGTGCTCAGTGTTTGTTAACGACTTGATTTAGGTCCTTCCATTTGCAGAGGCCTCCCTCCTACCCCACCTTCTCCACTTCCCATCCCCTTTTCCCCTAACAGCAGCACACGGACTTTGCATTTTGTCTCCAGGATAGGGATGAGCCCGTCTCTAGGACTAGAAAAGCAATATGGTGTGATGAAAGGAATGATCGTTTTCAAGTCAGAGGAGCTGGGTTCCAATCTTGCTACTGACATTAGCTTCATGACCCTCCCTCAACCACAGTTTCCTCCTAGAAAAAAACAAAAGTAATTCTTGAAGGACCGTCTATCTCAAGTTGTAAACTTTGACGCAGATCATATTTAGGAGTCAGCCTATGGCCAAGGTTAGTGGGTAAGCCTGTGGCCTATCTATGGCCTGAGTTTGATCCTGGGGAGTAGAGGCTTTTCTCTGGAGGAAAGGCAGGGCTCTTCAGGGCTGTGCTCGTTCTATGCATCTTGCCCAATGTGTTTGTTTCCACAGGCAAGCCATGAAGGCTCCCTCAGCCTCTATAAAATGGGGGCAAACATACTAATGTGACCCATTTCACAATGCTGTTCCTGAGGAAAGCATTTCATACAGATCATGCAAGTTATTATTATCAACTGTCCCTTTTTAGCGTCACCCGCCTTCATCTTCTGTTCTCTGGCAGTAATTGCTAGTTGTCAGGGAAGCAAAGAGAAAGCTAATCTCGTGAGTAACAGGCCTGAGAGGGCAGATACCTTGGTCCTCAGCCTCACCTGGGGCTCAGGGAGTGTTTCTGGCTAATCATAGCCTATAAAGAGCTCTGGCCTTGGAGTCAGGAGAGACCTAGGTTCAAATCCTCTCACCTTCTTACTAGCTGGGTGACCATGGGCAAGTCACCTAAAGTTCTTTGAGACTCAGTCTCCTCATCTATAAAATGGAAGTGTTGATGGCAGAATTCTTACTTCACAAAGATCAAGTGTATAAATATATACGGATGGATGGATATCTATATGTACATATAATGTCACCAAAGCCTTAATGCAAATTTCAAAACTCTCTCTCTCTCTCTCTCTGTCTCTCTGTCTCTCTCTGTCTCTCTGTCTGTCTCTCTGTCTCTCTGTCTGTCTGTCTCTCTCTTTCTCTCTGTCTCTCTGTCTGTCTGTCTCTCTCTCTCTCTGTTTCTCTTTCCCCCTTCCCTCCCTCCCTCTCTCTTCTTCTCTCTCCTTCTGTTTCCCTCCCCCATGTGTGTATATCACATATATAAAGTTTAAAATACATTTATTTTAAAATACATATATTTAAACTTTAATATAGATGATACCCTAAAAAGTCTTAGTGCAGTTTTAAACATTAATAACTTTAAAAGTATAAATGTTACAAACTTACAAAAAACATCGTTTGAAGGTTAATTCTTTTTGAAAACATATGCCAGCTACCATCATTATCACTGATATCTTGTTCTGGTTAAAAGAGGTCAAGGACAAGTTAATATCTTGTCATTATTATGATTGCCTTGTTCTCATATTTTCACATGAATCTCAGAAAGGGATCTGGGAAAAGTCGCCATCTGCCTATTGTTCTGTAATGCTTTATTTCCAAGGACTGTTGCACAGGTGGAGAAAGCCAACTGCTTTTCATAAGTGAGTCAAAGTCTGAGCATGTCAACTTATCCTCTTGAGGCTAGCTGAAAGCATTGTTGGTACCAATTAATGAATCAGTATTTATTAATGTCTCAGGCACTGGAGTACCATTCCAGTAACAGACAGGACAATAAGACTGGAGTCCCCATCATCCTATGGCAGAGGACTTTCAACTCCTCTGATAGGTCTCTGTATTTTGAAAGCCTTTCACTTCTTGGAGCTTGGAGATTGTGAGTGTTGGGGATGGCAGCTTCTAAGAAAAACATTGTTCTTAAAATTCTATCCAGGTGATAGTGGGCAAACTGCTCAGTCTGTGATCACGGATTGACCCTTGTACGGTTCATCGATTGTATTCTTCACGAAAAATTAAGATATATATTTCGGGTGTTGAGATTTGCTATCTGTCCCTGAAATATGACCTCTAGTATAACACCTTGCACATTGTAAGAACTAGCTAAATGTTTGTTGATTTAACTGCATCAAGGGAGAATGATAATTGGTTTTCTCATTTCTGTAACAAAGTGTGGTTGGGTCCCCAGGACCCTTGCAGGGTGTGTGAGGGGTCAAAACTATTTTCATAATACTCAGACATTTTAATTTTAATATGGAAAATGCTGATAGATAAAATTCACGTAAAGAAAAACTCACTGAGGGAACCACAAGTTTTTTTAAGAGTGTAAGGAAGTTCTAAGAACAAAAAGCTTGAGAACCACTGGTTTAAGGTTTACCCCCAGCTCCTAACACAAAACCTTGCCCTTAGTAGGTGCTTAATCATAAATTTTTATTGAATTAATTGTAAGGGAAATATCAATAATTGCTCCTGTTTCTGTAACATTGTAAGATTTATCCCAAACACCTGCACAATGCCTTGCACATAATAGGTTTGTCTGTTTGTTTGGTGAATTGAATATATAGAGGGAGAATTATAAAATTGCTTCCATTTCTAGAAGAGTGTAAGATTTATAAAGGAAGCCTTCAATATGTAGCTCTAGCCACCAAGTTATATCTTTGCTAGGTATTCAGCGGGTGCTAAATCCTATACCTAGGCAGCTAGGTAGTGCAGCAATAACGTGAAATCAGTCTGGAAAGACCTGTGAAGGGCTAATATAATATAACATGGCACCCAGCTGACACAATGGAGAGAGCGCTAGACCTGGAATCAGTAAGATTCATCCTCCTGAGTCCAAATTCAGCCTCAGACATTTATTAGCAATGTGACCCTGGGCAAGTCACTTCACCCTGTTTGCCTCATTTTCCTCAACTGTAAAATGACCTAGAGAAGGAAATTGCAAACCACTCCAGTATCTCTGCCAGGAAAATCCTAAATGAGATCATAAAGAGTTGGACATGACTGAAAAATGACTGAACAACCAAAAATCCTTACAACCTGCAGTGGTTTCACACGCACATTTGTTCTACCATCTCTTTGCTTCATTGACACAGAGGGTGAAGTTGTGGCCAGCCCAAACGGTGATTTCTCCAGAAACTTTGCCCTAGTCTGTCTTGCATGTAAGGCCTTCCTCACAGATCTGCCCCTTGAGTCCTTAACGTGAATATTCCAGGGCTCTTCAGTTTGGGGAAGAGGGTGGTGGGTCTCTTAGGCAGCCTTAGAGAGTTGCTGGGGCTGGGGAATCCTTCATCTTCTGGTTAGTCCATGGTGTCAGACCTCTCTAAGTTAAGCTAAGCTGTCACCAGGCTCCTACTCAGGAGTCTTGCACTTAGGTTCTAATCATATAATTCACTTATCCTGTGATATTGTGGGTCACAGTTATCACTTTTTGTGGCCCATGTCCCTACTTGACAGTGAGGACAGGGACCTTGTCTTAAATAAGCTTTAGATTCACTGTTGTTGTGCATCCTTTGTTCTCAAAGAGGACCAATGACATCTCTGGTAACATCTTGACTTGTCTGTGAATTGGATTTAAGTGAGACCCAGCTGCCAAGAAGTCATCAGCTTCACTCTCCCCTCTAGAGTCATCAAAATCCAGTGGCAAGACAAAAGCCAAGGCACCTGGTGATGGCCCAGGATGCAGTGGGTGACCTTGGCCTTTCTAAATCAAGGTCTTTCCCAGATCTCAGTTTGTCTGACGCAACGCCCATTCAGTGACTAAGAATTAGGTAAGAACTGAGACAAATGATGGCCTTATCTACTATCATAAAAATATCAGCCTGGGAGGGGAAGACCCTCAGAGTTTCTGGCCAAAACAGAAAACCTATATCTACTCCGGCATTTAGCACACAGCAGGCAATTAATAAATGTTTGTCAGTAATAGTGATGTACAGGGTCGGGCAGATTTTTGTGACTGAATAATAATCTGTCTCTCTCTCTGCACAAATCTATGAGCCACTATCGTGGGCCTTTCTACTCTCTGTCATAATAGCTAATATGTGCCAGGGCATTGTGTGAAGCACCAACCCTGTGAGATAGGCTCTGTTATTATCTCCATTTTATTAATGGGGAAACTAAGGCAAACAGAGGTCGAGTGACTTGCCCAGGGTCAAACAACTCGTAAGTGTCAGAAGCCAGATTTGAACTTAGTTCTTTCTGACTCCAGGCCTGGCACTCTATCCACTGTACCACCTAGCTGCCTATCTTTCCTTTGCTGATCTCATCTACTCCCATAGGTTCAATGATCATGTCTACACAGATGATTTCCAATTCTATATAACCAGCCCTCATCTTTCTCATGAACTCTTGCCCCATATCACTAGCTACCTGGACCTGAATATCCCATTGGCATTCCAGACTTACCATGTCCAAAAGCAAGGTCCCAATCATCCCAAACCCACCCCTCCTCCAAACACCTTCATTTCTATTTCAAAAATCACCATCCATTCAGCCTTCTAGCCTCTCTAGGGACAGGAACTTTTTTAGGGGAAAGGGGTATTCCCCAGCACCTAGCCCAGGGCTTTGCCTAAAGTAGGTAGTTAACATTTATTAAAGTGAATATATATTGGAAGGATAATAATTATCATTCAATTTAGTGGTAACAAAGCATTTTCCCTCCAAACAACACTGTGCAAATAGTCAATGACCATCTATCTGTCAGGGATATCCTAGAAGGGATTCTTGAGTTGCTTGGATCATTGACCTAAGATTCTAAGTTGTTATTCCTATTTTATAGATGAGGCCTCAAAAGGTGAAATAATGTATCCAAGGTCATCTAGCTTAATAAGTGTTGGAGTGTCCAGAATCTTTTTCTCCACATGTCATTGGTGTATGAGGGGCTCCCCCAACCCACAGCCTTCTGCACTCTGCCCAGGGACCATCTTCCTCTTATCCATGACCTGAAATGCTGCCCATTCCATTTCCTTACCTGGGTTAGACCAAACAAAAGGATCATAGATCTGTACCTTAGAAGTCACCCAACCCAGCCTCTTCATTTATGGAGGAGGCTACTAAAAGAGGGGGAGGGGAAGGAGAGACAGTCTCTGTTGTTAAATACACTTATGGAAATTACCTGAGGAGGAAGGCATCTTGCTTGGGGTGGGGAGGAAAAGAGCATCCCAGAGTAAGGGTGGTACCAACCAAGGGGCAGGGAGTATGCCCATAACAAGCCTCCGACATCACCATTTAGCCTGAGGTGGGTGGGAGTGGAGGTTGGTGGCTGGCTTAGCTCCCATCCCTCCTGAACTGTGTGAAGAGTTTGGGGACTCAGAGACTCACACCACCCAGGGGTGTTCCCCCTCCAAGATGGCTGGGTGGAGGCTCCCTCCCATCCAAGGGATTTAGATGGAATGATTAACCTGCTTTCCCCTCCCTGGAGGGGAGTTCATGGGGGATGGTGTGTGGGGTGCCTTAACCCACAACATTCTAATTAATGTACCTTTTAATGTACCTTCCTCCTTCCCTGAAAGGGCAAGGGGATGCCAAGAGCTGGGGGTGGTGCTAGGACAAGAGGGAGTTACTCCCCTTACTTCCCTGAACCAGAGATTCATTCCAGATCTTGGTCTTATGATCCCTCATCATGGTCTAATTCAGGAGAGAATAAAATGAGCAACATTTTAATCTAGAGATGGGGAAGAGGAATGTACTGGGACAGGGTTGGGGAAGGTGTGGTCTTGGGGATCCTCTCATCTGCCAGTGGCATGCGGTAAAAAAAGGCCTGAGCCCAGAGGCAGGACGCCCCAACACTAGTTAGCAGTTGCCCAGAGACAGAGACATGGATAAGATGGCCCTAAGTTAGGAGCCTGGCCCAGGGGGAGGGTTCTCTCATCCAGGCTTCCCATTACATCTCGGAGATTGTTTTAACATTCCAGCCCAATCTTCAGTGGGTTCCTCTGGCTTAACTAAGAATGTTCAGACTCCTTTGTCTATGCCCTGTATGACCTCCCTTTCCAGACTTATCTACTCTTTCTCTCCTCCACCTCCCTCCCCCCCCCCCCCCCCACACACACACACTTCATACTTTAGCCAGACTGGACATTTTGGATATATCTTGTGTCCCCAGTCTAAGCTCTAACCCCATTGGCTTTGCTAAGCCTGTTTCTTATGACCAGAATGTCCTCCCTTTCCCTCTTTGTCTATAGAATTTCTACCTAGTCTAACACAAACAAACCTCGAACACCACTGCGTCTATGGGAGCCTTTCCTGTCTCTTTGATAATAACCTTTGGATCTTACATAGGACTGGATTCTTACCTGTCTGGATGTACTTATCAAGTGACATTATGTATTATATTACTCTGCTTGTATCTTATCCCACTATTAGCCTTTAAGCTCCCAAAAGGGAAGAACACTAGACTTGGGAGGCAAGAGTACTGGGTTCAAATCCAGACCTTCCACTTATCTGTGTGACCTTGGAGAAAATCCTCGGCCTCAAGTTTCCTCATTAGTGAAAAAAAAGGATTGAATTAGATGAGCTCTCAGGCCCCTTCCAGCTCTCAATCCTATTATCCTATAGATCATTAAGCTTAATATTTTCCCCTAGAACCTAAGCACCTAATACAATTCTCTGTATGGAATAGGCACTTAATAAATGTTTACTGCTGGATGGGGGTGGGAGGAAGTGGGAGGAGTAACCAGCTCTGCCACTTGGACCAAATCAATCATCTAGGTTTTGATTTCCTCATCTGTAAAATGAGGAGGTTAGATGGAATGACCTCTAAGGGCCAGTCTAGCTTGAAATCTATGATCCTAGAAATGATGGGAATACCTGCTCCCTCCCCCAACTATTTTGTCTCCTATTGGGATCAGTGATCAAAGACAACAATTTCTTGAACATGTCACTATCATTCATATAGAATGACCACATTCTACACACACACACACACACACACACACACACACACACACACACACACACGCCCAAGGCAGCCAAACTTTTAGGCCCATTTCCCTTTATGATGGGCAGATGGCTATGAAGGTATCAAGGGTCAGTTTCAAGGTCTGGGAACTAAACCTATGAAGACTCTCTCCTGGAACTCTCTCCCAACCACCATGCCCCCAGTCACTGTAGCCTCAGGTCCAAGAAAACTCTCTTATCTCAAAATCTCTTTTCTCTTCAGACCTTTTTCTCAACGGTCTCCATGACTTTGGAAATCTGGTGAAGTCAGATGGCCTGGCTCTGAGAATAAGGCACATTTCAGGGTTACTCAGGTCCTTCTAGAGATGCATGAAGAAAGATTAGCACATCCTCCCAGCATCCAATTCAACTGAACAATTTTTATAAAGTGTTGTTTATGTGCAAACCTCTGTGTGAGGCACTAGGGATACAAAGATTAATCTAATCTAATCTGCCCCCTCACCTCTTGGCCTGAAAGGTCTCAACCTCTCTTCTCTTCTGCAAAATGGTGGCATCGGATCAGATGAACTCTAAGGTCCCATCGAAGAGTCCATTAGAGTCCATCACTCTGTCTTCTGGACTCTGTTCTATCTTAATGCAAACTAGTATCACATTAGTGGTTTTGGCCACCATATTCCAGTATTGGATCTTAATAACTTTACAATTCATTAAAACACAGAATTCCGTTTTCCCCCAGACAAACCACTTATCTAGCTACAATTCCCCTCTATCTGGTACTTAAGAAAGTGAGTTTCTCAACCCAATTGTATGATCTTACATTAACCCCGATTACATTTCACCACATGGGATTCAGTAGAGTATTCTAGGCTGCCAAGATCATATTGGATCCCAGCTTTGTCACGTAATCCCTCCCTACTTAGTCACCTGCAAACTCAATATGCATACCACCTACAAATTTATACGCTGTGTCAATATAAATGGAAAGCAGCTCATAGCCAACAGTAAATTCCCTGGGGAATCCCACTAGAAGACCTTGCAGGTTGACTTTTAGCCACTAATGACTCATTTTGGTGGGGTGGCATGAACTAGTGCAGGGGTGGGGAACCTGCAGCCTGGAGGCTACATGTGCCTTCTAGGTCCTTGGGTGGAGCCTTTTGACCGAGTCCATGTTTTACAGAACAAATGCTTTTATTAAGGGGATTTGCTCTGTAAAGTTTGGATTCAGGAAGAGGGGGACACTTGAGGACCTAGAGAGCCACACATGGCCTTGAGGCCAAAGGTTCCCCACCCTGGAACTAATGGATAGCATACTCATTTTGGAGTCAGAACGAACCAATAACCTCAATAACAATGGAAAGACACCTGGTGGGTGTAGGTGGCCCACAGTCAATTACCAACATGGGATGTCACAGGAAGAAAGGTCATATGTAAGAATATGTATGACTCAAAAAGGAGGTAAGTCAGTCGCATGTCAAGAAAGCATCTGAGTAACCCAGATGCTGTACTAGTAGTGGCCATGAAACAGTGCATGGCCTAGAGCAGGGTCTCACCATGGTCCCGTGGGAAGAGTGTTGGATTTGGAGCCAGCGAACCTGGCTTCTAGCTCTGGTTCTCCTGTCTGCTACCTCGATGACTTTGGGCAAGTCACTTAACCTCTTTGGGCCTCAGTTTCTTATCTGTAAAAAGAGAGGCATTGACTAAACAGCCTTCTAAGATCTCCTCTAAATTTGTGGCTCTTTTTCCATATACCAGTTAGATTCCCTATGGAGGATTTTTTGGAAAATGTAAGTTAAGGCCTCAATGGGCTACAGTCTATAATAGTGGAGCAAAAAGCTGTATTCGCAAGGTTACTGAGACTTTGTAAATTCCAAGTATGGAGTCTTGGAGTGAGAAGGGATCTTGGAATCCACCTTCCTCCTCTCCCCAGTGCAGGAATCGCTTTAAGAGCACCTCCAACATCTCCCCGTTGGCCTTGATCTTTCCAGAGGCAGGGTGCTTGACAAGGCAGCCTGTTTCACTGTTGGAAAGTCCTCTCATTGTTAGAAAGTTATTCCTTAGATTAAGCCAAAGTATCCTCTGACTTTGACCTCTTGGTCCTATCCCTCTTCCCAACCACAGTCCTTTGGCTCTGAACTCAGCCTCTTCTTCCTCTTCTCCCGGCTGCATGTCACTCAGTTCATTCAACCAGTCCTCTTCTGAGTTGCTTCGCTGTCTCCTTAATGCCCTGCCTCCTTCGCATGCTACTGAATTCACCTCTTTGGGATCTAAACTGCCCTTTTCCGGCCCTGGATTTCAACTTGGGTGGGTTAAGTTCGAATATGTGCATGTGTGTGGTTGGAGTGGGGGCGGGGTGGAGGTGGAGAAGGGAAATTTGAAGGCTAGGGAAGGAAAAAACATATTCAACCTTCTTCCTCTTTGTATGCTGGAAAAGAGAACCCCCTGCTCATTTCCTTCCCTGCCCCTGCACCCTTAAAAATGATGGCTGGGTGTTTGTCTGCCTTCCCACCTGTCCATCTGCCCTGGCCATCACTATGGCCTGGAGCCTGCCCCAAAACGAGGAGGAGGAGCTGGCGGGGAGGGGGGCCGAGGGGAGAGGGGTCTGGCCTTAGTGTCCCCAAATCCAGGTTGTGACTCTCGACCCCCGACCCCCAGGGACGAGAAATTGTTGCCACTCGGGCCCATGTTTTTGGGCTGGCCGCCGGCCTCCCTCCCTCCCCGGTATATCATTAACCGGCCGCCAAGGGGGGGGCGCTGTAAAAGGGGCTGAGGGGAGCCCTCGGCCCGCACCCCGCTGGGCCCGGCTCGGAGCACAATATCCCAGGGACGACGAGATTAAGCGAGAGAGAAAAGTGAAAATGCTGTTCGCGATTCACACGCCCTTTCGATTGTTTTATTAAACCATTTCAATAGGGATTTCCCCTCGCGCCCGACCGCCGAGCGGGGCCTATGCATACTTGCAGGTTGCTATGACTTACTTGCTCCAGCCTAATCACCGGAGAGGGGAAAATTCATATAAAATATCTGGGCCCATTGTGGGCCTAACGCGGCGTGACAGTGCCCTCACAAAGGCAAGATTCATCAGCCCCAGCAGGTAATAAGGACGATTTGCCATACCAACTGGGCGGTGTGGGGCGGGGGGAGCGGGCAGCAACAATCCGCCCACTGAAGCCCACATTCCTCTCTCAGGTGGCTCTCGACAATCCCTTTGTCCCCAGAGTTGCTCCTGATTACAAAATACAATCTTGCTTCTTCCCTCCCTCGAATCCCCCCTCCTTCCCAAAGGGCCCCCCACCCCAACTCAGCCCATTCCAGTGGCCTCTGCCTTCCTTCTCCACCCCTGTCATGCCCTAAAGAGGATGGGTACTACTTAAAAGGAGGATTTAAAGACAGAAGGAAAAGATCTGCTGCTGACCCTTAGTAACAGTCAAGACCCTAAATAGTCACCTGGCAATCAGGAGGCTTCTAAAAGGGTAATGCAATGAGACTGCTGGACCAGGTGCCAGAGCCACTGGATTCCAGTCCCAGCTCTGTCCCTGATTTGTTGTATGGCCCTAAATAAGTCATATCCCCTTTCATTTTCATAGCATCACAGAATCCCAACGTTGGAAAGGACCTCAGAGGTCATCAGCTTTGACCCTTAACCAAAACATGTGTCTCCTTTGCAACATTCCTCATTTCAATTCAGTTCAACAAGCATTCATTAGGTCCCTACTATGCTTCAGGCCCCATGCTAGGTACTGGGGTTACAAAGACAAAGGCAAAAGACAATCCCTCCTTTTTAAAATGGAATTACACCAGATGGTCCCCAAGGTCCCCTCAGATTCTCCTATTTAAGATTTCTAGTGTCGGAAGCCTGTTAGTTCCATTGGAAAACCATCTTGGGACAGACCGTGCCTGAGTTCTGGTCCAGGTCTGGTGGGTCACACAGCCTGGGACTCTTTTATTTTCCACATCTGTCAAATGGGAAGAATAACTTCCCTTGAGGGCCTGTGGTGAGGTTCCCACAGGATCTGGAAAGGAAAAAAAATATTGAAAACCAGGAGGCTTAATATAGATGATAGAGTTTAAGTCCCACTTGGGGAACCCACATGAACTATTTCTTATCTACATTTTGTTTAGCTGATATCTCTCTGGATAAGTGAGAGTTTTTAGAACTCTTATTATGTGTGTGATTGTAATTTATAACTTTGCATACTTAGTCTGGCACAAACTCCTGGCTATGGTATAAACTCCCATTGACCACAGATCTGACAGTAACCTGTTGTTAGCAGAGAAAGTTCCTGGTGATAGGAGAGACATCTAGAAAGAATTCCTTCAGAATTGTCATATTTGGATGTTCTTTTGTGTTCTGTGGCAAAGATAGTGTTCCTATTTTATGGATGAGAAAACTGAGACTCAGTGAATTGCCCAAGAAGACAGCTTCTTAGCTAGCCAATTTTCACTGGCTCTGCTAGTGGCACCATGTGGAACTTAGGATGATTCTGATTCCCTTCTATTTTTGGACAACTCCAGTGGTTTGGAAGCTTTCCCTATCACTGAACCATAACCTGCCTCCCTGTAATTTCCCTTGCTCTCACATTCCATGACCAGCTCACTTCTTTGTCCATCCAGTCATTGTGCTCAGGGTGCTTTCCACGGTTCTGCCTTGGTAAGAGGCTACAATCTGCTCCATCCAACACACACCTCTCCGTTGCCTGTGAAGGAGTAATCTGCAGTTATATTTCTGTGGCAGTCCATGACTCAAAAGCAAACTACTAATGTTTGAAAGATTAGGGAGAGGTGGAAGAACTAGGAAGAAATTACCAATAAAACCTGAGTACCACACTTTGACAATACAATTAGGTTTCAACAGGGAATAACTATACACCAAACTTGGATGTCTACAAAGAACTTTCCTCTCAACAACCCCAAGAGGCACCTGTAATACCTATAAAATGAAGCCCCCCTCAAGTCTGTATAATCCTATGATCCCCCCCCCCCATTTTACAGACAACAAAACTGAGGCCCAAAAAAGGAAGTCTTATTATAGCTAGTAAGTGTCTGAGGCAGAATTCAAACCTGGGTTTCCAGATGCAGGTCCAGCATTGGGAAAGACAGAATACGAGTCAATATCAGGACAATCTCCTAAACAATTAGAATTATAGAAAAGGGTAATGAGCTATATCAGGGGATAAAAATGGCGGCCAGCACCCTTAGGTTTACAGAGCCCTTCTGGCTTCATATTTCCACATTCAGCCTCACCACCATTGTTAGTCACTTTAAAGATGGAGCCTAGAATTCATTGTCTCCTCTCCTGACCTTCCGTCGTTCCTGGCCTGCAGATCCCCATCATTAGATGTCTCTGTCACCTTGTACAGGAAGTCCTTTCTGCCCAATGTCACTCCATTCTGGTGCCTTCCCTCTGTTGATTAATTTCCATTTATCTGGTAGGTGTCTTGCTTGTACAAAATCATTTCCATGTTGTCTCCCCCATTAGACTGCAAGGACTGTCTTTTACCTTTCCTCATTTCCTTAGTGTTTAGCACAATTTGTGGCACACGATAGGCGCTTACTAAATGCTTAGTGACTTGCCAGCTGACTGCTCCTGCTCCAGGGCTGTCAAGCACTGCTGACATCATAGGATCAGAGATTTTGCAAAGATCTTAGAGAGCCTCTGCTCCAAGCTTCTCATTTTGCAGATGAGAAAACTGAGACCCAGACAGGGAATGCCGTGGTCACAGTAAAACAGGTAAGTGGTAGAACCAGGATCCACCCCATGTCCATGGTACATAGCCGCATCTGAGTCCTCAGTGCTGCTCTTATTAACTCCCTATGTTATTTCCCAAACCAACTATTCCAAATGTTTTCCTCTGTTCCTCACCAACCTGGCTGTCATCCAAACTGGCAATCTCCAACTCATCAAAACTGAAGCTTATTATCTTCCCTCCCCTTGCCCCCAAATCTGCTTCTCCTAACTTCATTATTTGTCTGTGGCAGCTTAATGCCTTGTTTCTCCCATTTCATATTTTTGGGATTATCTTTCACTCTTCTCAATCTCTCACATACCAAGTAAGGTCAATTCTACTTATACAACTTCTGTGAATTCCCATAGGGCAGCTAGGTGTCAAAGTGGATAGAGTCCTGAGCTTGGAAGCAGGAAGACTCATCTTCATGAGTTCACATCTGACCTTAGACACTAGCTATGTGACCCTGGGCAAGTCACTTAACTGTTTGCCTCAGTTCCCTCAAGTATAAAATGAACTGGAGAAGGAAATGGCAAACCACTCCAGTATATTTGCCAAGAAAACCCCAGAAAGGGGTCACAAAGAGTCAGACATCACTGAACAACAACATTTCATTCCCACTGCGCTACTCCTGTTAGTAGCAGTTTAAACTATTATGATGGCATCCTAATAAGTCTTCTGGTCTCTGCTCTCTCTGTCCTCCAAACTACTCCTTATATCATTAACAGAATAATCTTTCACATGTATAGATCTGGGTCATCACTCCTCTGCTCAAAAATCTTCAATAGCTCCCTATTGACTAAAAGTCAAACTCTCTTCTTCGGTATTCAAGACCCTATGGCTTGGTGCCATCTTACCTTTCCAGTCCTTATTACATTACTCCTCACCACCCACCCCAGCTAAACTGTACTACTCCTTGAGGTCTTCTCCATCCTCCTTTGCTTTATCTATTGGATTCCTACCCATTTCTTTAAAGGCTCAATGTTGTAGTCTCCATGAATCCCCCAATCTTACCACCTAACTGCGCCCTCCCCCAGTAAATCTTCCTGTCCTCATAAAACATTTTGTTTACATTTCTCTCATTTATTCATCATGTGTCGTGATTATTTGTTTCTTCTATTAGACTGTAAGCTCCCTAAAGGCAGGGGCCATACCTTGTCAAAATCTTCTATGTATCCCAGTCATTTTATTATTATAACAACCCTGTGGAGGAGATATTATTCCTATTTTACAGATAAGGAAGCTGGGAGTCAGGGAAATAAAAAAAAAAAATTAGACTTGCCCCAGGTCACACATATTTTGTGTCAGAAGCAGAATTCCAGCCAGGGTTTCCTGCCTAGAGTCCAAGGGCTATAGGTAATAAAATCATATCCAACAGGAGCCAACGAATACATCCCAATGCCAACAAAGTTGAACGGCAATAAAAGAGTAATCATACCCAGGTGAGATTAATTAGCTAATCCTTCTAGGAGGAAATGGAAGGAAAGGAAGCTTACTCTTTACAGTTACATCACAAGTTCACAGATTTAGATCCTGAAGGGACTTCAGAGGTCATCTGGTCCAGGGGCATCAAACTCAGATAGTAATGGGGGACACTAAGCCATAGGTAAGGGTATCTGTGAGCACATATTGACTTGGGAAATTACTTATTAACATTATCCGTGTTTTGTTGTATTTTGATTTCTTTTGTTAAATACTTCCGAATTACCTTTCCATTTGGTTCAGGCTTCCCTTGGCCAGCAGGCTAGGTGGTTGGTCATTCTGATATCAACAAGCGCCTATTTTGCAGATGAGGAAACTGAGACCAGAGAGATTAAATGCTTTGCCCCGGTTCACATGAGCAGTAAGTAGCAGAAGTAGTATCTGAATCTAGGTCCTCTGACTCCAGAACCAGTGTCTGTCCATTGTGCCATGAAGCTTCCTGTCTATGTCTTATTTTCACTGCTAAAATGTAAGCTTATACATGGTACTGGGGGATCCTAGAACTACCGGGATGGAAGTTCAGAGTTCATTTGATGCAGCAATTAAGAGTAAATATCCTCCATGGCATCCCCAAATAATAAGTAGCTCCCAAGAGGACAGTTCCTCTTTATGATGACTAAATGAAAACCCATTTATTAAATGCTATGCTAGGGATTGGAGATATGAAGACAAAAATGAGACAATCCCTGCCTTCAAGGAGCTTACATTCTAATAGGGAAGAGAACACATATTGGAAGAGAATGGAGCCATAGGGCAGTGAATTACATGCCCTTTCCAGTAGCAACAATAGCAATAATTTGATTGCTGTTTCCAGAGCAAGACATAAAAGGGAGATGAGAGGAAGGGCACATGGCCAGCTGCCTTGGGAGGCCCCAGTTTCCTGGTAGGTAGCTGGATATAAAGCAAGGCCTGAGCCTGCCTAGATAGTCCCTGAGGTTGCATAATCTTGGCACCCTCCTTGAATCTCCCTTCTTCCTCACCCTACATATCCAGTCAATTGCCAAAGCTTGCCCTTCTTATAACTTCTACAACATCTCTTACATTTGACTCATTCTCTTCTACTATTCCCTCCTGAATTCAGGCCCTTTTTGCCTCTCAACTAGATTCATGCAATGGAATCTTCACTAGTCTCCCTCCTTTCATTCTTTCCACATCGATGCCAAAGTGATTTTGCTTACGTACAAATGTGACCCTGTTGTTCCTCTATTCCACAAACTCAGTAGCTTGCTATTGCCTCTAAGATCAAATATAAACTCCTCTGTTTTGCCTTTAAAACCCCCCACAAGCTGACCCTAACTTACCCTTCCAGTCTCATTGGACTCCCCCTCCTGAACTGTGACATCCAAGCAAACCTGCCCTCTACCTGTTCCTCACACATGGCATTCCTCCCTTCCATCTCCATGCCATTGGACTGGCTGCCCATCCACCATGCCTAGAGTACATGTCTTCCTCACTTCCAGCTAATAGAATCTCTTCTTTCAAGAGCTCAAGCTAAGCATTATCTTATTCATGAAACCGTCCCTCTCACAACTGCCAGTGCCCTCCTTTGCTAACTGGTATTTCCATTATCTTTATATTTACTCTACATATATTCACATATGTACTTGTTTCCACAGACAGAATAAGCTCCTTGAGAGTAGGAATTATTTTATTCTTTGTATCTGTATCCTTAGTACCTAATCCAATGCCTAACACATAGTCAGCACTTAGTCATTATCTGTCGATGTTTTGGTTAATTGATTAGCTATAGTGGGTTATCTGAATTTATATTCACTCAGAGATCACTTACAATCAAGTCAACTCAGTCCCATGATTTTGCAGACAGAGGCTCTACAGTCATTATTTTCTCTTACCTACACTCAACCTGCCTATATCAAACACCCAAGTTGTTGTTCAGTCTTTTTCAGTCATGCCTTACGCTTCGTGGCCCCATTTGGTATTTTCTTGGAAAATTTCCTTCTGTGGCTCATTTTACAGATGAGGAAAAAGAGGCAAACAGAGTTAAGTGACTTGCCCAGAATCATACATCTAGCAAATATCTGAGGCCAGATTTAAAATTTAGGAAGATGAGTCTTCATGACTTCAGACTTGGCGCTCTATCCACTGTGCTACTTAGCAGTCTCATCATCTCAGTCTCAACCTCCCCTGGAATATCAGTAGTAACAGGGAACTCAGTATCTTTGAAAGCAACACACTCCATTGCATGACAGCTTAAGGTGGGAGGAAATTCAGTGGGCAATAGCTTAATCAGCTTAATCTCCAGAGGGCAGATATTTCTCCTGAAGAAACAGTTGATATTTCCTCTCCTTAAACCATGTGGAGAGTAAAGCATAAGTCTTTGTCTAAACCTGGGGCTAGTTTGACTTATGCAATGCCTGGGAATAATTCTGAGCAATTCATCCAGGACTGTCCCATCAGCAAAATTAGGGAAGAGGTGAAGGTTATGTCTGTCACCCTCCGACCCCACCCTCCCCTTCTTCCCCCATCTCCCCACCCTGCCCTTCCCATCTTTGAGTCAGCTAATCCCTGCCAAGGGATGCCGAAACCCAGAATGGTATCAAATAAGGACCTTCCTTCTATGTTAGGGCTTAAAGCTGGAAAAGCCTCAGAAGTTTTCTTAACCAACCCCCTCATTTTGTGAATGTGGAAATTGAGGCCCAAAGAGGTTCATTTCAGTTGCCTTTGGTGACAGAGGAAGTCATTAAATGAAGCAATCCACTAGAATTCAGTAAGCGCCTACTATGTACTAAGCACTATGTTAAGTACTAAGGATAAAAATAATAATAAAAAAGAAAAAGATGGAAGACAGTCTCTGTTCTCAAGAAACTCCAGTCTAGTGGAAAAGACAACATGCCAATAATTATGGATAAATGCAATAAATTGGAGATAACAGAGGGAAGGCATTAGAATTAAAGCAGGTCAGAAAAGGCTCTTCACAGGAGATGAGATTTTAGCTGGGACCTCAGGCAGAGGTGAGGAGAGAGACATATCTAGCCATAGGGAACAAATAATGAAAATGCCCAGAGATAGGAGACAGAGTATTTTGCTTGAGGAACGTCAAGAATATGTGGAGGGGTGGAAGATGTAAGAAGAGTGGAAAGGAGGAGTGCACTGTAGAATCACAGCTGGAAGTTACCTCAGAGGCTTTCTTGGCCTACCTCCTCATTTGGTGGAAACTGAGGCTGTAAGAGGGATAGTCCATTGCCCAAAGTCACGAAAGAGCTAGGATTCACATTCAGAGTCTTTAGGCCAAATCCAGTATTTTTTTCCTCTGAACCATGCTAGGAGTATACTATAGACCACCTGGACAGAGGGGGGAAATAGATGAAGATGTTGAGAAATTATTGAAAGAATATAAGTCTGACAGAGGCAGGAATACTCCCAAAGATTCCCAGATAACTGATATTCCCTATTAATGGGCATCTTTTGGAGAGCCCTCTCTATCAAAAGCTAAGCAGATAATAACTTCTTGGTCTGCCCTAATGACATATTCATCCTTAAAAGCTTAAGATCAAACAACAAGAGAAATTGCTGCTCTAGACTTTATTCTATAGCTAGCGTTTATAGAAAAACTGATTGTTGATATAAACTTGGGGACTGGGGGAAAAAGGGAGGAAAAAATTATTCCATTCCAGAATTTGTGATAAAAGAGAAGAAAGTCTTCAAAGTCCGACATTACAAATTATATCAGATTTGAGGAAAACAGATTCTAGAGGAGTCAGAAAAAGGATAAGTAGGATTCTGTGGCCTAAAAATCCTATAGGAGGAAGTCAGACCAGAAAGGATTATTATAGGTTTTCAAGAATAGTTTTCTGAAGAAACAAAGTGAAACAATTCTGATGAAGAGGAAGATGGGGTAGGGTGGTTTCAAGAAATTAAGGTGAATGGACAGGAAACTCAGTGACTCATCCACCAACTTAAATGTTTTTTTGTTGTTGTTTTGCTTTTTTTTTTTTTTGGAGGGCAATTGGCATTAAGTGACTTGCCCAAAGTCACACGGCTAGTAACCACCAATTTAAATGTTAAAAAGGCAAGTACAGAAGATGGAAGCAAGACAAATAATAGAAGATGAATACACAGGTATGGCATGGACTTAAAAGAATAGTGCTAAAGTTCAGAATGAGCTAAGCCCAATGAACTATATAGACAACAAAAAAAGATGATTAAAAAAAAACAATAATGGAGAACAAGAGGATTAAAGGAGGAATAGGATCATTGCTGGGAGGGAAAGACAACCATTTATTAAGCTCCTACTATGTGCTAGGCACTGTGCTAAGAACTTTACAAATATTATCGCATTTGATGAGACTACATGGAATATCAATAATAAGCAACAAAAAAAATGCTTAATCTTTTTCAACTCTTGGTTTATTTCTAATTTCTCTCCCAAGGAAAGTCATCTTTGGACTGGGAAGGACAGAACAGCATTGCTAATAGGAAGCTAAAACCCAAGATAAGCAGAGTTAGAGAGTTGCCCAGATCAGAGAGAACTTAGCCATTCTTGATGAGTTCAGGTGGTTAGACTGATGAAGGATGGACATCTTAGAGACTTGAAAGAACACAGATATGATAGCTGAGCCACTGCCAGAGATCTTGCAAAGATCAAGTAAAACAGGTGTCATGGGGCTGGAGAAAGGCAAACATTGTCCCTATTTTTTTTAAAAAGGGAAGTCTACAAACTATAGATCAAGGAACTTAACATTTGACCTAGTAAAACTCTAGAATATATAACTAAAGTTAAGGCAAGTAAATGTCTAGAAAAGGATTTCAGGATTCCAAAGAGAAAAGATCTCACCAAACGGATCTTATTTCCTTTTTTGACTAGTAGATTAGAGAATTCTATAGGCATCATTTTCCTTGATGCCAGAAAAGTATTTGAAAAAGTTTTTCCTCTCCTGCTGTATTTGTAGAGAAGATGGAGAGATAGGGGCCAATGATCATAAAGTTTAATGGGTTTGGAACTGGTTGAATTGCTGAACTCAAGGCATAGTCATTAATGGTTCAACAGTTGACTTGGAAGGAGGCGTCTCTAGCATAATGCTCCAGGGATCCACCCCTAGGAACAGCCTGATGCTATGTACCAATTTTTTCTTGAACAAAAAGCATAGGTGCGTATGCGCACTTGCGCACCACGCACACACACACACAATTACACACCATACACACACACACACACACACACACACACGGTGACAAAGTCAAAAGCTAGGAAGATTTTGGCAGGGCTAGAATATTGAGCCAAACCTAAGAAGATGAAATTTAGGAAGTCAATAGCCAAGGAGCATTTATTAAGTGCTTACTGTGTTCCAGGCACTGAGTGCTGGAGATACAAATGAAAGCAGGAAAAAAAGGCTCCTGAACGTAAGAAACTTCCATCTTAGTAGGGGTAAGACAGCATATCAAAGGAAGATGAAAGGGGAGGAGGAGTGGAGGAGGATAGAAGATGAAGGGACCCAGCTCAGGGGACCATGATAGAAAATACCTACGATTAGATTGGGCTTCCAGAGTGAGGAAAGAGGTTTCTGTGGCATTATTGAGAAGATCCAGGAAGTAGAGAATATAGACTGGAGAGGGACCAGATCTGTAATTTCACTGGGATAGCAAACTCGCAGTGAAGAAACTACCTCAACCAATATAGGAAAGCACTTTCTCTACAACTTACGGTCTTAGAGAGTTGCCCAGAGCCAGAAGAGGTCAAGTTGTCTAGAGTCATGCAGCCAGTAATGTCAGAAGATAGATTGAAACCCATCTCCTTCTAGCTCCAGGGCTATTTCTCTATCTGCTCTACTAAGCTGTCTCTTAACAGAGATAAATATAAAAATCTAACATTTGGTTCAAAAACTCAACCTCAAATATGAGATGCTGAAGGCATGATTCGCTAGCAGTTTGTCTGAAAAAGATCTGCAGGTTTTAGTGAACCACAAGCTTAACGTAAGCCATCAAAGAGGGCAAATGTAGCTCCCTCCCCCTAAAAAAAAGTTAACATGATCTTTGAGTACATTAAGACAGGCAGAAAGTCCTGAAAACAGCTGTTTCTGTCCGTCTGTCTGTCCATCCTTCATCAGCCTAACCACCTGAACTCATCAACAATCCCACTGTTCTCTTCCCTAGTTGGAACACATCTGGAATCTTGTATGTTGCTCTGAGCACCACATATTAGGTAAAATGAAACTAAAAATCATTCAAAGAACAGTAAAGAAGATGATGAAGAACCTAGAATTCATGCTGTAACAGAGCTGGTAGATAAAACACCAATCCTGAAATCAGGAGGACCTGAGTTCAAATCCAACCTCAGATATTTAACAGTTGTATGATCCTGAGCCAATCATTTAGCGCTAATATGAAAGAAAGAAAGAGGTGGGGGAGAGAGAGAGAGAAAGAGAGAGACAGAGGAAGGGAGGGAGGGAGGAAGGAAGGAAGGAAGGAAGGAAGGAAGGAAGGAAGGAAGGAAAGAAGAACTGGGGATGTTTAATCAATCTGGGGGAAAAATTACTTAGAAGGGGGACATGATAACAGTCCTAAAATAATTAAAGGGCTGTGATAGGGGAAGACATTGGAATTGTTAAGCTTGACCCTGGAGAACAGAACCTTTGGTGGAAACTTCTGAAAAGCAGAGTTTGGCTCAAGGGATAGAATTCATCCCCCTCCTATGATGGAAGAGGCTGCCTTGAGAGTCAGTGGTTTCTCCTCCCCAGAAGTCCTCCAGGAGGGCCTGGATAATTGCTTATCAGTGATATCTCAAAGGGGATGTGCTTGCTCAGGTATGGGTTGAAGTAATGGCTTCTGAGGTACCTTCCAACTCTGTGATTTTCTCATAACTTAGCCCAGCTCAACAAATACATGCCTGCTACGTGCATCGAATTTTGCTGCCTTCTAAAGAAGTGACTAAGATGACCAACAGCATAGCCCCTACCTTCAAAGAACTTATAGTCTAATGAGAAGAATAACATAGATTGTTATTGTTGTTCAGACCCATGATTTCACTGGGATAGGGAATTCCTGGTAAGGAAATGCCCTTGGCCACTGCAAAGCCCAATGCAGATTGGAAACCATTCTGCAAAGTATAGTCTTATAGCAGAAGCTCTTGGAAGCACAGGCTTCCTTCACAGCTCAGGTCAAGGGTGGCCCTTCCTGATTCCCACAGTTGTTAATGCTCCTCCCCCAATCACTATCTATTTTGTATATATCTTATATCTACTTAGCTGTGAATGTAGCATAGTAGAGAATGTAAGCTCATTGAGGGCAGGGACTGGGTTGTTTGGTTGCTTGGTTGTTGTGGTTGTTTTTATCCTTCATAGCCAACCAGTAACAGGCATTGATTGATTGGAAAATTGTCTGAGACACTGAAAGTTGAAGTGACTTACTTGTACAGGATCACATGACCAGTATGGACCAGACAGAACTTGAAGCTAAATATTCTTGACTCTAAGACCAGCCCTCTTTCCACACTACATCTCATTGTCTCCCAAGATGTACATAAATATTATGGGGATAAAGAGAGGGACTAGACCCATGATTTCATTGATACAGGGAACTCCCAGACAAAGATACTCTACCAATGTGGGTTGGCATCTTCTCTGCCACTTTTAAGTCTTAGAGAGTTGCCTCAGGCAGTAAAAGATTGTAACTTGCCCAAAGTCAAACAGTACAGGTTCGGAAGTCCAACTTGAGCTTTGATCTTCCTGACTTTGACTAATCCTCTATCTACTACATCTCCCTGCCCTACCTCTGGAGGCAAACATCAATATGTTACAAGGGAGAAGGTGGTAACTGCAAAGGAGTGACCCCCACCAAAAGCCAGGAGAAATCTCAGGAAGGAAAAGTGATGACTAGAGTTCCTAGGCTTACAGCTCTAGTGCTCGGGGGATTTTAGAAGTCAGGGAGTCCAGGTGAAAAGTGACGAAGCTGGAGTTCAGCTTAGGGTCCCATGATCCTCTAGGTCAGTGCTCTTCAGAGAAGGTTCTTGGAGATGGCATGGAAGGAAAAGAGAAGTTTTGAGGGAAGGAACTGGAGGTTCCAGTGGATGTGGGAGTGAGAGGGGCAGGCTATTCTAGATATGGGTTCCAGCATAAGTCTACACATATATAGACAAATACTGAAGAGGACTGAATGAGAACAGAAGACAGGGAGGAAGCCAAGTTAGCCAAAACAGTACATGAAAAGGAGTAATTATGCTGGAAGGAGAGGTTGATGCCATATTTTCAGGGGCCAGGATGGAACATTTTTATTTAAGCCTATAAGAAATAGGGAATCACAGAAAGGCATTGGGTGTTTTTGTTGCTGCTGCTGTTGTTTTAGCAGAGACATGGCATAGTCAACCCGTGCATTAAAAAGATTAATCTAGCAGCCCTGTCAAAGTTGAGAGAAAGTTGAGAATGAAGAGAAACTGAGTGAGGAGGTTCTTACAGCAATCCTAAGGTTCTCTATCCTAGAGGCACGGCAGCAGGAATGGAGAGCAGGAAAGCAAATGGCTACATTGTGGAGGCAGAGTCAACTGGAGACCGATGAGCCAAAGTGGTAAAGTGGATATAAGGCACTGGACTTGGAAGTCCTGGGGTCAGATCCCACCTCAGACACTTTGCTAGCAGCACCACCCTGGCCATGTCACTTCATGTCTCTGGGACTCAGTTTCCTCATGTGTAAAATGAGAGGACTGAAGCTGGTTTCTTTTTTTTAAATTGTTTTTATGTCAATGGTTTCTAAAAGTCATTCCAGCTCTAAATCTGTTATATTTAGATCCTATGACTGGTTGGACGGGGTAGGGAAGGAGACTGAAGAGTCATAGGCAATTGAATTTTTGAATCCATGGGGAGTGGGAACATGGTGGAGCCATTAGCAAAAAGTTAGGATTAAAGGAAGTATTTCATTCAAGTTAGGATGTGTTGAATTTTAGGTGGGTGGGAGGGGCATCCAGGTGAAGACCTGGCATGCCACCTCTGAGAGGTCAACAGCCCCTGATTTGGATGGAGGAGATAGAAACCAATCACCCATCATGAGGACCAGAACAGGTTCAAGTTTGGTATGAGGGATTAATTTAAACATCAGAAGGAACTTACTGAAGGAAAGGATAGATGAGTGAGGAAGTAAGGCTAGAATCCTCCATGGTCTTGTCTGTGAGAGACCTCATGGAAATTAACCTGAATACAAATCTAGATGAAATCACATCTTCTCTACCTCTTCATTCCACTACCTGTGTGTGTGGGCTCTGCCTCCGTGATTTAGGGAGACTGAATAAACATCATTTTAACTTAAAAAAATCCCCTTCTTCCTGTGGTTAGGATTGATGACCCCAACAAGCTTAAGAACCCCAAATATCTGGTATGGGGGAAGGGGCTCTCCTTCAAGCTGGACCAAGGCTGCTTGGCAGCCTTGGATAAAACTGGATAAAACTCTCAGCATTGATGGCAACTTCAGAGGCATCTAGTCTAAATTACACCCAAATCCAGGGCTTTCTATATCATAGCCCTGACAAGGGGTCATCCAGGCTTCCCTCGAAGACCTCCGGCAGAAGGGGAATGAATGCATCACCACCACACTCTGGGACAACTCTAATTGTTAGGAAATTCTTCTCTACATTAGTCAAAGTCTACATTTCTGCAACTTCCCCTCCATTCCTTCTAATTCTGCCCTCTGGGCCAAGCAGAATAAGCTTATCTTTCTTCCACATGACAGCCCTTCAGATACTTGAAGACAACAATCCTGTCCCCGCCTAAGGGGCTGCCCTCACCCAGGTGAAAGGCTGTGAAGAGCTGTGATCTGTCTGGGTTCCCAGAAACCTAGTCATTACTGGGGGCCTGGAGATCTTACATAGGGTCTAGGACGGGCTTTGCTCAGATCTGGGGAGAGGAACCAGTTGGGCACCTGCTCTGTGGTGAGAATTCACACTATGCCTTCGTGTTCCTCTCTTTTGTCCCTTTGTGGAGTGATATTCAAGGTCCCCTTAAAACCTCAGCGTCAACATGGGAAGATGGAAAGAAAGCAAGGTGTCCTGGGTATAACTTTGAAAATCTGTGAGTGTTGCCTGTGAGCGGTGCCATCCTGACTCCCACTCCTCTCACAAACACCCCCATCAGCCTTGGATCTGGCCCCAACCTCCCTTGTCTCTCTCTGCCTTCTGCAGCCACCAGGGAGTCAGCCTTTGTCCATGCCATTGCCTCAGCTGGTGTGGCCTTCGCCGTGACCCGCTCCTGCGCTGAGGGCTCAGCTGCCCTCTGTGGCTGTGACACTCGCCACAAGGGCTCCCCAGGTGAAGGCTGGAAATGGGGGGGCTGCAGTGAGGACGTGGAATTCGGCGGCATGGTGTCTCGCGAGTTCGCCGATGCCCGAGAGAACCGGCCTGATGCCCGCTCAGCCATGAACCGCCACAACAACGAGGCAGGGCGGCTGGTAGGTGGAGGCCTTGGGGTGGCCCCTGTGCCAGCCTCCTCCTCTCAGTCCCCTTTACTCCCTCCCCCACCTTAACCTTTTCCTCCATTCCCTAAGTTACCCTTCTGTCCTCCTAAATCTCCTCTACCTGGCTTCCCACCTCCACCCTGACCCCCTCTCATTAGTTCCCAATTCCAACAGCATCTCCTCATTTTCTCTAGTCCTACTTCCCCCGATCCCCTCAATGCTCTCCTATCTACTCCCTCTTCTTTCAGTCTCCCACCACCCATTTATGCTCAGTCTTCCTTATCTCTTTCTCTCTCCTTAAGTATTTCACCTTTCTCTACCCCTCTACCCCAATCTGACCTCTCAGAGTTCTCACAGGGTCAGAGGCCTGTTCTAAGGGACCTTCCTTAGGACCCCTAAGAACAGTGGAATTCACCATTTTTCCTGTCTTCTTGGTCCATATTTAACTCCCTGAGCTTCTGGGGATCAGTGGGGAAGAAGGTAGAGAGGTGGTCTCTCAGGGCATGTTCTCTGATTGGCATCTCCTCTCTCTAGACTAGAGGCTATCAGTCTCTCAGAGGTAGCATGCCAAGACTCTACCTCCCTGCCACCAAAAACTCAACCTGTCCTAATATGAAACTAACAAATCTCCTAAACCTGACCCATGCATGAGCCTTGAACCCTGAGCTGGGGAATAGAGGCAGGAAGAAATGCAAGAGTCACTGGGTCAGTCATAGCTAAAGGAGACTTGAGTGACAGGAAGATTTTGGAAAATGTGGTCCCACCCTCCACTCCCCAAAGTTCTCTTCAGGAAGTCCCCTCCCTTGAATTTAACTAGCTTTGGGATTCCCATCCCAAGCCCAGACCGAGGGAGGAACCTGCCTCTGGGCTCTCCCTGCATTGGTCACCACTCCCTCCTTAGCAAATGAGTCTCAGAGAGGTTACTTGACTTGTCCAGAGTCAAACAGCGAGATAAATCCCTGGGAAGGCTTTTAAAGGATTAATAAATCAGATCATTGTTTTCATTGAGCACCTGCCCTTTCTTCAGCTATACCACAGTGGGATGAGGGGGAAATAGAGGAAGCAGAAGGATAGCCCTCAGTCTGGTTGGGAAGCTGTGACCACCCACCCATAAAACAGAAAATGGTATGGGAGAGTGTATCATCAAGGATGGGATAACTTAGACATAGTGTCATGGGAGAGCTAGGGTGAAGGAGAGAGCCCTATGGGCTGAAGTGGTCACTGAAAGTTTCCCAAAAGCGGCTGTCACCCTCCCCCATATCCTCTCTGTCCTAACAGAGCAGGAACAGGTACCCAATTCAACAAACAGTTTTAAGTGCCTGTTTGTGTATAAACTGATGCATTGGGCCCCGTGGAATGTAGGAAGGCGAAATAAGACCACCTCACTGTCCAGGAGCTATAATCCAATAAGGGAGTGTCAAGGTGCACTCTGTAAGGGAAGCAACCCCCCATCCAAGTGTAGGTTCATAAGGTCATTGAGTTAGAACTGAAATGGGACCACAGAGGTTATGGAGTCTAATCATCCCTGCTCTCCACTTTATAAATGAGTCATTGAGACAGATAAACAGAAGTGGATAAAATTAAGTGACAGAGCTGGCGTTTGACACCGTACCACCACCATCCTAATCCTCGGATTTCAAATCATGAGTCTTTTCTGCTGAGTCTAATTTCATAGAAGAGGGAAATAAGGCCCAGGTAGGTAATCACAGGATTTATAACTAAATTCCCCTCCCCTCTACCTCACATTTTATAGAGGTTAAGTGTGTTTCCCACTATAACACAAACCAGCAAGTGGCTAAGCCAGGATTTGAACCAAGGTCTTCTGACTCCAAATATAACAGTCATTATATTCTACCATGCTGCCACAGTATGTGTTGGCCTGAAGTTAAAGGGTGTGCAGGGCAATGTAAGCATTAGAAGCCACATGGGCAAAGTTACAGAGACAGCAAAGTGTGAGTATGTTTATGAAGTGTAGCATGAGCATGAACTCACTGTAAAGGCAGTGTGATAGAAGGGGCAAAAATGATTAATTTGGAGTTGGGAGGACCTGGGGTCAAATCTCGGCTCTTCCACTTACTGCCTGTATAACTTCTGACAAATCTCTGGGCCTCAGTTTGCCCATCTGTAAAATGGGGGGAGGTAGCAGAGGAGAGGGAATTAGACTAGATAGCGTTCCAGGTACTTTCTGTCTCTAAAGTCTGTGACCCCTAGGAGTTACCCAGTTTGACTGGATCATAGAATATACGAAGGAAGACACTGGAAAGATTAGTCAAGACCAGACTGGGACCTGGAATGCCAAGTTAAGGAGTTTAGACTTTATCCTTTAGAAAGCTGAGAGCCTCAAATGACTGATAATCAGAGAAGTAAGATGGGCGCTGTGCTTTACAAAGATTCATCTGGCAGCTACGTGCAGGACTGACCAAATGGGGAGAAACTAAAGGCAAGGAGCCCAGTTGGAAGGCTGTTGCATTATTCCAGGGGCCAGAGGGAGTGAGAGGAGGAGAGTGATTTAGAAGATGCTGCAGGGCTAAAAGCAGCAGGACTTGGTGACAGCTTGGCAGGTTGTGTGGTGAGAGAAGGAAGAGTCAAAGGTGATTCGGAGGTGTCTCCAGGAGGGGAACAGAGGAACAAATTGCAAGGGGCTGAAAGGTGAGTGGGTGTCAAAGATGGAGAAGCAGCAAGTACAAACAACACTTTCTAAGAGTTTAGTGGTGAATGAGGGGAAGAGAAAACAGCAAGAGCTTCAGGGAATATCAGGGTCAAGGGAAAGAAAGGGAAAACCTGAAGATGTCTGTAGGCAGTAGTGAATGAGCCGTTAGAATGGGAGAGAGGGAAGATCCAAGTCCCTGCAGGCCCAGAGAAGAGGAAAGGGCCTTAAAATAAAACAGCAAGGATTGTGGTCAGACATAAGAAAAAATGCTCACACTGTCAGGAAGCCTTGCCCTTGGTATAGGGGGCCAGGCAGAGTGTGGAGACCATGAACAAAGTCAAGGAAGTCGGGAAAAAGAATTGGAAGGGAAAGATGGATGATAGGACAAAAGCTAGAAGGGCCCCAAGAGACCACCCTAGCCGGTACAGCCCCTTCATTTGACAAAAGAGAAAACTGAGGCCCACAGTGGGGGAAGTGCCTTGCCCAAGGTAATACAGCTAGTGTGATAGAGCCAGGATTCAGAGGCACACCTTCTAGCCCCATGTCCAGTTCTCTTTCCATTGGTTTGGAGGTCTCAAACACCCACAACTTTCTTTGTAGGTACAATACACATGCCAGCCTGGGCTGGGATTGTATTATCATTCTACAGGGTGTTCCTAAAGTCTGGACACATAGGAAATCTCACTAACTATGCGTATTTTCAAGAAATTAAATGGATGAAATTCCCAACAACTTTTTATTTAATTAGCATAGGAAGACATAGGAGCCACATAGAAAATCTCATTAATTAAATTAATCCATTAATATGGAAAATAGTCCCCAGTAGCTAATGAAAGCTTTTATTCCATATAAAATCGTGGCAGGGAGGCTAGATGGAAGTGAATAGAGCACCAGCCTGGGAGTCAGGAGGACCTGAGTTCAAATACGGCCTCAGACACTTAATACTTACTAGTGATGTGACTTTGGGCAAGTCACTTAACTCGAATTGCCCTGCCTTCCCCCCTCCAAAAAGCGAGAGAGAAAGAAAGGGAGGGAGGGAGCAAGGGAGGGAGGAGGGAGAGACAGAGAGAAAGAAAGGAAGGAAGGAAGGAAAAAAGAGAAAGAAAAAAACGTCGTGGCTAAAATTTATGCTAATTAAATAAAATGTTGTTGAAAATTTCATTCATTTCATGTCTTGAAAATATGCATCGTTAATGAGATTTCGTATGTGTCCAGACTTTAGGAACACCCTGTACTCTGCCACCTCCAGCATAATTAAGGTAGAGACAGAAAGAGTCCTGACAAGGCAGACACCTCGAGTTCAAAGCCTCACTCCTCTATTCACTATCTGTACGACCTTACCCAAGTCACTTCACCCCGGGCCTCAGTTTGCTCATCTGAAAGATGAGGGGATCGGATTCGTTGGTTTCTTGGGCCCCTTCCAGCTCTAGATCTCTAACCCCCAGCTCTCTGTCCCGATACGCTACTGCGCCTCTTCCTCTCCCCGCTCCCAGCCTCCCCCACTAGCACACACACCCTCTCACTCAGTCAGGCTGACACTGACGGCCTCCCTTCCTCTTCCAGGCCATCATTGACCACATGCACTTGAAGTGCAAATGCCACGGTCTGTCGGGCAGCTGCGAGGTGAAGACCTGCTGGTGGTCCCAGCCCGACTTCCGGGCGGTGGGCGATTACCTGAAGGACAAATACGACAGCGCCTCCGAGATGGTGGTGGAGAAGCACCGGGAGTCCCGGGGCTGGGTGGAGACCCTGAGGCCCCGCTACAATTACTTCAAGGCCCCCACCGATCGGGACCTGGTGTACTACGAGAGCTCGCCCAACTTCTGCGAACCCAACCCCGAGACGGGCTCCTTCGGCACCAGGGACCGCGCGTGTAACGTCACCTCGCACGGCATCGACGGCTGCGACCTCCTCTGCTGTGGCCGCGGCCACAACACCAGGACGGAGAAGCGCCGGGAGAAGTGTCACTGTGTCTTTCACTGGTGTTGCTATGTCAGCTGTCAGGAGTGCACCCGGGTCTACGACGTCCACACGTGCAAATAGAGCTGGCGTGGCGCGGGGAGCAGGGGAGAGGCGGGGCGCCTTCCCCCCGCCCCCCCGAAGAAGATGAACTGAAGGATGCTCCTTGTCCTCCCTCCCGCCCCTCCCACCCCAGGGCCCCAAAGAGGAAGAGGTCATAGGATTTAGAGCTGGACCTCTGACGTAATTTGGTCCAACCAGCTCATTTCACAGACGGCCCAGAGAGGGGAGGTTCACACTGGTAGTAAGGGACAGAGCTGGGCTTCAGACCCACGTCTTCAGACTTTGTCAAGCAGCTGTTCTGTGGGTCCACACTCTCTGTATTATCAAAGCAGGCAGGAGGGCACTCCGGAAAGTATTGTTGTTGTTGTTATTGTTGGGGATTGGGGGTGGGGTGTCATCTGGACTGTGTCCTGGTATGGAAACTCCCCTCCACTGGTGCAGATCAGCAGCTCATCTGTAACTTATAGTCTTAGAGAGCTGTCTGGGAGCACTGAGAGGTGGTGTCACACTGAAAAGTATAAAGTTACACAAACCTGAGGTCCTGATATTAAAGGATCCTTCATAGGAAAAAGTAGGATCATAGGATTTAGAGCTGGAAGGGCCCTGAGAGATCAGCCAGACCAACCCCTTCATTTTACAGAGGGGGAAACTAAGGTCAGAGAAAGGAAGTGACTTGCTTAAAGTCACACATCTAATAAGTAGTAGAAGTCAGGACTTGAACCCGGGCCCTCTAACTCACAATCCAGCATCCTCTCTATTTTAATCACAGTTGCCTCACTTTCCTTGGAAGCTGGGGGAAAGAAAGAAAAGAAGGCAGAGAACTTGGTGGACTAGTCTGCTATAGGGGTAAATGACCAATAGGTAAGGGACAGGATCCTGTGGGACTTTCCCAGAGAAGAAGCTTGCCCTGATCTCTTATTGCTATGATTTCCACCCCTCATCTCTGATAAGATCAAAGTTCCCAAAGGGTTCAGGAATAGGATCCCTATTCTGCAGGTTGGGGGTGGGAGTGGGGATGGAGAGAGACACCCAGAAGGTTGTTTCTGCCCAAGGTCCATGTCCACAAAGTCTTACCCCTTTCCAATTTGTTTTCTTGTCCCTAGAAGTCAGAATTAGGAGCACTTGGGGGTAAGGAGACAGAAGAGGAAGTAGGGAGAGAAGACTTGCAAGAAAGGCATATTTCACCTCAACATAAGGGAAAATTTCCTAATCATTAGAACTGTCCAAAAGGGGAATGGCCTACCTCAATGGGAATCTCCAATTGATGACTTCTTGTCCTTTTCAGATATGAGCCAGATGGCTTGGAATGTCTCTTCCAACCTGGTACCCTGTGAGCAGGCAAGAGGGTTGGGTTGGGGTGAAGATGTCAGTATCTTTGGAAACAATTGGAAGAAAGAGTTCAGAAACACTGGGTGTCCTGCAACCACAGCCGGGGGGGGGGATGTCACTTGTTGGGGATATTGTAAAGAAAATGCCTGTTCAAGCCACTGCTGGACCAGACACCCTCTGAGGCGTCTCCCAGTTCTAAGATCCCAACTCAGATCTCAATGTTGTCATTCCAAAGCAAGACTTGACAAAAGTGTGGACCAGCTGGGATCCCAATCAACCCCTGCCCCCCACCGGGATTACCAAAAGAAACCACAAGCTTTCAGCCACATTCAGACTAGCTCACCGCATCACCACAAGTCTAGAGACTTACGGTCATCCTCAGCTGAGCAGGAGTCATGCCAGCTGGCTCATAGAACTACATCTCCATTCATTCCCCCCAGAACACACAGTATGTGTATTCACGTGCATATATGTGCCTTCCATGATCTGTTTGCTATTTAGGGAGGTAGAGGAAGGTTTCTTCTGTGGTGCCTGGGACAGGAACAAGGCAGGAATGGGTTCCAAGGTTGGAGCATGCCCATCAAAGCAAGACTTCTGTTAGGTCTTTCTGGGATGTGGAATTCTGACTTCTTAGGTCTTTTCTGAGCACCTCCAAGAGCCAAGAGATGGCTCTATATCCCCCTCCTTCTAAAAACAAATGGAAGTTGAATTCCTAGGGTTGGCCCAGACCCTCCTTAGTCATTCCTAGTTTCCCCAAAAAATATGACCTACAAGTGACTACCAGGGTTGATAGGGTTGAGGGAACTGTTTCTCCTATTTAGCTTTCTCTGTACCCCAACCCTGAGGACCCTATACTCACTCATTCCATGGCTACCTAAAACACTTCCCTTGTCCTTTCTTCAAGATTTTTCCACTTTCCCTGTACCAGGCATTTCTCCCCAACTTCCACAGTGCCCCCTCCAAAGAGAGGAGCAGGGGAACTTGGCCAATTGAGTATTTGCCCCAAAATCATTGACTTGGGACCATGCAATCCCCTTCCAATTCAGAAATTTAGTCATCCTCATTAAAGGCAGATTTGGTGTGAGAGAGGGTCTCCCCTCCTCTTCCCATCCCCTAAAACAACTTGGTGGGCTACACTCAGCATGGGGAGTTACCAAGTTAGGACCTCTGAGATGGAGTTGTTATTCTCACCTCCCGTCCCTGCAGTATTTCCTCCATGCCTCCACTCATCCCTCACCACTTCCATTTTCTTTCTTGGAGACATCATTAGTCTTCAGTGGGAGAGTCTAAAAGTCAAGCCCATCATGGATGCTGGGGGAAGGGGAGAAAGCATTTGTGTGTGCTTGTGTGTACATGTTGAGATGTCCCAGCTCTTTCATTTCTTCTCTTCCTTCTCTACTTTGATCCTGGCCTTGAAACAAATTCCCTCAAACCTCGACCTGACCAGGCAGAGGCTGGGGGCAAAGCCATCTGGTGTGTGGGTGATTTGTGAGGTTTTATCCTTTGAGTGACATTTCCCTCCCTTGTTCTTCATCTGGAAAATGGAACTAATGCCAAATTAGGCCTTTTCTTCAAGGCCTCAATTTTCCCTGGATTTCCCCTCTGACCTTACACTCCCATCACTGATAAATGTGAAACTGGTCCTTCAGACTTCTAGCTCTCTAGCTGGGACCCTGGCCCTCCATGATCAGGGACAGGAGAGCCAGGGTGGGACCGGTAGGAGACATGCAGTTTGCAAAGAGAGAAATTTGCAGGCAATTGAGGGAGGGAGACAGAAATTGCTCTTCCTTTTTTATTTTAAACTTTTATTTTAAATGCTGCTATATCCACCATACACTGGAGCTAGACAAACAGACAAAATTTATTTTTTTTCTTTTCTTTCTATGAAAGAAATTGTTTTAGACTTAGCTTTAGGAAATTTTTAAAAGAAAAAAAAGAAATGTGAAGTTGTGTGTTCATTTCCCAAGGTTCTAGGAGCCTGGATCCAGGGTCTCCCTGGAATGTGACAACCAGTGTTCAGGGAATCCCTGGATGTCACCTGGTAGAACTGGGAGAGGGTAGGGCCTTCTGGGCTTTGGTGTTGCTTGTGATCATTGGCTCGCTACTGTGGGTGACAGAACACAAGATCTGAGAAGAGGATATGGGCAGGCTTCTAAGCCCCCAGCTTCTGTGGTCCTTACCTGTTTGCCCACCCCCAATGGGGGAAAGGAAGATCAAGGCCATTCATTCTCTACCCCCATGCCTGAACCTTTGGAATCTGACATAATAGCAGAGGAAGGGGCCCCTGCCACTGAGAATGGCACAGCCCCAGGAACCAATAGAGAAATCGATGGGGCAGGGTGGACTAGGCTCCCACATTTGATATCAAGATTCCAGAAAATTCTTCTTTAGGGCTTTCTCCAAGTCCAAGGATTCTGAATCTTGTGCATTTTCCTACCCAGTTCAGCTCTTGGCCTTAATTATCTCCAGGGGTCTAAGACCACGGGAAGTCAGGAGAGCCCTGTGAATTAGCCCAATACCTTCTGCCTCACTGTGTGACCTGGCCCTCTATGATATGGGGAGCTTCATCCTTGTCCCTCTGGGCTTCCTGGGGCTGGTGGTGGAGTACAAGATGAGACTTGGAGATGAAGATATCTTTAGTAATTCAAGATGTGATTCTCTCCTGCTGGCTCATGCCAAATCAATGTTGGGACATCCCCAAATACAAAGGGATACCTAAGGGAAGAAGTGAGCTTCCTACCCCTGGAAATATGCAAGCAGAGGTAGGGATGCCCACCGGTCAGGAATGTTATAGAGGGGAGACCAGTTAGACAATGTCACCTCTGAGGTCCTTTTCAACTCTGAGATCCCATAAGACAATGTATGTACATGCCAAATGGTTTGGCCAAGATGGCAGCATTGGCGAAGATTCCTGATGAGAAATGAGAGATCTGCCAAGCTCCCCTTCCTGGTGAGTGCTCCTTCACAAAAAGGAATTCTTCTTCTGGAGGGGGAGCTTTTAGGCACCCTCTACATCCCCAGCCTCTTCTCTTGGTTTGACCATGTTTCTTGCTTCCCTGGGAGTTTTGGGCCCCAAGATCTTTGGTTCCATTGGCCTAGATTTTCAGAAGTTGCCTCTGGGCATAAGGGGAGAGAAGCCTGATGCCTTGTCTCACCCATCCTCCTCATGGTAACTTCCCTAAAACTCACAAGTGACTCAGCACTGGTCTGAAGTTTCCCTTGACTCCAGTCAGGACTTTGTTAGCTGCTTCTGGGTGACAGGAGGTCATAGACATGGCCAACACAGGAGTCACTGTTATTTCTTCCCAGGGCTTCCTTCCATCCATCCCATCTCAATTGTCCAGGTCCCAACCTCCCAGAGAATCTTCTGTATCCTCACTTTCCCTACATTACAGATTATAATAATTCTAATTACTATAGCACTTTACAGTTTGCCAAGGACTTTTCTCACAATGACCAACCCCATAGAGTGGGTGGAGCAAAGATTATCACCCCCAATTTATAGATGAGGAAACTAAAGTTCAGAGGGGGAATTGATTTGCTCATACTATTATTACTAAGTAGCCAAACTGGGGATCAAACCCAGTGTCCCCTGACTCTAAGTCTATTGTTCTTTTCATGATACCACATTTAACAAATGTCAGAGCTGAGAAGGGACCTCAGAGATCATCTGGTCCAATACCCTCATTTAACAGAAGAAGAAACTGAGTCCCAGAGAGGGGAAGAGTATTGCCTAGGTCACATAGCCAGTCAGTCGTAGAGCCAGGGTTTTAGACCCATATCTCTTGACTCCTAGCCCAAGGTTCTTTACACCAAAGGCTCTCCCATAACAGACAAGCCCTTTATTGTGAATTGGGCTCCATCCACTGCTCTTTCCCTATGTCTAAAAGTACTACGTTCTCTCATTTTCCCCCTAGCCTCTCTGCCTCATCCAGCCTGGTATCCCCTGGTTTCTGTACCCATTAGTCATTTCTTCTGTTTGCGGCTTTTTGTTTTTACAATTATTTATTTGACAGACAAGTGTCTTCTGTATTAGGGAGACTTTATATTTGCAGAAGGTGGTGGGGAACCAAGAGGAAGGGGAAAGGCTTCCCCATCCTCCAAAGGTTTTAGCACCACCACCGCTCACCCACCAGGACATCGGTGATGGATTGGGTCTCTTGAGGCCGCAGCAAGTTGTTAGATGTGTTAACTTTATAATGATAATAAAGAAAAATGTGTTAATGTTCAATACATCTGACTTCGTCCCTGCTCCTTTTTCCAGGTTTAAAAGTCAAATCTAGGAATCCATTCCCCACACAACTGAATTCCAAATCATAGGAGATTTAAAAATGGAGGATCTTTGGGGACCATCTAGTCAAATCCTCTTTTTTTTCTTAACAGAAAAAAAGACATAGGCTGAAAGAGGGAAACTATTTCCTTAAGGTCCTAGAGCTAATAAGTGGCAAAAGAAGAGTATAGATCATAGGAATTAGACCCAGAGGCAGGGAGGCATGGAATTAAGGGCTTCCTATGGGCCAAACAGTACAAGAAAAAGAAAGTGTCTGCCCTCAAGAAGCTTTTACATTTAAATTGTAGAGGCCAAGAGCAGGGCAGATATGAAGATGAAGGAGGGGGGGGGGGGGGGGGGAGGCATGGGATTGAAGTTTGGACAGCCAGAATCACAGATGGGAGGAAAGTAAAAGTTGATTGACCTGTTCCACCCACCCCACCTCCCACAAAAAATGGAGGAATTCACTCATGGGAGGAGACCTGTATGGCAGAGAGATGTTCCAGGGTGAGAAAGCCCCAGGTTCTGAAGGGTTACAGAATGAGACTGGCAGATGAGGCATGGTGCTGAAGTCCAGTAAATGAGGAGGATGGAAGAGGTGTTCTAGTTCAGTAGTGTCTTATTTAAATAGAAACATCCCTGGGCTATATATTGACTTAGAAAACCACAAATTAACATTATCTATGCTGTATTTTTTTTTCATTTTTAATGTATTTTTAATTATTAAAATGTATTTTACATTTTAAAAATATATTTTGTTAAACATCTCCCAATTATATTTTAATCTGGTTCAGGCTATGCTAGGGGTTGGGCAGCTAGTTTCACGCATCTGATCTAGACCGATGCTCCCATTTTACAGGGCAAGAACTGAGGCCAAGAGAGATTAAACAATTGGACCAAGGTCAGAGAGAGTAAGAATCAAAGTTGGAATTCAAATCTCAGTCCTCTGATTCCAAAACCAGTGAACCTTGTCTGTGAGTCTTTTAGGATCATGAAATTCAGAAATGGAAAGGACCTTAGGGAGAATTTCATTCTGGCATCTCAGTCCACTCCCTCCTCTCTAACCACCATCCTATAGGAAAGAAGAAATTACTTTTCCAAAGGTCTACAGCTAGAGAAAAAGTTTCGACATCTGGCTCTGGCAAGCTCCCAGTTTTTATTCAAGTCAACAAGCATAGGCACCGGCAATACTAAGACAAAAATGAAAATGATCTCTGCCCTCAGGGAGCTTACAATCTACTGGAAGGAAGCTCCAGGTAAATGAATAAGTAAATACAAAATTTAGACAAAGTAAACACAAATTAATCAGGCCAAGCATCAGGAAATACTTGTGTAGGAGGGGGACATCTGAGTTAAACTTTGGAGGAAAAAAAGTCGGAAATTCCAAGAGGTCGAGGTGAGAAGGAAGAGAATTCTAGGCATGAGGAAGAGTCTAAATGGGGGGAGGGGAGGGAGGGAGAAGAGACTGATGAAAGGAAATTAGATTCATACACAGCAACAGGAGGAGGAAAGAAGTCACTGGAATTGAAAGGAAGAAGTCCATGTGAAATCATTCTCACTCAAGATCACCCCCAGAGACTTGGTGGTAGAAGGGACCTAGAACCATCGGAGTGACAGATACTTTTTATCCCTATACATTGATGAACCTGGAACCATGTCTGTCAATCAACCACAAAGCCTTCCTTACCTCCTCTCTCTGGCCTGATGGAGCAAGGGAGCAAGGGAGCTGGACCCAGGTTCTGCCAGCAGTGGCAGCATGTTAATACATGTTTCTGGTAATAAATTGTGAAGTCTAAGGAAGGAAAGATCATTTCTAGCTAGGAGACTCAAAGAGAGCCTCCCAGAGGAGAGAGCATCCAGCTGGGTCTTGAGAAATGGTCAGCATTTCACCAGGAGGAAAAGGCATTGTCAGGAGGTATATAGGAATGTCATGAACAAGGTCTCAGAATCAGGAAAGGATCAGATGGGTAGGCACAAGCAGTAGTCGAATTTGGCTCAAGCATACATTCAAGGAAGCAGAGGAGGAGGAGGAGGAGGAGGAGGAGGGAGCATCAGAAGGCATGTTGGAGACACATGGTTGAGGGCCTTGAATGACTTGTTAACAAGTACCTTGAAGGGCCTCAAATGGTCTTGGACAAGCCTGTTAGATGGCTCAATTGATTCAGGATGATGGATTAGCATAGTGGTTCATAGAGCCGGTATTCTGGGGGTTCAGAGCAGGCTTGATGGAGAAAGGTCTTCCAAAGTGGGTCAAGGAAGGGGTGATAGGAATTAAGGAGGTTTGGGAGCAGGACTAAGGACCAACAAGTCAGGACTATAAGAAAATCAAACGTCTCCCACACATGAGCCCTAAGCCTTGGAATCTAACCTTGATTTCCTCTTGGAAAGAAGATCATTGGAGATACTTTTTTCTGTCCTACCTGGCTATCTAGCCCTCATAGAATTAGAGACCAGCAGATCTGGAAGGGTCTTTTAAAACAGAAGCTGGAAATGCTATATTATAGCATGAAACATCATATTTGTTGAATGAATGAATAAGTGAATGAATAAATGAATGAATTGAATGAATGGTCTCCTGACCCTGAATCCAGTGCTCTTTCTAATGGAAAAAAAATACACAGAAATAAACTGTATGCATACA
The DNA here is from genome assembly GCA_028646515.1 of Pseudochirops corinnae. Taxonomy (NCBI): domain Eukaryota; kingdom Metazoa; phylum Chordata; class Mammalia; order Diprotodontia; family Pseudocheiridae; genus Pseudochirops; species Pseudochirops corinnae. Next base: position 73,432,737 of record CM053590.1, on the reverse strand, counting down.
GAGATACACTGGTAACAGCCTCTGCCCCTCGCTTCAGCCTCCCCTTTCCTTCCTCTCTGCAGTTGCTCTTCAGGCTCTTCTCCCCTTTAGAAAGCAGCAGAGCGACAGTCTGGATTTCTAGCCTTCTGTCCTGAAGCCAGCTGGCAAGGCTTTGGAAGAGAGGTTGGAAGTGTGAAGGGGGTGGAGGGAGAAAGAGGGTGGGGGAATAAATGAATGAAATGGCTATCCCCGGGTAGCCCCTGCACAGCGCAGGGTGGGATAAAGGACAGACAGAAGAGCTTATGGGGGACCTCTCCCAATCTTCTTAGGCTCTCCCTGTCTATAAGAAGAAAATCTAGTCTATTCAGAAACTTGACCTAATTCTAGATCTCTCCTTAGGACCCAAGAGGGACAAAGTAGAGAGAGATGATTGGAGCCAACTTCATCCCCTAACTCTGCCCTGGATCTTGAGAGATGAGGGTGGGAGTTGGGGAAAAGAAGTCAATGAGGGCACTACCGACATGGATCCTACTGTCCTTTCCCGGTCCCCATTGCTCACCCTACTACCCAAGTTGGGAGAATAGCCTTCTTCCTTGTATGAGCCAGAGATCAGGCCCCCTAGACTCTCTCCTCCCTACGGTGGCTCTCAGACCTGATCTGGACCCCTGAGGAACCAAGAGTCAGGAGAAGAGTCACAGATGAGATCACTGAGGCCTAGAAAAGTGACTTGTCCAAGGTCTCATGGGTAGGGAATAGGAAAGTCTGGTTCAGTACTGGATCCTGTGAGTGCAGTGTCCTTCTGGGTCACCACAGCCTCTTCCAGACAGAAAGCCACTGGTCAAGAGGGGAGGGTCAGCCAGACCAATTGCAGGTCCCAGAGCACAAGCCCCACCTCAGCCCAGAGTAAGTAGCAAGCAGGAGTCAGGGCAGACTTCAGTTGTCCATTTGCAAGCCAGTTGGCCTCATAGGGGCCAGGCCTAGGGGGAGGGGAAGCCAAGGAAAGAAAAAAAGAAATAATCTCTACCCCTCCTTGGTGGCAGGGCCTGATTTAATAGTGTGTTTTCTCTAATGATTAACAAGGAGCCCTTTAATTTGAGAGCTCCCCACGGCAGGGGGACGGGGGTGAGGGGTGGGGGGAGACTGCAGGGAGGGGGACAGGGGGGAGATAAATCGCCTGCAGAAGGGCAAAGCCGGAGAGCCCTGGGAGGGAGCGAGCCAGCCAGCCAGGCCAAAAGAAGGGCCCTGACGGGGATTAGGGCCGAGAAAGGGAGGGAGTATTTGTGCCGCACTAAATATGGTTTGGGGCTCTATTGAAAGGGTTAAGGGGACAAAGCCCCAGGGAAGGCCGGACAGGCTGGCCCCCGGCCCCTGGCGGGTGCGGGCACAATGCCATCATTATTGCCTACGCCCATTCTCTGGGCGGATTGGCCACCGGAGCGGGGATCATCAGATTCCTTTAAGGCCCCAGCGGGCAGCCCCGGTGCTTAAGAAAAGGGGAACAAAACCCCCGAGGCCCTGGCGAGCTGGGAGAAGGGCCCGGCCGGTCCCCTCAGGGCCAGGGCACTGGCCCCCTCTGGCCCCATTCACCGACAGCACAATGTGCCCTCCTCCCCCCAGCTGAGTGGGCCCCCAACACACTCAATCTCAATCATACTATTATCCCAGCTGGGAGCTCTGCCCCACCGGGCAAGAGGAGCCGGACTGGGAGGGGGGCACCCGGGAAAGGGGCAGACAATGGGATTTGGGGCAACCTCCCCTACTCTTTCTGGTTGGAAGCATCCAATTCAGGCCCAGAGGCTGGCTCCTCCTAATCTCAACTCCCAGACAGGCACACATCCCACACACAGATGTGCACACATCCATAAAACATGCCTATAGACAAACAGGTATAGACTGCTACACCTAAGCATGCATACAGACCATATATTCGGACACAGAGACACACAGCACACACAAAGACATAAATATACATGCATTCACCTACATGAAACTGCCCGAGATATACACACAGACATACAACACACATGCACACAGGTGAAGCATGTGTCCATGGAAATGCATTGTGCATATATGCCCAGAAACATGCAAGACACACACACACACATACACATACACACACAGAAGGATTGAGTCATTTGCCTTTCTCTGTATTAACACAGTGCTTAACACAGGACCTGACAGATATATAATGAGGGATTGCATGTTTGCTGACTGACTGACTGACTGACTGACTGACCCAAATGTATGCCCATTCCTCCATACTCACAAACAAGCCACCATTCACACAACAGCAGCCTCTGGGACACTGTCCACAACCTGGGAGGGGTAAGATGGGGATGATGGAGGCAGGTTGAAGGAAAGGTTTGTGGAAAGCCATGAGTATAACTGGGAAGTGTTTTCTTCGCCTGTCTCTGGGAGACTGCCCGGAACACTCAGTGGGCAGGCGATCCTTGGAGAAATTTGAACAGCCTCCCCCACCTCCTTCCAAAGCCCTCTCATGCTCCAGATTTCTGGGAGATGATGGGTTGACAGAGAAGATGGAGATGTGAACTTTTCATCTTCCTATATAATTGCCCATGTACAAAGGTGGGCGCAGGCATGAGCACACACATATACAGACAGAGGCATAGAAATATGCCCACACTGTGGAATCACAGAATCTGAGAGCTGAGAGCAGCCTCAGTACAACCTATATCTTATCAGAAAGTCCTTCCATAGTATCCCTAAAGATACTCAATTCAACCTCTATTTGAATACTGCCAATAATGGGCAACATTTTTGGACAGTTCTAGTGGGTTGTTTTAATAGTGTGTTTTCTCTAATGATTAACAAGGAGCCCTTTAATTTGAGAGCTGGATTTTTAAAAATCTTTTCTTATTTAATACTTTCTTATTCTAAATAATATTTATTTAATTTTTTCTTATTTCTAAATAATATTTTCTTGTTTAATGTTTTCTTATTTCAATAAAAAATTTGCTTCTCTTCAGCTTCCTTCCCAGTACTCTTCATTAGCAGAACCACCAAATTTCAGAGTTAGAAGGCACATTAATGACCATCCAATCCAGAGGTTTTTATTTTGTGCCCATGGACATCCCTTCCCACAAATAGTTCATGGATAGATTTCAGAGAATCAGTGAACTTGGTATGGAAAAAAATTACATCTTTATATCAGAATAATTAACTTCCTTTGTAATCAATCCTGTGTATTTTATTCGATGCATTTTAGAACATTATTCTAGAAGGGATCCAAGGGTTTCCCCAGACTGCCAAAGAGGCCTGTGACACAAAAACAGGTTAAGAGACTTTGCTCTACTTAATAGGAGTGGGGAACCTGCAGCCTTGGGGCCACATGTGACCCTCTAGGTCCTCAAGTACAGCCCTTTGACAAAAGAGGACCATATTTGAGGACCTAGAGAGCCACACATGACCTCAAGGTTGCGGATTCCCCACCCCTGCTCCAGTACCACCCATACTAGAATAAGAATCTGTACTTCCTCTCCCACCCCACCCCCAGCTCCTGCCCAGGCAACATGCCAACAAGTGGCTCTCCAACCTTGGTTTGAAGACTATCATGGGGAGCAGCTCCCATTCAGTCCATACCACTTCTGGGCAGCTCTCACTATTTATTAGGAAGCCCTTCCTTCCTTCATG